>CM060682.1:159398144-160042462 GCA_030686995.1 Artemisia argyi
ATCAAAATAAAATAACAAAAATGAAAATAAACTAAATTAAACTAGTGGTGTGAGCAATATGTGGGAGAATTGTGTTTACTTAGATTTCACTACTCCCTAGATATCTTTTACAGGTTAATTACTTGTTATAGTTGCGTGGATGACGGGTTATATTCCTTAATACAATTCATGGGGTGGCGTACTTACTTCCCCAATTCTATAAGCTCCTACTTCACTCCTATGTCGAGTCGGCTAAGAAGCTCCTAACATGGGATCACTAGAATTCGCTCATGCATTAAATACAACCATAAAAACCTAGTACACATCGGTTCATGTTTCTTAAGACGTTCAAGCAAGTTACACAATGGAGATCTGCCAGTTTTCTTAAGCCTAACATTGAATTCATTCATCCATTACAAATATAAACAAGAGATCAACCGATAATCAACATCTAGGTTTCGTTACATCTAAGCAAACACACAAAAGATCTAGCCTAGCATGTTAAAATCAAGACAAGCATAAGATATATTCAAACAACACATAGACATATTGAATGAATTGAAAGAAGACTTATCTTAAATGAACATGAAGGGTTTCAAGGGGTGAAAACCCTTGAAAATACTGTTACAAACGACCTAGGGTTTATTAGGTTCGGCCCTAGAATTCTCCACACAAATTCCTCTCTTAATGAATGAAAAATAGAAAAGTATATATATATATTTTGTGAGGTGACGGCGTCAAGAGGAAATTTCTGACGCCGTCATCTCGTCGCCAATAAAGTTCTCGGACTGCCTAGATCTGGGTCTGACGCCGTCATGTTTAATTCTGCTCCAGGCCGTCACCAAAATAAGTCTTGACGCCCTACTTCTGACGCCGTCACATTTTCTCTGGGTCGTCATGCATTTTGCTCCTGACGCCGTCATATTTTCCTTCTTGACGCCGTCAGGTACTGTTTCCAGCATGGAAAATTAAGTCTTTGCCGTTTTCTTCATTTTTATGCTCCAAAAACGTCCAAAAAGCTTCCTTTTCCAGAATTCACTCCCAAAGTACATAAAATCACAAAAGGAACGATTTAGGGCAGTATTTGATCAAATAAATTCCAATTCCGGCTTAAATGACCCCCTAAAAACGGTTCATTTTTCGCCTCATCACTTATATTGCTTGTTTTATTCATATATATAATTGTTGCATGCATATATATTATATTTTCTAAATATTTTTGCAAGCATTCCATATCTCGACTTGTCTTGTAACCTTAAAACGAGGGGGAGTACACATCAAGGGGGAGCTCATCCAACTTCGGGACAACCTTTTTGATGTTCACAAAAAGGGGGAGAAGTGATATAAAACTCACTAAATACTTGCATATATAATAATTTTTGATTTAATGAGTTTAGATTTTGTAATCATCAAAAAGGGAGAGATTGTTGACATAAATAATGCGTAAAAATGTTATTAATATTTTTCGATATCCCTATGTTTTGACGATCACAAAATATAAAATCATTAAACGTAAAATCATTACGTAAATAAGTATTGTGACAAAATATCATTATATCCAACTAATTCACTTAAGGTATGAATAAACAAGTGTCTAATACATTTTATGATCAAAGGAAGGTTTATTTACTAATTACAAATTATATAAAATGGTATAAACATTTTATATATTTAAGAAAAACACTTTTGGTAATTAGAGGAAAATGTTTATTTCATAATAAATATATGAATTCAAAATTTTAACCAAATTCAGTTAAATTGTCACCAAATAAACTTTCCCCAGAAAAGACAAAGAATCTGGCCGTTTCACATGGGCGGCCCCCTTAATTTTAAGGGGGTCGGCACACAATTAAGGGGGCCGGCATACGCTCCTGTGTCAGATTTTTTTGCCTATAAATACTGGTTCAAATCTGAAATTTTTTCCTTACCTTTTGCACAAAAACTTTCTGTTCTAATTCTCTCAAATCATCTTCCTAAAACCTTTGATCATAAACATATTAGTTCTTGTCTTCAAGTGATTCTATCCATCCTCATTCAAAGTGCAAGAGAAGAATACTCCTTTCATCTTAAAACAAGAAGTATTGAAGATTAGTTGTGTAGCTTGTAATTATTGTAAAGGTGTGTAGTGATTGTAATTGATAGATCTAGGTGGGTTTGTAAATCTAGTATTGAAGTAGTTGTGGTGTGAAGTAGAAGTAGTGTGTAGTTGTGAAGTAGTAGTGTGTAGTTGTGAAGTAGTGGTGTGCATAAGTTGTGAAGAAGGCGTGTAGTGGTGTGAGATTGGTTCTAGCTACTATTAGGACTCGACATCTAGCTTTGTGTCATTAATTGGTGTAAGCGAAAGTTGTGTAAGGTTTCTCCGCCAAAAAGGGAGTTTGTTGACATAGTGAAGAAAACTCTCGAGTAGGTGACTCGAGGAGTGGAGTAGGGCGAAGAGGTGCTTCGTAGCCGAACCACTATAAATATCGTGTGTTGTGGTTTGATCTTTCTATCTCTATCTTTTCATTACTTTCATATTTACGTTATAATTATTTAGTTAGTTAGATTAAATTGTTTGCGTTGTGCAAGTGTTGAAATTCACATAAATAAGAATCGAAGTTTTTATCAAACAAAGTTTTTAAAATATAAATTGACGTAAAACTATTCAACCCCCCCTTCTAGTTTTCCACATTATTTTAATTGCATCTTAGTTAATTTGGGTTAGTTGGCTAGCAACTAATTCTGCTCATTCTTCCAAGGGCAAAAGTCAAAAATGAAAAACATGCTTTTCTAGTTGTACCTATATGCTAAACGGGTTCATTTAAGTACCAATATGCTACACATAAGTTCAAATTTGTACCTAAGTGAAATGCTTCTTCACATTCATCTTCTACCATGACTGTTACTACAATAATTCCTAAAATCCTTTACAAATCTGAATATTATCTACAATGAGACAACCTCATATTTCAAAGATAAAAACATAATCCGCAATGCTCTATAAAATATTCAAATATTTCTTCACACACTTCGTTTAATCACCACTCCCAAAATAATTCATTGTTTTTACATATCATTTTTACTTTATTTCTTATGAACAAATCGGAAAATCTTTGTTGGTGGATGTGGGGTTCAATAAATCACCTGTGTGCATATCAAATAGCGATTCGGGTTCGAAGCCAAATTGGGTTTAGATTAGATTTGATAATATGATATGAAGTTTTGTTGGTTTAGTGTTTAGATGCATGAATTGAAGATGGAATTATATGAACTCAAGATTTGTTGACTGTTATTATGGAACGATTTGTTGATGGAATGATATGAATGAGTGAAATAGGTTTATTTGTTGACTGTTATTTGAACTATTGTTTGATTTTGGTGGTGGTACTGGTGGTGCGGGTAGGCATGATACAAATCTGGGAATGTTTTTCTATAACAAGATATCAATCAATTGGAGGTTCGTGTTTGAACTAAAAAACGGTTTAACAATGACGGAAAAATTATCGAAGATGGGTAGTTGGTGGCCGGAAATAATAGTCGGAATCTGGGTTTGGAAAGGTAGAAGATGAATGTGAAGAAGTATTTCACTTATGTACAAATTTGAACTTATGTGTAGCATATTGGTACTTAAATGTACACGTTTATCATATAGGTACAATTAGAAAAACATGTTTTTCATTTTTGACTTTTGCCCTTCTTCCAAAACCCGAGATTTTATTGCTTTTATAAAATATAAAAATACAAAAAGAATCATCCCTCACCTCTAGACTTAATTTAGGAGACTTTCTAATCCTAGCGACACTATTCCTGAGTTGAACGATCAATCCCCTGGTACTTGTCACTATACTATACTACAACGATCAGGTACACTGCCTGGTGGGGGTTGTAAGCTTCTCGAGATCCCTCGAGAGGTAAAGCCTGGTGCGATTCCCACGTATCAAGTTTTTGGCGCTGCTGCCGGGGAATAGTTATTGTCTAGGTTAGGATTTCTTTTTATTATGTCTACTTGCTAGATTCCTTTCTAGTAAGATTTTATTTTTATTTTTAGGTTTTCTTTAGTCTATCTTATTTCTTCGTGTCTTTGTTCGTAACCTTTACCATCCGACATCATGGAAGGTGGTAATATCTTTGAACCCATCAACCCACCACAACAAAACCACCCACAAAACCCACCACTAGCAAACCAACCTCTTAGGCCCCGAACCTTAGGAGAGTATTCCCGTCCTAGCCACCAAGGCTATCGAAACACTATTGAGCTCACTCAATGAGCCAATGTGTCCCTCTTGCGATCCGACACCATCCGGTTGGTGCAAAGCGGATGCGCATTCCATGGACTTCGTTCCGAAGATCCTAATCAACATCTCAAGGATTTCCTTAAAATCATAGATTCTATAGACCTTGATGTTACAACTAGAGAGTCGACCCGATTATGCCTATTCCAATTCTCTCTACGTGATCAAGCTAGTCAATGGCTTGAACGTTTACCCGCGGGATCCATCACCTCATGGGATGATCTCACCACTCGTTTCCTTGCTCAATTTTTCCCACCGGGGAGAACTACCAAGCTTAGAAATGATATCTTGATGTTTCAACAACATCAAGGTGAAACTCTATATGAAGCATGGACTCGTTTCAAGGACTTACTCCAAAAAGTCCCTCATCATGGCACAGATCTTTGACTCCAAGTCCAAATCTTCTATGACCATATCGATCTCTCCACAAGGCGAACCATTGACCAATCGGCCGGTGGCAAGCTACGTGATCTAAGTGCGGAAGAATTATGGGAACTCATAGAAGATCTTGCTCTCTATGACAACGAAAGTTAGAATGATCCCTGTGATTTGAACAAAATGGTCAAGGCAATATCTTTGCCTTCGAACAATTCTAGCACTCCCGACCGTAGGATCATGGAACTTGAGGATGATGTGCGTTTTATTAGTACAAGTTTTAAAATTTATAAACACGAATTATCCGATTATTATCTAGCACATACGAGCAAGTATACTCGTCCGGTGTAATAAAGGTGGGTAAGTCGAGATCGTCCCAAGGGATTTGGTGGTTTTAGTAATAAGAAAAACGTTTGTTAAATAAGGGTTGTCAATCCAAATTTATGTAAAATCTTAATTTAAAAGAAACTTAATAAAAACTAACATATACTTGTGTATAATTCCTTGATTGGTAATTAGGAGTATCGTAACAATTTGAGTACGAAGTTTGGTGTAAAACTTGTTATGATGCGCAACTAAAAATGAGTAGTTATACAATATATGATGTATGTCATGTTTTCACTACCACTAAGAATTCTATCACCTAAATGACTCCTTTCGGACATATCAAATTAGTATGACAATCCTATAAACATATGGTTGTTTAGAAAATCAATTCTTTTCTTATGAATTCCTACGAATCCTTTCGGTCCTTTTTTCGTGATGAAATCACCTCAAATCTATTTTAATAATTAAATAAGATGGTTGTCAAGCATCCTATTCCATTTTGAAATTCCTTTCGGACCTATTTTTCAAGAAATTGTTTTTACCGACAAATTAAGCAAGAAAAGATGTTATTTCAACAAACTCATAAAATAGATATGTTTTCATGCATCACCTTTTTCATAAAATAATACTCCATTAACCAATCACATCATATACACAAGTATATCACAAATTACTCCATAGCAATCATATTAAAACACAAGTAAATAAGAAAACTTTCATAAAACTTAAAGTAACAATTGTTCATTATAAGTATCAAGATGTACCTAGTCTTGAGAATTACAATGAATAAACTTGTGGAACTATAGCAACCACACTCCTCCAATTTCTCACTAACGTAAGTAAACAACTCCACACTCGAACCAATGCTTGAGACTCTAACTCAACACGTTCTGGACGTTTTTACAACACTTAGTAAACTTTCAGGCACTATAAGATAAACTAACAAGATTTGGTGTAATACTAAGTTAGATAATGGTGGTACAAGTAACTCTAGACCCTAAGTGCTCATTATATAGCATAATGACACTTATCCTTCAAGTAAAAACGTCCCTCCTTAGTTAATAAGCAGAAATGATCAGCCACACATGATTATGGGGAGTAAATTCGCCAATAAATGCAAAACTTGTAACTTCAGTTAACCCCATCCGATCGGTTTCTCGCCATCCGATCGGATGGTCAATCTTTGGCACGTTTCCAGCCGAATCAGTTGCGAGTTGCAACCGATCGGTTGGAATCTGTCTGAACCGTATTTCTATGTCTTTTCTTTGTCGTTTTACGTTGCATGCATTATTTTTCTTCGTGGCATGACTTTGTCCATTAGAACTTGATATTTCCTTGATAATTTAGTGTAGACAACCTTTCTTTATCAAATCCTTTTGTCCATGCAACGTTTCTTTCTTCCTTGATCCTCTTGAAACTCTCCAAAAATGCATGTCCACTTCATTACTTCATCTTTTAATCAGTTTTACCTGCTTTTGGCTACATTTGCATGTATAAACACTTTTCCACGATTAAGTAACGAATATATACAAATATGACCAATTTCCACTCATAAATCAAACAATAACGCGACTAAAAACATGTTAAATTTGAGCGTTATCAAACCCCCCACACTTGAGCTTTGCTCGCCCTCGAGCAAGTCTTAATCAAAAGAAAATTAAATTCAATGGCAATAGTGCAAATATCTTATTTGAACTTAATTAAGTAAATAAAGAGCTTGATAACAATTCTAAGCACCTTACGAAGATAATTTGAAATTCACTCATCACTCAATATGTGTAACGATTAATAGATCACTCATTGCACAGTCATGATTTATGTTTCTTACCATAGGCTTGTACAAGTATCAAAACAATAGAATAATTCATCAAAGAGGTCTTTTATTCGGGTTGTAATGTTTAGGCTAAGGGTTTATAAACTTTCGTGCAAAATAATTACACTAAGTCAAAAAGGTAAGGATAAGGCATGAGAATATTTATGAAATTGGTTTTAAAAGAAAAATAAAATCAAAGTCTAAGTCCCATAGTTGCTAATCTCAAATAATCCACAAACCCAAAAATGATAATAGTTACAATCTTTCTCCTCTTCGAACTTTCACATGTTGATACATCGATTCACCAAAAAAATATTCTTCAAGCTTAGCACATCGGCTAACAACATATCTCATGGCTTTCTTTATTCGTAATAATATAACACATTGGCTATATTTGTCACTTTATAGTTGCGATGACTTATTATATATATATATATATATATATATATATATATATATATATATATATATATATATATATATATATATATATATATATATATATATATATATATATATATATATATATCACACCTCCCCCAAACTTCGTATAAGCATACACCACAAAAAAATACAAATAAGAATGTGCACTCTTCGTCTTGTTAGAATGGCACACACATGAATTGTGAAGTGTGGCTAACTAATAATCATCAAAAACTATTCAACAACCAAGCAACTAGCAATCCATCATTTAGACTTTGACAAGGGTTAGGCTAAGGTTTAAAGTGTAAAATATTTTTGTATTTTTCTGGATTTAATCAAAATGAAAAGGATGGCTCAAAGGGTGAAACTAGGGGTATCTAGCGCTAAAAATGAACGCTAACAAATGGGTTCCAAATACGAGGGTAACTAACCAATGTGGTTAGCAAAAATTATTTTGTAAACGGATGGCCATTTGGTTTTATTCCTAAGTTTGCCTCTTATCATATGAATATATCCTTATCATTCGAAAATGATTTTAACCGTAATGCATAACGAGTACAAGTTCTAGAATTAACACAACCACCGGCACACTCATCATGAAATATGTAAATAGTATAAGAAATACTATTCTCATAAAAAAACTAATCATCACAATTTAAAGAAATAAAGGTATAAAATTGTGCTAGCAAATGTTATCAATTCCGAGACGAATTGCTCTTTAAAACTTGAATTTATTCTCCAAAAATATCATTATTATTTACCATGAAATCAACCTTATTTTAACTAAAATATGAAGGGCGAACTACTACTAGTTACTAAAGTTCACGACTCTAAAAACAAAAATTAAAAAAAAAAATTAAAACATTAAAAATTATGCAATTTTTCTATTTTCTTCCTTCCCCCACACTTAAGTTTTGCATTGTCCTCAATGTAATAAAAAAAATAATAACTTCAAAGTAAAGGAAATGGAAAAATTTAGAAAATATCGGAGTTAAATACGCAATATGCATATTTAATCATAATAAGCAAATGAGTTTACCGACTCCAAACGTTGATCAACTATATGCTTCCGTAATAAAACTCCTGCAAGAAAATTGCAAAATATACGAAACAACCAAACAAACACAAACAAAAACATATCTAAACCAAATAAATAGAAAATTAAGTTACGTTATAAATCCCACGAGAAATAGTTAAAGATAATAGAAATAGAAATTGTTCGACACATAATTGTTTTTAAAACCAACCATAATCCATGTGATCAAACGTCACCATCAATAACTCACATCGGAACGAATGAACTCGTCCTCGCTTTCCTCTTCATCCTCATCAACATCTTCTTCATCTTCTTCGTCGTCCTCGTCCACCACTCGTCTCTTCTTCTTTCCAGCTCTTGACGACGAACCTCCAACATCATAACTCGATCCTCCAGGATTAAAACTTGGTCCACCCACATTAACACCTGAACTACCATACTCGGGAAGTCTACCGTATGGAGGATATGGCTCGGGAAATGGTGAATAACCAGGATAAGGGTAGGGGTATGGTCCAGGATATGGAGAATATGGTAAAAGGTATGGTGGAACATTTGATGGGTTGTAGGGAGGTACCTCATAATTGGCATCTTGTGCCAAATGTTGGATCATAGGCATGGAATAATCATAGTTGTAATTATTCCTCATTTGCATTGAATCTCTCAAAACATCCCTACACTCAATAGCATTTAACTCACGGTTCCAATCACCCCATCCTGAATCAAAACCACTTTGGGTATTACCCGAAAAACTCCCCATTTGAGGTTGTGATGGCGCTTCCACATAAGCTCCGGATTGTGCCCCCACACTTGGTTCGATCCAAGGTCCCAAAGTCTTGTTAATCCTATCCAATGCTTTTCCAAAACTAAAAGCATCCCATATCTCACTCTCCAATCTCACTCTACACTTCCTCAACTCATCATCATTAAAATACCCAAGATTTTTAGCCAACGTGGTCACATAATGACCTCCACAAACATCACTTTGTTTCTTAATCCCCGGTGCTCTTTTAGAAAGATACTCGTCAATAATCCATGCCACATTCCCATTCTTGTCTTCCTCCAACAACTTCATCACCCATAGGTCCGGTTGACTACATTTGTCTTGACCACCGCTCCTATGTATCAATCCCCAAGAAATCAACTTTTGTAAAACCTTCAACAACGGATTCCTAATCCTAGAAGAATTTCTCCTAAGACAAGTTGGATCACCAATTCTATTCCAATAATCATCAATACCCGTGTATTGATTATTAGCTCTAGCTAAACTCACAAAATGTGGTCCAAACAACCTATGTTTAATCTCACTCTCCTCATACAAACCAAGTGCAACTGCAAATTTTGGCAAAGATAAAGCATGTTCGCGACCACACAATCTAAACCAAACACATACATCCCCAAGAACATCATTTACCTTTCTATCAAAGTAGAACGTAGAAAAGAACTCCAAACACCATTCCTTGTAAACATCCTCACGAATACTAAAAGCTCTTTCCCAAGAATAATCTTCAAACCTATCTCCATCACCAGGATACACATAAATCATAGTCATCATGCTCCTCAATTGATCCTCACATTCATACTCCGCAAGCAATTCCCAATCAATCAACCTAGGCTTAGCAATCTTCCTCTCTTGAAGTTTTGAAAGACGTTCCCTATATGCATTCTTCTCATCTTTGTTTTGCACATGAGAAAACTTGACATTATCATTAGACTCCGGTTTCAAACTGAAAGTGATCCTCTTCCTCTCGTTCCTTTTCAAATACTTGTTAACAATCGGATTTCGTCCCAATCTTGCAACATTTCCCTGAAAGAAATCTCAAATTATGTTAGTATATAAGTATAAGAACTAATACCAATCAATTTAGAAACTAGAAAACACATTTTCAAAAATGTCAAAAATTTTTCCGAGGCATCCATCCGATCGGTTTGAGGTCCAACCGATCGGATGCAACTTTGGCACACTCCAAACCGATCGGCTGTAACTCGCAACCGATTCGGTTAGAGTTTCTGCATACTACATTCATCCTCAATCCATCCTAAACGTTTCCCAATCAATCCGAACTTCTTTCTAACTTGTAATATCCCATTTTTGAGTACTTTTAACATTCAAACTCTCCTATCAATGATTCTTAACATTTCCAATCATCAACCTAATGATTCTATAAAAACCAAGAACATCATCTACTAAAATCTTCCAATTAGTGCTCTAATCAACAATGCAATAACCTAACATCACTAATTATCAATCATATAACTTCTGGGATTCATCAATTGCAAATAAACTAGCTCTAAAGATTATACCCAATTCAATCCGAAAATTCAATCAATGAATTCTTACTCAAAACTTAACCAATTGATCTAATTCTTCTTGCAATACCTTCTCCTATCATTTAATCACTTATCCCTAAAATATTACATCTCAATTCGAACTAATTCAAAAATACCCAATTCGTGACCTAATTTCAATCATTCGAATTAAAACTTAATTGAACAAAATTAATGATATAACTTACTTGACTTGATGCCATTGATGATTAATTATCACTCCTGCAACCTTCTAACAACTTCTTATGGTCGAATTTTTAACCCCAATTTTTGGTGGATTGTGTGTATGTGTTTTTCTTAAGTTTTTGAAAATTTTGGTTTATATATTCAACTCCATCCGATCAGTTGTGAATCCATCCGTTCGGTTTGGTATGAAATTGATTTTTCAACGTTTTTCTCCACTACTAAACTTGACACAAGTGCTAGTAGTTCTTTCTTTTCAAACTTATTATCTTGTATGTATTCCAAACACACTTTGTCTACCAAAAATTTGGTCATCTACTTCTACTTCTAAACTTAAAACTAAAACATAACTTAACCTCTAAAAACTAAAAACTTAAACTAAATAAATCAAAAGATAAATAGATAAATATAGATAGATAAATAGATAAATAGATAGTCTCATTCAAACATGAAATGCATAAAACCTAAAAATATAAAATAAAATGCATGAAAAATAAAAATACGAAACAAACAAACTAGCACAAGATGTGCTTTATTCTTGTGATCATTTTTCTTCATCCATAGAAATATTCATTCCTAAGAATGTCTTCTCCACGATACTTGTTTGCCAACTTCCTAGTAGTCTTTTGAGTTTTGAAAGTTCGTGCAAAGTTCCTTCCGCTAGGACATGTGATATCAAATTTGCAATGTCAATCACCATCTCCTTCTTCTCTTTTGTAAACGCTATGACCTTCGGAACCCCATTCCAAGTTCTTCAATTGGACCGGTAAAGATCCAAGAAAATCTGTCAACTTGTTAAACACAAAAATATTTTTAAATGGATTAAAGAAAGCCTCCATTGCTAGAGCTCTTTCCATTTCATCTTCAATATCAAAGAAACTAGGTGTGCATGGACCAAACTTAGGCCTACCATCTTCATCCCTTCCTACTTCAAAGCAACCAAGGTAATCCTCCTCTTGGTCCTCATCATTATCATCTCCATTACTACCCCCTCTAGGCTTTGGATAGTAAGTATTCTTAAGAACTCCATCATCAATTGTCATGGTACCTCTTCCCATATCTATTATAGCTCTACAAGTTCTTAAAAATGGTCTACCTAACAACAAAGGTAGTTCCATATCAACCGCAACATCCAACACAAGAAAATCCGCCAAGAATGCTTGATAACCAATTTGAACTCTCACATTTCTTACTTCTCCCATTGCTTTTGCCTTAGAATTATCCGCCATAGTGAGTTTAGAATTGTTAGGTGTAGGGTCTCTTAATCCTAACTTATGATACAATGGATAAGGCATAATACTCACACTAGAACCCGTATCGGCTAATGCATATAAAGGAGTTGTCCCATTAATTTTAACTGGTAAAACAAAATTTCCGGGATCATTCATTTTCTTTGGGAGCCCATTCTCAATTATCCTTCTCTCCTCTACTTCATCAAAACTATTATCCTCCAACTTAGACTTTGCCAGCATAACTCCATCTAATTTCTTCCTATACTCCATATAATTCCTCAACACCTCAATAACCGGTTTGTTTTCCATCAATTCACTAATTTTTGCTTCAAGATTCTCCAAGATAGTTTGTTTTTGCTCTTTGGTTAATGGTTTGGTACTTTTTGGTGAATTTGGTGGTGTTTTGGATGATGATGATTTGTTTTCTTTTTCGGTGGAGGGTTAGGTTAATTTGTTCAATGGTGTTTTGTTTCGGTTAGCTTTCCCCATCTTACAAACTTCATCCTTTCCTTCCTTCATCAATTCCATTCCTTCACAAACATCAACAAGCATATCATTCACACTTTTCCCTTCTTCCAAATCACTTATGTTAATTCTTAACTCCCCAAGTGCAAAATCCAAAGTACACTTGGTATTCACTAAAAAATCTCTACCAAAGATCACTTCCGGTTCATCTTCATTAGTATATTCCAAAACCACAAAATCAACTTTAAAGATGTGACCATGAATATTCACTCTGACTCCTTTCACTTCCTTCTTACCATAACTTCCATAATCAAGCCTAACAAAACCAAGCTTGTCAAGCATTTCTTCCGAAATGTAATTGTCTCCATATTCCATATTCAATTCCGCATCCCATGCTTTAACTCCTTCCACCGCACAAGGTGTAGAATACCTCATGTGTGGAGCATCATATCCCTTAGGTGGTGCTCTAGTGAAAACAACAACTTTTCTCTCCTTCTCCTTCTTTGGGTAGCACATTTCATGTGGCAAAGAAGAAACATTGTCACCAACAACCTCTTCTCCTTCTAAATCCAACTTAGCTTTTTCCAACATACTCTCCAACTTTTCCAAGGAATCACCGGAATCCTTGAACATATCTTCCAAGTCTTTCAAATACGCAGAAATCTAACTCAAACTCTCCATTTCAACTTAAGCACTTACTAACTATAACATAACCATAAAAAAAATCCAAATCATTAGCATAAGGGTTAGTTATAATCAAATAACTCTTAATATGAAATAAGAACAAGTAAATTAACTAAATAAAACACTAAGAATAGAAAATAAACTAAAAATTAAAAATATCTAAAATTTTACCGAGACGCCCAACCGATCGGTTTGAAATCCATCCGAATCGGTTGGCACAATATTATCTCCTCCAACCGATCGGTTGGAACCCGCAACCGGATCGGTTGGAGTTTTCTGCACTATTTTTTTTTTATAAAACTAATATTTAATAAAACAGTAATTATGAAATTAAAAACAATGAAAGCATTAACTAAGGTGTCTTTAAAACTACTAAATCATTAATTAAAATTAAAACTACTAAAACATTAAAATGACTTATAATTGCAACTTAAAACTATTAAAAACTAACATTAATTATATAATTATTAAAACTAATTAACTAAAAACAGAAAAATAAACATTAATTATTAAAAACAGAATCCTATAAAATTTACCGAGACCACCAACCGATCGGATGGATATCCATCCGATTCGGTTGGTCAAAAACCAACTTTTTTTTTTACTTTTAAAAACTTTAAAATTTCACAAATTACAAACAATTTTATTACTAAAAACTAAGAAAATTAATCAAATCCCCGGCAGCGGCGCCAAAAACTTGATGTGCATTTTATTAGTACAAGTTTTAAAATTTATAAACACGAATTATCCGATTATTATCTAGCACATACGAGCAAGTATACTAGTCCGGTGTAATAAAGGTGGGTAAGTCGAGATCGTCCCAAGGGATTTGGTGGTTTTAGTAATAAGAAAAACGTTTGTTAAATAAGGGTTGTCAATCCAAATTTATGTAAAATCTTAATTTAAAAGAAACTCAATAAAAACTAACATATACTTGTGTATAATTCCTTGATTGGTAATTAGGAGTATCGTAACAATTTGAGTACGAAGTTTGGTGTAAAACTTGTTAGGATGCGCAACTAAAAATGAGTAGTTATACAATCTATGATGTATGTCATGTTTTCACTACCACTAAGAATTCTATCACCTAAATGACTCCTTTCGGACATATCAAATTAGTATGACAATCCTATAAACACATGGTTGTTTAGAAAATCAATTCTTTTCTTATGAATTCCTACGAATCCTTTCGGTCCTTTTTTCGTGATGAAATCGTCTCAAATCTATTTTAATAAGTAAATAAGATGGTTGTTAAGCATCCTATTCCATACTAATTTGGTGCATTAATATTTTGAAATAAAAACAAGTTGAAATTCCTTTCGGACCTATTTTTCAAGAAATTGTTTTTACCGACAAATTAAGCAAGAAAAGATGTTATTTCAACAAACTCATAAAATAGATATGTTTTCATGCATCACCTTTCTCATAAAATAATACTCCATTAACCAATTACATCATATACACAAGTATATCACAAATTACTCCATAGCAATCATATTAAAATACAAGTAAATAAGAGAACTTTCATAAAACTTAAAGTAACAATTGTTCATTATAAGTATCAAGATGTACCTAGTCTTGAGAATTACAATGAATAAACTTGTGGAACTATATTAACCACACTCCTCCAATTGCTCACTAACGTAAGTAAACAACTCCACACTCGAACCAATGCTTGAGACTCTAACTCAACACGTTCTGGACGTTTTTACAACATTTAGTAAACTTTTAGGCAATATAAGATAAACTAACAAGATTTGGTGTAATACTAAGTTAGATAATGGTGGTACAAGTAACTCTAGACCCTAAGTGCTCATTATATAGCATAATGACACTTATCCTTCAAGTAAAAATGTCCCTCCTTAGTTAATAAGCAGAAATGATCAGCCACACATGATTATGGGGAGTTAATTCGGCAATAAATGCAAAACTTGTAACTTCAGTTAACCCCATCCGATCGGTTTCTCGCCATCCGATCGGATGGTCAATCTTTGGCACGTTTCGAGCCGAATCGGTTGCGAGTTGCAACCGATTGGTTGGAATCTGTCTGAACTGTATTTCTATGTCTTTTCTTTGTCGTTTTACATTGCATGCATTATTTTTCTTCGTGGCATGACTTTGTCTATTAGAACTTGATATTTCCTTGATAATTTCGTGTAGACAACCTTTCTTTATCAAATCCTTTTGTCCATGGAACGTTTCTTTCTTCCTTGATCCTCTTGAAACTCTCCAAAAATGCATGTCCACTTCATTACTTCATCTTTTAATCATTTTTACCTGCTTTTGGCTACATTTGCATGTATAAACACTTTTCCATGATTAAGTAACGAATATATACAAATATGACCAATTTCCACTCATAAATCAAACAATAACGCGACTAAAAACATGTTAAATTTGAGCGTTATCAGAGGACCAAGTCAAGTTTCTCATGAAATCTTACGAAGCTCCTAAGCCTTCAAGCCAAGTGAACAAAATCACTTCTTCATGCGAATTATGTAGTGGTCCCCATGACACTCGTGATTGCGTGGAACTCCCCGGACAAGCTTTTGCGGACTATGCATCCTCGCGTACCGACAAAGCGGGAGACAAGTGGTACACTTTCAAACCCGAGCCAAACCCTTACGGTGATTCCTACAACCCTTCTTGAAAAAATCACCCAAATCTTAGGTGGAAACAAAACCAAAACGTGCCCCAAAACAATTCTTCCAATCTACCTAATCGTTACCAACCAAATGGTCCACTCGCTAACCATACTTTCAACAACAATCCTTCTAATAACTATGGTAGTACCAATAATCTTGAAGGATTGATGTCCAAGTTTATGGCATCTCAAGAACCTCGCATAGCTAAGTTTGAAACCGAATTCAATCAACAACAAACAGAGATGACCAATAAGATTGACAACTTGTTGAAAGCACTCAACAACCAAGTGCTAACTACACCTATGAAGGACACTAGGGACACTAATAGCGGAATCCAAATTAAGGACCCCTCATCATCCAAATACGTCCACTTTGTCAATGTTGTCACCATTAAGCCAAAAGATAAGGATATAGAAGAAAGTGACAAGGATGAAGTTGGAATAGAAACCGAGACTAGGGATGAGATTAAGGAAGTTGAGGTTAATAAGGGAGAAAAGTTAGAGGAAGTAGAAAACATAGATGAGTACTTTGATAAGTTGCCCACCAAGGAAGAACGGGAATATCACAAGGATTTATTCGATGATCCCGAGACACCATATATCCTTGGTTCACCCCTTATTAAAGTAGGTGATCCCTCTAACATCAACATACCATGTAACATTGGGCATATGCATGTATGGAAAGCTTATATTGATCCTAGGTCTCCTATAAACATCATGACTAGGACCTATTATAATTGGGTAATGAAGAAGCAACTTGGGTATAGGATGATGCCTAACACAAATTTGATGAGCAATTTTGTAGGAAGAGCGAAAGGATTGCATGTATTTGTAGGAAACTTCACTTATGTGATCGACTTTGTGATAGTGGAGGATACTCGTCCGGTAATAGATGATTGCCTAAGTCAAGTAGTGTTCGGAAAACCGTTTGTTGAGGCCTCTAAGATGAGTTATGACCCGACCCTAGGGATAGTTAGATTCAAGGAAGAGAATGATGAGATTGCTTACCAAATGCCCTATAAAATTGAACAATACCGCCTTCTATCAAACATAGAAAAGGAACACAAGCAAGCGGTTTATTATAGGAATGATGAAGATGGACGTAGAGGAGTAGATTATGTCATGAATAGAATACTTGGTTTCTACAAGGAATGCTTGCAACTAGGTCCGGAATACAAAACTAAGATTGGAGATGATCTAGAAAACGAGACCAACGATGAGGTCATGTAATTGCTCATGACCTTGAGTCTAGCTACAAGACTCGTAAATAAAGAAAAGCGCTTCTTGGGAGGCAACCCATGTTTTGTGAGATTTTTATTTGTTTGATTGTTATTTGTTTCCGTATGCATGCTTTATTTTTATTGTTGGTAGATCATGTTTCAAAACTAAATTGTGAAAATGCTTTATTTTATCGTTTAACTTCGTCTTAACTTCATATAAAGGTATTTTGCAAAAGATAAGTGTAAGGGGAAACCCCAAATTTGTTTCTAAGAATGAAATTGATCTTGATTCGCCACAATATTAAATGGGCATGTGTATTAGTATTTGTTAGAGTCAAATGCTTGTATCGAGTCATAATGATGTTTTGCAGGATTTTCCAGGAAGTACGACATAAGTTTTTCCAGAAATTTTCAGGAAACTTAACGTAAAGATTTCTGCAGGTCACTTCTGACGGCGTCATGAATTAATTCTTGACGGCATCATGTGTAAAATTCTGGAAATTTTGCGAGTTTTGTTTTTCTAACGGAGTCTTAAAGTTTTTGTTAATTCTTTAGTTTTATAAACTCCAGGAAATCTGCAAACATTCATTCCACAAGCATTATATCTTACATTGTTTTCTAGGATTTGTTAGTATATATAGATTGCCGCTGATTTTATGCGAGGTTGCCTTGTTTGTTTTATCAGGTTTAACAGGTTATGTATGACAAGAAGATGATTTATTTTTCTGGAAGGGAAGCTTTGATTGTTCATTTTCTTGGAGGAAGATCTAACCTTATTACCACACTATCCACACTGAACGAATCAGGGGAGTATTTGTTTTCATTCTTTTACCTATTTTACTTTTACATTCTTTAATTGAACATTGGGGACAATGTTCATCCTAAGTGTAAGGGGAGGGTAAATGATGATACCTTATAGGATACTGTTGCACTTGAGTTTGTTTGTTTGATGGTAGGTGTGTAATAAAACTAAGAGAAATACTTGTTAGTGTAATTTTAGCGCCAAATTTTTTTTTTACAACATTTAAGAGTGAAAGTTTAGCCTTAGCAAGCGTCTCATGGATAGGAGTTGTATGATTAGCACAAAACCGTACCATTCAGAAAAATTTTCCACCCAAATATGTGAGGTTCACCTTTAGATTTGATAGGAAAAGCATTCATTATTAGTGCTTATGAGTGTACCGGTAGCATTTAGATTCTAGAACTTGCGTTAGTGATGCATCCCGAGACCGCAAGTGAGACTACATTCGTGTAGTAGGATTTACTACATGATAAGAGGCATTAGGATCACCCTTGTGTTAAACCCGTATCATAATTACTTGACCATTTAAGTCATATTACTTGGCTAGTAAAGTCAATTAATTTTTCCCACACCTTAGCGTTGTACTCATTTTTAGTACACGAAACCCCTAGTACACCCCTCCGAGCCTATCTTTTCGTTTCTACCTTTAAGCATCTTACTTAAAGGAAGAATTTGTTACAACCCACCTAAATGTGCAACCAAATCGCCTTAGCCTTCCGTGTATGCACTCATCTTTAGTGCATTACTGTTACATGTTTAAACCCTTAGTTAATTGTCTAATTGATTACATGGTTGCTAAGTCGAGTCATAACTTGTACATATTGTTTTGGGATGATTGAGACTCATGGGTAAAGTACTTATGTTATGGAGTAATGGGGAAGAACATCATTTATTACCCCCATATGTGCGTTAACCTTAAAAGTACTCAAAGTGTTTTGGTTATCTTGATTCGAGTCATTAGATTAGTTTATTGTAAAGTATGTAAAAATTCAAGTGTAAGGGGAATGTACATTCTCTATGATGTATTATTTTGGATGGTAGGGTAAGAGTGTATGCAAAAATAATAATAATAATAATAATAATAATAATAATAATAATAATAAAATAAAATAAAATAATAAAAAAATAAAAAAAAATCGAAAAAATCAAAAAAATTAAGAAAAAGAAAAAAAAATAGAAAAAAGAAAAGAGAAAAAAACATACGGACTACCATCCCGTTTCATTCTATGTTTGTTTTATGTTTTTGTCATTTTTGATTTATTATTTTAAGTCGAGTCTAGTCTTGGCTTAGCAACGCCATATTATACATGTAATTAACCAAGATGATTAACTCGCCACCAGTAAATATTGCCTTTATCCAACAAAACCGTGTATTCCATATCCCTACACCTAACGTTATAACCCTTTGAAAGACCTCTTTGATAGTTTATCCTAGGTGCTTACGCCAAGTGGTGGAGGTTTGATCCTTTCCCAAGCCTATGGTAATTTATTTTGCTATGACAGGTAGTGAGATATGTTTTCCATTTCCATATTGTGATATATACTTTATTACACCCGAGAGATGTGAGTATCTAAACACTATTTGTGAGGTGCTAGTGTATGACCTCCGTGCTTGTCTTTGGTCTTTAGTGGAACGATTATTAGTTGTAATTACTTTTATATTAGTGTTAAATGACCCCTAACTTGTATTTTGATTAGAATAAAAGCGCATTTGCTTGAGGACAAGCAAATCTCAAGTGTAAGGGTATTTGATGAGGCGAAAAATGAACCGTTTTTAAGGGGTCATTTAAGCCCGAAGTCGAGATTATTTGTTCAAATATTGCCATAAATCGTTCCTTTTGTCATTTTAGGTACTTTTGGAGTGAAATCTAGAAAAGGAAGCATTTTGGACGTTTTTGGAGCATAAAAGTGAAGAAAACGGGAAAGTCTTAATTTTTCTTGCTGGGAACAGTACCTGACGGCTTCAAGAGTTTCCAAGTGACGGCGTCAAGAGTAATACAAGAGGTGGATGTGGACTATACACGTGACGATCCAGAGAGTTTTGTGCATTGGAGATGACGGCGTCACCCTAGGCCATCATGGTCCAAATATTAGTGACGGCCCAGAACAATTTTACACATGACGGCGTCAAAAGTGGATCTAGGCAATCCAATTTCATTATGGGCGGCGAGTTGACGGCGTCACAGATTTCTTCTTGACGTCGTCACCCTGTAAAATCTATATATAGTTTTCCAATTTTCATTCATTAGTGTGTAACTTTGAGGGTGCAACTTTGAGGCAAAACCCTAGGCCGATTTTCACAGCTTTTTCAAGGGTTTTTAACCCTTTGAAACCTTTCATGTCAATTTGAGATAAGTACTCTTTCAATTCAATCAATATGTCTATGTGTTGCTTGAATATATCTTACACTTATCTTCAATTTAACATGCTTGGCTAGATCTCTTTTGTGTTTGCTTAGATGTAGTGAAACCTAGATGTTAATTATGGGTTGATTGTTTGTTTATAGTTGTTACGGATGATTGTATTCGATGTTAGGCTTAAGAAAATTGGCAGACTTCCATTGGTAACATGCTTGAACGTCTTAAGAAACATGATCAGAGGTGTACTATGATTTTTGGTTGTATTTAATGCGTAGGAGAATTCTAATTATCCCATGTTAGGAGCTTCTAACGGCTCGACATAGGAGTGAAGTAGGATCCTATAGAGTTAAGGAATATTGTACACGGCCCTATGATGAGGCGAAAAATGAACCACTTTTAGGGGGTCATGTAAGCCCGGAATTGAATTTATTTGATCAAATATTGCCCTAGATCGTTCCTTTTGTGATTTTAGGTACTTTGGGAGTGAATTCTGGAAAAGGAAGCAATTCGGACGTTTTTGGAGCATAAAAGTGAAGAAAACGGCAAAGACTTAATTTTCCATGCTGAGAACAGTACCTGACGGCGTCAAGAGGAAGATCATGACGGCGTCAAGAGTAAAAACCATGAGGACCCAGTGCAAACCTGACGGCGTCACAAAAAGGGCGTCAAGACAAATTTTGGTGACGGCATGCATAAGGAGAATACATGACAGCGTCAGACCCAGATCTAGGCAGTCCGAGAAACTATTTGGCGGCGAGATGACGGCGTCAGAAATTTGTTCTTGACGCCGTCACCTATCAAACTCTATATATAGTTTTTTATTTTTCATTCATTAAAGAGGAACTTGTGTGGAGAAAACTAGGGCCGAACTTTGTAAACCCTAGGTCATATTTTATAGTGTTTTCAAGGGTTTTCACCCCTTGAATCCTTTCATGTTCAATTGAGATAAGTCTTCTTTCAATTTAATCAATATGTCTATGTGTTGTTTGAATATATCTTATGCTTGTCTTGATTTCAACATGCTAGGCTAGATCTATCTTGTGTTTGCTTAGATGTAATGAAACCTAGATGTTAATTATGTGTTGGTTACTTGTTTATGGTTGTATTGGATGAATGATTTCAATGTTAGGCTTAAGAAAACTGGCAGATCTCCATTGTGTAACATGCTTGAACGTCTTAGGAAACATGAACCGATGTGTACTAGGTTTTATTGGTTGTATTTAATGCATGAGCAAATTCTAGTGATCCCATGTTAGGAGCTTCTTAGCCGACTCGACATAGGAGTGAAGTAGGCGCTCATAGGATTGGGGAAGTAAGTACGCCACCCCATGAATGGTATTAAGGAATACAATCCGTCATCCACGCAACTATAACAAGTAATTAACGTGTAAAAGATATCTAGGGAGTAGTGAAATCTAAGTAAACACAATTCTCCCACATATTGCTAAGAACTCTAGTATAATATAGTTTACTTTCATTTTTAGTATTTTATTTTGATTGCATCTTAGTATTGGGTTAGTTGACTAGCAACTAATTCCGCCAAACTCCTTCAAAACCGAGATTTTTACTTGCTTTCATAAAATATAAAAAATACAAAAAGAATCATCCCTCATCTCTAGACCTAGTCTTTAGGTTTTCTAATCCTAGCGACACTATTCCTAGCTGAACGATCAATCCCCTGGTACTTGTCATTATACTGTACTACATCGATCAGGTACACTGCCTGGTGGGGGTTGTAAGCTTCTCGAGATCCCTCGAGAGGTAAAGCCTAGTGCAAACCCCACGCATCAAGTTTTTGGCGCCGCAGCCCGGGGAATAGTTATTGTCTAGGTTACGATTTCTTTTTATTAGGTCTACTTGCTAGATTCCTTTCTAGTAAGATTTTATTTTTATTTTTAGGTTCTCTTTAGTCTATCTTTTCTTTGTGTCTTTGTTTGTAAAAACCTTTCCATTGACTATTCCGTTAGCCATTATGGAGAACGCGAATCCACCATACTACCAACCACGAAATTCACCCACTCCAAATGACATCTTGATGTTTAAACAACATGAGGATGAACCTATCTATGATGCATGGGCTCGTTTTAAATATTTACTCCGAAAAGTCCCTCATCATAATTTCGATCTGTGGTCCCAAATTGAAATATTTTACCATCGTGTCGACCACTATACCAAAATGGACATTGACCATGCCGCAGATGGGGACCTTTGGGGATTAAGTGTTAATGAAGCATGGGAAACCATAGAGAATTGTGCCATACTTGCAACAAAAATGGACAACCCAACAAACGTTGTTACAGATCAATTGATAGCAAGTTTAAGGGAACAAGCAAGAAGATTGTTTGGGGATAAGCGTATAGATGAGATAACTGGGTGCACGAAGTGGTTTGACTTCACCACAATACAAGCTGAACACATAGGTGACCTTGATGTGGTGGAGGATTTAGCCGAACATGATCACATTGATAAAAAAAACCTAGGTTTTATGATCGATGATGATGAATCTCAAGAAACAGATGATGAATCTTTTAGGCAATTTGTATATAGCAGTCAGAATATTGAGGATGATCCGTATGATTCGGACATAGAAGTTGAGATGCCAAGAGAAGTACGTGAGATACTTGGGAAAATGTTAAGGTTAGATTATAATGAAACACATGTTGAGGATATAGGGGATCTTGACACAAAGAAGGATGAGGTAAATAACACAAACCTACAAAGTACCCCACAACTCCCATCATCACTTGAGGAACACACACCGCCCGTGACTTACCCGGAAGAAGTAGAAGAAACTTTAGGAATTCCGATGGAGGTAGAACCCTTGGACCAGGCACCACTTGAGGATATAGGTTTGAATACTTCTAGTGATAACCTTACTCTTAGTTCTAGGGAATTACCTAGTGTTGATGAACCGGAACCTCAATCTTCACACAACTTTTCATCCTTAGATATACATCTAGGAGACAAAAGAGGAGCCGACCCACCCATTAACCCATGTAGTCCGGGTAGTCTTAGGATAAAGGTAGTGGACTCTAAGCCTTGTAGAGAGGAAGCCAATATGGGAGTGGAAAATGACCTTACATGCTTACATCACCCATTTATGATTGATCACAAGAAACATTATGGGTTTAAACCGGTTTTATTAGGTCAAGATGGATCCCCAACTAGTAGTCTCTTGAAGTTGATAGAAAATGATCCCGTTTTAGGAGAAAATCTTAATCCACCCATTAACCCGATTGAATTTGGTAAGGTTATGATGATAGGAGTACACCCCTTTGTGCATATAATTCATCCACCACACTTTCCTCACGTGGCATATTTCCACCCTAAGGGTGTGTATCGCTACTTCCACCCGCACTTAATTCAAAGTGTAGGGAAAACCTCCCCTATTTCCGTTAAATAAGGGTAGAGTCAGGCTCGTGACTCGAACAAAAACAAGCGCTTCTTGGGAGGCAACCCATGTTTTGTGTGATTTTCATTTTTTGTTTGTTTATTATTTGCTTCCGTACGCATGCTTTATTTTTATTGTAGGTAGATCATGTTTCAAAACTAAAATAGTGAAAATACTTTACTTCGATGTTTGGCCTAGTCTTAACTTCATCCAAAGGTATTTCACAAAAGATAAGTGTAAGGGGTAACCCCAAATATGTTTTTAAGAAACAAACTCGATCATGATTCTCCACAATATTAAGTGAACATGTATATTCGTAGTTGTTAGAGTCAAATGCTTGTATCGAGTCAAAATGAAGTTTTGCAGGATTTTCCAGGAAGTAGGATGAAGTTTTTCCAGAAATTTTCCGGAAACTTAACATAAGAATTTCTGCAGGTCACTTCTGACGGCGTCACGAGTTTACTCTTGACGGCGTCACGTGTAAAATTCTGGAAATTTTACCAGTTTTCTTTTTCTAACGGAGTCTTAAAGTTTTTGTTGAATCATTAGTTTTATAATCTCCAGGAAATCTGCAAACATCATTCCACAAGCATTATATCTTACTTTGTTTTCTAGGATTTATTAGCATATGTAGATTGCCGCCGATTTTATACGAGGTTGCCTTGTCTGTTTTCTCAGGTTTTACAGGTTATGTATGACAAGAAGATGATTATTATTCTGGAAGGGAAGCTTTGATTGTTCATTTTCTTGGAGGAAGATCTAACCTGGCCACCTTATTATCCATACCGAGCGAATCAGGGGAGTATTTGATTTCATTTGTTTTACTTATTTCACTTTTACATTCTTTACTTGAACATTGGGGACAATGTTCATCCTAAGTGTAAGGGGAGGGTAAAATGATGATACCTTACAGATACACTTTCGCTTGAGTTTGTTTGTTTGATAGTAGATGTGTAATAAAACTATGAGAAATACTTGTTAGTGCAATTTTAGCGCCAAATTTAAATTTTTTTACAACATTTAGGAGTGAAACTTTAGCCATAGCAAGCGTCTCATGGATAGGAGATTGTATGACTAGCACATAACCGTACTATTCAGAAAAATTTTCCACCCAAATATGTGAGGTTCGCCTTTTGATTTGATAGGAAAAGCATTTACTATTAGTGCTTATGAGTGTACCGGTAGCATTTAGATTCTAGAACTTGCGTTAGTGATGCATCCCGAGACCGCTAGTGAGACTACATTCGTGTAGTAGGATTTACTACATGATAAGAGGCATTAGGATCACCCTTGTGTTAAACCCGTATAATAATTACTTGACCATTTAAGTCATATTACTTGGCTAGTTAAGTCAATTAATTTTTCTCACACCTTTGCGTTGTACTCATTTTTAGTATACGAAACCCCTACTACACCCCTCAGAGCCTATCTTTTCGTTTCTAACTTTAAGCATCTTACTTAAAGGAAGAATTTGTTACACCCCAATTAAATGTACACCCAAATCGCCTTAGCCTTCCGTGTATGCACTCATCTTTAGTGCATTATTGTTATTTGTTAAACCCTAAGTTAATTATCTAATTGATTACATGGTTGCTAAGACGAGTCATATCCTTGTACATATTGTTTTGGGACGATTGTGACTCATGGGTAAAGTACTTATATTATGGAGTAATGGGGAAGAACAGCATATTATTACCCCCATATGTACGTTAATCTTAAAAGTACTCCAAGTGTTTTGATTATCTTAATTCGAGTCATTAGATTAGTTATTTGTAAAGTATGTAAAAATTCAAGTGTAAGGGGAATTTAATTCCCTATGATGTATTATTTTGGATGGTAGGGTAAGAGTGTATACAAAAAAATAAAAAATAAAAAAAAATAAAAATAAAATCGAAAAATCAAGAAAAAGAAAAAAAAAATAGAAAAAGAAAAAGAGAAAAAACATACGGACTACCATCCCGTTTCATTCTATGTTTGTTTTATGTTTTTGTTATTTTTCATTTATTAGCTTAAGTCGAGTCTAGTCTTGGCTTAGCAACGCCACATTGTACATGTAATTGACCAAGATTGTTAACTCGCCACCAGTAAAGACTGCCTATATCCAACAAAACCGTGTATTCCATATCCCTACACCTAACGTTACAACCCTTTAAAAGACCTCTTTGATTGTTTATCCTAGGTGCTTACGCCATGTGGTGGAGGTTTGATCCTTTCCCAAGCCTATGGTAATCTATTTTGCTATGACAGGTAGTGAGAGATGTTTTCCATTTCCATATTGTGATATTACTTTATTACACCCGAGAGATGTGAGTATCTTAACACTATTTGTGAGGTGCTAGTATATGACCTCCGTGCTTGTCTTTGGTCTTTAGTGGAACGATTATTTGTTGTAATTACTTTTATATTAGTGTTAAATGACCCCTAACTTGTATTTTGACCAGAATAAAAGCGCATTTGCTTGAGGACAAGCAAATCTCAAGTGTAAGGGTATATGATGAGGCGAAAAATGAACCACTTTTAGGGGGTCATTTAAGCCTGGAATTGAATTTATTTGATCAAATATTGCCCTAAATCGTTCCTTTTGTGATTTTTGGTACTTTGGGAGTGAATTCTGGAAAAGGAAGCAATTCGGACGTTTTTGGAGCATAAAAGTGAAGAAAACGGCAAAGACTTAATTTTCCATGCTAAGAACAGTACCTGACGGCATCAAGAGGAAGATCATGATGGCGTCAAGAGTAAAAACCATGTCGACCTAGTGCAAACCTGACGGCGTCACAACAAGGGCGTCAAGACAAATTTTGGTGACGGCCTGCATAAGGAGAATACATGACGGCGTCAGACCCAGATCTAGGCAGTCCGACACACTATTTGGCGGCGAGATGACGGCGTTAGAATTTTGTTCCTGACGCTGTCACCTATCAAACTCTATATATAGTTTTCTATTTTTCATTCATTAAAAGAGGAACTTGTGTGGAGAAAACTAGGGCCGAACTTTGTAAACACTAGGTCATATTTTACAGTGTTTTCAAGGGTTTTCACCCCTTGAATCCTTTCATGTTCAATTGAGATAAGTCTTCTTTCAATTCAATCAATATGTCTATGTGTTGTTTGAATATATCTTATGCTTGTCTTGATTCCAACATGCTAGGCTAGATCTATCTTGTGTTTGCTTAGATGTAATGAAACCTAGATGTTAATTATGTGTTGATTACTTATTTATGGTTGTATTTAATGAATGATTTCAATGTTAGGCTTAAGAAAACTGGCAGATCTTCATTGTGTAACATGCTTGAACGTCTTAGGAAACATGAACCGATGTGTACTAGGTTTTATTGGTTGTATTTAATGCATGAGCAAATTCTAGTGATCCCATGAAGTAGGCGTTCATAGGATTGGGGAAGTAAGTACGCCACCCCATGAATGGTATTAAGGAATACAATCCGTCATCCACGCAACTATAACAAGTAATTAACGTGTAAAAGATATCTAGGGAGTAGTGAAATCTAAGTAAACACAATTCTCCTACATATTGCTCACAACTCTAGTATAATTTAGTTTTATTTTGATTTTTAGTATTTTATTTTGATTGCATCTTAGTATTGGGTTAGTTGACTAGCAACTAATTCCGCCAAACTCCTTCAAAACCGAGATTTTTACTTGCTTTCATAAAATATAAAAAAATACAAAAAGAATCATCCCTCATCTCTAGACCTAGTCTTTAGGTTTCCTAATCCTAGCGACACTATTCCTAGCTGAACGATCAATCCCCCGGTACTTGTCATTATACTATACTACATCGATCAGGTACACTGCCTGGTGGGGGTTGTAAGCTTCTCGAGTTCCCTCGAGAGGTAAAGCCTGGTGCAATCCTTACGCATCAAGTTTTTGGCGCCGCAGCCCGGGGAATAGTTATTGTTTTGGTTGAATTTGATTTTTATTAGGTCTACTCATTAGATTCCTATCAAGTGAGATTTTTTCTTTTTTATTTTGTAGCTTTCTCGTAGTCTATCTTTTCTTTGTGATTTTGTTTGTAATTTGCTTCAAATGGACTTTACACTTAGACTTCTAAGATTAAAAGATAAGGTTGAGCGGCTAACACACCAAAGAGTTCAAAATACCTCATTTAGAGACACCTATGAATCATTTGAGCCTTCACTTAGGATAGATTCTTATGAACAACCTCCATATTTAAGATCTAGTTTTAGTAAGGCCAATAGGAAATGCGACCTAGTTTGCCATGGAATTATGGAGAGAGCCATTGCAACAAATCATAAGTTGGATGAAGCACTAGGTTTGCTATTATCACTACCTAAGAAAACAATTGAGGAGGATTTAGCCGAGCATGATCACATTGATCAAAAAGACCTAGGTTTTATGATCGATGATGATGAATCTCAAGAAACAGATGATGAATCTCTTGGGCAATTTGTATATAGCAGTCAGAATATTGAGGATGATCCTTATGATTCGGACATAGAAGTTGAGATGCCTAGAGAAGCACGTGAGATACTTAGGAGAATGCTTAGGATAGATTCTACCAAAACACATGATGAGGATATAGGTGATCTTGACACATGGAATGATGAGGTCAATAACATAAGCCCACAAAATACTCAACCATCATTTGAGGCACACACACCGCCCGTGACTTACCCAGAAGAAGTAGAAGAAACTTTAGGAATTCCGATGGAGGTAGAACCCTTGGACCAGGCACCACTTGAGGATATAGGTTTGAATACTTGTAATGATAACCTTACTCCTAGTTCTAGGGAATTTCCTAGTGTTGATGAACCGGAACCTCAATCTTTACACACCTTTCCATCCTTAGATATATTTCTAGGAGACAAAAGAGGAACCGACCCACCCATCAACCAATATTATCCGGGTAGTTTTAGGATGAAAGAAGCCATTTACTCACCCCTTTCACCTCACGTGGCATATTTCCACCCTAAGGGTGTGTATCGCTACTTCCACCCGCACTTAATTCAAAGTGTAGGGAAAACCTCCCCTATTTCCGTTAAATAAGGGTAGAGTCAGGCTCGTGACTCGAACAAAAACAAGCGCTTATTGGGAGGCAACCCAAGCTTTATTTATTTATTTGTTTGTTTGTTTGTTTATTTGATTTTATTTGTTTCCGTATGCATGTTTTATTTTAGTTGTTTGTGGCTCATGTTTCAAAGTAAATTGTGAAAATGCTTTATTTTGTTTTTAACTTCGTCTTAATTGCATATAAAGGTATTTTGCAAAAGATAAGTGAGGGAGATCCAAATTTGTTTATAAGAACGAAATTGAGCATGAACCACAACAATATTAAATGGACATGTGTATTAGTATTTGTTAGAGTCAAATGCTTGTATCGAGTCATAATGATGTTTTGCAGGATTTTCCAGGAAGTTGGCATAAGTTTTTTCCAGAAATTTTCCGAAAACTTAACATAAGAATTTCTGCAGGTCACTTCTGACGGCGTCACGAGTTTCCTCTTGACGGCGTCACATGTAAAATTCTGGAAATTTTACCAGTTTTTTTTTTTTCTAACGGAGTCTTAAAGTTTTTGTTGAATCATTAGTTTTATAATCTCCAAGAAATCTGCAAACATCATTCCACAAGCTTTGTTTTCTAGGATTTATTAGCATATGTAGATTGCCGCCGATTTTATGCGAGGTTGCCTTGTCTGTTTTCTCAGGTTTTACAGGTTATGTATGACAAGAAGATGATTATTATTCTGGAAGGGAAGCTTTGATTGTTCATTTTCTTGGAGGAAGATCTAACCTGGCCTCCTTATTATCAATACCGAGCGAATCAGGGGAGTATTTGATTTCATTTGTTTTACTTATTTCACTTTTACATTCTTTACTTGAACATTGGGGACAATGTTCATCCTAAGTGTAAGGGGAGGGTAAAATGATGATACCTTACTGATACACTTTCGCTTGAGTTTGTTTGTTTGATGGTAGATGTGTAATAAAACTATGAGAAACACTTGTTAGTGTAATTTTAGCGCCAAATTTAAAATTTTTTACAACATTTAGGAGTGAAACTTTAGCCATAGCAAGCGTCTCATGGATAGGAATTGTATGACTAGCACAAAACCGTACTATTCAGAAAAATTTTCCACCCAAATATGTGAGGTTCGCCTTTAGATTTGATAGGAAAAGCATTTACTATGAGTGCTTATGAGTGTACCGGTAGCATTTAGATTCTAGAACTTGCTTTAGTGATGCATCCCGAGACCGCTAGTGAGACTACATTCGTGTAGTAGGATTTACTACATGATAAGAGGCATTAGGATCACCCTTGTGTTAAACCCGTATCATAATTACTTGACCATTTAAGTCATATTACTTGGCTAGTTAAGTCAATTAATTTTTCCCACACCTTAGCGTTGTACTCATTTTTAGTACACGAAACCCCTAGTACACCCCTCCGAGCCTATCTTTTCATTTCTAACTTTAAGCATCTTACTTAAAGGAAGAATTTGTTACACCCCACTTAAATGTACACCCAAATCGCCTTAGCCTTCCGTGTATGCACTCATCTTTAGTGCATTATTATTATTTGTTAAACCCTAAGTTAATTATCTAATTGATTACATGGTTGCTAAGTCGAGTCATATCCTTGTACATATTGTTTTGGGACGATTGGGACTCATGGGTAAAGTACTTATTTTATGGAGTAATGGGGAAGAACATCATATTATTACCCCCGTATGTACGTTAATCTTAAAAGTACTCCAAGTGTTTTGATTTTCTTGATTCGAGTCATTAGATTAGTTAATTGTAAAGTATGTAAAAATTCAAGTGTAAGGGGAAATTACATTCCCTATGATGTATTAATTTGGATGGTAGGGTAAGAGTGTATGCAAAAAAAAAAAAAAAAAAAAAAAAAAAATAAAAAAAAAAAAAAAAATCGAAAAATCAAGAAAAAGAAAAAGAGAAAAAACATACGGACTACCATCCCGTTTCATTCTAAGTTTGTTTTATGTTTTTGTTATTTTTCATTTATTAGCTTAAGCCGAGTCTAGTCTTGGCTTAGCAACGCCACATTGTACATGTAATTGACCAAGATTGTTAACTCGCCACCAGTAAAGACTGCCTATATCCAACAAAACCGTGTATTCCATATCCCTACACCTAACGTTACAACCCTTTAAAAGACCTCTTTGATAGTTTATCCTAGGTGCTTACGCCATGTGGTGGAGGTTTGATCCTTTCCCAAGCCTATGGTAACCTATTTTGCTATGACAGGTAGTGAGAGATGTTTTCCATTTCCATATTGTGATATTACTTTATTACACCCGAGAGATGTGAGTATCTAAACACTATTTGTGAGGTGCTAGTATATGACCTCCGTGCTTGTCTTTGGTCTTTAGTGGAACGATTATTTGTTGTAATTACTTTTATATTAGTGTTAAATGACCCATAACTTGTATTTTGACTAGAATAAAAGCGCATTTGCTTGAGGACAAGCAAATCTCAAGTGTAAGGGTATATGATGAGGCGAAAAATGAACCACTTTTAGGGGGTTATTTAACCACTTTTAGGGCGTTCCTTTTGTGATTTTAGGTACTTTGGGAGCGAATTCTGGAAAAGGAAGCAATTCGGACGTTTTTGGAGCATAAAAGTGAAGAAAACGGCAAAGACTTAATTTTCCATGCTGAGAACAGTACCTGACGGCGTCAAGAGGAAGATCATGATGGCGTCAAGAGTAAAAACATGACGACCCAGTGCAAACCTGACGGCGTCACAACAAGGGCGTCAACACAAATTTTGGTGACGGCCTGCATAAGGAGAATACATGACGGCGTCAGACCCAGATCTAGGCAGTCCGAGAAACTATTTGGCGGCGAGATGACGGCGTCAGACTTTGGTTCTTGACGCCGTCACCTATCAAACTCTATATATAGTTTTCTATTTTTCATTCATTAAAAGAGGAACTTGTGTGGAAAAAACTAGGGCCGAACTTTGTAAACCCTAGGTCATATTTTACGGTGTTTTCAAGGGTTTTCACCCCTTGAATCCTTTCATGTTCAATTGAGATAAGTCTTCTTTCAATTCAATCAATATGTCTATGTGTTGTTTGAATATATCTTATGCTTGTCTTGATTCCAACATGCGAGGCTAGATCTATCTTGTGTTTGCTTAGATGTAATGAAACCTAGATGTTAATTATGTGTCGATTACTTGTTTATGGTTGTATTGGATGAATGATTTCAATGTTAGGCTTAAGAAAACTGGCAGATCTCCATTGTGTAACATGCTTGAACGTCTTAGGAAACATGAACCAATGTGTACTAGGCTTTATTGGTTGTATTTAATGCATGAGCAAATTCTAGTGATCCCATGTTAGGAGCATCTTTGCCAGCTCGACATACGAGTGAAGTAGGCGCTCATAGGATTGGGGAAGTAAGTACGCCACCCCATGAATAGTATTAAGGAATACAATCCATCATCCACGCAACTATAACAAGTAACTAACGTGTAAAAGATATCTAGGGAGTAGTGAAATCTAAGTAAAGACAATTCTCCCACATATTGCTCACAACTCTAGTATAATTTAGTTTTATTTTCATTTTTAGTATTTTATTTTGATTGCATCTTAGTATTGGGTTAGTTGACTAGCAACTTATTCCGCCAAACTCCTTTAAAACCGAGATTTTTACTTGCTTTCATAAAATATAAAAAAAATACAAAAAGAATCATCCCTCATCTCTAGACCTAGTCTTTAGGTTTCCTAATCCTAGTGACACTATTCCCAGCTGAACAATCAATCCCCTGGTACTTGTCATTATACTATACTACATCGATCAGGTACACTGCCTGGTGGGGGTTGTAAGCTTCTCGAGATCCCTCGAGAGGTAAAGCATGGTGCAATCCCTACGCATCAAGTTTTTGGCTATATGATGAGGCGAAAAATGAACCACTTTTAGGGGGTCATTTAAGCCCGGAATTGAATTTATTTGATCAAATATTGCCCTAAATCGTTCCTTTTGTGATTTTAGGTACTTTGAGAGTGAATTCTGGAAAAGGAAGCAATTCGGACGTTTTTGGAGCATAAAAGTGAAGAAAACGGCAAAGACTTAATTTTCCATGCAGAGAACAGTACCTGACGGCGTCAAGAGGAAGATCATGACGGCGTCAAGAGTAAAAACCATGACGACCCAGTGCAAACCCGACGGCGTCACAACATGGGCGTCAAGACAAATTTTGGTGACGGCCTGCATAAGGAGAATACATGACGACCTCATCATACCTTACAGATACACTTTCGCTTGAGTTTGTTTGTTTGATAGTAGATGTGTAATAAAACTATGAGGAATACTTGTTAGTGAAATTTTAGCACCAAATTTAAAATTTTTTACAACATTTAGGAGTGAAACTTTAGCCATAGCAAGCATCTCATGGATAGGAGATTGTATGACTAGCACATAACCGTATCATTCAGAAAAATTTTCCACCCAAATATGTGAGGTTCGCCTTTAGATTTGATAGGAAAAGCATTTACTATTAGTGCTTATGAGTGTACCGGTAGCATTTAGATTCTAGAACGTGCCTTAGTGATGCATCCCGAGACCGCTAGTGAGACTACATTCGTGTAGTAGGATTTACTACATGATAAGAGGCATTAGGATCACCCTTGTGTTAAACCCGTATCATAATTACTTGACCATTTAAGTCATATTACTTGGCTAGTTAAGTCAATTAATTTTTCCCACACCTTAGCGTTGTACTCATTTTTAGTACACGAAACCCCTAGTACACCCCTCCGAGCCTATCTTTTCGTTTCTAACTTTAAGCATTTTACTTAAAGGAAGAATTTGTTACACCCCACTTAAATGTACAACCAAATCGCCTTAGCCTTCCGTGTATGCACTCATCTTTAGTGCATTATTGTTATTTGTTAAACCCTTAGTTAATTATCTAATTGATTACATGGTAGCTAAGTCGAGTCATATCCTTGTACATATTATTTTGGCACGATTTGGACTCATGGGTAAAGTACTTATTTTATGGAGTAATGGGGAAGAACATCATATTATTACCCCCATATGTACGTTAATCTTAAAAGTACTCCAAGTGTTTTGATTATCTTAATTCGAGTCATTAGATTAGTTATTTGTAAAGTATGTAAAAATTCAAGTGTAAGGGGAATTTTCATTCCCTATGATGTATGATTTTGGATGGTAGGGTAAGAGTGTATGCAAAAAAAAAAAAAAAAAAAAAAAAAAAAAAAAAAAATCGAAAAGTCAAGAAAAAGAAAAAGAAAAAATAGAAAAAGAAAAAGAGAGAAAACATACGGACTACCATCCCGTTTCATTCTATGTTTGTTTTATGTTTTTGTTATTTTTCATTTATTAGCTTAAGTCGAGTCTAGTCTTGGCTTAGCAACGCCACATTGTACATGTAATTGACCAAAATTGTTAACTCGCCACCAGTAAAGACTGCCTATATCCAACAAAACCGGGTATTCCATATCCCTACACCTAACGTTACAACCCTTTAACAGACCTCTTTAATAGTTTATCCTAGGTTCTTACGCCATGTGGTGGAGGTTTGATCCTTTCCCAAGCCTATGGTAACCTATTTTGCTATGACAGGTAGTGAGAGATGTTTTCCATTTCCATATTGTGATATTACTTTATTACACCCGAGAGATGTGAGTATCTAAACACTATTTGTGAGGTGCTAGTATATGACCTCCGTGCTTGTCTTTGATCTTTAGTGGAACGATTATTTGTTGTAATTACTTTTATATTAGTGTTAAATGACCCCTAACTTGTATTTTGACTAGAATAAAAGCGCATTTGCTTGAGGACAAGCAAATCTCAAGTGTAAGGGTATATGATGAGGCGAAAAATGAACCACTTTTAGGGGGTCATTTAAGCCTGGAATTGAATTTATTTGATCAAATATTGCCCTAAATCGTTCCTTTTGTGATTTTAGGTACTTTGGGAGTGAATTCTGGAAAAGGAAGCAATTCGGACATTTTTGGAGCATAAAAGTGAAGAAAACGGAAAAGACTTAATTTTCCATGCTGAGAACAGTACCTGACGGCGTCAAGAGGAAGATCATGACGGCGTCAAGAGTAAAAACCATGACGACCGAGTGCAAACCTGACGGCGTCACAACAAGGGCGTCAAGACAAATTTTGGTGACGGCCTGCATAAGGAGAATACATGACGGCGTCAGACCCAGATCTAGGCAGTCCGACACACTATTTGGCGGCGAGATGACGGCGTTAGAATTTTGTTCCTGACGCTGTCACCTATCAAACTCTATATATAGTTTTCTATTTTTCATTCATTAAAAGAGGAACTTGTGTGGAGAAAACTAGGGCCGAACTTTGTAAACCCTAGGTCATATTTTACAGTGTTTTCAAGGTTTTCACCCCTTGAATCCTTTCATGTTCAATTGAGATAAGTCTTCTTTCAATTCAATCAATATGTCTATGTGTTGTTTGAATATATCTTATGCTTGTCTTGATTTCAATATGCTAGGCTAGATCTATCTTGTGTTTGCTTAGATGTAATGAAACCTAGATGTTAATTATGTGTTGATTACTTGTTTATGGTTGTATTGGATGAATGATTTCAATGTTAGGCTTAAGAAAACTGGCAGAACTCCATTGTGTAACATGCTTGAACGTCTTAGGAAACATGAACCGATGTGTACTAGGTTTTATTGGTTGTATTTAATGCATGAGCAAATTCTAGTGATCCCATGTTAGGAGCTTCTTAGCCGGCTCGACATAGGAGTGAAGTAGGCGCTCATAGGATTGGAGAAGTAAGTACGCCACCCCATGAATGGTATTAAGGAATACAATCAGTCATCCACGCAACTATAACAAGTAATTAACGTGTAAAAGATATCTAGGGAGTAGTGAAATATAAGTAAACACAATTCTCCCACATATTGCTCACAACTCTAGTATAATTTAGTTTTATTTTCATTTTTAGTATTTTATTTTGATTACATCTTAGCATTGGGTTAGTTGACTAGCAACTAATTCCGCCCAACTCCTTCAAAACCGAGATTTTTAATTGCTTTCATAAAATATAAATAATACAAAAAGAATCATCCCTCATCTCTAGACCTAGTCTTTAGGTTTTCTAATCCTAGCGACACTATTCGTAGCTGAACGATCAATCCCCCGGTACTTGTCATTATACTATCCTACATCGATCAGGTACACTGCCTGGTGGGGATTGTAAGCTTCTCAAGATCCCTCGAGAGGTAAAGCCTGGTGCAATCCCTACGCTACCATGCAAAAACTTCATGCGTTGGGATTGCACCAGGCTTTATCTCTCAAGGGATCTTGAGAAGCTTACAACCCCCACAAGGCAGTGTACCTGATCGATGTAGTATATTATAATGTCAAGTACCGGGGGATTGATCGTTCAGCTTGTAATAGTGTCGCTAGGATTACAAAACCTAAAGACTAGGTCTAGAGATGAGGGATGATTCTTTTTGTATTTTTATATTTTTATGAAAGCAATTAAAAATCTCGGTTTTGAAGGAGTTGGGCGGAATTAGTTGCTAGTCAACTAACCCAATACTAAGATGCAATCAAAATAAAATACTAAAAATGAAAATAAAACTAATTATACTAGAGTTGTGAGCAATATGTGGGAGAATTGTGTTTACTTAGATTTCACTACTCCCTAGATATCTTTTACATGTTAATTACATGTTACAGTTGCGTGGATGACGGATTGTATTCCTTAATACCATTCATGGGGTGGCGTACTTACTTCCCCAATCCTATGAGTGCCTACTGATGCGTTGGAATCGCAACAGGCTTTACCTCTCGAGGGATCTCGAGAAGCTTACAACCCCCACCAGGCAGTGTACCTGATCGTTGTAGTATAGTATAGTGACAAGTACCGGGGGATTGATCGTTCAGCTTAGGAATAGTGTCGCTAGGATTAGAAAGCCTAAATACTAGTTCTAAAGGTGAGGGATGATTATTTTTGTGTTTTTATATTTTTATGAAAGCAAGTAAAATCTCGGGGTTTGAAGGATTTGGGCAGAATTAGTTGCTATTCAACTAACCCAATACTAAGTTGCAATCAAAATAAAATACTAAAAACGAAAATAAACTAATTAAACTAAAGTTGTGAGCTGTAATTGGAGAAAATGTGTTTACTTAGATTTCACTACTCCCTAGACATCTTTTACACGTTAATTACTTGTTATAATTGCATGGATGGCGGATCGTATTCCTTAATACCATTCATGGGGTGGCACACATAACTCCCCAATTCTATGAGCTCTTATCTCCTCCTACACCATGCCCAACACAACTATAGGGATTGTAAACAGTGGCTCATGCATTAAATACAACCAATAAAGACCTAGTGCGCCTCGGTTCATGTTTCTTAAGACGTTCAAGCATGTTACCATTTGGAGATCTGCCAGTTTTCTTAAGCCTAACATATAAATCATTCATCAAAGACAAGAATAAATAAGTAATCAACACATAATCAATATCTAGGTTTCATTAGATCTAAGCAAACACAAGATAGATTTAGCCTAGCATGATAGAATTAACAAGAACATGATATAGACAACCAACACATAGACATATTGATTGAATTAGAAGAACACTTATCTTGATTAATCATGCAAGGTATCAAGGGGTTGGAACCCTTGAAAAACCTGTAAAGTTACACCAAAATCGTACCTAGGGTTTCTCCCCAAAACTTCTCTCTTTAATGTGTGAAAAATAGAAAATTATATATAGAAAAATAGGTCTGACGGCGTCAAGACAAACAATGTGACGCCGTCACCTCACCGCCAAAACTCTCCTCGGACTGCCTAGATCCACTTCTGACACTGTCAAGATTTAAACACTTCCAGGCCGTCATGACTCTTTTACTCTTGACGCCCTTCCTACGTGACACCGTCAAATCCGTTCTGGGTCGTCATGGCAATTCATGAGATTTGCTCTTGACGCCGTCAAGGTTTTGCTCTTGACGCCGTCACCTACTGTTCCCAGCATGGAAAATTAAGACTTTGGCGTTTTCTTCACTTTTATGCTCCAAAAACGTCCGAATTGCTTCCTTTTCCAGATTTCTCTCCTAAAGTACCTAAAATCACAAAAGGAACGATTTAGGGCAATATTTGATCAAATAAATTCGGATTCGGGCTTAAATGACCCCCTAAAAGTGGTTCATTTTTCGCCTCATCATATACCCTTACACTTGAGATTTGCTTGTCCTCAAGCAAATGCGCTTTTATTCTACTCAAAAGACAAGTTAGGGGTCATTTAACACTAACATAAAAGTAATTACAACAAATAATCGTTCCACTAAAGAGCAATAGACAAGCACGGAGGTCATACACTAGCACCTCAAAAATAGTGTTTAGATACTCACATCTCTCGGGTGTAATAAAGTATAAATTACAATATGGAAACGGAAGATATCTCTCACTACCTGTCATAGCAAAATAGATTACCATAGGCTTGGGAAAGGATCAAACCTCCACCACATGGCGTAAGCACCTAGGATAAACTATCAAAGACGTCTTTTAAAGGGTTGTAACGTTAGGTATAGGGATATGAAATACACGGTCTTGTTGGATAAAGGAAGTTTTACTGGTGGCGAGTTAACAATCTTGGTTAATTACATGTACAATATGGCGTTGCTAAGCCAAGACTAGACTCGACTTAAGCTAATAAATGAAAAATAACAAAAACATAAAATGAACATAGAATAAAAAGGGATGGTAGTCCGTATGTTTTTTTTCTCTTTTTTCCTTTTTCTTTTTCTTTTTCTATTTTTTTTTTTTTTTTTTTTTTTGCATACACTCTTGCCCTACCATCCAAAATAATATATCATAGGGAATGAACATTTCCCTTACACTTGAATCTTTACATACTTTACATTTAACTAATCTAATGACTCGAATTAAGAAAATCAAAACACTTGGAGCACTTTTAAGATTAACGTACATATGGGGGTAATAATATTATGTTCTTCCCCATTACTCCATAAAATAAGTACTTACCCATGAGTCCCAATCGTCCCAAAACAATATGTACAAGGATATGACTCGACTTTGCAACCATGTAATCAATTAGATAGTTAACTTAGGGTTTAACAAATAACAATAATGCACTAAAAATGAGCGCATACACGGAATGCTAAGGCGATTTGGGTGTACATTTAAGTGGGGTGTAACAAATTCTTCCTTTAAGTAAAATGCTTAAAGTTAGAAACGAAAAGATAGGCTCGGAGGGGTGTACTAGGGCTTTCGTGTACTAAAAATGAGTACAACGCTAAGGGTGTGGGAAAAATTAGTTGACTTAACTAGCCAAGTAATATGACTTAAATGGTCAAGTAATTATGATACGGGTTTAACACAAGGGTGATCCTAATGCCTCTTATCATGTAGTAAATCCTACCACACGAATGTAGTCTCACTAGCGGTCTCAGGATGCATCACTAACGCAAGTTCTAGAATCTAAATGCTACCGGTACACTCATAAGCACTAATAATGAATGCTTTTCCTATCAAATCTAAAGGCGAACCTCATATATTTGGGTGGAAAATTTTTCTGAATATACGGTTATGTGCTAGTCATACAATCTCCTATCCATGAGACGCTTGCTATGGCTAAAGTTTCACTCCTAAATGTTGTAAAAAAATTTAAATTTGGCGCTAAAATTGCACTAACAAGTATTTCTCATAGTTTTATTACACATCTACCATCAAATAAAGCAAACTCAAGCGAAAGTGCATATGTAAGGTATCATCTTTTTACCCTCCCCTTACACTTAAGATGAACATTGTCCCCAATGTTCAAGTAAAGAATGTAAAAGTGAAAAAGTAAAGAGAATGAAATTAAATACTCCCCTGATTCGCTCGGTATGGATAATAGGATGGCCAGGTTAAATCTTCCTCCAAGAAAATGAACAATCAAAGCTTCCCTTCCAGAATACAAATCATCTTCTTGTCATACATAACCTGTAAAACCTGACAAAATAGACAAGACAACCTCGCGTAAAATCGGCGGCATTCTATATAAGTTACTAAATCCTAGAAAACAAGATAAGATATAATGCTTGTGGAATGAAGTTTGCAGATTCCTTGGAGATTATAAAACTTAATAATTCACAAAAACCATAAGACTCCGTTAGAAAAACAAAACCGGTAAAATTTCCAGATTTTAACTCCTGACGCCGTCAAGAGTAAACCCCTGACGCCGTCAGAATTGACCTGCAGAAATTCTTATGTTAAGTTTCCGGAAAATTTCTGGAAAAACTTGGTCCTACTTCCTGGAAAATCCTGCAAAACTTCATTATGACTCAATACAAGCATTTGACTCTAACAAATACGAATACACATGTTCATTCAATATTGTGGAAAATCATGATCGGTTGTTTCTTAAAAACATATTTGGGGTTTCCCCTTACACTTATCTTTTGCAAAAATACTTTTAGGTGGAGTTAAGACTAGGCCAAAACAACAAAGTAAAGTATTTCTACTATTTAGTTTAGAAACATGATCAACCAACAATAAAAATAAAACATGCATACGGAAGCAAATAACAATCAAACAAATAAAATCACACAAAACATGGGTTGCCTCCCAAGAAGCGCTTTTCTTTATTTACGAGTCTTGTAGCTAGACTCAAGGTCATGGGTTACTACGTGATCTCATCATTGGTTCCACTCTCTAGGTCGTCTTCTAAACAAGTTTTGTATTCTGGACCTAGTTGCAAGCATTCTTTGTAGAAACCAAGCATCCTATTTCTAACATACTCTACTCCTCTACGTCTATCCTCCTCATTCCTATAATAAGCTGCTTGCTTATGTTCCTTTTCGAAATTAGAGAGAAGGCGGTATTGCTCAATCTTGTAGGGCATTTGATAAGCAACCTCGTCATTCTTTTCCTTGAATCTAACTATCCCTAAAGTCGGATCATAACTCATCCTAGTGGCCTCAACAATTGGTTTCCCAAATATTATTTGACATAGGCAAGCATCTATCACCGGACGAGTGTCCTCAACTATCATAAAATCGATCTCATAAGTGAGATTCCCTATAATCACATGCAATCCTTTCACTCTTCCCGCAAAATTACTTATCAGGTTCTTATTAGGCATCATCCTAAAATTAAGTTGCTTCTTCATCACCCAATTGTAATAAGTCCTAGTCATGATGTTCACGGGGGATCTAGGGTCAATGTAAGCTTTCCATATATGCATGTGCCCGATATTGCATGGGATGTTAATGTTAGAGGGGTCTCCCATTTTGATAAGGGGGTCGCCAAAGATATATGTTCTCTCGGGACTATCGAATAAATCCTTATGGTATTCCCGTTCTTCCTTGGTTGGCAACTTATCAAAGTATTCTTCTATAGGTTCTACCTCCTCTAATTCCTCTCTACTATCAACCTCAACTTCCCTATTCTCATCCTTAGTCTCGGCTTCTATCCTAACTTCATTCTTGTCACTCTCTTCTATCTCCTTATCTATCGGCTTAATAGTGACAACATTAACAAAGTGGACCTGTTTAGATGATGAGGGATCCTTAATTTGGTTTCCGTTATTGGTGTCCCTAGTGTCCTTCCTAGGTGTGACTAATTCTTGGTTGTTGAGGGCTTTCAACAAGTTGTCAATCTTGTTGGTCATCTCCGTTTGTTGTTGGTTGAATTCGGTTTCAAACCTAGCTATGCGAGCCTCTTGAGATGCCATAAACTTTGACATCAATCCTTCAAGATTGTTGGTACTACCAAAGTTGTTAGAAGGATTGTTGTTGAAAGTACGGTTGGATGGTGTACCGGTTGGTTGGTAACGGTTAGGCGGATTGGAGGAATTGGGTTGATTTTGTTTCCACCTAAGGTTTGGGTGATTTTTCCATGAGGGGTTGTATGAATCACCGTATGTGTTTGGCTCGGGCTTGAAAGTGTACCACTTATCTCCCGCTTCGTCGGTACGCGTGGATACGTAGTCCGCAAAAGCTGTTCCGGGGAATTCCACACAATCACGAGTGTCGTGGGGACCACTACATAATTCACATGAAGAAGTGATTTTGTTCACTTGGCTTGAAGACTTAGGAGCATCGTAAGATTTCATGAGAAACTTGACTTGGTCCTCAAGTTCCATGATCCTACGGTCGGGAGTGCTAGAATTGTTCGAAGGCAAAGATATTGCCTTGACCGTTTTGTTCAAGTCATGCGGATCATTCCAACTTTCGTTGTCATAGAGAGCAAGATCTTCTATGAGTTCCCATGATTGTTCCGCACTTAGATCACGTAGCTTACCATCGGCCGATTGGTCAATGGCTCGCCTCGTGGAGATGTCGATATGGTCATAAAAAATTTGGACTTGGAGCCAAAGATCTATGCCATGATGAGGGACTTTTTGGAGTAAGTCCTTGAAACGAGTCCATGCTTCATAAAGAGATTCATTTTGACATTGTTGGAACATCAAGATGTCATTTCTAAGCTTAGTAGTTCTCCCCGGTGGGAAAAATTGAGCAAGGAAACGAGTGGTGAGATCATCCCATGTGGTGATGGATCCCGCGGGTAAACGCTCAAGCCATTGACTAGCTTGATCCCGTAGAGAGAATTGGAATAGGCGTAAACGGGTAGTCTCTCTAGTTTCAACACCTAGGTCTATGGAATCTACGATTTTGAGGAAGTCCTTAAGATGTTGGTTTGGATCTTCGGAACGAAGTCCATGGAATGCACATCCGCTTTGCACCAACCGGATGGTGTCGGATCGCAAGGGGGTCACATTGGCTCCGGTGAGCTCAATGGTGTTTCGGTAGCCTTGGTGGCTAGGTCGGGAATACTCTCCTAAGGTTCGGGGCCTAAGGGGTTCTAATGGTGGGTTTTGTTGTGGTGGGATGACGGGTTCAAAGATGTTACCACCTTCCATGGTGTCGGATGGTAAAGAGTTATGAACAAAAGCACAAAGAAATGAGATAGACTAAAGAAGACCTAAAAATAAAAATAAAATCTTACTAGAAAGGAATCTAGCAAGTAGACCTAATAAAAAGAAATTCTAACCTAGACAATAACTATTCCCCGGCAACGGCGCCAAAAACTTGATGCGTGGGAATCGCAACAGGCTTTACCTCTCGAGGGATCTCGAGAAGCTTACAACCCCCACCAGGCAGTGTACCTGATCGTTGTAGTATAGTATAGTGACAAGTACCGGGGGATTGATCGTTCAACTTAGGAATAGTGTCGCTAGGATTAGAAAGCCTAAATACTAGTTCTAAAGGTGAGGGATGATTATTTTTGTGTTTTTATATTTTTATGAAAGCAAGTAAAATCTCAGGGTTTGAAGGATTTGGGCGGAATTAGTTGCTATTCAACTAACCCAATACTAAGATGCAATCAAAATAAAATACTAAAAATGAAAATAAACTAATTAAACTAAAGTTGTGAGCAGTAATTGGAGAAAATGTGTTTACTTAGATTTCACTACTCCCAAGACATCTTTTACACGTTAATTACTTGTTATAATTGCATGGATGACGGATCGTATTCCTTAATACCATTCATGGGGTGGTACACATAACTCCCCAATTCTATGAGCTCTTATCTCCTCCTACACCATGCCCAGCACAACTATAGGGATTGTAAACAGTGGCTCATGCATTAAATACAAGCAATAAAGACCTAGTGCGCCTCGGTTCATGTTTCTTAAGACGTTCAAGCATGTTACCATTTGGAGATCTGCCAGTTTTCTTAAGCCTAACATATAAATCATTTATCCAAGACAAGAATAAACAAGTAATCAACACATAATCAATATCTAGGTTTCATTAGATCTAAGCAAACACAAGATAGATTTAGCCTAGCATGATAGAATTAAGACAAGAACATGATATAGACAACCAACACATAGACATATTGATTGAATTAGAAGAACACTTATCATGATTAATCATACAAGGTATCAAGGGGTTGGAACCCTTGAAAAACCTGTAAAGTTACACCAAAATCGTACCTAGGGTTTCTCCCCAAAACATCTCTCTTTAATGTGTGAAAAATAGAAAACTATATATAGAAAAATAGGTCTGACGGCGTCAAGACAAACAATGTGACACCGTCACCTCGCCGCCAAAACTCTCCTCGGACTGCCTAGATCCACTTCTGACGCCGTCAAGACTTAAACACTTCCAGGCCGTCATGACTCTTTTACTCTTGACGCCCTTCCTACGTGACGCCGTCAAATCCGTTCTGGGTCGTCATGGAAATTCATGAGATTTGCTCTTGACGCCGTCAAGGTTTTGCTCTTAACGCCGTCACCTACTGTTCCCAGCATGGAAAATTAAGACTTTGGCGTTTTCCTCACTTTTATGCTCCAAAAACGTCCGAATTGCTTCCTTTTCTAGATTTCTCTCCCAAAGTACCTAAAATCACAAAAGGAACGATTTAGGGCAATATTTGATCAAATAAATTCAGATTCGGGCTTAAATGACCCCCTAAAAGTGGTTCATTTTTCGCCTCATCACCTACTTCACTCCTATGTCGAGCCGGCTAAGAAGCTCCTAACATAGGATCACTAGAATTTGCTCATGCATTAAATACAACCAATAAAACCTAGTACACATCGGTTCATGTTTCCTAAGACGTTCAAGCATGTTACACAATGGAGATCTGCCAGTTTTCTTAAGCCTAACATTGAAATCATTCATCCAATACAACCATAAACAAGTAATCAACACATAATTAACATCTAGGTTTCATTACATCTAAGCAAACACAAGATAGATCTAGTCTAGCATGTTGAAATCAAGACAAGCATAAGATATATTCAAACAACGCATAGACATATTGATTGAATTGAAAGAAGACTTATCTCAATTGAACATGAAAGGATTCAAGGGGTGAAAACCCTTGAAAACACTGTAAAATATGACCTAGGGTTTACAAAGTTCGGCCCTAGTTTTCTCCACACAAGTTCCTCTTTAATGAATGAAAAATAGAAAACTATATATGGAGTTTGATAGGTGACGGCGTCAAGAACAAATGTCTGACGCCGTCATCTCGCTGCCAAATAGTTTCTCGGACTGCCTAGATCTGGGTCTGACGCCGTCATGTATTCTCCTTATGTAGGCCGTCACCAAAATTTGTCTTGATGCCCTTGTTGTGACGCCGTCAGGTTTGCACTGGGTCGTCATGGTTTTTACTCTTGACGCCGTCATGATCTTCCTCTTGACGCCGTCAGGTACTGTTGTCAGCATGGAAAATTAAGTCTTTGCCGTTTTCTTCACTTTTATCCTCCAAAAACGTCTGAATTGCTTCCTTTTCCAGAATTCACTCCCAAAGTACCTAAAATCACAAAAGGAACAATTTAGGGCAATATTTGATCAAATAAATTCAATTCCGGGCTTAAATGACCTCCTAAAAGTGGTTCATTTTTTGCCTCATCACCCTACGACTAGTATTAAGGAATATCACCCGTCATCCATGCAATTGTAACAAGCTATCAACCTGTAAAAGATATCTAGGGAGTAATGAAACCTAAGTAAACACAACTTTCCCCATCATTGTTTACAACACACTAGTATAATTAGATTTCATTTCATTTTTGTTATTTTATTTTGATTGCATCTTAGTTAATTTGGGTTAGTTGGCTAGCAACTAATTCCACCCATTCTTCCAAAACCCGAGATTTTATTGCTTTTATAAAATATAAAAATACAAAAAGAATCATCCCTCATCTCTAGACTTAATTTAGGATACTTTCTAATCCTAGTGACACTATTCCTGAGTTGAACGATCAATCCCCCGGTACTTGTCACTATACTATACTACAACGATCAGGTACACTGCCTGGTGGGGGTTGTAAGCTTCTCGAGATCCCCCGAGAGGTAAAGCCTGGTGCGATTCCCACGTATCAACACTCATAAGCACTAATAATGAATGCTTTTCCTATCAAATCTAAAGGCGAACCTCACATATTTGGGTGGAAAATTTTTCTGAGTGATACGGTTTTTGTGCTAGTCATACAACTCCTATCCATGAGACGCTTGTTAAGGCTAAAGCTTCACTCCTAAATGTTGTAAAAAAAAATTAAATTTGACGCTAAAATTGCCCTAACAAGTATTTCTCTTAGTTTTATTACACACCTACTATCAAACAAACAAACTCAAGCATAATTGCATTCTCTAAAGTATCATCATTTACCCTCCCTTACACTTAGGATGAACATTGTCCCCAATGTTCAATTAAAGGATGTAAAAGTAAAGCAGGTAAAAGAATGAAAATAAATACTCCCCTGATTCGTTCGGTGTGGATAGTGTGTCAACAAAGTTAGATCTTCCTCCAAGAAAATGAACTTTGAAAGCTTCCCTCCAGAAATATAAATCATATTCTTCCTCCATGATTCTACGGTCGGGAGTGCTAGAATTGTTCGAAGGCAAAGATATTGCCTTGATCGTTTTGTTCAAATCACGGGGATCATTCCAACTTTTGTTGTCATAGAGAGCAAGATCTTCTATGAGTTCCCATGATTCTTTCGCACTTAGATCACATAGCTTGCCACCGGCCGATTGGTCAATGGTTCGCCTTGTGGAGAGATCGATATGGTCATAGAAGATTTGGACTTGGAGCCAAAGATCTATGCCATGATGAGGGACTTTTTGGAGTAAGTCCTTGAAACGAGTCCATGCTTCATATAGAGTTTCACCTTGACGATGTTGGAACATCAAGATATCATTTCTAAGCTTGGTAGTTCTCCCCGGTGGGAAAAATTGAGCAAGGAAACGAGTGGTGAGATCATCCCATGAGGTGATAGATCCCGCGGGTAAACATTCAAGCCATTGACTAGCCTGATCACTTAGAGAGAATTGGAATAGGCGTAATCGGGTTGACTCTCTAGTTGTAACATCAAGGTCTATAGAATCTATGATTTTAAGGAAGTCCTTGAGATGTTGATTAGGATCTTCGGAACGAAGTCCATGGAATGCACATCCGCTTTGCACCAACCGGATGGTGTCGGATCGCAAGGGAGACACATTGGCTCTTTGGGTGAGCTCATTGGTGTTTCGATAGCCTTGGTGGCTAGGTCGGGAATACTCTCCTAGGGTTCGGGGCCTAAGAGGTTGGTTTGCTAGTGGTGGGTTTTGTGGGTGGTCTTGTTGTGGTGGGTTGATGGGTTCAAAGATGTTACCACCTTCCATGATGTCGGATGGTAAAGAGTTATGAACAAAAACACGAAGGAATAAGATAGACTAAAGAGAACCTAAAAAATAAAAATAAAAATCTTACTAGAAAGGAATCTAGCAAGTAGACCTAATAAAAAGAAATCCTAACCTAGACAATAACTATTCCCCGGCAACAGCGCCAAAAACTTGATGCGTGGGAATTGCACCAGGCTTTACCTCTCGAGGGATCTCGAGAAGCTTACAACCCCCACCAGGCAGTGTACCTGATCGTTGTAGTATAGTATAGTGACAAGTACCGGGGGATTGATCGTTCAACTCAGGAATAGTGTCGCTAGGATTAGAAAGCCTAAAAATTAGGTCTAGAGGTGAGGGATGATTCTTTTTGTATTTTTTATATTTTATAAAAGCAAGTAAAAATCTCGGGTTTTGGAAGAATGGGAGGAATTAGTTGCTAGTCAACTAACCCAATAACTAAGATGCAATCAAAATAAAATAATAAAAATGAAAATAAACTAATTTAACTAGTAGTGTGAGCAATATGTGGGAGAATTGTGTTTACTTAGATTTCACTACTCCCTAGATATCTTTTACAGGTTAATTACTTGTTACAGTTGCGTGGATGACGGGTTATATTCCTTAATACCATTCATGGGGTGGCGTACTTACTTCCCCAATTCTATAAGCTCCTACTTCACTCCTATGTCGAGCTGGCTAAGAAGCTCCTAACATGGGATCACTAGAATTCGCTCATGCATTAAATACAACCATAAAAACCTAGTACACATCGGTTCATGTTTCTTAAGACGTTCAAGCACGTTACACAATGGAGATCTGCCAGTTTTCTTAAGCCTAACATTGAAATCATTCATCCATTACAACTATAAACAAGCAATCAACCTATAATTAACATCTAGGTTTCATTACATCTAAGCAAACACACTATAGATCTAGCCTAGCATGTTAAAATCAAGACAAGCATGAGATATATTCAAACAACACATAGACATATTGAATGAATTGAAAGAAAACTTATCTTAATTGAACATGAAGGGTTTCAAGGGGTAAAAACCCTTGAAAATACTGTTACAAACGACCTAGGGTTTATTAGGTTCGGCCCTAGAATTCTCCACACAAGTTCCTCTCTTAATGAATGAAAAGTATATATAGATTTTGTGAGGTGACGGCGTCAAGAGGAAATTTCTGACGCCGTCATCTCGCCGCCAATAAAGTTCTCGGACTGCCTAGATTTGGAGCTGACGCCGTCATGTGTATTTCTGCTCCAGGCCGTCACCAAAATCACTCTTGACGCCCAACTTCTGACGCCGTCACGTTTTCTCTGGGTCGTCATGCATTTTGCTCCTGACGCCGTCATATTTTCCTTCTTGACGCCGTCAGGTACAGTTCCCAGCAAGGAAAATTAAGACTTTGCCGTTTTCTTCACTTTTATGCTCCAAAAACGTCCAAAATGCTTCCTTTTCCAGAATTCACTCCCAAAGTACCTAAAATCACAAAAGGAACGATTTAGGGCAATATTTGATCAAATAAATTCCAATTCCGGCTTAAATGACCCCCTAAAAACGGTTCATTTTTCGCCTCATCATATACCCTTACACTTGAGATTTGCTTGTCCTCAAGCAAATGCACTTTTATTCTAATCAAAATACAAGTTAGGGGTCAATTAACACTAATATAAAAGTAATTACAGCAAATAATCGTTCCACTAAAGACCAAAGACAAGCACGGAGGTCATACATTAGCACTTCCCAAATAGTGTTTAGATACTCACATCTCTCGGGTGTAATAAAGTAATATCACAATATGGAAATGGAAAACATCTCTCAATACCTGTCATAGCAAAATAGATTACCATAGGCTTGGGAAAGGATCAAACCTCCACCACATGGCGTAAGCACCTAGGATAAACTATCAAAGAGGTCTTTTAAAGGGTTGTAACGTTAGGTGTAGGGATATGGAATACACGGTTTTGTTGGATATAGGCAATCTTTACTGGTGGCGAGTTAATAATCTTGGTTAATTACATTTACAATATGGCGTTGCTAAGCCAAGACTAGACTCGACTTAAGCTAATGAATGAAAAATAATAAGAACATAAAATAAACATAGAATGAAACGGGATGGTAGTCTGTATGTTTTTTTTTTCTCTTTTTTTTTTTTTTTTTTTTGCATACACTCTTACCCTACCATCTAAAATAATACATCATAGGGAATGAACATTCCCCTTACACTTGAATTTTTACATACTTTACAATAAACTAATCTAATGACTCGAATTAAGATAATCAAAACACTTGGAGTACTTTTAAGATTAACGCACGTATGGGGGTAATAATATGATGTTCTTCCCCATTACTCCATAACAGAAGTACTTTACCCATGAGTCCCAATCGTCCCAAAACAATATGTACAAGGATATGACTCGACTTAGCAACCATGTAATCAATTAGATAATTAACTAAGGGTTTAAACAAATAACAATAATGCACTAAAGATGAGTGCATACACGGAAGGCTAAGGCGATTTGGGTGTACATTTAAGTGGGGTGTAACAAATTCTTCCTTTAAGTAAGATGCTTAAAGTTAGAAACGAAAAGATAGGCTCGGAGGGGTGTACTAGGGGTTTCGTGTACTAAGAATGAGTACAACGCTAAGAGTGTGGGAAAAATTAGTTAACTTAACTAGCCAAGTAATATGACTTAAATGGTCAAATAATCATGATACGGGTTTAACACAAGGGTGATCCTAATGCGTCTTATCATGTAGTAAATCCTACTACACGAATGTAGTCTCACTAGCGGTCTCGGGATGCATCACTAACGCAAGTTCTAGAATCTAAATGCTACCGGTACACTCATGAGCACTAATAGTAAATGCTTTTCCTATCAAATCTAAAGGCGAACCTCACATATTTGGGTGGAAAAGTTTTTTGAATGGTACGGTGTTGTGCTAGTCATACGACTCCTATCCATGAGACGCTTGCTGAGGCTAAAGTTTCACTCCTAAATGTTGTAAAAAAATTTAAATTTGGCGCTAAAACTACACTAACAAGTATTTCTCATAGTTTTATTACACATCTACCATCAAACAAACAAACTCAAGTGAAAGTGTATACTATAAGGTATCATCATTTTACCCTCCCCTTACACTTAGGATGAACATTGTCCCCAATGTTCAAGTAAAGATTGTAAAAGTAAAATAGGTAAAAGAATGAAATCAAATACTCCCCTGATTCGCTCGGTATGGATAATATGGTAGCAAGGTTAGATCTTCCTCCAAGAAAATGAACAATCAAAGCTTCCCTTCCAGAATATAAATCATCTTCTTGTCAAACATAACCTGTTAAACCTGAGAAAACAAACAAGGCAGCCTCGCGTAAAATCGGCGGCAATCTATATATGCTAACAAATCCTAGAAGGCAAAGTAAGATATAATGCTTGTGGAATGATGTTTGCAGATTTCCTGGAGATTATAAAACTAAAGATTCAACAAAAAAACTTTAAGACTCTGTTAGAAAAACAAAACTGGTAAAATTTCCAGAATTTTACACGTGACGCCGTCTGGAATTTCTTCCTGACGCCGTCAGAAGTGACCTGCAGAAATTCCTATGTTAAGTTTCCGGAAAATTTTTGGAAAAACTTTGTCCTACTTCCTGGAAAATCCTGCAAAACATCATTATGACTCGATACAAGCATTTGACTCTAACAAATACGAATATACATGTTCATTCAATATTGTGGAGAATCATGATCGGTTTCGTTTCTTTAAAAACATATTTGGGGTTTCCCCTTACACTTATCTTTTGTGAAATACCTTTGTATGAAGTTAAGACTAAGCCAAACAACAAAATAAAGTATTTTCACCATTTTAGTTTGAAACATGATCTACCAACAATAAAAATAAAGCATGCATACGGAAACAAACAACAATCAAACAAAATAAAAATCACACGGAACATGGGTTGCCTCCCAAGAAGCGCTTTTCTTTATTTACGAGTCTTGTAGCTAGACTCAAGGTCATGGGTTACTACGTGACCTCGTCGTTGGTTTCACTCTCTAGATCATCTCCTATACCAGTTTTGTATTCTGGACCTAGTTGCAAGCATTCTTTGTAGAAACCAAGCATCCTATTCATCACATACTCTACTCCTCTACGTCTATCCTCATCATTCCTATAGTAAGCCGCTTGTTTGTGTTCCTTTTCTATGTTCGATAGTAGGCGGTATTGTTCAATCTTATAGGGCATTTGGTAGGCAATCTCATCATTCTCTTCCTTGAACCTAACTATCCCTAGAGTCAGATCATAACTCATTTTAGTGGCCTCAATGAATGGTTTTCCGAACACTACTTGACTTAGGCAAGCATCTATCACCGGACGAGTATCTTCTACTATCATATAATCGATCTCGTAAGTGAAATTTCCGACAAACACATGCAATCCTTTCACTCTTCCTACAAAATTACTTATCAAATTCTTGTTGGGCATCATCCTATAACCAAGTTGTTTCTTCATTACCCAATTATAATAAGTCCTAGTCTTGATGTTTATAGGAGACCTAGGATCGATATAAACTTTCCATACATGCATATGCCCAATGTTGCATGGTATGTTGATGTTAGAGGGGTCTCCCATTTTGATAAGGGGTGAACCAAGGATATATGGTGTCTCGGGATCATCGAATAAATCCTTGTGATATTCCCGTTCTTCCTTGGTGGGCAACTTATCAAAGTACTCTTCTATGTTTTCTACTTCCTCTAACTTCTCTCCCTTATCAACCTCAACTTCCTTAATTTCATCCCTAGTCTCGGTTTCTAGTCCAACTTCATCCTTGTCACTTTCTTCTACCTCCTTATCAATTGCTTTAATGGTGACAACATTGACAAAGTGGACGTGTTTGGATGACGAGGGGTCCTTAGTTTGGATTCCGCTATTGGGGTCCCTAGTGTCCTTCCTAGGTGTAGTTAACGCTTGGTTGTTGAGGGCTTTCAACAAGTTGTCAATCTTGTTGGTCATCTCCGTTTGTTGTTGGTTGAATTCGGTTTCAAACTTAACTATGCGAGCTTCTTGAGATGCCATAAATTTGGACAACAATCCTTCAAGATTGTTGGTACTACCATAGTCGTTAGAAGGATTGTTGTTGAAAGTACGGTTGGAGGGTGGACCATTTGGTTGGTAAAGATTAGGCGGATTGGAAGGATTGTTTTGGTTTTGTTTCCACCTAAGGTTTGGGTGATTTTTCCAAGAAGGGTTGTAGGAATCATCATAAGGGTTTGGCTCGGGCTTGAAAGTGTACCACTTATCTCCCGCTTCATTGGTACGCGAGGATGCGTAGTCCGCAAAAGCTGTTCCAGGGAGTTCCACGCAATCACGAGTGTCATGGGGACCACTACATAATTCGCATGAAGAAGTGATTTTGTTCACTTGGCTTGTAGGCTTAGGAGCTTCGTAAGATTTCATGAGAAACTTGACTTGGTCCTCAAGTTCTATGATTCTACGGTCGGGAGTGCTAGAATTGTTCGAAGGCAAAGATATTGCCTTGAGCGTTTTGTTCAAATCACGGGGATCATTCCAACTTTCGTTGTCATAGAGAGCAAGATCTTCTATCAGTTCCCATGATTCTTCCGCACTTAGATCATGTAGCTTGCCACCGGCCGATTGGTTGATTGGTCTCAGACAGTCAGAAAATATTAACCAAGTTATGGTCAACAAGTCAAACAGTCTAAACCAATACTCCGTGGAGTGTAGTGTTTCCCCGGATCGTTAAATCCCAACGAGGCGTGAAATCTGAAATATAATGACTTTGAGATCAGGTGATTTGAACAGGAAAAGGGTTCAAATGATTGTACTACTGAAATATAAGTGTGAATAGCTTTGATAAGCTATATCAACTAATACGTGAAATCAGATAAGTACAAATGAAAAGGAACTGGAAAACGTATACGTTTAATATTTAAACATAAACAACAAAAACAATTTTAACTATAGTAGGAATTTGTATGCCTTAGGGGCTTAAATGCAAATTAAATAAACTTAGAATATTTATTTTATAATTACTAATTTATTTAAAAATTAAGAAAATCTACAAATGTAAAAAGAAATAAAATGTACATTTAAATTTTAATAAACGTAAACGTATTAAACTAAATGTGAATTCTGCCAAATAAAACTCTCACAGATATGAAAATTATATTTTTGGAATCCTAAACTTATTAGAAAATTATTAGAAAATTAAAATTATTTTTATAACTATTTAATTAATTATTATTATTATATAACCATTTTTAATTATTTAAATATTCACTAATATATAAGAAAGTGTAAAATAAGTCTAGAAATATAAAATTAAAATTTCTAAAATAATAATAATTATTATTATATAACTATTTTTAATTTTATGTATTTATAAACTAATTTACTAATTATTATTCTATTTATTAATTAATTACCAATTAAACTAATTAAATTATAAAAATAGAAAATAAACAGTATAAACTCTAGAAAAATTTATAAAAATGTTTTTCCTTATATAAAAGCTAGAAAAATTATAAAAATTAGGTGGTACTTTATAAAATATAATTATGCTATTTAATTCTTATTTATTAATTAATAATTAATTAAACTAAAATTAATTCTAAATATTACCAAATGACAAAGGAAAAATCTGGAAAATTTTATAAAAATACTTTAATATAAAATATATTTAATAAAAATATAAAAATGCAAAAGTGCTTATAAATAAGCTAAAAAGAAAATTAAATAGATATTTTCTATTAAATAAAAGCTATCACTATAATTAAGTTTGGCTTTTTCTGTTTTTTCTTTTACAAAACTATTAAAATACTTAAAATAAGAAACTTTTATAAAGACAACTAATTTGAAAACCAAGAATAAGCACTGTGAGTGCTTATTTGCCTTGACAGTTGACCAAGTTTGACTAAATCAAGAAATAAGCTCAAATGAGCTTATGTGGGGTCCACAAGGGTGAAATATGGTTCACCTAAGTTAGTTGGACTTGAATAAGCTAGACTTGATGAGATAAGCTCATGGGATAAGCTAAAAAGCTACAATAAGCAGCTGTTTATTGGGGTTCTGGGTCAGAAATGGGACAGGAATTGAGGGCAATTCCAGGTGGAGTCCACTGGTCCCTAGGTCAAACAAAGGGTCAACTTATGAACCCTGGTAGGAGGGGGTTGGGAAAACCCAAGAGTGGAGTGTGGGACCCACTGGGTGGCCACAAACAACCACCAAAGGTGGTGGGGTTGAGGTGATGATCTGTGTAGCAGGGGGTACCTTCCCCTGCAAGTGTTTTTGAGGCTGTGTGGATTGAACAAGAAAAATCAAAAAATTAAGGAAATAGTGGGAATCTCAAGTTCTACTGGTATATTATACACACAAGAAATTTCAGACTCTAAAACCTTACACAAAAATCATAAGAATTCATGCCATTTTAGAGAAAACTGAAGTAATGTAAATTTGACTTTTTCAATAATCTTACTCAGTTGACTTATGTGAACTTTGCTTGATCCTAGCTGATTATATATGTTATGAAAAGCTTAAATAAAGCTAATTTAGACTTAAGCCACAACTAATAAGCTTATGTGAGGGTTTATGATACTCAAAACCTCACACAGTTAACTGTGAAGGGGTGATTCATGTGATTTTGACTTTTTGGCTTAGAAAGTACTAGGATATGATCAATAAACCCTTACTAACCTATTCTGACTTAACACAACAAGAAATAAGTATAACTTACTCCATTAGCCCACTCAAACTACCTGAGCCAAACACTCCCTTAACTGTCTGATATGAGATTTTTCAAAGCAAACAAATGATTTCAACCAACTTACTAACACAAAACCTTTTATTATGCTTATTTAAACCTGTTTAGACTCACTTGCATCACTAATAACTATAACAACACAGAATTCAATAATATACTCAAATTGACTTGAAATTGAAAATATTAAGTAATATCAATACTAGTGAACAACTATGAAATTTATTGCTATATGATCACTAAAAAACTCTAAGAAAACAGAAACAAGACAGAATCAAGCAACAATAATTATAGTTATGGACAATGAACTTAAAATAGGTAAGTGGCTTACAAAGTGGTGACTGTGAGCATCAAAACCAAGAACCAAGAACCCTAACTCCTCCCTGAGGATCTAAACCATTTTCCACAGCTATTGTTGCTTCCAAATCAACTCTGAATCCCAGAAATCAAATACAAAACTCCACATTTGACTTTTGTTGACCAATTTGTATTTGTGAAATTTTTTAAGCTAAACTGCATTGTAGTGTTTCTAAACGCTTTTGTAAGCTTTATAGGAGCTTATATGTTCAGTTTTAGTCCACAGTAACATTAACTAAGAACAACATTAAGTAGAATGAGATTTTTGAAATTTGAGAATTGCATAAACTGAATTCAAACTTAGAAACTGAAATTGATTATTGGAAATAGGTTCACATACACTGAAAAACACTAAACAAAGTACTTGAAAGCTAAATTTTACACTGGAAATTAAAACATTAATAAGTCGACACACATTTTATTAAATTAAACTAGATATCTTTCCACATTGCTTCCCCTGCTTTCTTTATAGGCTTTTTCAACTCCCCACATGTTTCTGAGACTTTTTCATCATATCTTGGCCATTGAATCTCTGCAATTCATCTAAACCGTTCAAAAGTACTTTTGGCGCCAAAAGTGAAACAGATAGCTTGTGGCCGTTATTTTGCAATTAATGCATCTTGGGGTGTTGTGGAGGTGGCAGGGGACAAGTGAGATAGTTTTTAGACAAGTTGGGGTGATATGAAAGAAAAACGAGGAGTTTGAGTGCTACAGTGGAGAATTTGATGGGAAAAGGTGGGAAAGGCATTTATTGTGGTGTGGGATAGGGTTGTGAGGTGGAAGGGAGTGGGAGAGGAGTAGGTAATGAGCTGGGGGTGGACAGGTGGTGGTAAAACCACCTGGTTTTCAGGTTTGCAGGTGTGGGAGAGGGAGGTGAACAGTGGTGGCGGGTTTGGGAGGGTTGACCAGGGTCAAACCCTGGTTTATAATATTAAGGGTGTGGGCCGGTTTTGTTTTGGGCCAAGGAAAGGGTGTGGGCTGGGGTTTTTTTGGTTTGGATTAGGTTTTGGTTTTGGGTTAATAATAATAATAAGGGTCCGGTTGGTTTATGGTTATACAAGGACCAAATTTGCAATTTGATAAAAGTTGAGGGACCTTTTCTGTAAAATTTCCAAAATTGTTATAAGGACCAATATTATTAATTATGAATAACCCAAGGACCAAAGATGTAATTTTTCCATTTAAAATACCCAGGGACCTTTTTTGACAAATTCTCAAACTCCAGGGACCAAACTTGTAATTTTCTGAAAGTTGAAGGGTTGAACCTGTAATTTCTCCATAGTTATCATAAGGACCAATTATGTCATTTTAAGAATAGTGCAAGGTTTACTTTTCATATTTTCCATTTTCAAAACCTTAAGGACTATTTTTGACATTTTTGAAACTTGAGGGACTAAAGTTGTCATTTTGCAATTTTTTAACTTTAAAGGACTAAACTTGACAACTTAAGAATCCCTAAGGACCTTTGATGATATTTTTCATGTTTTGATTTACCAGTGACTAGTTTTGCCAATTTTTCAAAGTTCAGGGACTGAAACTGTAAATTATGTGAAATGTGTTGTTTTTCATCAGTTTTCAATCCTTTTGCATAAAAACACAATCCAGAGATATTTTATGTATTTTAAGGCATTCCTCTGTGTTTTCATATGTTTTTGCAGTCTAAATGTAACAGAAATGATGAGTTTTTACACACTCATCATTGGTCAATGGTTCGCCTTGTGGAGAGATCGATATGGTCATAGAAGATTTGGACTTGGAGCCAAAGATCTATGCCATGATGAGGGACTTTTTGGAGTAAGTCCTTGAAATGAGTCCATGCTTCATATAGAGTTTCACCTTGACGTTGTTGGAACATCAAGATATCATTTCTAAGCTTGGTAGTTCACCCCGGTGGGAAAAATTGAGCAAGGAAACGAGTGGTGAGATCATCCCATGAGGTGATAGATCCCGCGGGCAAACATTCAAGCCATTGACTAGCTTGATCACGTAAAGAGAATTGGAATAGGCGTAATCAGGTTGACTCTCTAGTTGTAACATCAAGGTCTATAGAATCTACGATTTTAAGGAAGTCCTTGAGATGTTGATTAGGATCTTCGGAACGAAATCCATGGAATGCACATCTGCTTTGCACCAACCGGATGGTGTCGGATCGCAAGGGAGACACATTGGCTCCTTGAGTGAGCTCAATGGTGTTTCGATAGCCTTGGTGGCTAGGTCGGGAATACTCTCCTAGGGTTCGGGGCCTAAGAGGTTGGTTTGCTAGTGGTGGGTTTTGTGGGTGGTCTTGTTGTGGTGGGTTGATGGGTTCAAAGATGTTACCACCTTCCATGATGTCGGATGGTAAAGAGTTACGAACAAAAACACGAAGGAATAAGATAGACTAAAGAGAACCTAAAAAATAAAAATAAAAATCTTACTAGAAAGGAATCTAGCAAGTAGACCTAATAAAAAGAAATCCTAACCTAGACAATAACTATTCCCCGGCAACGGCGCCAAAAACTTGATGCGTGGGAATTGCACCAGGCTTTACCTCTTGAGGGATCTCGATAAGCTTACAACCCCCACCAGGCAGTGTACCTGATCGTTGTAGTATAGTATAGTGACAAGTACCGGGGGATTGATCGTTCAACTCAGGAATAGTGTCGCTAGGATTAGAAAGCCTAAAAATTAGGTCTAGAGGTGAGGGATGATTCTTTTTGTATTTTTTATATTTTATAAAAGCAAGTAAAAATCTCGGGTTTTGGAAAAATGGGCGGAATTAGTTGCTAGTCAACTAACCCAATAACTAAGATGCAATCAAAATAAAATAATAAAAATGAAAATAAACTAATTTAACTAGTAGTGTGAGCAATATGTGGGAGAATTGTGTTTACTTAGATTTCACTACTCCCTAGATATCTTTTACAGGTTAATTACTTGTTACAGTTGCGTGGATGACGGGTTATATTCCTTAATACCATTCATGGGGTGGCGTACTTACTTCCCCAATTCTATAAGCTCCTACCTCACTCCTATGTCGAGCCGGCTAAGAAGCTCCTAACATGGGATCACTAGAATTCGCTCATGCATTAAATACAACCATAAAAACCTAGTACACATCGGTTCATGTTTCTTAAGACGTTCAAGCACGTTACACAATGGAGATCTGCCAGTTTTCTTAAGCCTAACATTGAAATCATTCATCCATTACAACTATAAACAAGCAATCAACCTATAATCAACATCTAGGTTTCATTACATCTAAGCAAACACACAATAGATCTAGCCTAGCATGTTAAAATCAAGACAAGCATAAGATATATTCAAACAACAAAAAGACATATTGAATGAATTGAAAGAAAACTTATCTTAATTGAACATGAAGGGTTTCAAGGGGTGAAAACCCTTGAAAATACTGTTACAAACGACCTAGGGTTTATTAGGTTCGGCCCTAGAATTCTCCACACAAGTTTCTCTCTTAATGAATGAAAAGTATATATAGATTTTGTGGTTACGGCGTCAAGAGGAAATTTCTGACGCCGTCATCTCGCCGCCAATAAAGTTCTCGGACTGCCTAGATCTGGAGCTGACGCCGTCATGTGTATTTCTGCTCTAGGCCGTCACCAAAATAACTCTTGACGCCCTACTTCTGACGCCGTCACGTTTTCTCTAGGTCGTCATGCATTTTGCTCCTGACGCCGTCATATTTTCCGTCTTGACGCCGTTAGGTACTGTTCCCAGCAAGGAAAATTAAGACTTGGCCGTTTTCTTCACTTTTATGCTCCAAAAATGTCCAAAATGCTTCCTTTTCCAGAATTCACTCCCAAAGTACCTAAAATCACAAAAGGAACGATTTAGGACAATATTTGATCAAATAAATTCCAATTCTGGCTTAAATGACCCCTTAAAAATGGTTCATTTTTCGCCTCATCACTTTCTAGGAATTAAAGGGATATAATGCTTGTGGAATGAATGTTTGCAGATTTCCTGGAGTTTATAAAACTAAAGAATCAACAAAAACATTAAGACTCCGGTTTAAACAAAATTCGCAAAATTTTTCAAAATTTTAGTACCTGACGCTGTCAGGTTGTAACTCCTGACGCCGTCAGAATGTTCCTGGAAAAATCTTATGTTAAGTTTCCGGAAAATTTCTGGAAAAACTAATGCCTTACTTCCTGGAAAATCCTACAAAACACCATTATGACTCGATACAAGCATTTGACTCTAACAATTACTAATATACATGCTCATTTAATATTGCAGTGAATCATGCTCATTTTTGTTCTTATACACAAATTTGGATCTCCCTTACACTTAGCTTTTGCAAAATACCTTTATATGTAATTAAGACGAAGTTAAAAACAAAATAAAACATTTTCACAATTTACTTTGAAACATGATCTACCAACAATAAAAATAAAACACGCATATGGGAACAAATAAAATCAAACAAATAAAAACACACAAAACATGGGTTGCCTCCCAAGAAGCGCTTTTCTTTATTAACGAGTCTTGTAGCTAGACTCAAAGTCATGGGCTATTACGTTTTCCTTTCCCACTTTTCAATCGATTCTCTTAACCTCTGAACTACTTCATTGTCAACTTTATACTTAAGTCCAAGGGCTAAACAATTCTTATAGTAAAGGCTCCTCTTTTCCCAAACAAAATTAATTCCTTTACTCTTATCATCTTTGTTAATGTCCTCGATTGCACTAATGTTATCCATATCAAGTCGAGGCACATAACAAAACTCCTTCATTTTATTAGGCATTCTATAGGTGATCCAACCAATCCCATTGGAAAATTGGACCGTTCCCTCTACTTGATTGTGTTTTAACTTGGACTCCTTAACAAATGACTTACCTAGTACCACATGGGATAAGCGACAATCTATAATATTGGCCAAGTCTTCCACAACCATAAAGTCCACGAGGTAAGTAAAGTTCCCAACAAAGACATGTATACCTTTAATTCTCCCGAAAAAGTTACAAACTCCACCAGGGTATTTGGGATCTTTTCTAGGTCCGAGTCTTGTGGTTACTAACTCATTATAAACACTCGAAGACATAATGTTGAGTGGGGATTCAAAATCTATGTAGGCTTGATCAATGCATCTATACCCAATCATGCATGGTATCTTCACATTCTTAGGGTCACCTTTTTTTAATCTTAGGATCAATCTTAACAAAGGGAGGCCTAGGGTTATCAATGAGATTGTTATAATAAGCGATTTCCTCTGTAGTGGGATGTAAATTGAAATAATCATCATCTAAACCCTCCTCTTCTATTTCCTTAACATCTTCTACAATTGCCCAGTTATTGGGTTCAAGTTCCTTATCTAAGTCCATGGCTATTGCTAAGTTATTAAGCGCATAATAAAGCTCAATATCAACCAATCTATTGAGTTCTCTAAGTTCCCTAATCTCATTCTCAATCTGTTCACGCAACAAAGCAACCTCGATAGGTGAAAGGGGTGGATTCGCGTTTTCCATAGTGGCCAACGGAATAATTAATGAGAATTATACGAACAAACACACAAAGAAAAGATAGACTAAAGAAAACCTAAAAATAAAAATAAAAATCTTACTAGAAAGGAATCTAGCAAGTAGACCTAATAAAAAGAAATTTTAACCTAGACAATAACTATTCCCCGGCAACGGCGCCAAAAACTTGATACGCGGGATTGCGCCCTCGCAACAGGTTTTACCTCTCAAGGGATCTTGAGAAGCTTGCAATCCCCGCCAGGCAGTGTACCTGATCGTTATAGTATAGTATAGTGACAAGTACCGGGGGATTGATCATTCAACTCAGGAATAGTGTCGCTAGGATTAGAAAGCCTACTAAACTAGGTCTAGAGGTGAGGGATGATTCTTTTTGTATTTTTTATATTTTATAAAAGCAATTAAAATCTCGGGTTTTGAAGGAGTGGGCGGAATTAGTTGCTAGTCAACTAACCCAATTAACTACAAATGCAATCAAAATAAAATAAAAAGAAATGAAAATTAACTAATGTACTAATGTGGTGGAAACAATAATGAGAAAAGATGTGTTTACTTAGATTTCATTACTCCCTAGATATCTTTTACTGGTTGATTAGCTTGTTACAATTGCATGGATGACGGGTTATATTCCTTAATACTAGTCGTAGGGCCGTGTACAATATTCCCTAACTCTATAAGATCCTACTTCACTCCTATGTCGAGCCGACTAAAAGCTCCTAACATGGGATCATTAGAATTCACTTATGCATTAAATACAACCAAAAATCGTAGTACACCTCCGATCATGTTTCTTAAGACGTTCAAGCAAGTTACCAATGGAAGTCTGCCAGTTTTCTTAAGCCTAACATCGAATACAATCATCCACAACAATTATAAGCAAACAATCAACCAATAATCAACATCTAGGTTTCGCTACATCTAAGCAAACACAATAAAACCTAGCCTAGCATGTTAAAAGAAAGACAAGCATAAGATAGAATCAAACAACACATAGACATATTGAATGATTATTGGAAGACTTATCTTTATTCAAACATAGATGAAAGAAGGGTTTGAAACGCCTGCAATATGATGAAAATTCGACCTAGGGTTTGTGCTCCTAATGTTCCACACTTTACAATGAAAAATTGGAAAAATATATATAGATAAAACATCCTGACGGCGTCATGTAGTAGCCTCTGACGCCGTCAACTCGCCGCCAATATAAAATTCGTATTGCCTAGATCCAGTCTTGACGCCTTCATGTGTAAATATACTCTGGGCCGTCACATGTGTTTTGACCCTGACGGCCTTGGTGACGCCGTCAGGCCAATTACACTAAAAATACTCTGGGCCGTCATGAGTATTTTTCACTTCCACCTCTTTTGCCACTCTTGACGCCGTCATGCATGAGGTCTTGACGTCGTCAGGTACTTTTCCCAGCAAGGAATTTGAGACTTTGCCGTTTTCTTCACTTTTATGCTCCAAAAACGTCCAAAATGCTTCCTTTTCCAGATTTCTCCTCAAAAGTACCTAAAATGACAAAAGGAACGATTTATGGCAGTAATTGATCAAATAATCACGAATTCGGGCTTAAATGACCCCTTAAAAGCGGTACACTTTTCGCCTTATCAGTATGAATATGAATATTATATATATTTAGTTAAAAATTAAGATATATATTTTAAAGATATGAAACTTGATACAACAAAGGCTTTATCGAAAAATACAGAACCAACAGTGTAAATATGCTACTTCTTAAATAGTTGATACTACTTATTTTAATTATATTACTACATTTCAAAGGGTTTTTATATTTTAGGTTCACGTATTAGCAATAATGTTAAGCTACTAGTATTTTTTTGTTCTTAGTGTTATAAAAATAGAAATAAAAAATAGATAAGGCTAAAAATGAGAGGTGTTATGATATTTGGTAGATAGTTATAAATTTTTTGGTTAAAGGGTGTTTGGGCAAAAACTAAAGGGTATTTTTGTCATTTTAAAAGTGTTAAGGGCCAAGGGTGTGCTTATCTAAGAACCACAAGGACTAACACTGTAATTTCTAAAACTTAAGGAATAAAAGGGAATTCTTGTAAAACCACAAGGGCTATCCATGTAATTTACCATGTACAAAAAAGAGGGGATTTGATGGTGGTACTTGTGTGATGGTAAAGGGTGGTGGTGTTGGTTGTGTGGTGGTGTGATGGTGGTGGGATTACAATATTTTCAAAAAAAACAAAAAAGTAATTGTGGAAAGAAGACGAGGGTAAATTAGCATATCGCATGCCTTTGATCTTGACTGACGAAGATTTTTAACGACCGTTAGTGAAAGGGGCATTATTCACACAAAAGTGAAAACCACAAGGACAGTTTTCGAAGTTTTATGTTTTGAGGGACATCCTTTGCGAAAATGGGAAACCACAAAAGTGAAAACCACAAGGACAATTTTGGAAGTTTTATGTTTTGAGGGACATCTTTGCGAAAATGGGAAACCACAAGGACATAAATTGTAGTTTACCCTAAAAAAAACCTCATCCGTCTACTTATTTATCTAAAGGGATATCTTGGCTACAATTAAAATAGTCAATTGGCTACAATTCTTCACCAAAATCGCACAAAAAAAGATTTAGGTGCCCACAAAAATGACTCAAGGACCCACAAAAAGACTCAGTAATCCACAATTTGTAGCAAAAAATTGTAGGAATTTGGCTACAAAAAATTGTAGCTTGGCATTGGGCTTATTGGGGTTTGAGCCTTTAAAATAAGCTGGCTTATAAAATAAGTCCCATTTGTCACACATGCTTATGGAGGCTTATGGCTTATAAAATAAGTCATAAGCCTCTATAAGCCCAAGCCGATAGAAAAGGGCTTATAGGGGCTTAAGGCTAGTTAAATTACTTAAATACTCTTAAAAATATAATGAATTATCACGTAAAAGCTAGAAATATATGTGAATTTAATTTGATGTATTTTTATGTGATTTTACATAATAAGCTATATCTCCAACTAATTTACCAAACAACTTTATAAAAATATAAGCTTCAACTTTTGGCTTACAATATAAGCCCTAACCCGAACCTCAATCCATTACGCCAAACACTCAGTCTATATTCCCTTATCTAAAAGTTTGAAAACAGATTGTTATACTTTTCTAACTTTCCGCTCCTCTAAAATAAAATAAAAACATATCTTATAAGTTTTCTAATCTTTTTCCAACCACCCACTCCCAAAAAGATCTCCCCAATTAAAAAGACTTGTTGTGAAATTGAAATGTGTGGGGTTTAAACTTGGACAAATACAGTACTTAACTAGACATAAATTATTGAGTAAATATCATAAATCGTCCTGTGGTTTACCGGGTCAATCAAAAATCGTCTATGTGGTTTATTTTCCTCAGGTTTGGTCCCTGTGGTTTTGAACCCATACGGGTTTGGTCCCTTGACCAAGATTTCCGCTAGTTTGACCGTTCATAACATGCACATACAAGTAAAATGACGAGATTGCCCCCATTCTTCTATTTGAATTTATATTTTTATTTATAATCCATTTTTATTATGTATATTTTATACTAGTAACAAAAAATTGATATGACATCTCTTATATTGCACATCACAGTTTCACACCAACCAAGTACCTTCCCAACCTTCTTCCACCATCATTTTTCTCAAACAACTTATAAACATCTATGAACTAATTCTTGGCAAAACAAAAACCCAAAAGTATTAGAACAAGGCATTGATTCAAACAAATAATAAATAATCCCGTACCATCAGTAAACCATGACAACCATAACAAATCCAAAACACAACTAAACAATCATATCTTCATAACCAATAAAATCATTGCAATGTCATTGTGGTAACTCAAAAACTTCAACATAACATACAAAGAAAACAAGAAAAATTATAAACACATACCGCATGAAAAAACAATTACAAAAATTTAGTCTTTTTCTCCCAGATCTGATAAAAAGATGAAAAAGAAAATGGTTAAAGAAAAGAACGGTGGTCGAAGGTGGCTGTGAAAATGATAGCAGGATATCCTTATTATTCATTCATTGATATTGGGCCCTGTTGGGCTGTGATTTTGGACGGCAAGGAAACACGGTGCAAAAGGGATTTTATATCCATATATATACTCGACTAAGAAAGAAGGCCCTAATCCCTGGATCCATTTTATTAATTATTAGTCAACAGGAAGGAAAAGGGTTCTTAGTTCGACAAGGGGCGGTGGAGATGGATTCGGTGACAGTAGGGAAATAGTCGCCACTGGTGGTGGAGTTCAAGGCCGGAGGTCCAGTGGTTGCGGTTGAAAACTCCGGCTACGGTGGTGAGTCTAGAAGTTGAGTGTGTGTGGTAGAGAAGGATTAGAGGTTATGTGTGTTTGTTTGTTTGTGGGGGTGATTAGTGTAGATAATAATGTAATTGAAAAGACGATTATGCCCTTAGATTAACAGTTAAACTAACGGAAATCTTGGTCAAGGGACCAAACCCGAGAAAAATAAACTACAGGGATGATTTTTTATTGACCTGATAAACCACATAGACGATTTATGATATTTACTTTAAATTATTGTTACAGTGATATCCATTTATTAGTTGCACAAGATAGTACAACATATACTCTAACATAAAATTTCACCAAATCTAGCAAAAGAGGATCAAGATGGGTCCTGCAACTAGAATATATTACAAAGATATATTACCATACCATTTGCATCAATGGTAATTATTGAAAGTATCATAGTTGGTGGTAACACATTATTCAAGTCAACCACATCACAAGACATAAATTCATATGTGTTTACTACTTATGTTTTCATTGTTAGATTTATGTTCCTTATTCCTTGGCTTTCATAGTCCTTATCAAACAAAGGTAACTTTTTTTAATGATAATTTTACTTATTTACTCATCACATACTGATTTTTTTGGTTTTTTATTTGCAAAAGATTAAATATCCCACCATTGAAGGTTTTTATGTGGGCTTCCTTTAGGTTTAAGATTTAATAAATATATAACTCAAGTTTGTTTTGTAATCCCGGTTTTAAAAATGGGAATAAGAACTAGTGGTTTCGTACTTTGTAAATCCTTTCTAGTTGGTGGGCTTTTGAAGGTTTTTAATATAAAGTGGTTTCACATTTAGGAGCAGTTGTTTTAATACTTTGGTATGGGTTTTATATTGAAAAGACAATAAACATTTGTTTGGTTTATTCTTTTGATACGACGAATGTTTGTTGGAATGGAAATTGATAGTAGACTACTTAGGTGGGTGTGGGTTGGTTTTGCTTTTTTTGTGGGCTATCTTTTTTTTTCTCTCTATTATATGTGAGACCATTTTTATATAATTTCATATGTTTTTTTATTATTTTATTATTTAAATAAACATTTTTGTTTAAGATTTATTATAAAATAAATTTAAATAAATATAATTTATCTATTCTAAACCCACCTCAAATCTAATCATATACCAAATTCAAATTCTAATCCAACCTCACTTATAAATCAAATGGACTCTTATTTTCTCTCTATCTCTCTGATCCCACTATGTTTTTATATTAAAATTTTAAATATAAAGTTATATCAAATTATAATACAATTATTTATTCATTTAATAATATACTACGTATATTATATCTTCTATATCAAATCTTAATCTTAAACCCATCTACGTATCTTACGAGTTTTCTAATCTTTTTTCATCCTATCACTCCCAAAAAAGATCTCCCCAATAAAAAAGATTGGTTGTGAAATTGAAATGTGTGGGGGGTTTAAACTTGGACAAGTACAATACTTAACTATACATAAGTTATTGTTCATATCTATTTATCAGTTGAACAAGATGGTATAACATAAAATTTCAGTTCTAACTAGGGGTGTTCACGGTTCGGGTAATAAACCGAATAAACCGAAAATCAAACCGAACCGAATTTGTCAAAACCGAACCTAATGAACTTAAAATTTGGTTTTTGATTTGGATATGATTTTGGCTATCTGAATCGAAAACCGAACCGAAAACCAAATATATATATATATATATATATATATATATATATATATATATATATATATATATATATATATATATATATATATATATATAAAGACTATTAAAATTTTATTTAATATAAAAAACACTTTTTATGCCTGAAATAGTTTTTTTCCCCAAAAATCTATATATTAAAATTAATATATATATATATATATATATATATATATATATATATATATATATATATATATATATATATATATATATATATGTATATAATTTATATTAATCGTGTTTTCTTTTATGTGGCACATTTTCAAAGATTGCGACTTTGGCAACAACATGCATATGGATAAGATCCTTTGATGAATTTTGGGACAAAAAATTAGATGACACTTCTTTCTTTTATCATTTACTACTCTTGCTCATTATTCATTATAGGTGGACAACTAAGTGTCTACGATGACATGTTAAGTGGAACAAATAATAATGCGAATTGGATATTTTGATGTCAGTTTATGAAGCCTTGCTACCAAATAACTTATTAAAATTCATGCCCACTTTTATATTGTATGCTTGGTACAATGTCTTCAGCTTCCAAGTATGTTGGCTAATAGAAAGCTAAGGGCATCATTATTTTTTATAATTGAAATATGTTGGAAAATTATACGCGTAACTCGCTAATATCAGCCATGTCTACTTATTTCAGTTGGAAAACGGATATGGATTTATGAAGCTGCATATAGCGAGGGTAGCAAAACATATACCAAATAAGCATAATGCCTCCAACCAAGAAAAGAAGCAGATGTGTTGCAAAAAAATTTTGAGTGTTTGATTTGGGTAGAGTAGAGTATTTAATTTTAGTAGAGTAGGGTATGCTATTATTTGCATCATCTGTTATTAAAAAAAAAAAAATCTTAAAACTAGCCGCCCATTGGGCGGGCCTTGAAGCTAGTGTGTGTGTGTGTGTGTGTGTGTGTATAAATAAAATTCAAGTACAATTTTTGGTTTTCGGTTGACCCATAACCGAACTTCGGTTCGGTTCTCGCTTCGGTTTGGTTCTCGGTTATAACCCAAAAAAATTAACCGAATAAACTGATTAACCCGAGAACCGAACCAATAAACACCCTAGTTCTAGCAAAATAGGATCAAGATGGGCTCGGCAAGTAGAATATGCTACAAAATGTCTAAGGATTAGATATCATTAGGTATACGTTTTAGGATGACTTAATAAATGGTTAAAAATAGTAAGTTACACACATTTAGTCAAATGTTATTATTTTCAGTAACATGAAGAAAAAAAATAATAATAAAAAAAGAAAATAACTCATCCATCTACTTATTTATCTAAAATTTTGAAAACAACCTCTTATACTTTTCTAATTTTCCACTCTTGTAAAATAAAAATGTACTATTTTATACGGGAGAGCAACAAAACCGAAAAACCGAACCAAAACCAAAAAAACCGCTTCAAAAAAACCGAACAAATTCTAAAACCAATGGTACGGTTTTAGTTTTTTTTTTTAACCGAAAGTTTTGGTTCGGTTTTTGGTTTTATATGAATACCCAAACCGAAAAAACCGAACCGCCACATACTAATTTTCATAAAACTAATAAAAAAATATATACGTATTAGTTTTGATGCAAGTAATCGCCAAAATCCAAAAACTAAAAGATTAGATATTCGTAACAGGTGTTTATTTCGCTAACACTATATTAAATTTGTAAAGTTAGTGTGTTTTTTTTTTTTTTTTCATATATGTTCGCACATCTCATCTTTATATACATGTTATATAATTTTATTATTTTATGACAAAATATTCAACTTACATTCTATGATTTCTTAATTTAGATTTTAGATGTTCAAAAAATAACCGTATTCCAAAAAATTGATCAAAATTTATTGAAAGGTTGAGTTTTATGAAATATCAGGTTTAGAACTCATATAAAAGTTTTCCGAAAATTATAGATATTTGGATATTTGGATATATAAAAATGTTATCCGAAATTTCGGATATCCAAATTTAAAAAACTTAGCTAAAATTATGGGTCTAACATAAAATCATCAACTTAAATTTTTGATATCCGAAAACCGAAAAAAACAAAAACTGGACCGCCGAAAACCAAAAACCAAACCCAACTTTTGGTGTGGGGTTTGGTTTTAAAAAATTTAAAACCGAATTTTTGGTTCGAAGTTTTGGTTTCAGCCAAAAACCACCCCATGCTCACTCTACTATTTTATAAGTTTTCTAATCTTTTTTCATCCGGTGACACCCAAAAAGGATCTCCCCAATTAAGGGAATGCAAAGAGAATGCAAAACAATGTAGGGATAATTATCAAAATAGACCGGGCAATCAAGGGCAATTCGGTTCTTAACCCGGGATTCAAAAATGTCTTTTTTAGACCAGGGCAACTCGTACAATTTGACAACTGACGAAGTGTCACTTTTCTGCAAGTGACAAGTGTCGCTTGTCTGTCAGTTTTTTGGGCAACTTGTGTATTTTTTTAGCAACAACCGCTATTTTTTGGGCAACTGGAAACACTTGTAGTCATATGGGTCGACATTTTTGAATCACGGGTTAGGAACCGAATTCCTCTCAGTTGCCCGGTCTATTTTAATTATCCCAATTTATTGAATTGCCCGTAATGAGCCATTAGAAATTGAAATGTGTGGGGTTTAAACTCGTAATGAGTCATTAGAAATTGAAATGTGTGGGGTTTAAACTTGGACAAGTAGAGGCTACTTAACTAGGCATAAATTATCATTCAGACAATGATATCTATTTATCAGTTGAACAAGATAGTACAACATAAAATTTCAGTTCTAGCAGAATAAGATCAAGATGGGTCCTGCAACTAGAATATGTTACAAAGATATATTACCATTTGCATCAATGGTAATTATCGAATGCATCATAGTAGGTGGTAACACATTATTCAAGTCAGCCACTTCACAAGACATTAATTCATATGTGTTCACTACTTATGTTTTCATTGTTGGATTCATGTTCCTTATTCCTTGTGCTTTCATAGTCTTTATCAAACAAAGGTAACTTTTTTTAGTGATGATTATTTTACTTATTTACTCATCACATACTGATTTTGTTGGTTTTTTATTTGCAGAAGATTAAATATCCCACCTTTGAAATTATCTATTGTTGTCAAGCTTTTTGTTCTTAGCTTGATTGGGTGAGTAACTTATTTGGGATTTTTTTTTTTTAATTTATAAAAATGCTAAAATAGTTATTGCTTTTGGATATATAAGTTGTTTTGAATAACCAATATCAGGTTGCTTAGTCGAAACAGATAAACAGCAACTGTGTTGAGTTTGTTTTACTGTATTTAGAGATTAGAAACTTATATGCTTTGTTCTTCTATACAATATAGAGTAGTATATATTCATGTTTTAACTTTCACAAATACACAACTCCTAGATATAGATATTGATTATGATGTTTAAGAATTCTCTTTTTGTTTTTCTTTACTTTTTAAAGTTCCTAAATGGTATGATGTAAATACTAGGTACTTCTCTCAAATATTTGGATACGTCGGTATCAAATACAGTTCTCCGACACTCTCCTCAGTCATGAGCAACCTGGCACCCGCTTTTACCTTCATACTTGCATTCTTCTTCAGGTATTCATACAATTTTATCTACAAAAAAGTATTAGCTCATTGATTCAGCTTGTTTACATCTGGCTAAAATCAAGTACTTTTTATGTATTATTAGGATGGAAAAACTGAATATGCGAAGCTCTACAAGCCAAGCAAAAATTGTGGGAACAGTAGTATCAATATCGGGTGCACTAGTGGCCACACTATATAATGGTACACCAGTTACCGTATCATCAGATTCCTCAAGCTTATATTGGATTATTGGTGGGATATTGCTTGCAAGTCAGAATTTCCTACTGTCATTCGTTTTGGTATCCCAGGTACCCTAAATGCTAGCACCTTTAGGTAACTTTAAGGGTTGTTTGGGATTGCCCCATCATACCCCGCTCACGCAGGATTGGGTATCGTTGTTGTTGTTGGGATTGCATATTTTATATGCTTATGAGCTTATTCAGGGGCTGAGCCAGGAAATAATTTTCAAGGGGGCAAACAAAACCATATATCCCTATATGTACATACTTTTTCGTAGCAATAAACATAAGGGTAAAGCTGCTTACTGCGTATTTTATATGAAAAGGAACCATTGAAGTGTTTAGAATTTAAAAGTGCATATAAAAGTAAAAGCCGAAAATATGCAATCCCAAACACTCCCTAAGTATTTTCAGTGACGCTGCAGGCACAGATCATGATGTTGTATCCAGTGGAATTAATGGTGGTTTTTGTGTTTGGATTAAGCGGGCTGATTGTAGCTGCGTTTGCAGGGTTAATTATGGTCAGAGATTTAGATTCTTGGAAGTTAAAACCTGATATGATGTTGGCGTCTATAATTTACATGGTAAGACACTTAAAATACCAATTTTGCATTTGAATACAAGTACCCTTCTAGCATTAGAATTTCCTTTGACAGTGTCTTTATGCGAGTCGGTTTTAATATTTTATAGGGGATCTCTACTGGATTTCTGAATGTTCTCATTCAAGTATGGGCTCTGCGGTTGAAAGGACCCGTGTATGTAGCCATGTTCAAGCCATTTTCAATTGTGGTTGCAGTTGTGATGGGTGTTATATTCCTTGGAGATTCTCTCCATCTTGGAAGGTCCTATCTCTTAAAATTCGCTTCAAATTTAAAATAAATTGTGTTTATAACTTGGTACTATCACAATCGAGCATTTTCAGTGACAATGAAGTATAACTTTGATGCAGTGTTGTTGGGGGGATAATTATATCTATAGGATTTTATGCTGTGTTGTGGGGAAAAGCTAAAGAAGACAATGGTGTTCGTTTTAAGGAAGCATCAGCATCAAACGGAACAGAAACAACACCTCTGCTGCAAGACAATGCTAACGAGCCCAAATTTGACCCTGAAAACTAAAGAGTGTTTTACTCTCCAAGTAAGTTGCTTGTATAGTTGTACCTGTTTGTAGGTGAAAAAGCTGTACACATTCAGTGATCATGTTATATATATTGCTATATGACTAATATACCTATTTTGTCATTTTACGGTTATACTCTACATATACATCATGTTATATTCTAACCTCTTAGCATGTCCTTTTCCCATTTATGACATCTCACCCATCCCCACTTTTGATCCCTGCCTGAACATTTTGACTTTTCTATACATTCAGTATACAAATTGAGAAATTTCCTAGTTATTTTTTGTGACAATGTATCTATCAATTTTATAGGTAAGTGTCATTTTCCCATTTATGATATCTCACCCATCCCCTCTTTACACGTCACTTTAATATTTAACCCTCACCTAAGTATCAATTTCCTTTTATTTATGTCAATTCATGTAAAAAATCGAAGAGTGCAAATTTGCTCTTAATTTAAAGTTTTTATCATATGTAAAGATATAAAAATGATAAAAATCCCATTAAATTGGTCATTCATGTATTGATGATGTGTTATTTTACAACTTTGAACTCAAGTCATGACCATTATAAAAATAAAAGTTACACTCGGTGTCAGACTAGTTTTTACACTCATTATTGGTCTGCAGCGATATTTTATTTTATGCTTCTGACGGAGAATGAAAGTATACAAAGGTTTGGTGACCTACATCTGTTATATTACAATAACATGTATCTTTTCTCATTGCAGAGGATGGAAATGGTGTTCTCTGGGAATTCGATAAATAAACTTGAGATGGCACTAGCTGTGAACGGCTGCCTATGCTTTTGCTAACTACTACTTTCCGAGCACTGGTAGAAAGGTTTAAGTGAAGGAATGATAGAGAAAACAATACGGATTATTTTAGTAGATCGTTTACATCTTATATTGTGTATTTGTGCATCAAATAGGAGCAGTTTTATGAATGTTTCTGTCATGAAAAGCCTTGTGGATATACCCACAGATAATTGTGGCCGTAAGTTAAGTTATTAAGATATACATATTACTTTCTAGTTTCTTCCCTCTGTCTGAAAAATGTGTTTGGTGACATTGTAGTTAAACAGAAGTCTTCGACTAATAATCAAATTTGAAGCACCCTTCATATGATACCATTGACTTAAATTGTGTATCAAATGAACCTCACCAGTATCTTAAAGTGGTTGTTAATGGGCATAGAGGTAAATATGGATACACATCCTTTCTACTTCCGTTAAAAAGAAAGGATTAGTAATCTTTCTTAGAAATAGAATGGATTCGGTCTTATCAAGGAAAGCTTCATGTATAACAAACCATAAAGTTACTAAATGCATTAAAGTTAGTACATTTCCACTTCAATTGAACTGCAACCGGGTTCTTTACGGACCCCACTTTTTTATCATTAACTTCCGACATCTGTCCACATTCTTCCATCAACTTATGGAAGCGTATAAATTTGATAAAAAGACATAATTACCACCATTAGAACAGATCCCGTCCAAGCAAAAGTGACTGAAAAATGAGATAGAGGTGGTAATTAAAAAGATGGTCTGACTGAAGCTTGTAAAAGGATAAAAAGTTGACCTTTAGCAATGCAGCTTGTCAAGCAAATCAGCAACTGCTGAGAATTGGTACAAAGAAGGGTAGGCTATTTCTAGTGAATGATGCGCTGCAAGTGAAAATTCATTCTATTAACTTCCGCTATGTTTATTGACTATTATCATGAGTAGACTTCATTTGTAGACAGTAACATTAGTAGAAAGTTGTTTTTGTGGATGAAAAAAGGTTAAAACAGTTACGATTAGGAAGAATTTCACTGAATTTAGTGCGCATCAGTCATTGTAACCAAAAAGACATGAAGACACATAAGAGATTCAAAAAAAAGGTTTGTTGTCTGTCAGACAACCATGTAGCCATGCCAAGACCCATCAGATGGACTGGCAACGATCCTCTACTGAGCCATGGCCGAAGCCATACGATTAATCACGCTCTAGCTACATGGTCATGGCTCATCAACCAGACATGGGTTTCTGTCTCTTGAGGAATCAAGAATACAGAGGTACGAGCCTATAGAACAGATCCTGTTCAAGTAAGGTAGTGATGTTTGGTTTGTCCACCCACCTTTTAAACACCATTTCATTTGCATTTTTGGCCGATGTGGGATAAGTCTTGGTTCTTTTATTTGAGAAACTGACATTGTGTACCATTTGAGTTTATGAACCGATCATTTGAGTTTTTCATGTCACCAATTCTGTTGAATAACGCTTCAGCTAAACTAAGTTGGCCAGCTTTACAGTGCCCATGAATCATTGCATTCCATGAGACTATCTTTGACGGGAGTGGAATCAAAGATGAATCGAGCTGAGTGATGAACGTCACCTATCTTTGAGTAGCAAGTGACCATAGAATTCTATGTAACTGAATTCTTTCTCTCACATTGTCAAACAAATTTTGTGCGTCTTTAGCGGACCCATGCTTACTAAGAGCCAAAATAATTGCATTATTAGCCACAACATCCTTACGAGGCATTTCATTGTACACTCTCTTTGCGGAACTCAGATCTCCCACCTTTGTGTAAAATTCCAACAACCCCGTTTGCAACACAACATCATATAACCCGACTTACTATACCCATCAATCAACACATTCCACAACACCGCATTCTTAATTGGATTCCTATTTTAAAAATAAATAAATAAAAAGGCGCTCCGCATCGCCTATCTTAAAATAGCACAAAACCATTGAATTCCAGCTTCCAACTATACGAATCTTCTACCACCACACTATCAAACAACCCTCTTGCATCCTCAACAAACCCGTGTTTCCCAAGTACCGAAATCATATCATTATGCGTGACAACATCTCTCCGAGACCTTTATAGAACACCATTAAGTACTTGAGTCTCCTCATTGATATTTGACTCTATATATAATCTCTTTCATGTTCGTCATAGTAACTTTAGCTATAATTTGCAGCCATTTTAGCTAGGTTCACCCTGGGTCCCTTTGATCTCGACACAGATTGCCAAACTAAGAGAAGACGGCACGTTAAAAATGTTGGAGATAAGTGGCTTAACCCAGGAATCAGGATCAAAGGATTCTGCAACTTCAAAGAAAGTTCTAAACTCTAAAGGATTGTGTGGTCTTTTTCTTATCCGTGGAGTCTCAATGGCAGCTGCTCTATTCATGGTTTATAAGATCCATAACAAACTGTATTTCCAGTGTGTAGGAAGATGATCAAATACAAGCTACCACATTTATTGGAAGAAAAAACTGAGGTGCAACATTCATCTTCCAATATTATTAGGTTCTGCTTATTTCGTGTGTAGGATACTATCATACTAAGTCATCGGCAGTTACCTGTTCATTATAATTCCTGTTGTGTAACTTGTAAGGGCATGAGTCCTACCATAAATTGTTGCATCTCTGGTCTGTAATTGACATGTTAAAACAACGGCTTCTCTTACGGTATTTGGTTTACACTCGACTTTGTCAGAAGAACCAACTTTCTATGTTACCTTAAATTATAAGAGGTTAAAAGGCGATATAAGTGATTGAGAAAATGAGATAGAAGTGGGATTGAAAAACATAGTCTGATTCAAGCTTAAAGAATAAAACTTGATCTTGTCAGCAAATGCTAAGAATCGGTATTAAGAACAACAGGCTATTTCTAGTGAATGATGCGCTGCAAGTGAAAAAAGCAATTTTTGATGGATGAAGAAGGCCAAAACAGTTACTATTAGGAAGAATTTCACTTAATGCTCAGTCGATGTAACAAAAAGACACTTAATCTTGATGAGATTCGGTTTATGAAGCAAAAATAGATAATTGTCTGTCAGACAACCATGTAGCCATGCCAAGGCCCATCAGATGGGCTGACAACGATCCTCTACTGAGCCATGGCCGAGACCATAAAACTCGGTTAATCATGCTCTAGCTACATGGTCATGGATCATCAACCAGAAACCCACTGTCTCTTGAGGAATCAAGAATACAGAGGTACGAGCCTATAGAACAGATCCTGTTCAAGTAAGGTCGTGCTGGGAGGTTTGTCCATCCCCTTTTTAAACACCACTTCATTTACACTAAACTTCTGGTCACTTCTTGCCATCTGTGTAAAGATTATTTATCCTCTATAGGTGAATGGGAAGTTCTCTCGTAAGACACTATCACAGATATATATTCGACAAAGCCATACATGAGTATGACAACTCTGACACTTTAACTTGTCTCACCATGAATTTCCGTTCTTTTATCCTAGAAGAAATGATGTGCGATAATGGAAGAGTGTCACGTTTTTAAAAAATCTTGGCATGGGTTTTGGTGCTTTCATCAATTCAGCTAATAATGTTATAGAAAAAATCCAATTTCACAAGTTCCTTGATGAAAGAGGATATGCAGTCTAGCGAATTGGATGTGCACACTGCGAATAGCTCATTTTACACTGAAGTATGTATCAAGCTGAAGTCTAAGCATCCACATGACCCAATTCCTTTCTTTTGAGACCTGATTTAAGTGCGACTCGTTACATATGATGAATGATTATAACTTGATTAAAATTTCAAAAGAGGTGTATAAAATTTCTAAAAATATGGATGCACAACAAGCACTTGATTGTGATTTGATGATTTGAATTCTTACAATCAACTTTACTAAAATTATCCTTTTAAATTACAAAACTGAAAAATCTATAATATTTTTATTACATACATTTTTGACAGGTAATTTTCATAATAATCAAAGGATTAATTTAGCACATAATTCAATCGCATTGCTAAACATATCTTTAGGTATATTATGCTTACAATTTTTTTTATTTGATATTTTTTTTGTATCGACTACATTTAAACATATGGTACTACAACCAACAAAATCCTCTCATACAGATTAGTTTATTACATCTATCCTTTTTGTATGCTCTTTAAAAGGGAAAGCTTCATGTATAACAGAACCATAATGTAAAAATATGCTATAAATAAATCTTAATCACCAATATTCCTTAAAATGATGAAACCGATTACGATCCCTCATAATTATCTCTCTATTATATATCCTTGATATAAGCTTCATGACAGTATGACAATCGTCACATGTTCTTAGATTCTTCACCACCCGAATTTCCTTACCAAAAGGGATATGATTGAGCCCGAACCGTCAACCTAAATTGACCAGGTGATGGTCAACAAGGTCAGACAGCCTAGATCAATGCTCCGCGGAAGTATAAGGTTTCCCCGGGTCGTATGTCCCGACGAGGTGTGAATTGTAATCAAAACGGTTTCGTGATCGGGTGAATTTGGATGAAATGGGTATAAGTGAGTTGTGATGATTACACTAAGGAAATACGGATGAGAACGATGTAAACAAAATATATTAACAATAACGCGAAACCTAATTAACCTAAAACGTAAACTGAAAACTTAAAATCAGAAATTGCTTATACGTAAGCAGAAAAATAAGCCAAACGACTTAAATAGAAGCTATCACTTTATTTATGTTTTTAGTTTTTCTTAATTTAACAAACTACTTTTAATAACGTAACCTAAATTTAAAAACGTAAAAGTTATTTAAATAAAACGCGAGTTAAAATTAAAATAAACGCAAGTGCGCAAAATAAAAAGTGAAAATCGAGCTACGCTAACCCTACGAACATGAAAATAATATTTTTACGATCCTAATGATAAAAGAAAATTTTAGAAAAAAGAAAATTATTTTTTTGACTTTTTAATTAATTACTATTTAATTACTAATTAATAATTTTTAAATTACACTAATTATGAATTTAAGCTAGAAAAATGAAAATTTAATTCTAAAAATTCTAAAATAATATAAAAGTAATTTTAAAACTAAAAATATATTTTTCCTACTTTTTATCTATTTATTATTAATTAATAACTATTTATTAATTGCTAAAACTACTTTTGATTTATTAAAAATACTAAAAAGGCAAAGAAAAATCTGAAATTTTTAGGAAAATTCTAAAATGTAATTAAGAACTTAAGAAAAATAAAATATACTGAAAAGGAAACCAAAATAAGCAAAATGGTGCAATAAGCAATTGCAAATAAGCACTTAAAAATAAGCACTTTGCAAGAAAAGCTGCTAAAAGCTCAAATACAGTTCAAGTAACTTAAGTGAGCTTAAAACAACTCAAAACAACCTAATAAGTACTAAGGATCAGCAATAACAAGAAAATAAGCAAAATCAAAATGCTATGATCAAAACAGATTTGCAGCTAGATTGGAGCCCAAATAAGCTAGGAGCAAAAGAGTATAAGCTCAGAACAAGCTTGGATTTCACAAGACAGCTAGGAGGGCAATCCAAAGAACCAAGTTTTACCTTGTGGGGCCCACTGATGGGCCTGGAAAGAGCTTGGGAAGTTGGGGGGTTAGGGCTGATCCCCTGGTGCAGGGCACGATCAAGTCTCAACAGCCAACTTGGTGATTGATTCTAACCAACAAATGAGTTCCAAACCCAATTTTTCTTTTTGATCATGAAAGTTCAGCAATCATAGAACACAAATCATCATCCATTTTCCATTTCCAATCAATAACAAAGATTATGGACTGATTTGAAAGTTGGACAAAAATTGAGTAAGCAGATTTTGACTCTTTGAAATAAATTGGAAACTTTGACTTTAATGAAATTAGATTAACCCTAGGCTACTGATTTTGTTGTGTTAACCTATAATAAGACCAAACTAAGATAACATAACAAGCTTTAAACTAAATGACAGATTATACTATCTATGAATCTCAACAGATTTGAGAATATGGAGGCTTAGAGTGAAACTTGACTTTGATCAATGGGACATGGAATATCAAGGCTTAACTACTCTAATATGCTCTTATGTGAGATGGTTGAACTAAAATCAACCACTGAACCAACTTGAATTGCTCCCTAAGCTACTGATCCAAACAGTCCCAAGGGTGTTGAGTCTGCATCAGTTGCCAAAGGAACAAAAGGGTAGCAGCAGACCTGCTGAGGTGCATGGGTTCAAATGGGTCAAATGGTCAGAAATCAATGGTGTAGAGGAGACTAATGAGCAGGTAACTTTAAAACCAAACCATCTATGTGGGACTAAAACAAGCACCACCTACACATTAATGGATATAACAGTTGGGTAGATCCAAACAAGTAAGCTACGGCTGACTGACCTAAGACCCCATAAGCTCAAATAAGCTATGAATGGAAGTGAACATGCAAATGGCATACTAGGGGATCTCTAATAAGCACAGAAGGGACAAAATAAGCAGAGAGAGAGTCTAACAAACTAACTCACTAACTGATGCACAGTTGGGTCAAAATGGGTGGTTTTGTGAACCTTGACCACAGAAAAGTCAGAGACCAGGGGTTGCACAAGTTATATGGCCTATTGAGGGCTAAATGAAACTTCCAAACTTAACTAAAGGCTTTAAACAAGGCATCTAGCCTATTTGCTATTGAAAATCAGTCATGGACTAAATCCTAGGAAAATTTAATCAAAAGCTTTCACAACTACCTGAAACTAATTAAGTTTGCCCTAAAACTACTATAAGTATTAAACTAAAGCTAATCTAAGTTTAAAAATGGGCATAAACTGTATTGAGAACACAAGAAGTTCTTGTGCCAAACACCCCCTTAAGTGGTGACAGTCTTCTGATTTTCAAAAACAAAGGGGTGATTTCACTTGATTAAATGAAAGATACACAATTCTGGCTAAAATATCATTAGAGAAGCAGTAAGAGACTAAAAATAAGCACTCTACAATAAGCTACCACTAATAAGCTATTAAAGTTATTATAAAACAGTTTACAACAAACAGTTATGAAAACTAAGATCCACTGATGCAATTAAATTACTACCTACATAATAAGCAATGATTGACTAACAAAAGCAAAGCTGAGCACCAATTAAGCAGTTAATAAGCTAAAAGCAAATAAGCAGTGAAGGCTTATTATTAACAGTCAACATGAGATTCTGTTGCAAAGCTTTTCTAAACTAAAAATTACACTGAGACTTGGATAAAATGCATTTTAAAAACTTAAATAAGCTGAAGCAAAAACTGAATAAGCACTGAGTGAGCAGGGAAATAAGCTGAGTAAATTTTTAAGGAAAAATAAGACTTGCATTAATTTTAAAGGTGAGAGTTTACAACTGAAAGTTACAATACTTTTAAAATTAAACTACTTACTACACTACATTTTCATACTTAAAACCTAATTAACTACTAAAAACTTAAAAAATCTAACTGCCCTCCTCCATCTCTCTCTTCATCCTTTTATATTGATGTATTAGGGTTTTGGGAACCCACTTGAGCAATCCCACTTCAATCTTGGTCCCTTGGATCAATTTGGAGCAATCTTACCCGTTAATTCATTTTGGCGGGAAAAAAGTATAGCAACTTGGCACTGATAACTTGTGGGTTTTGGTTTCTAGTGTTTGGAGGGGAGTGGTAGAAAGTGGATAGGTTGAGTGTAGCAGTGGGTGTAGCAGGTTTCAAGTAGGCTAGGAGGGGGAAGGTCACGGGTGTGATAAGGATTTGACTATGGTTGACCCTGGGAAACTATTAAACGGTTTGTGTTATTTTTGTGTGGTGGTGGGCTTTTAAGTGCTATGGGCCAGGTTAGGGTATGGTGGGCTTAGGGTAGTGTTGGATTAGGTTCATTTGTTTGGATAATAAATAACAAAAAGGGCCATTTGGTGTAGTAACCATCACAAGGACCAATTTCGTCATTAACTGAAAATGAAGGGTGTATTCTGCCAATTTCACAAACTTGTTCCAAGGGTGTATTTTTTCCATATATGAATAGTACAAAGACCACAAATAATATTTTCCATTTAAAAATACCCGAGGACCAAAACTGCCAAGTCACCAAACTTGGAGGACCAAAACTGTAATTTCCCAAACCTTTCTCCCAGGGACTGAAAGTGGCCGTTTATGAATTCCATGGACCAATGTTGACTTGTCCATGCAAAATAATCCACTAGGGACCAAACTGCCATTTTCTGAAACTCCAAGGATCATTTTTGTACTTTTTGAAACTGCGGGGACCTTTTATGCCAATTTGGATTTTTAGGGACCAAACATGTAATTTTCTCAAACTTTTCACCCAAAGGCTAAATTTGATAGTTTTTGACTTTTAAAAACTTTGGGTTGACTTTTCTTTCATTTAAAACCTTCAGGGACTAGTTTCGTCAATTTTTGAAACTTGAGGGACTGAAACTGCCAATTGTGCAAACTTTGTTCGTTTTTCATTTGTTTTTAAATATTTTGCATCTAAAACATATAAAACACACTTTTGGAATAATTTCAGTATTTTGATGCATTATTGGGTGTTTTTGGATGTTTTGGCAGTTCATATAAGACAAAAATGATGAGTATTTACACACTCATCAATCCCCCACACTAAACTATTGCTAGTCCCTAGCAATACTGTTTTGAAAACTTGATGGATTTGAAAAACTCTTTACCAAAAGCCATCACTTCTGGAGTAGCCAGGTGTAAGAACTGTGGCACACCTGATAACCGTGTGATTTTGAGCAAACCACCAGCTGTCAACGGATTTGATTAGTCTTTACCAAAAGCCGTTTGCTTCTGGACTAGCCAGCTCTTGATGGAATAGTCAACATCTTGGTGAGCTGATTACCAATTATGGATTTTCCACGGCCTTTACCACAAGCCATAATCTTGTGGGCTAGCCAACTCATTTGTTTTCGGGGAGTTGATGAACCATACAATTTTGGGCAAATTGCCAGCCGTAAACGGATTTGATATGTCTTTACCAAGAGCCGTTTGCTCCTGGACTAGCCAATCCCTTTTGCCGGTTAGACAAGGCGGACTGATTACCACAAAAATTTTGAAGTACCAGTGAAAAATTTTTGAAAATTTTTGAAATTTTGGCAAAAACGGGGGTATTATATGGTAAAATGTGATAAAATTTGCTAGAATAGCGAATACCCCCCCACACTAAGCATGAATATTGTCCTCAATATTCAAAATCCCGGCTATTATGCCGACATTTTGAACGTAAAAGGGCAATATTACAAGCTAAGCGTGGAAAACACCATTTTGTATTTTCACTCATTTGTAACCATAGCATGGGGGACTCCCCCACACTTAGGGTGAAAACCCTATAAGCACGCTCTGTTTTTGTTTACCGAGTCGCTAGCGTGACTCGACCCCTAATTCATTTGTCATTGGGGAAGCATGATGTGGAAGAAACAATCTCAATCGGACTTTCATTCAAGATGTTTGGACAAACATTTGAAGCACGTGAAAGTTCCACACCGATGAGATAAGTATCCGGCTCAAGATAATGATACATGAGAATGCCGGGATCAAAGATGGTGTCCTCACTCCCGAAGGAGTGAAGAAGAGAAGAAGTCACCTTATAGGTGAAGAAAAGGAAGAAAATCATGATAAAAAGCATGATTTGATCTTCTTCCTGAAGAGGAGGCTCAATAGCCTGAGTTTGGATTTCTAAGGTTAAGCTCGTAAACAACCCGGGAGGGTGGGTGGGAATTTGCAAATTCTCATAATTGAGAGCATCTCCCCCCGGGCTATCAAACTCCGGAGGACTTATGACATGATGAGCGAGTTCACCGGAGAACTCCTCATGAAGAGAATTATTCACAAGATGTGAATCTGTGAACTCATGTTCCATTGTGGACTCATCACAATCCTCGTCAAAGATTGGATTATTAGAAATCATAGTGAATTCAGAATCGAATTCAAATAGAGGATTGGTGAGAGTCGTGTTGAATGTTTCGGGAATCAAGAGATTAATATTCTCTATTAGATTGTCGGGATAAGAAGTGAGTGACGGATCATGATATAGGAGACTTTCAATTTCTCCCAGATCGGCTTGGAAATCAAGGAGACCATCATCACCTTCAAATGAAAGTGGATTGATGTGAGTGAGTTCATCAGCGAACTCCTCAAGAAGATGATCAGCATCAGTTTGTGGAACTGAAGCCTCAACATACTCGATGTCTCCATAAGATGTACAATTATCATTAAAATCTGAGAAAGTCTCAAAATGATCATTTGAACACTCAAGAGGTGAAGGAATATCACATACATGATCCAAAGTTCCCTGTGACTCTCTCGGGATTGAGACAAGGATCTCAACACTAGACTTTATTAATTCGTCCGATTCCTTATTAGGAACAGTGCTAAGATGCTCATCCCCCATGTTCAGAGAGTGAGTGGAAACCTCGGGTGTAATAAGAGTGGGTTGAGATGGAATCTCAACTGATGGAATCTCATCTGATGAACTTGATGAAGTTTTATAAAATTCAAGGATATCAAGTGTATCCTCATCATCACTGTCATCAGGGATAAAACGGAACAAAGAGCTAGACTTGGCTGCTTTTTCTCTTGCAATGGATTCCCGAACAGATTTTTCATATTCATCTTGGGAATTTATTCTAGCAGCCTGCTCTTCAGCAAGCAATTCTTCCATGGATTTTTGATGAGTATGTCTTTGGGCAAAGTCGTCAACTAAACCCTTAAGCTCATCAACGATTTTCATCAGATTTTGCATTTCTGGAAGAAGTGCTTGATTCATATCGTACTGTGGAGGTTGGTCGTAACAAGGTGTGTCAAAATTGTCACAAGGATATGGATTCCCCGTTTGACAATCTGAACTGAAGTGTGGACCTCCACAGAAATCACAACAGTAAAACTGTTGAGGCTGTGGGTTGTACGTGCTAGAGTCATAATCGTTATCAGGAAACTGCTCATAGACAAGCGTGTTTCCCGATTGACAATCAGAACTGTAGTGTGAACCACCACAGTACTCACAACAGTAAAACTGCTGAGTATCATGGTGTGGCAGCTGATGGAATAAAGCAGTCGTGTCATGGTAAGAATAGGGATCTTGGTTATAGACAGACCCGTTTCCTGACTCTACCATGCCACAACCGGGGCAATTACCACCATTATGAGAACTACCACACCACTGGCAAACCAGAAATTGTGGATGAGACATAGAAAGAATCAAATGGTTTGGGAGGGGTAGGGATGAAGAATCAAAGGTGCGAGAGGGTAAAGGTGAATATTTTTGGGTTTTTGGAAATACATTTTGTACAAATGAGAAGGAAAATCTTTTTGGGTTTTTGTTTTTATGAAAATATGAACAAGGATGGATAAATGTACAATGGAACGAATTCCAAAGACACTAATCAGAAAAACCGTTTAGATAAACGCGCACAACCTCCCCGGCAGCGGCGCCAAAAGTTGATTGAGCCCGAACCGTCAACCTAAATTGACCAGGTGATGGTCAACAAGGTCAGACAGCCTAGATCAATGCTCCGCGGAAGTATAAGGTTTCCCCGGGTCGTATGTCCCGACGAGGTGTGAATTGTAATCAAAACGGTTTCGTGATCGGGTGAATTTGGATGAAATGGGTATAAGTGAGTTGTGATGATTACACTAAGGAAATACGGATGAGAACGATGTAAACAAAATATATTAACAATAACGCGAAACCTAATTAACCTAAAACGTAAACTGAAAACTTAAAATCAGAAATTGCTTATACGTAAGCAGAAAAATAAGCCAAACGACTTAAATAGAAGCTATCACTTTATTTATGTTTTTAGTTTTTCTTAATTTAACAAACTACTTTTAATAACGTAACCTAAATTTAAAAACGTAAAAGTTATTTAAATAAAACGCGAGTTAAAATTAAAATAAACGCAAGTGCGCAAAATAAAAAGTGAAAATCGAGCTACGCTAACCCTACGAACATGAAAATAATATTTTTACGATCCTAATGATAAAAGAAAATTTTAGAAAAAAGAAAATTATTTTTTTGACTTTTTAATTAATTACTATTTAATTACTAATTAATAATTTTTAAATTACACTAATTATGAATTTAAGCTAGAAAAATGAAAATTTAATTCTAAAAATTCTAAAATAATATAAAAGTAATTTTAAAACTAAAAATATATTTTTCCTACTTTTTATCTATTTATTATTAATTAATAACTATTTATTAATTGCTAAAACTACTTTTGATTTATTAAAAATACTAAAAAGGCAAAGAAAAATCTGAAATTTTTAGGAAAATTCTAAAATGTAATTAAGAACTTAAGAAAAATAAAATATACTGAAAAGGAAACCAAAATAAGCAAAATGGTGCAATAAGCAATTGCAAATAAGCACTTAAAAATAAGCACTTTGCAAGAAAAGCTGCTAAAAGCTCAAATACAGTTCAAGTAACTTAAGTGAGCTTAAAACAACTCAAAACAACCTAATAAGTACTAAGGATCAGCAATAACAAGAAAATAAGCAAAATCAAAATGCTATGATCAAAACAGATTTGCAGCTAGATTGGAGCCCAAATAAGCTAGGAGCAAAAGAGTATAAGCTCAGAACAAGCTTGGATTCCACAAGACAGCTAGGAGGGCAATCCAAAGAACCAAGTTTTACCTTGTGGGGCCCACTGATGGGCCTGGAAAGAGCTTGGGAAGTTGGGGGGTTAGGGCTGATCCCCTGGTGCAGGGCACGATCAAGTCTCAACAGCCAACTTGGTGATTGATTCTAACCAACAAATGAGTTCCAAACCCAATTTTTCTTTTTGATCATGAAAGTTCAGCAATCATAGAACACAAATCATCATCCCTTTTCCATTTCCAATCAATAACAAAGATTATGGACTGATTTGAAAGTTGGACAAAAATTGAGTAAGCAGATTTTGACTCTTTGAAATAAATTGGAAACTTTGACTTTAATGAAATTAGATTAACCCTAGGCTACTGATTTTGTTGTGTTAACCTATAATAAGACCAAACTAAGATAACATAACAAGCTTTAAACTAAATGACAGATTATACTATCTATGAATCTCAACAGATTTGAGAATATGGAGGCTTAGAGTGAAACTTGACTTTGATCAATGGGACATGGAATATCAAGGCTTAACTACTCTAATATGCTCTTATGTGAGATGGTTGAACTAAAATCAACCACTGAACCAACTTGAATTGCTCCCTAAGCTACTGATCCAAACAGTCCCAAGGGTGTTGAGTCTGCATCAGTTGCCAAAGGAACAAAAGGGTAGCAGCAGACTTGCTGAGGTGCATGGGTTCAAATGGGTCAAATGGTCAGAAATCAATGGTGTAGAGGAGACTAATGAGCAGGTAACTTTAAAACCAAACCATCTATGTGGGACTAAAACAAGCACCACCTACACATTAATGGATATAACAGTTGGGTAGATCCAAACAAGTAAGCTACGGCTGACTGACCTAAGACCCCATAAGCTCAAATAAGCTATGAATGGAAGTGAACATGCAAATGGCATACTAGGGGATCTCTAATAAGCACAGAAGGGACAAAATAAGCAGAGAGAGAGTCTAACAAACTAACTCACTAACTGATGCACAGTTGGGTCAAAATGGGTGGTTTTGTGAACCTTGACCACAGAAAAGTCAGAGACCAGGGGTTGCACAAGTTATATGGCCTATTGAGGGCTAAATGAAACTTCCAAACTTAACTAAAGGCTTTAAACAAGGCATCTAGCCTATTTGCTATTGAAAATCAGTCATGGACTAAATCCTAGGAAAATTTAATCAAAAGCTTTCACAACTACCTGAAACTAATTAAGTTTGCCCTAAAACTACTATAAGTATTAAACTAAAGCTAATCTAAGTTTAAAAATGGGCATAAACTGTATTGAGAACACAAGAAGTTCTTGTGCCAAACACCCCCTTAAGTGGTGACAGTCTTCTGATTTTCAAAAACAAAGGGGTGATTTCACTTGATTAAATGAAAGATACACAATTCTGGCTAAAATATCATTAGAGAAGCAGTAAGAGACTAAAAATAAGCACTCTACAATAAGCTACCACTAATAAGCTATTAAAGCTATTATAAAACAGTTTACAACAAACAGTTATGAAAACTAAGATCCACTGATGCAATTAAATTACTACCTACATAATAAGCAATGATTGACTAACAAAAGCAAAGCTGAGCACCAATTAAGCAGTTAATAAGCTAAAAGCAAATAAGCAGTGAAGGCTTATTATTAACAGTCAACATGAGATTCTGTTGCAAAGCTTTTCTAAACTAAAAATTACACTGAGACTTGGATAAAATGCATTTTAAAAACTTAAATAAGCTGAAGCAAAAACTGAATAAGCACTGAGTGAGCAGGGAAATAAGCTGAGTAAATTTTTAAGGAAAAATAAGACTTGCATTAATTTTAAAGGTGAGAGTTTACAACTGAAAGTTACAATACTTTTAAAATTAAACTACTTACTACACTACATTTTCATACTTAAAACCTAATTAACTACTAAAAACTTAAAAACTCTAACTGCCCTCCTCCATCTCTCTCTTCATCCTTTTATATTGATGTATTAGGGTTTTGAGAACCCACTTGAGCAATCCCACTTCAATCTTGGTCCCTTGGATCAATTTGGAGCAATCTTACCCGTTAATTCATTTTGGCGGGAAAAAAGTATAGCAACTTGGCACTGATAACTTGTGGGTTTTGGTTTCTAGTGTTTGGAGGGGAGTGGTAGAAAGTGGATAGGTTGAGTGTAGCAGTGGGTGTAGCAGGTTTCAAGTAGGCTAGGAGGGGGAAGGTCACGGGTGTGATAAGGATTTGACTATGGTTGACCCTGGGAAACTATTAAACGGTTTGTGTTATTTTTGTGTGGTGGTGGGCTTTTAAGTGCTATGGGCCAGGTTAGGGTATGGTGGGCTTAGGGTAGTGTTGGATTAGGTTCATTTGTTTGGATAATAAATAACAAAAAGGGCCATTTGGTGTAGTAACCATCACAAGGACCAATTTCGTCATTAACTGAAAATGAAGGGTGTATTCTGCCAATTTCACAAACTTGTTCCAAGGGTGTATTTTTTCCATATATGAATAGTACAAAGACCACAAATAATATTTTCCATTTAAAAATACCCGAGGACCAAAACTGCCAAGTCACCAAACTTGGAGGACCAAAACTGTAATTTCCCAAACCTTTCTCCCAGGGACTGAAAGTGGCCGTTTATGAATTCCATGGACCAATGTTGACTTGTCCATCCAAAATAATCCACTAGGGACCAAACTGCCATTTTCTGAAACTCCAAGGATCATTTTTGTACTTTTTGAAACTGCAGGGACCTTTTATGCCAATTTGGATTTTTAGGGACCAAACATGTAATTTTCTCAAACTTTTCACCCAAAGTCTAAATTTGATAGTTTTTGACTTTTAAAAACTTTGGGTTGACTTTTCTTTCATTTAAAACCTTCAGGGACTAGTTTCGTCAATTTTTGAAACTTGAGGGACTGAAACTGCCAATTGTGCAAACTTTGTTCGTTTTTCATTTGTTTTTAAATATTTTGCATCTAAAACATATAAAACACACTTTTGGAATAATTTCAGTATTTTGATGCATTATTGGGTGTTTTTGGATGTTTTGGCAGTTCATATAAGACAAAAATGATGAGTATTTACACACTCATCAGGATACTCATGAGCCCAAAAGCAACCGCAATCCTCTCACTGTGATAACTAACCGACCCCTCTTTTTCCTCATCATCTATATCATGGAGCACAGAACCAGTATCTACCTCATAACCTGTATCTTTCAATTTCTTTCCAATATCAGCCAAAAACAAATTTATTTGCGAAAATTGAGGATGTGAACTATCTCCTGCTACAAACTCATGTACTACATTGTCCACCTCAATTGAACTCAAACCAGGTTCCTTGTGAACGCCACTTTCTATCAGTAACTTACGACATTTATCCACATCCTTCCATCGACCCAATGATGCGTATAGATTGGATAAAAAGACATAATTCCCGCCATCATGTGGGTCTAATTCCAATAACCGTTGAGTAACCTGCTCTCCAAGTTTAGTATCTTTATGTATATGACATGATCGAAGCAAACTTCCCCAGACTACTGCGTTTGGTTTAAATGGCATGTTATTTATGACTTCTAAAGCTTCTAAAAGTTGGCCAGACTGACCCAAAAGGTCAACCATACATCCAAAGTGTTCAATCCCTGGTTCAACACCATAAACACTTTGCATTTGAGAAAAATACATTTTACCTTCGGAGATCAGTCCCGAGTGACTACAAGCACTTAACAGACCAACAAAATTGACCCCATCAGGATTTATACCTTCTTTAATCATATAATGGAAATAATTTATCGCTTCATTACCATAACCATGCATTGCTAATCCCATAATGATGGAATTCCAACGGTAAATATTCTTCACTTGAAGTCTGTGGAATACGTCTAGAGCGGATGATATTTTTCCACATTTGCAATACATGTCAATAAGAGCGTTTCCTAAAATAACATCAATTTTGAGTTTATTCTTCTTAATATAACTATGAATCCATTCACCCATATCTAAGGCTCCAAGATGAGCACAAACCGATAATAAACTGACCATTGTTACCTCAGTTGGTTTCACTCTCTCGGCTTGCATATGATCAAAACAAATGTAAGGCCCTTCGGAACTCCTTACACTGAACAATACCGGTAATCATAGTGTTCCACATAACAGAATTTCTCATGTAACCAATATTGTTAAATAATTCCTCAGCATATGATCAAAACTACACTGACCATTGTTACCTCAGTTGGTTTCACTCTCTCGGCTTGCATATGATCAAAACAAATGTAAGGCGCCATTTTTTAAAAATGAAGTGAAGAAACCAACGTTAAGAATGTTTGGATTCATTGTTAAAAGAAGTGCATTGTCAGCTTAGTTTAGTTGAAAAGAATATAAATTAGTAGTTGGTTTTACGATTTTTAGTCAAAATTCAGCCCAAAAAGTTGTCACTCAGTATACGGCCCAGTAGTTTTCTTTCTATAAACTCAGCCTAAAACAATCTTAACCTAAATCAATCTAACACAAGGGTAAAGTGATATGGGTAAAGGTGCAGCCAAAAGTAAGCCTATGACATGGGATGGAGATTCTCCCTTTGATGATGATACGCCTGATTCACCCGTTTTAAAACGTATGACATGGGACGGAGATTCTCCCTTTGATGATGATACGCCTGATTCACCCGATTTAACCCCTATGACATGGTTAGGAGCTTCTCCCTTTGATGATGATACGCCTGATTCACCCGATTTAACCCCTATGACATGGTTAGGAGCTTCTCCCTTTGATGATGATACGCCTGATTCACCCGATTTAACCCCTATGACATGGGACGGAGATTCTCCCTTTGATGATGATACGCCTGATTCACCCGATTTAACCCCTATGACATGGTTAGGAGCTTCTCCCGTTGATGAGACGCCTGATTCAACCCCTTGCAAGGCATGAGGTCCTTTTCAACATTTGGTAGAACCGGAAGCAGACTTTCTACCTTAGGTAGGGGTAAGGCCATCTACGTCACAACGTCCCCCATACACCGTGGAAGACGGTATTGGGAGTTACTTTACTTTATACCAGTTTCTATGTCTTTGCTATTTTTGTCTTGTAAAACGATTTTTAGTTTTTATCTTATTTTATACATAAAAGCTTAAAGATCAGTTGACTCCTCTAACTGTCTCTTAGAAGTTAAAACTCTATCATCGTTAAGAAAAGAATTTAGCTGTTTATTAACGTGCAATCAACCAAAGAATGAACCATTCCTAATTGTGTATCAAATGAACGTTACCAATATCTTAAAATGGTTGTTAATGGGCATATATAGAGGTAAATATGGATAGACATCTTTCTACTTCTCTTGAAAAGAAAGTTCTATATGCTCTTTATACAAGGGAAGCTTCATGTATAACAAACCATTAAGTTACTAAATGCATTAATTTGCGAAATTGAGGATGTGAACCATCTCCTGCCACAAATTCATATACTACATTTCCACTCTCAGTTGAACTGCAACCGGGTTCCTTGTGAACCCAACTTTTTATCAACTTATGGAAGCGTATGAATTTGATAAGAAGACATAATTACCACCATCACATGGGTCTATAGAACAGATCCCGTTCAAGTAAAAGTGACTGAAAAATGAGTTAGAAGTGGTAATGAAAAAGATGGTCCTCTGACTGAAGCTTGTAAAAGGATAAAAGTTGATCTTTAGCAATGCAGCTTGTCAAGCAAATGCTTAGAATTGGTATTATAGTGAATGGTGCACTGCAAGTGAAAAATCATTGTATTATCTTTCGCTATGTTTATTGACTATTATCATGAGTAGACTTCAATTGTAGACAGCAACATTAGTAGAAAGTTGTTTTAGTGGATGAAAAAGGTTAAAACAGTTGTGCTATTAATAAGAACTTCACTGAATTTAGTGGGCATCAGTCAATGTAACCAAAAAGACATGACACATAGAAGCAAAAAAAAAGGTTTGTTGTCTGTCAGACAACCATGTAGCCATGCCTAGACCCATCAGATGGGCTGACAACGATCCTCTACTGAGCCATGGCCGAGACCATAAGACTCAGTTAATCACGCTCTAGCTACATGGTCAGGATGCATCAACCAGAATTTGTTTTCCATCCCCTTTTTAAACACCACTTCGTTTGCATTTTTGGCCGATGTGGGATGAGACTTGGTTCTTTTCTTTGAGAAACTGACAATAAGTGAAACCATTTCATGTCACCAATTCTGTTGAATAACTCTTCAGCTAAACTTACTTGGCCAGCTTTACAGTAACCATCTATCATTGCATTCCATGAGACTATCTTTGACAGGATTGGAATCAAAGATGAATCGAGCTGAGTGAATGTCACCTATCTTTGAGAAGCAAGTGACCATAGAATTCCATGTAACTGAACTCTTTCTCGCATACTGTCAAACAAATTTTGCGCGTTTTTAACGAATCCATGCTAACTTAGAACCGAAATAATTGCATTATTAGCCACAACATCCTTACGTGGCATTTCATTGTTCACTCTCTTTGCGAAACTCAAATCTCCCACCTTTGCGTCAAAATCCAACAACCCCGCTTGCAACACTACATCATATAACCCGATTTACTATACCCATCAATCAACACATTCCACGACACAGCATTCTTAACTGGATTCCTTAAAAAAAAAAAAAAAAAAAAAAAAAAAGAACGCGCAGACTCCGCATCGCCTATCTTAAAATAATATAAAACCATCGAATCCCATCTTCCAACTATGCGATTCTTTTACCACTATACTATCAAACAGACCTCTTGCATCCTCAATAAACCCGTGTTTCCCAAGTACCAAAATCATATCATTACGCGTGAGAACATCTCTATGAGACCTTTATCGAACACCATTGAGTACTTGAGTCTCCTCACTGATATTTGACTCTATATATAAGCACTTTCATGTTCGTCATAGTAACTTTAGCTATAATTTGCAGCCATTTCAGCTAGGTTCACCCTGGGTCCCTTTGATCTCGACACATATTCCAAACCAAGACAAGACGGTGCGTTAAAAATGTTGGAGAATAAGTGGCTTAAACAAGGAATCAGGATCAAAGGATTCTGCAACTTCACAGAAAGTTCTAAACTCTAAAGGATTGCGTGATCTATTTCTTGTCAGTGTGGAGTCTCAATGGCAGCTGCTCTTTTCATATTCATGGTTTATTAGATCCATAAAAAACTGTATTTCCCATGTGTAGGAAGATGATCAAATACGAGCTACCACATTTATTGGAAGAAAAACTGAAGTACAACATTCATCTTCCAATATTATTAAGTTCTGATTATTTCATGTGCAGGATACTATCATACTAAGTCAGTCCTACCATAAATTGTTGCATCTCTAGTCTATAATTGACGTGTTAAAACAACGGCTTCTCCTATGGTATTTGGTTTATACTCGACTTTGTCAGAAGAACCAAGTTTCTATGTTAGCATAAATTATAATACGTTAAAAGGCGATGTAAGTGATCCCGATTGTGGCCGGAATCTCAAACCGACTCCCGATCCCGATTGTGTTCGGTTAGTCGGTATCGGAATCAGTCGGTATCGGGCCGGAATAGCTTGTTATTGATCGGAATCATCCCGTCCCGACCCGTCCCGTCCCGACCCGACCCGACTCCCGAGTTCGCCGGAATAGCAAACCGACTCCCGACCCGTTTGCTAGTCGGGATCGGAATCGGGCCGTCGGGTGGTCGGAATCGGGCCGGTAATCGGGGGTCGGTCAAGTAAGGTCGTGATGGTTGCTTTGCCCACCCTCCTTTTAAACACACTTTCGTTTGCATTATTAGCCGATGTGGGATGAGACTTGGTTCTTTTTAAACACCATTTCATTTGCATTTCTGGTCACTTATTGCCATCAGTGTAAAGATTATTTATCCTCTATTGTTTATTGCGATTATCTTTATACCAAGATGATGAGTTGATGACACACTTGGGAGGGAAAAAAAAAAAAAAAAACATATTTTGTGTCAGTTTCCGCGGCTCACAAAATAGAAAATGGAAAATGGGTTTTGTATAGGTGAATGACTGAATGGGAAGTTCTCTCGTAAGACACTATCACAGATATATATATTCGCCAAAGCCATACATTAATATAACAAATCTGACACTCAACGTGCTTTGCCATGGATTTCTGCTCTTTTATCCTAGAAGAAGTCGGCCAAAAAGGTCGGAAACCATGGTTACCAAAAAAAAAATGGTGTGCGAGATTGGAAGAGTGTCAGGTTTATTACAAAATCATGGCATGGGTTTTGGTGTTTTCATCAATTCAACTAATAATGTTATAGAACAAATCAAATTTCACAAGTTCCGTGATGGAAGGAGGATATGAAGTCTCACTAATTATCATTTTAAGGTGCACACTGTGAATAGCTCATTATACTGAATTCTGAGAGTAGGTTTTCTAAGTGGGCATGTATCAAGCTGAAGTCTAAGCATCCACATGACCCAATTCCTTTCTTTGGAGACCTGATTCAAGTCCGACTTGTTGCATATGAATGATTATGACTTGATAAAATTTCAAAAGAGGTGGATGAAATCCTCAAATGTGGATGCACAACAAGTACTTGATTGTGATTTGATGTTTAAATTCGTACAATCGACTGTACTAAAAGTCTAAAAGTTATCTTTTAAATTAGCAAAACCCATAAATACATATTATTATTTTGTTTTTTTTTTATTTATCGAAACTGACTTCATTTATACAGATTAGTTAATTACATCTACTCATTGTATGCTCTTTTACAGTGAAGGCTTCCATGTGTAACAGAACCATAATGTAAAAAATATGCTATAAATAAATCCTAATCACCAATAATCCTTACAAGAACAAACCCCATCCTTAAAATGATGAAATCGGTTACGATCCCTCATAATTATCTCCCTATTATATATCCTAGATATAAGCTTCATAACAGTATGACAATCGTCGCAAGTTCTTAAATTCTTCACCACCCGAATTTCTTTACCAAAAGGGCTACTCATGAGCCCAAAAGCAACTGCAATCCTCTCGCTATGATAACTAACCGATCCTTCTTTGTCCTCATCATCTATGTCATGAAGCACAGAATCAGTATCTGCCTCATAACCTGCATCTTTCAATTTCTTCCCAATATCAACCAAAAACGCATTTATTTGTGAAAATTGAGGATGTGAACTATCTCCCGCCACAAACTCATGTACTACGTTGTCCACCTCAACTGAACTCAAACCAGGTTCCTTGCGGACGCCACTTTCTATCAGTAACTTACGACATTTATCCACATCCTTCCATCGACCCAATGATGCGTATAGATTGGATAAAAAGACATAATTCCCTCCATCATGTGGGTCTAATTCCAATAACCGTTGAGTAACCTGCTCTCCAAGTTTAGTATCTTTATGTATATGACATGATCGAAGTAAACTCCCCCACACTACTGCATTTGGTTTTAATGGCATGCTATTTATGAGTTCTAATGCTTCTAAAAGTTGACCAGACCGTCCCAAAAGGTCAACCATACATCCATAGTGTTCAATCCCTGGTTCAACACCATAAACACTTTGCATCTGAGAAAAATACATTTTACCTTCGGAGATCAATCCCGAGTGACTACAAGCACATAATAGACCAACAAAATTAACCCCATCAGGATGTAAACCTTCTTTAATCATATTATGGAAATAATTTATCGCTTCATTACCATAACCATGCATTGCTAATCCCATGATGACGGAATTCCAACAGTAAATATTCTTCACTTTAAGTTTGTGGAAAACATCTAGAGCGGATGCTAAATTTCCACATTTGCAGTACATGTCGATAAGAGCGTTTCCTAAAATAACGTCAATCTTAAGTTTATTCTGTTTGATATAACCATGAATCCATTCACCCATATCTAAGGCTCCTAAATGAGCACAAGCAGATAACAAGCTAATCATCGTTACCTCAGTTGGTTTCACTCTCTCGCCTAGCATATGATCAAACAAATGTAAGGCCCTTGGGAACTCCTTACACTGAACAAATCCAGTAATCATAGTGTTCCACGTAACAGAATTTCTCATGTAACCAATATTGTTAAATAATTCCTCAGCATTATAAAGTTGGCCAGCTTTACAATAACCATCTATCATTGCATTCCAAGAGACTACATCTTTACTGGGATTGGAATCAAAGATGAATCGAGCTGTGTGAATATCGCCTATCTTTGAATAACAAGTGATCATGGAATTCCAAGTAGCCGAATTCTTTTCCGTCATACTTTCAAATAGACTTTGGGCATCTTCAATGAGACCATTCTTACTAAGAGCTGAAATCATAGCATTATTAGCCACAACGTCCTTACAAGGCATTTCGTCGTACACCCTCTTTGCGGAAGTCAAATCTCCCACCTTTGCATAAAAGTCCAACAACCCCGTTTGCAAAACCACATCATAACCAAAATTCCACTTAAATATCTCGCAATGAAGCGCTTTCCCTAATACCGTTGCACAAACACCTGCACAAGACTGAACAATCAAAGAAAGCACACTCTCACTCGGGCACACACCGCTCCACCTCATTTCATTATACAAAGTCACAAAATCCCTAAAATTATCAGCATCACTCAAATAACCCGACTTACTATACCCATCAATCAACACATTCCATGAAACCTCATTCTTAACCGGATTCCTATCAAACAAAAACCGCGCAGACTCCACATCACCCATCTTAAAATAACACGAAACCATCGAATTCCAACTATACGAATCCTTCTCCACCATACTATCAAACAACCCTCTTGCATCCTCAACAAACCCATTTTTCCCAAGTACCGAAATCATTACATTACACGCGACGATATCTTTTTGAGACATTTCATCAAACGCTTTACGCGCATACTTTAAGTCCCCAACCTTTGGGTAAAAATCGACTAACCCAGTTTGTAAAAGGGTGTCGTGATTATAACCTGATTTAATTATAGCACAATGGGATAGTTGGCCTAGTTTACGGTTACCCGTTTTGGCGCCATTTTTTAAAAATGAAGTGAAGAAACCAACGTTACGAATGTTTGGATTCATTGTGTTATTGTCAGCTTAGTTTAGTTCCAAGTCTTATTAAGTGGGGCCTAGTGAAGTTTGGGCTTGGAATCATCTAATGGGCTTTCAAATAGGGATATAAGTATATAACCATTAACCAAGTGTTGTAAACTAAGCCCTGCAAAGCCTAATAATCGTCCGTTAGATGTTATTGGGCCACCAATCTTTCTGATTTGTGTAAATCGGTCAAACAAATATGTCAATTATGGACCATGCTCAAAGGTGGTCAACGACTCTCAATGATGGTCAAACTTTTCAAAAACTTGAAAATATTGCTCGGAATACCCAAACTTGTCGTAAATTAGTTTTAATTGCTTATAGTCGTTGTTTATATCTGTTACAAGATTCTTTTTTAAAGAAAATCTGCCTAGACCGATTACAAGCTACAAGATGATTAACCGTCCTACTATTGATTCACGTTTTTTCCAACCTTGGATATAACAAATGTACGAATGTTTATATGATAAGATATTGTGAAAAAATTAAAAGTTAAAGTGTGCAAATGACTTATCATTCAAATAAGATAGGTGTATGTATAGGCAAGCGAGGATGAGAAAAGCGAAGAAGCTCTTACCAACAGTCGAGATCAAAGGTCCCCGCTACGAGCATTAGATCTTGTTTGAGTTTGAGCTTTTGAAATAAGTTATTTTGCGATGTGATTTTTATTTGTCACATACAATAAGTTATAAGAGAGGTTTTAAATTAGGGTTGCTTAACACTAATTATAATACATGTGCACGCACGGGATCGAAACATGAATTACATTTAATTTAGATATTATACGTGAATTTTTAATGTTGCATATTTTAATTCAAAATAATTATACATAGTTATTCTTCTTTTAGCATCAATATCAATACTTAAACTTTAAACATAAACATATTAATACTTATTATGAGTCGTTGCATTATAATCACAATTTAAATAGTGAAATATTAAATAACAACAACAATAATAAGCATATGTTTCTATTCGTATATTTATAACACCGTACATGTACAGAGTTTTTGGTATTATGAATAATTTAATTAAAAAATAAAAGTAATAACAACAATAACAACAATTAACTAATAAAAAAGGGTTCTTTGTAAATATAAAATGTGCATTACATTTGTTAGAGTTATTTATAAAAATAGAGTGAATCTAATATTATTTTATAAACTTTAGAACTTTTTTTTTTTTTTTGAAAAATAAAGTTTAGAACTTGGTGATAAATTGTATTCAACGATCAGAAAATAACATTATTTTTGGAGTAAAATTTACATAAATGGTTTTTGTGGTTTGGCGAATGCGACTTTAAACTATCAGAGATGATAGATACAACTTTTGTCAAACCACAAAGACCATTTATGTAATGTATTCTTATTTTTATATTTATTCGTTATAATTTTACATTTATAAATTTATTTTAAAATTTTGGTTTACTAACATATAAGAATTTACCCGTGAAAAATGTGATATAAGTATAACTAATAAATATGCATGTGTTTGTCATTATGTATTAATATCTATTAATATTTATAAAATTTTATTGGATGAAAGATTTATCTTTGTTTAGCTAACATAGATGTTGAGGTTGAGGTTGAGGTTGATGTTGTTTTTGTTTAACTTTAACTATTGATATCATGTTGTACAAAATGTGCGAGTTTAGTAGCATTTAATGAGCGTTGATGAAGTTAAAATATACTCCGTAAAGTTTTTTAAAAATGGTTTTCTGGATATCCGTATATAAACTTTAAATAATAATTACATGAGTGTTATAAGTACAATCGCATATTTGATATCATGTTGTACAAAATATGCGAGTTTAGTAGAACGAGCGTTGTCATTGTTATAAGTTAAAATATATCCGTATATAAAGTGTAGGGGATTATTTTTTTATTATCAAAAGTTGTCAAAAAACATGAAAATTTATAATTTTACACTTAACTCCGTATAATATATTTAAAATTCAACCACTAATATTTTATTAATTACCTCATCTTTTTTTAAGTTTTTATTTCATAAATTTCACACCTATATTTTTATGTGTTTTTTTTCTCAATCAAATTCTTTACCAAATTTATTAAAGTTTGACAAAAATCAATTCAATTTTGACTTTTTATTGGCCAATCACATCGCACGATTTCGCCTATGTGTCAAATTGAACTATTTAATTGGTTTAAGTTTGTCAAAATCACTCTGAAATGATGTAATTCTTTTATTATATAAATAAAAGATGTGACTCGAGAGCAACGGTTAAGATAATTAGTAAAGTAAAATTCTCAGTTATTAATTACAATTTACATTCGGTTAGTTAATGTGTAGTAAGTTTATTGTTAATTTACGAAGAAAGATTCATCTTTATGAATACATTTTAACCTATGCTCTTAAGACGACTGTTAGATAAAACTTATAAGTTGCTTTGCTTTAATTTGTATACGAACATATTTTGTCATTTTCAATAACAAACGCCGTAGAGCCATCGAGGTTGTGGAGCACATCAAATCGTATTCGTTTTTTTGGATTCGGAATAGATCTAAGTTTAAAGACTTAGATTGGATTGCTTGGTGTAATTCTCCTTTGAACATCATGTAATTTGTTTGTGTTTTGCCCTTAGGTCCTTGCTTTGAGGTCCCTTGTGGTGTTTTCTTAATGAAGTTTAACATTTCAAAAAAAAAAAAAAAAAAAAACATATTTTGTCATTTGAGCTCTAACTATTTTACCAAATATATTTGAATTAAAAAATTCAACTTCTTAGTTTTCGATGTTATAAGTTGCTTTACCCATGTTCACCAAACATAACTATAAACAAGAAAATCATTGATCAATTTATCACAATGCTAATCTTATTATATTAAAGGGTTTGCTAATAAAAATTTTACGGGTTCTCTTTCTAGAAGAGGCATTTAAATGACATTTTGTGAACTCAAATACTGATGGGGAACAGAATTAAGATCAAAAATTGTAGAAGCCGCGGCTTCTACGGCGTAAGGGTTTTTCCTTTTTACGCCGTAGAGCTCTCGAATAGAGTTTATTTGAGTCTTTTAAGTCTTTACACCGTAAATGGGGAAATCCTCGTACGCTGTAAAGACAACTATTCTAGGATATTCCTTTTATTGTGTAATTTGTTTTTTAGTACAATTAGTTTATTTTTCTTGCAAGTTTTACTTCCCTATAAATATTGGCTTATTATCATTGTAATGGACATCTTGGATCGTTAATATAATTGAATTTTAGAGCTTATCTATTGTTTGGGTTTTATTCCCTTAATGCGCGCCTCTTTATCACTTTTGTATTATGGTTTTATCAAAATTGCTTCCGCGTCCTACATCACATACTTTATATTATAATTATACGCTTCTAATCATTTAACGTTTTAAACATGATACTATGGAATGTTAACTGTGAAATGTTTGGTACTCATTAAATGTTAATTACAGTATGTAAATATGAAATGATTAGACAAAACTTGTAAGAGTTGTTGTTAGCAAAAGCTTATGAATAATTTATATTAAAACAATTTCACTTAATTAACATGAAACTGCCAAAATAGTTGGTGTGATTTGATCAGATTTTCTGAAATCTTTTCATAGATGCTAACAAAGTTTGGACACTTCTATATCTTAGTGACTTTTTTTGTTTTTCATTTTGGGGCAGGTTATAAGGACGGGGTGGTTTTTTTATATTGACCCCTTTTTTTTTCTTTTTTTTTATTATTATTTTTTTTTTAATTTTGTTTATATCAAAAAGCTATAAACTTGAAAGTGCGAAACAGAAAATATAAAGTTTAATATGTCAAACGCTTAAAAGTGTCAAAAATACGAAATAGAAACTGACAAAAACTGGGCTGAGCTGGAAAAAATAGGGGACAAAAAGGGAGACAAAGGGCCTGCCACCCTTGTCCCCCCGTTTTTATAGTATAACCCTTCATTTTTTGACTAATTGTCATTCCATAACGCGTTGAAAGCTAGACAACATGTGGTTTGCAGGTGAGCTATTTACGCCAATGTGAAAGTAAATTAATCATACTGTCATATTTGATCGATGGACGTTCACACCCGCAAAATAGCTCATGTGATGATCACTTAATGTCTAAATTCTATGACGATCTTAGTATTAATTTCTAACTGAAGAAGTATAATCTTTCTTCTATTGCTTTTAATCTGTGTTTTATATTAGCTTATAGATTGGTATCGACAGAAGTTACAGAAATCCTTGAAAATCACATGAACATGACTTATGAACCGGGTTTAATGTACATGTAGATTTCTTAGTTATTTCCTTCCTCACCAAACAACACATTATACTCGTTAAAAAACTTTTAAGGTCAACTCAACCTTAATCGCACTTTAATCGTCAAGTATCTTCTATCGAAATTTGACCCCAAGTGACCTAATGATCTAGCTGTATGCCATTTCAACTCGGTTTGAATCTGAAACACCTAAATTGTGGGACGTATATATGGATTAACTATTTTTAATTTGCCGCTTCATATTAAATTTGAACTTCTAAATTCAAAAAAAAATAATAATAATAATAAGCTCATTTCTTTGTTTATAATCTTATCAATTTGAGCTTCTAAATTCAAGTCATTACAATTTGGAATTGATAAGCTCATAAAAAAAGGTAACACGCTTAGGCTTGTGACAATGGACCTGAAATAATCGGTCGTTAACATCAATCGACCGATGTCAATATCGGTTGAGGCCATTGTGGCAATATCGGTCACCGGTGGATATTTGGGAACATCGGTTGCATTCTCGACCGAAGTGAAACAAAGAAAGAGTTCCATTTTGTACCTTTTGAAACTATATTAAATGAAAAAAAAAAAAAAAAAAAATGATGCAATATGGGTTGCCACTATGAATAGAGAGGTGAATATGGGTTGAGGAGAGAAAAAACTGAAGTGACAGCCAGAAAGATGATGCAATATGGGTCACCACTGTCACTAGCGTTATGCTCTTTCCAAATATTAAATTTGAACGGTTCTTATTTAAATTCAAACAAGTATTGAAAGCTCCCCTTAGACCCACCAATATATAAGTGACTACGGTTTTTTTTTTTTTTTTTTTTTTTTTTTTTTTTTTTTTTTTTCTCTCTCTCTAGCTAAGAGTGTATGTAGGTCCTATCACTATATAAGGCTTGGGAGAGGATGATAATTTAAGCCTTATTTATATATAGGGAATAAGGGAATTTTATGAGCCCAACTTAAAAAGTAATAATATTAAATTATATCTCTTAGCTAAGGAAAAAAAAAAAAAAAAAAAAAAAACTTAAATGTTTTTGACCTATCATTATATTTGGCACACAAGATTGTTGGGAGATTGTGATTATTTAAAAAAAAAAAAATAAGTTACTTAAAAAATAATCTTTGTTTGGCGGATATAACTTATAAGAGATTCTAAAAAAAATAATCTTTCATAATCTCTTAAAACTAAAGGTTACTTCAGGTAGCTTATAAAAATAATCTATTTTTATAATCTTCAGCACCAGCACCATCACCAGCACCAGCACCAGTTCCAGCAACAGTTACTTTCGCCAAATATAATGTAAGCAAATTGCATTAGCTTATTTGTCACACAACTTAAAAGTAAGTGATCTTTTGAAAGATATGATCTATAGCAATAATATATTAAAGAGAATGACGTGATTTGTATCAAGTGTTTATTAATATAGTGTTAAAAAAATATTTGTTATGCATGTTCGAATAGTTGTTCAAACACGCAACCTTTCAGGTTACGATGAACAAGAAATAAGTAATTAGAAATATTTTGACAATTAAGAAGTACCAACATGTACTTATTTTATTTTGTGTTGAAAAGTTGCACGTTATACGTACTGGATGCTCACGATCTCATATATTACTACCGAATAAACTTCGGGTAAAATGAGAATGGGGCGACAAAATAAGAAGGGTAAATTGCAAAAATAGTCCTTAACATTTTATGAAATTGCAAAAAAAGGACCGAAACAAAAAGTAGCGTAAAAAAGACACCAACGTTTCACATTTTTGCAAAATCGTCATCGAGAGGCCATTTCCGTTAATTTTCCCGTTAAGTGCCACGTAGTTGAGGGTAGTATCGTCATTTCATGTCCTTTTTTATCTCCCGCCAACTTTCGAAGGACTACTTTTTGTGAAAAGGCCTCTCAATGGCTAATTTGCAAAGTTATTTTCAGGTTTCATATTAAATTGTCAACGCCTTCACACACACACACACAAGCAGAAAAACACACACAAACCCGTAATCAAATAATTATCATTCGCTTTTCCAGTAACATGTCTCGCTGTCTTGATCTCGTGGTTGCTTGCAACTCGTTTGTCATATCGGAAATGATGTTAACCCATTATCGGCGAGAGGTTGAGGAGGACATTCATCATGCACAAGAGTTGATGTGTAGGTGCCAAAGGCTGTCTAATAGGTTGGGTGTTAGGGGGGACCTGATTGTGGAGCTCCAACTCTTAACGGGCTCGAGAACTGCAAGGGCCAATGTGAACAAGCTTAGGAGGCTTCAATCAGCAGATATAAGAAAGATGAGTGGGTTGATGAGGATGCTTAAGCAAACTAATGACAACATTGTCTCCAAGATTGAGTTTGCTGTGAGGCAAACTTACATGTGAAGGGGTTGGGTGCTGGATGCTGGGGGTGGGTTGTTTTGTTGTGTTTTGTTGTGTATGATGAATGTAGGTAGTAGGTGGTTGGGCACTTATAGAGTTGTGGTTTCTTTTGTTCATTTTAGTACCACTGTCGTAGTGTCGTAAGCTAGGTAGATGTAGGTGATGATGTAGTTAGGGGTTGTGGTTTCCCCTTAAGGTTGTAAATGTATCTCTATAGTTTATGAATGGAAGGGGTCGTTTGATCCCGTTTGTCTTGATATACATTGTTCGATTCGTATCACAAACACATTCACAAACCTGAAACTGACAGAAATGAAACCATAATACAATATACAAACACATGGATGAAACCATAATACAATACACAAACACATCGAAGCAAATAACAGGAAACACAAAACAAACACAACCATATTATGCATTAGAAATTGGATGCAATAACAGCTTACTCATGGGAGTTAAGCATCAATAAATACAACCCATCACAATGCCTGCACACACCGTTTGGTGTATTCGAAATAGAGGTAAAATTGTTCAAGATACATTAATCAAATTACATTAGTAGATACAACCAAATTAAAGTGTTTTTGTTTCTACACATTACATATTCCCAAAAGATGAATCCATATGTCAATCTTCAAAACCTTCTACTGGATGAATCAACAAGTGATCAACTACACCTGCACAGTCAAAATATGCAATGAAATGAGGTTACTATAATAGGCAATGCAATGTGTCCAAAATATTTGCTAAACAATTCATTAGACTCACCTAGTCAAAATAACACCACATTGTTACCCATTGATCCTGGTGCCCATAAACCCAGCACGCAATTAGTGATTCTTGGTCTCAAAATACCCCCACCCTTTGCTCCCACATTCACTGAACCAACACCTGCTTGGTTCTTCATATAACCATCGTCTCTAATGACAATACCAGCCGGTTTGTTCATGGTAACAACAACAGCCTCATCAACCATCTTACCTTTTCCCTTATTCATAGACCTCTTCACCCTCTTTTTTTGCTTCCCGGATTCAGGTTTTGAAGCATCAGCATCTTCCACAGCCTCATCAACCATATTACCTTTTCCCTTATCCATAGACCTCTTCACCCTCTTTTTTTTGCTTCCCGGATTCAGGTTTTGAAGTGCTAGTCCAAAAAGGAGTTGATGTACTAGTGCACCGCAAGCTAGCATCTTCTTCTACCCATCCGACAACCTCCCCACCTTCGCCCTCTGAATCAATGTTTTTTAGATAGTATTGAGATAACATCTGTTTTGTGTGACCAACAAACAAGTCTACAAAACCAGCCCGACAACCTAGTTCGATAATTGTATGCACATCATTGTCTGTGTGAATCAATTTCAAACCTTCTTCTAATGATTTGTCAGACAAACAAAAGAAGACAGCTGATGCGTGGGAATCGCACCAGGCTTTACCTCTCGAGGGATCTTGAGAAGCTTACAACCCCCACCAGGCAGTGTACCTAATCGTTGTATTATAGTATAGTGACAAGTACCGGAGGATTGATCGTTCAACTCAGGAATAGTGTCTCTAGGATTAGAAAGCCTAAAAACTAGGTCTAGAGGTGAGGGATGATTCTTTTGTATTTTTATATTTTTATAAAAGCAAGTAAAATCTCGGGTTTTGGAAGAGTGGGCGGAATTAGTTGCTAGTCAACTAACCCAATAACTAAAGATTACAATCAAAATAAAATAACAAAAATGTAAATTAAACTAATTAAACTAGTGGTGTGAACAATAAATGGGAAAATTGTGTTTACTTAGATTTCATTACTCCCTAGATATCTTTTACAGGTTGATAGTTTGTTACAGTTGCGTGGATGACGGGTTATATTCCTTAATACCAATCGTGGGGTGGCGTACGTACTTCCCCAACTCTATAAGTTCCTACTTCACTCCTATGTCGAGCCTGCAAGAAGCTCCTAACATGGGATCACTAGAATTCGCTCATGCATTAAATACAACCATAAAAACCTAGTACGCATTGGTTCATGTATTCATCCGTAACAACTATAAACAAGCAATCAACCCATAATCAACATCTAGGTTTCATTACATCTAAGCAAACACACAAGAGATCTAGCCTAGCATGTTAAAATCAAGACAAGCGTAAGATATATTCAAACAACACATAGACATATTGAATGAATTGAAAGGATATTTATCTTAATTGAACATGAAAGGTTTCTTATGCGTAGGGATTGCACCAGGCTTTACCTCTCAAGGGATCTTGAGAAGCTTATAACCCCCACCAGGCAGTGTACCTGATCGATGTAGTATAGTATAATGACAAGTACCGGGGGATTGATCGTTCAGCTAGGAATAGTGTCGCTAGGATTAGAAAACCTAAAGACTAGGTCTAGGGATGAGGGATGATTCTTTTTGTATTTTTATATTTTTAGGACAGCAAGTAAAAATCTCGGGTTTGAAGGATTAGGGCGAAATTAGTTGCTAATCAACTAACCCAATACTTAGATGCAATCAAAATAAAATACTAGAAATGAAAATAAAACTATATTAAACTAAAGTTGTGAGCAATATGTGGGAGAAATGTGTTTACTTAGATTTCACTACTCCCTAGATATCTTTTACACGTTAATTATTTGTTATAGTTGCGTGGATGACGGATTGTATTCCTTAATACCATTCATGGGGTGGCGTACTTACTTCCCCAATCCTATGAGTGCCTACTTCACTCCTATGTCGAGCCGGCTAAGAAGCTCCTAACATGGGATCATTAGAATTTACTCATGCATTAAATACAACCAATAAAACCTAGTACACATCGATTCATGTTTCCTAAGATGTTCAAACATGTTACACAATGGAGATCTGCCAGTTTTCTTAAGCCTAACATTGAAATCATTCATCCAATACAACCATAAACAAGTAATCAACACATAATTAACATCTAGGTTTCATTAGATCTAAGCAAACACAGGATAAATCTAGCCTAGCATGTTGAAATCAAGACAAGCACAAGATATAGACAACCAACACATAGACATATTGATTGAATTAAGAGAAGACTTATCTCAATAGCACATGAAAGGATTCAAAGGGTGAAAACCCTTGAATATACTGTAAAATACGAGCTAGGGTTCACAAAGTTCGGCCCTAGGGTTTCTCCACACAAGTTCCTTTCAATAAATGAAAAATAGAAAACTATATATAGATTTTAGAAGGTGACGGCGTCAAGAACAAATGTTTGACGCCGTCATCTCGCCGCCAAATAGTTCCTCAGACTGCCTAGATCTGGGTCTGACGCCGTCATGTGTACACCTTATGCAGGCCATCTTGATTTTAACTCTTGACGCTCTTGTTGTGACGCCGTCAGGTTTGTACTGGGTCGTCACCAAATTAACTCTTGACGCCGTCATGCTTTTCCTCTTGACGCCGTCATACACTGTTCTCAACTTGGAAAATTAAGTCTTTGGCGTTTTCTTCACTTTTATGCTCTAAAAACGTCCGAATTGCTTCCTTTTCCAGATTTCACTCCCAAAGTACCTAAAATCACAAAAGGAACGATTTAGGGTAATATTTAATCAAATAAATTCAATTCCTGGCTTAAATGACCCCCTAAAAGTGGTTCATTTTTCGCCTCATCATATACCCTTACACTTGAGATTTGCTTGTCCTCAAGCAAATGCGCTTTTATTCTAATCAAAATACAAGTTAGGGGTCATTTAACACTAATATAAAAGAAATTACAACAAATAATCGTTCCACTAAAGACCAAAGACAAGCACGGAGGTCATATACTAGCACCTCACAAATAGTGTTTAGATACTCACATCTCTCGGGTGTAATAAAGTATATATCACATTATGGAAATGGAAAATATCTCTCACTACCTGTCATAGCAAAATAGATTACCATAGGCTTGGGAAAGGATCAAACCTCCACCACATGGCGTAAGCACCAGGATAAACTATCAAAGAGGTCTTTTAAAGGGTTGTAACGTTAGGTGCAGGGATATGAAATACACGGTTTTGTTGATATAGGCTGTCTTTACTGGTGGCGAGTTAACAATCTTGGTTAATTACATGTACAATATGGCGTTGCTAAGCCAAGACTAGACTCGAATTAAGCTAATAAATGAAAAATAACAAAAACATAAAATGAACATAGAATGAAAAGGGATGGTAGTCCGTATCTTTTTTCTCTTTTTCTTTTTCTATTTTTTTCTTTCTTTTTCTTGATTTTTCGATTTTTTTTTTTTTTTTTTTTTTTTTTTTTTTTTGCATACACTCTTACCCTACCATCCAAAATAATACATCATAGGGAATGAACATTCCCCTTACACTTGAATTTTTACATACTTTACAATAAACTAATCTAATGACTCGAATTAAGAAAATCAAAACACTTGGAGTACATTTAAGATTAACGTACATATGGGGGTAATATATGATGCTCTTCCCCATTACTTCATAAAATAAGTACTTTACCCATGAGTCCCAATCGTCCCAAAACAATATGTACAAGGATATGACTCGACTTAGCAACCATGTAATCAATTAGATAATTAACTTAGGGGTTAAACAAATAACAGTAATGCACTAAAGATGAGTGCATACACGGAAGGCTAAGGCGATTTGGGTGTAAATTCTTCCTTTAAGTAAAATGCTTAAAGTTAGAAACGAAAAGATAGGCTCGGAGGGGTGTACTAGGGGTATCGTGTACTAAAAATGAGTACAACGCTGAGGTGTGAGAAAAATTAGTTGACTTAACTAGCCAAGTAATATGACTTAAATGGTCAAGTAATTATGATACGGGTTTAACACAAGGGTGATCCTAATGCCTCTTATAATGTAGTAAATCCTACTACACGAATGTAGTCTCACTAGCAGTCTCGGGATGCATCACTAACGCAAGTTCTAGAATCTAAATGCTACCGGTACACTCTTAAACACTAATAGTAAATGCTTTTCCTATCAAATCTAAAGGCGAACCTCACATATTTGGGTGGAAAATTTTTCTGAATAGTACGGTTTTGTGCTAGTCATACAATCTCCTATCCATGAGACGCTTGCTATGGCTAAAGTTTCACTCCTAAATGTTGTAAAAAAATTTAAATTTGGCACTAAAATTGCACTAACAAGTATTTCTCATAGTTTTATTACACATCTACTATCAAACAAACAAACTCAAGCGAAAGTGTATCTGTAAGGTATCATCATTTTACCCTCCCCTTACACTTAGGATGAACATTGTCCCCAATGTTCAAGTAAAGAATGTAAAAGTGAAATAAGTAAAACGAATGAAATCAAATACTCCCCTGATTCGCTCGGTATGGATAATAAGGTGGCCAGGTTAGATCTTCCTCCAAGAAAATGAGCAATCAAAGCTTCCCTTCCAAAAAATAAATCATCTTCTTGTCATACATAACCTGTAAAAACCTTAGAAAATAGACAAGGCAACCTCGCATAAAATCGGTGACAATCTACATATGTTACTACATCCTAGAAAACAAAATAAGATATAATCCTTGTGGAATGATGTTTGCAGATTTCCTGAAGATTATAAAACTAATAATTCAACAAAAACTTTAAAACTTCGTTAGAAAAACAAAACTGGTAAAATTTCCAGATTTTTACACGTGACGCCGTCAAGAGTAAACTCGTGACGCCGTCAGAAGTGACCTGCAGAAATTCTTATGTTAAGTTTCTGGAAAAATTTTGGAAAAACTTGGTTCTACTTCCTGAAAAATCATGCAAAACTTCATTATGACTCGATACAAGCATTTGACTCTAACAAATACGAATATACATGTTCACTTAATATTGTGGAGAATCATGATCGATTTGTTTCTTAAAAACATATTTGGGGTTTCCCCTTACACTTATCTTTTGCAAAAATACCTTTGGGTGAAGTTAAGACTAGGCCAAACAACAAAGTAAAGTATTTCCACTATTTTAGTTTTGAAACATGATCTACCAACAATAAAAATAAAGCATGCATACGGAAACAAATAACAAACAAATAAAATAAAAATCACACACAATCATGGGTTGCCTCCCAAGAAGCGCTTGTTTTTGTTTGAGTCACGAGCCTGACTCTACCCTTATTTAACGGAAATAGGGGAGGTTTTCCCTACACTTAGGATTAAGTGCGGGTGGAAGTAGCGATACACACCCTTAGGGTGGAAATATGCCTCGTAAGGAAAGAGTGGAGGATGAATTATATGCTCAAAGGGGGTGTGCTCCTATCATAATAACCTTACCTAATTCAATTTGGTCAATGGGTGAGTTGAAGTTTTTTCCTAAAAAGGGATCATCTTCTATCAACTTTGAGAGACTCCTAGTTGGGAATCCATCTTGACCTAATAAACCTGGTTTAAACCCATAATGTTTCTTATGATCAATCATGAATGGGTGATGTAAGTATGTAAGGTCATGTTCCACTCCTATATTGGCTTCCTCTCTACATGGCTTAAAGTCCACTACCTTTGTCCTAAGACTACCTGGACTATATGGTTTGATGGGTGGATCGGAACCTATTTCAATTCCTCAATTTTCATCCAAGGATGGAAGATTAGGTAACGGTTTTGGTTGAGGCTCCGGTTCATCAAAACTAGGAACTTCCCTAGAACTAAGAGTAAGGTTATCATTATGAGTATTCAAACCTATATCCTCTAGTTGTGTTTGGTTCAAAGGTTCTACCTCAATTGGAATTCCTAAAGTCTTTTCTACTTCATCCGAATAAGTCATGGGCGGTGTGTATGCCTCAAATGATGGTAGGATTTGTGGGGACTTGGTGGGCTTAGATTTTCAACTCTATCCTCCATCTTATCAAGATTACCAATGTGCTCAGCTTGTATTGTGGTGAAATCAAACCACTTCGTGCACCCAGTTATCTCTTCTATAGACTTATCCCCAAACAATCTTCTTGCTTGTTCCCTTAAACTTGCTATCAATTGATCCGTAACAACGTTTGTTGGGTTGTCCATTTTTTTGGCAAGTCTGGCACAATTCTCTATGGTTTCTCATGCTTTATCAACACTTAATCCCCAAAGGTCCCCATCAGCGGCATGGTCAATGTCCATTTTGCTATAGTGGTTGACACGATGGTAAAATATTTCAATTTGGGACCACAGATCGAAATTATGATGAGGGACTTTTTGGAGTAAATATTTAAAACGAGCCCATGCATCATAGATAGGTTCATCCTCATGTTGTTTAAACATCAAGATGTCATTTCTAAGCTTAGTAGTTCTCCCCGGTGGGAAAATTTGAGCAAGGAAACGCGTGGTGAGATCATCCCATGAGGTGATGGATCCCGCGGGTAAACGCTTAAGCCATTGACTAGCTTGATCACGTAAAGCGAATTGGAATAGGCGTAATCGGGTTGTCTCTCTAGTTGCAACATCTAGGTTTATGGAATCTACGATTTTAAGGAAGTCCTTGAGATGTTGATTTGGATCTTCGGAACAAAGTCCATGGAATGCACATCCGCTCTGCACCAACCGGATGGTGTCGGATCGCAAGGGGGTCACATTGGCTCCTTGGGTGAGCTCAATGGTGTTTCGGTAGCCTTGGTGGCTAGGTCGGGAATACTCTCCTAAGGTTCGGGGCCTAAGAGGTTCTAGTGGTAGGTTTTGTTGTGGTGGGATGACGGGTTCAAAGATGTTCCCATCGTCCATGATGTCGGGTGGTGAAGAGTTACGAACAAAAACACGAAGAAATAAGATAGACTAAAGAAAACCTAAAAATAAAAATAAAATCTTACTAGAAAGGAATCTAGCAAGTAGACCTAATAAAAAGAGATTCTGACCTAGACAATAACTATTCCCCAGGCTGCGGCGCCAAAAACTTGATGCGTAGGGATTGCACCAGGCTTTACCTCTCAAGGGATCTTGAGAAGCTTACAACCCCCACCAGGCAGTGTACCTGATCGATGTAGTATAGTATAATGACAAGTACCGGGGGATTGATCGTTCAGCTAGGAATAGTGTCGCTAGGATTAGAAAACCTAAAGACTAGGTCTAGGAATAAGGGATGATTCTTATTGTATTTTTATATTTTTAGGAAAGCAAGTAAAATCTCGGGTTTGAAGGATTAGGGCGGAATTAGTTGCTAATCAACTAACCCAATACTAAGATGCAATCAAAATAAAATACTAGAAATGAAAATAAAACTATATTAAACTAAAGTTGTGAGCAATATGTGGGAGAAATGTGTTTACTTAGATTTCACTACTCCCTAGATATCTTTTACACGTTAATTACTTGTTATAGTTGCGTGGATGATGGATTGTATTCCTTAATACCATTCATGGGGTGGCGTACTTACTTCCCCAATCCTATGAGTGCCTACTTCACTCCTATGTCGAGCCGGCTAAGAAGTTCCTAACATGGGATCATTAGAATTTACTCATGCATTAAATACAACCAATAAAACCTAGTACACATCGTTTCATGTTTCCTAAGACGTTCAAGCATGTTACACAATGGAGATCTGCCAGTTTTCTTAAGCCTGGCATTGAAATCATTCATCCAATACAACCATAAACAAGTAATCAACACATAATTAACATCTAGGTTTCATTAGATCTAAGCAAACACAGGATAAATCTAGCCTAGCATGTTGAAATCAAGACAAGCACAAGATATAGACAACCAACACATAGACATATTGATTGAATTAAGAGAAGACTTATCTCAATAGCACATGAAAGGATTCAAAGGGTGAAAACCCTTGAATATACTGTAAAATACGAGCTAGGGTTCACAAAGTTCGGCCCTAGGGTTTCTCCACACAAGTTCCTCTCAATGAATGAAAAATAGAAAACTATATATAGATTTTAGAAGGTGACGTCGTCAAGAACAAATGTCTGACGCCGTCATCTCGCCGCCAAATAGTTCCTCGGACTGCCTAGATCTGGGTCTGACGCCGTCATGTGTACACCTTATGCAGGCCGTCATGATTTTAACTCTTGACGCTCTTGTTGTGACGCCGTTTGGTTTGTACTGGGTCGTCACCAAATTAACTCTTGACACCGTCATGCTTTTCCTCTTGACGCCGTCATACACTGTTCTCAGCTCGGAAAATCAAGTCTTTGGCGTTTTCTTCACTTTTATGCTCCAAAAACGTCCGAATTGCTTCCTTTTCCAGATTTCACTCCCAAAGTACCTAAAATCACAAAAGGAACGATTTAGGGTAATATTTGATCAAATAAATTCAATTCCGGGCTTAAATGACCCCCTAAAAGTGGTTCATTTTTCGCCTCATCAGTTTCAAGGGGTGAAAACCCTTAAAAATACTGATAAAATCATGCTAGGGTTTCTCCAAGTCGTTCCTAAAATTGTCCTCCCTTATGAATGAAAATTACAAAACTATATATAGATTTTCCAATGTGACGGCGTCAAGAAGAGAATTCTGACGCCGTCAACCCGCCGCCCATAATAAAATCGGATTACCTAGATCCAGATCTGACGCCGTAAAGAGCAATTTTCTTCTGGGTCGTCACGTGTAAAGGGACCATGACGGCCTATGGTGACGCCGTCATGTCCTAGTGTAAAATCTTTCTGGACCGTCATGGACTCCATCCACTTCACCTCTTGTTTTCCTCTTGACGCCGTCATTAAAAAGCTTGTGACGCCGTCAGGTACTGTTCCCAGCAAGGAAAATTAAGACTTTGCCGTTTTCTTCACTTTTATGCTCCAAAAACGTCCAAAATGCTTCCTTTTCCAGAATTCACTCCAAAAGTACCTAAAATCACAAAAGGAACGATTTAGGGAAATATTTGATCAAATAAATTCAATTCCGGGCTTAAATGACCCCCTAAAAACGGATCATTTTTCGCCTCATCAACAGCCCATTTTTCTCCCATAATGCGTGATAACATATCATCCAGACCACGGGTAAAGATATCTTTGTCATGGACAAAGGCACACATTGAAGAAACCTTCCCTTGTACATATATCAAAGGAGCAAATTCAAAGAACCCATTATTGTGCATTCTGAACGCAATTTCATCATCATAATCACTTAATTTGAAACCTGCCACCGCTTAAATTCAAACAACATACTTTAGTAATGGCAAACACTCTCTATAGCAGTACTTTAGTAATGCCAATTACTCGAACTTATGATATTCTAACAGCATACTTAAAAACATATTACTCTGTTTATCCTAAACCTAGCAAAGGGGATGCATATAAAAGTCTATCAAACCTATCATAGCAGCCTACATAAACAAATTTAAAAAGGCAAACAAATGAAGTATACTACATTAACATACCAAGATCCGTATGCTCTTCCTTCACCTTCCTCTTCTTGCCAGTCCCATCTGCCCTTCCCCTCTCCCTTTTTTCAGTAACTGTACTCGGATTAGGACTCCCATCCTTCTTCTTCTTGCCACTCCCAACAGGCCTTCCCCTCTTCCTTTTTTCAGTAACTGTACTCGGATTAGGACTCCCCTCCTTTTTCTTCTTGCCAGCCTCTTTCTCCTTCTTCTTCTTGCCACTCCCAATCGGCCTTCCCCTCCCTCTTTTTGAAAATGCAACTACCTCATTGGAGCAACCGCTACCACTTCCAATGGTAGGAATGGATATGGCACCGCTAGCACCCACATTTGGTTTGTTAAAGGTTCTATTCCACATCCATTAAAGAATTTCTTCGATCATCTCCTTCCCTATGTTTGCATACGAACCATACTTGGCAATAACTTTATCACCAAATTCATCTAAAACATCCTCAAAGACTTCATCATTTAATAAAACCTTGCCCTACGACATTTTGAATGATTCCCCCCCCCCCATCAACAAACACTTTCCCTTATCATTATTATCATTATTCTCCATAGCTGGGTTTAGTTGTTGCGATTTGATTTTTTTTATGTTAGGGTTTGACGGTTGATTATCTACACAACGGTTGGTTGGTTTTGGGGATTTATTGTACCCTGAAAAAGCACACAACTTTAAATACATAGTTTACGTTGTTTGCAAAAATAGTCCCCCAAAAGTTGGCGGGAGATAAAAAAGGACATGAAATAACGATACTACCCTCAACTACGTGGCACTTAACGGGAAAATTAACGAAAAAGGCCTCTCGGTGGCGATTTTGCGAAAATGTGAAACGTTGGTGTCTTTTTTGCGCTACTTTTTGTCTCGATTCCGTTTTTGCAATTTCGTGGAACGTTAAGGACCATTTTTGCAATTTACCCAAATAAGAATAAATCACCATACAATTACTTTTTGGTAACTGATGAAGTATAGTCTCCTTCGGATATTTCGGAAGAGTAACCTACATTAATTAAGCATCTATTTCAGAAAATTAAGGAATGATCAATTTGTTAGTTTATGGATATTATCTTAGCAGTCGTATGTTATGATCGAACTCGAGATAACGGGATTGCACTTTACGTATGAGACTTGATGTTTAAATAATATACTAAGAGTATATTGATGCAATTTCACATGATATTCAATGATATCGAATTTAGGACTTATCTCAACTACATGATGTTACTTTATGGATCTTGTCATTAAGTAAATCCTAAGAAGTTATCCTCAGACTTGAGATACAAGGTAACTGTCATAAATGTAGCGCATGTTTGTGGAATAACTTAACGCTATACGTAACTGGTAGTCATAAGGGTTGTTTTCGGAAGTGTTACAAAGTTTGTGGGTTTTGCTTGTAATCAATATAGAATTTGTTCATTCAAATTTAATTTTGGAGTTTAATACTGCTGGGCCCCTCGTAGGGTTGTCAAGGTGTTTTCGTGGCCACGCCCAAGATCTTCCCAGAAATGTTAAGACAATTTGGTAATCTTGTCAATCATAAACAACGAGAAATAGAATGGTTAATTAAGGAGTGACTTTCATCCGTATCTTTATTAACGTGGTATTAGAAACAAAAGGATAATGATAATGAGAAATCATTAAAAGGTTTTCCAGGAGCCTTACTCGAGTTGTACTAGAGGCATCGAAGTGTTGCAAGAAGCTAACCGATGTGATCACTCTATTATGACATGTCTAAGTGGGATCTGTTAGTTTTATAGACATGAAATAATAGATGTGTGTTATGATCGAACTCGAGATCACGAGATTGCACACTTTTTATGTATGAAAGTTAAAGATTAATAATTATGTATAAATGTTATCTATACTACATATAATAGGCAAATGAATCTCTCTCCAAAAATTTTAAATGTACAAAAAATTATGCAATGTTTACAACACTTTAAAGCAAGGAATCTTCATAATTACAACAAGTAAAGCATTGTGTACAAGCAAAACATGCATGAAACGAAATTCAGACCAAAATACATAAATATATACATTAAATAGCCTTTAAAACACCCCTACACCTAAATTTACAATGATTTAAACCTAAAGTACAACCCTACAACCCTCTATGAACATCCGAGCCATGGAGAGCTTTTGAGTCCATTGTTTTCCTGCTTGAAAGGTATAGAAAAGGTACCTTTTTCAGCCTATCGTTACAAAATAATGAAAAAAGATGCTAGAATACATAAGAAAATTTATAAATTTCATAATTGGTTTTGAAATTTAAACATATTCAAAAAACTTGTTCTAGCGAAACAAAAAGCAGCTGGTGACTACATGCCACCTTTTAGGCATGGATCAAACAAAAACTTAAAAACTTTTCATAAGTAGTAAATTTTTTCATTTACACTTTTTCAGCATATTCGCCATCAATGAAAGGTACCCGCCGCCGCAATTAAGAAGACGAGTAGGGTACTTGCAGCAAGTTTTTAGTTCGGAACAATTTATACCTTTCAAAATTGGTTATCTTGTAACTAAATTTTCCTTTTCGTTATTATGTTATAGCCCAAACTAAAAACTTTTGAAGACGAATTACACATATATGAAGGTACCTTTCATATGGCATTGGTATCCCCGTAACACACCATACTAAATATGAAAACATATAAGAAAAAAATTTAATGGGTCGTATATTCACAATAAAAAGACGAGTTCTTCCTACCTTAGTCTTCGGTAACCAAGAAAACACGAAAGAGATGATGTGGGTGACGAATTCGTGACCAAAACTCGAACAAAAGATGTGTTTGAGTGAGAATTGGAGCGCGTGTAATATGTCAAAAGAACGAGGATGAGATAAAGGTGAATGTGGTGGTGGCGGTGTAAACTCACTCGCGGCGGTGGTGGTGCTTTGGCCGGAAAAACGGCCGGAAATGGAGAGGGTGAGGGTTTGGTGATGTGCGGCTAAGAGAGAGAGGGGAAAGGGTGAAAACCCTAAAATATTATAATGTGTGTTTATATATGTGTAGTTTGGACCATAAGCAAACCCTAATGCGCCCATAGGGACTATTATTGTCATTTTTATTATATTTTTAACGAAATGCTAACGAGACAAATAAAACGTTTCATAATCATTTCCCAAGCACCCAAAACTATTTCCATTAACTTTATATTCGTTTTTACATAAACTTTAACTATAAATACGTATAACGTTTATTTCTATTCGTTCGTTAACCAAATATTTCCGTTTTTACTTATTGTTGTGCCAATTCACGCAACGGGCCAAATGGGCTAAAGCCCGAACGGGTGCAAGCCAAACGGGCTCGAGCCCGAATGGGCACGAGTCTGAACGGGCACGGGCTAAATGAAATTCTTGATATCCGTAAATTTATTGTCAAAAATAACATAATAAACTAAAATACATGATTTACCGAAAAATTTAATTTCAGGGTACCCGCCGCCGCATCGCGCGGGTACCCTGCTAGTATTAATTATTAATAAACATAAAACACCTAACAACCGTTAGTATTTAACGGACAATGACTAACGACCGTTAGATGAATAAAAGGAAAGATTTATAGATGAGTTATTGGTAAGTCAAGAAGGTTCCGGAAACCTCCTTGGGCTTCCTAAACCGATCGGCAATAAGGGGGGCACCTCCTTAGTTGCTTGATCACCAAATAAACTCACCTATATAAACCAACTCAAGGTTATGGTTTTCTTATCTCTTGTACACAAATCATTGAAGTTTTTTATCTCCTTCTTTTGTCTCAAAACCGGTCGAACAACCCTAAGGGTTTAGGGTTTTCGATTTTTGATCTACAAAGTGTTTTGTGTTATTATTACTTGCATAACTTTAACTTGTTTTAGTACGTGTGTACAAGAATGTGAATCAAACACACTATTGTTTGATTCTTGGATTGAATAACAAAAATGGTAATGGGGTTATTCTTGTAATCCACATGAACCCTAATTAGGGTTCTTGTTTTTATTCTTGATTGAAAAATTGATTCTTGTTCTAGCTAAAATCAAAAGGTATGTTTACTATTTATTATTGGTTAATTAAATATACTTTATATGATCTTGTTATAACACTTCCGCATGTGTACTTGATGTTTATTGTTTATATTTATATGCATGTCATGATTATATAATTCCAACAAAGAATTACATGGTTCGTTAAATATGTACAATCTCGTATATTTTTTACATACATAGTAACCTCGTGCTTTCATTTTGATATTTATAATCTCGTTCATATACGTTAATGTTGAACTATTTGTGTTGATAACAAACTTATACTAGTATAAAGTCCAAGGACTAATTATGTAGAATTTTGATACTTTATAGTTTTGTGCTTGTTTTGTCTGTTATGTTTTAAGATTTGTTGATTTCAGGGGGGGGTAACCCAAGAATCAATTATTTGCACGGTTGCAATCCTGATGAGATTAGATACTGGTACAAATTTGGGGCTGTAAACTCAATCTATCTTACACCCCTAATTTCCCAGAAATATCCAAGATGCCAATGTGGCTACAAAGTTCTGTAAAAGAATGTTATAGGAATTATCCTATGATAAATTATAAAGATCAATTGATGATGAAATTCCTGTTAGCCAGACAGTAGGGACTGAAGTGTAAAAGTCTAGGCCTATATAACATTGCTCTGGTCAAATCCAGCGCATATTTGTGGAATAACTTAACGCTATACGTAACTGGTTGTCATAAGAGTTGTTTTCGGAAGTGTTACAAAGTTGCTTGTAATCAATATAGAATTTGTTCATTCAAATTTAATTTTGGAGTTTAATACTGCTGGGCCCCTCGTAGGGTTGTCATAAGGGTTCTTTTTTTTTTCTTTCTTTTTTTTTTTTTTTTGTTCTTTCACATAGCCTCTTTTTTGTTTTCTTTTTTTTTTTTCTTTCTTTTTTGTTGTTCATTCAATTCATGTAGCTTTCTTTTTATTCACTTTTCTTTTAGTTCATTTTTTTTAATTTACTTTTTTTTAGTTCACATTTTTTTCCGCTTTCATACATTTTTTACTGTTTACATACGTTTTCGCCTGTTTTCATAAGTTTTCGCCCGTTTTTTTACGTTTTCGTCAGTTTTCATGCATTTTGTTTGTTTTCATACGTTTTCGTCCGTTTTCTTATGTTTTCACCCATTTTCGCACGTTTTCGTCTGTTTTCTTACGATTTCATTTGTTGTTATACGTTTTCGTCTGTTTTCATACGTTTTCGTTCGTTTTTATACGTTTTCATCCGTTTTCTTTTATTTTCGTCCATTTTTCATACGTTTTCATCCGTTTTTAGACGTGTTTTTATGCTTTCATACGTTTTTGTCCATTTCATACTTATTCATCTGTTTTAATCCATTTTTTTGTGATTTCGTTCGTTTTCATTTGTTTTCGTCCATTTTCATCCTTTTCTTTCGTTTTCGTCCTATTTTTCATACGTTTTCTTCCTCTTTCATACGTGTTTTTATGTTTTCATATATTTTCGTCTGTTTTCATACATATTCTTCCGTTTTCTTACATTTCCATCGTTTTCATTCATTTTCGTACGTTTTCAATTTTTTTAGCCATTCTCAGAGGTTTTCATGCGTTTCGAAATATCACAAGTGATATTTTGTGATATTCAGAATATCACCCCAGAGATATTCTGAATATCACAAGGGATATTCCACAAATGATATTCTGTGCTTTCGGCCATTCTCAGACGTTTCAGAATATCACAAGTGCTATTCTGTGATATTCAGAATATCACTTGTGATATTCAGAATATCACTTGTGATATTCACAAGTGATAGATATTCTGAAAATCACAAGTGATATTCAAAATATTACTAGTAATATTCAGAAAATCACAAGCGATATTCTGAATATCAATTGTGATATTAAAAAACGTATGAAAACGAACGAAAACGTAAGAAAATGGATGGTTACATATGAAAACGGACGAAAACATAAGAAAATCACAAGTGATATTCTGAATATCACGTGTCATATTTAGAAACATAAGAAAACGGACGAAAATGTAAGAAAACAGGCGAATACGAATGAAAACGTACAAAAACGTATGAAAGCGTAAAAACACATATGAAAATAGACAAAAACATATGAAAATGGACGAAAATGTATGAAAACGAACGAAAAAAAATATGTAAACAGACAATTGAGGTACTCAGAATATCACAATTGATATTCAGAATATCACTTGTGATTTTCTGAATATCACTGGTAATATTCTGAATATCACTTGTGATTTTCTGAATATCTATCACTTGTGATTTTTTTGAATATCACAGAATATCACTTATGATATTGAGAATATCATTTGTGGTACTCAGAATATCACTTGTGATATTCAAAAAATCAAAAAATATCACATGTGATATTCAGAAAATCACTTGTGATATTCAGAATATCCCTTGTGATATTCAGAATATCACTTGGGTGATATTCTGAATATCACAGAATATCACTTGTGATATTCTAAAACATATGAAAATGTCTGAGAATGTCCAAATACATTGAAAAACGGACGAAAACAAATGAAAACGATAAAAATGTAAGAAAATGCAAGAATATGTATGAAAACGGATGAAAACGTATGAAAGCGTAAAAACACATATGAAAAAGGAAGAAAACTTATGAAAAATAGGACGAAAATGAAAAAAAATGATGAAAATGGACGAAAATGAACGAAAATGCAAGAAAATGGATGAAAACGCAAGAAAACAGATGAATAAGTATGAAAGCGTAAAAACACGTCTAAAAACGGATGAAAATGTATGAAAAATGGACGAAAACGAAAGAAAATGGACAAAAACGGATGAAAACGGATGAAAACGGATGAAGGTGAAAGAAAACGTGAATTTTTAAAAAAATGTGAATTAAAAAAAAACGTGATTTTTTTTAAAAAAGAAAAAAAGTGAACTTAAAAAATGTTTATTAAAAAAAAAGCTTGAAAAAAAAACGTGAATAGGAAAGGAGGGACCTGGAAAAAAAAAAAAAAAAAAAAAAAAAAAAAAAAAAAAAAAAACTTACGTGTATACGGGAGAAAGAAAAAAAAAAGAAAAGGGTAAAAAAAAAGTGAATAAAAAAAAGAGAAAAAGACAAGAAAAAAACATGGACTCTGGTTGCATATTAAATCTTAGGTTAATTCCACAATTAAATCAAATTAGATAGATGGTGAAGATTTATCCCTTGGTATGCATTAAAATAAGTGTATGCATTTGAATTTTCCTCTCTAACAAACTTTTTAACCAACTTGCTTTCGAACAAATTAATTTTGAAATCTTGTCATAATAAGCAAAAAAAAAAAAGAAAAAAAGACTGAATTTTAAGACTTTCTAATTATAAAATAGACAAAAATACACTATTGGTCCCTAAACTTTCCACAAAACATCGCATGGCATCCTAACTTTCTAAAAACGTCGTGTGTCGTCCAAAACATGTGAAATTGAGTCCGATTGCGCCCCTTGACCCGTTTGGGCAAGGTCAACGCACGTTTTATGTTCTTGTTTTAGGGGCATAATAGTCCAATCACTATTTAACTATGATCTAACCCAAGCTAAACCCGACAGTCAAAATGAGGGACCAATGGCGTATTTTTGTCTTTATTTATTTATTGGAGCAATAAACAACTTGGGTCAGATTCGTTCTTTCCTTACTATCTTCTTATAAATACATGGTTTACATAAACACTAAATCTCATATCCATGTACTTTCTTGATGTTTTATGTAATGTTTAATGTAGTGTTTTTAATCGATGTACTCTTTTAATTATTGATGAACTTAAGTTTGTGTTAATGAGAGATTGTCTCTCTGGTTAAATTCAAACACCCGCTAAACTGCATATGCAGATTCAAACATGTAATTGAAAGCAAAAACTTAGAAAATGCAAGATTAAGATTATCATTTAAAATATATATTCGTTACATAATTACATTAGTCCGAGGCGTATGCCAAATGGACATTATCATAACTGAATGTTTCTAAACATTCATCTTCTTCAGTTTCATCATTTTTTTTATCCATTTTTTTCTAATTTCCTAAGTGCAGCCTTCTCTTTCTAATGCTCCTCGGCCGCTGCAGAACGCCTTCCTTCTATCACTTCAGCATGGCTTCCTTCTGCATCCCCATTTCCTTCTTCCTGATCTGTTGCTTCTTCCTTCTCCTTTTCATCTTCCTCCTGTTCCAACGCAGCTTCTAGTTCATAGTACCAGCTTTCATCACCTTCAACTTTTGGCCGACTGTTGTTGGTTAGATACAGGGTTTTCTACTGCCACATTTGCTTCAATAGTTGGTCTTTTGGTCAATTCTTTATCTTGGATAGCATCCGCATCTCTTGGTCGTTTGTTTCCGGACAACATGATTTGAAGTGAATGTGATAAATGTGTTTAAAGTTGATGATATAAGCTTGGTATGCAGCAACATGTGGAAGTAACCAATATATACACAAAAAATGGGGAAAACGAAAAGTCTGTATTAAAATTTTGAACTCTTCGATTCCCCATTATTTGTTGGAAATATACACGCATTTAGACGTAAATAGAGCGTGTCAAGGAAGACACTGTTAGTCCCTCAATTTGTCTTTGTTGCTGTTGGTATATTTAAAGCTCCCGCGCATTATTAAGTTTAGTGTTTACACTTTGACTTATGAATTTTCAATTATGACTTTAGATAGTCAAACTTCAAAAGTCAAATTGGCATATCCATAAGGCTTGCCTCCAGTAAGGAGAGACAATCTCTCATTAACACAAACTTAAGTTCATCAATAATTAAAAGAGTACATCGATTAAAAACACTACATTAAACATTACATAAAACATCAAGAAAGTACATGGATATGAGATTTAGCGTTTATGTAAACCATGTATTTATAAGAAGATAGCAAGAAAAGAACGAATCTGACCCAAGTTGTTTATTGCTCCAATAAATAAATAAATAAAGACAAAAATACGCTGTCGGTCCCTCATTTTGACTGTCGGGTTTAGCTTGGGTTAGATAATAGTTAAATAGTGATTGGACTATTATGCCCCAGAAACAAGAACATAAAACGTGTGTTTACCTTACTGATGTGCGTTTTGTTAGTACAAGTTTTAAAATTTATAAACACGAATTATCCGATTATTATCTAGCACATACGAGCAAGTATACTCGTCCGGTGTAATAAAGGTGGGTAAGTCGAGATCGTCCCAAGGGATTTGGTGGTTTTAGTAATTAAAAAAAACGTTTGTTAAATAAGGTTTGTCAATCCAAATTTATGTAAAATCTTAATTTAAAATAAACTCAATAAAAACTAAACATATACTTGTGTATAATTCCTTGATTGGTAATTAGGAGTATCGTAACAATTTGAGTACGAAGTTTGGTGTAAAACTTGTTATGATGCGCAACTAAAAATGAGTAGTTATACAATCTATGATGTATGTCATGTTTTCACTACCACTAAGAATTCTATCACCTAAATGACTCCTTTCGGACATATCAAATTAGTATGACAATCCTATAAACACATGGTTGTTTAGAAAATCAATTCTTTTCTTATGAATTTCTACGAATCCTTTCGGTCCTTTTTCGTGATGAAATCGTCTCAAATCTATTTTAACAAGTAAATAAGATGGTTGTCAAGCATCCTATTCCATACTAATTTGGTGTATTAATATTTTGGAATAAAAACAAGTTGAAAATCCTTTCAGACCTATTTTTCAAGAAATTGTTTTTACCGACAAATTAAGCAAGAAAAGATGTTATATCAACAAACTCATAAAAATAGATATGTTTTCATGCATCACCTTTTTCATAAGATAATACTCCATTTACAATCACATCATATACACAAGTATATCACAAATTACTCCATAGCAATCATAATAAGAAAACTTTCATAAAACTTAAAGTAACAATTGTTCATTATAAGTATCAAGGTGTACCTAGTCTTGCAAATTACAATGAGAAAACTTGTGGAACTATAGCAACCACACTCCTCCAATTGCTCACCAATGTAAGTAAACAACTCCACACTCGAACCAATGCTTGAGACTTTAACTCAACACGTTCCGGACGTTTTTACAACACTTAGTAAACTTTCAAGCAATATAAGATAAGCTAACAAGATTTGGTGTAATACTAAGTTAGATAATAGTGGTACAAGTATCTCTAAGACCTAAGTGCTCATTATATAGCTTAATGACACTTATGCTTCAAGTAAAAACGTCCCTCCACAGTAAACAAGCAATAATGATCAGCCACAAATGATTATTGGGAGCAAATTCGTCAATTAATGCAAAACTTGTAACTTCAGTCACCACCAACCGATCGGTTTCTCGCCATCCGATCGGATGGTCATTCTGGCACTTTTCCAGCCGATCCGGTTGCGGGTTGCAACCGATCGGTTGGATTTCGTCTGATCATGATTTCATGTCTTTTATTCGTCGTTTTACGTTGCATGTAATATTTTTCTTCATGGCATGACTTTGTCCATTGGAACTTGATATTTCCTTGATAATTTCGTGTAGTAAACTTGTCTTTATCAAATCCTTTTGTTCATGCAACGTTTCTTTCTTCCTTGATCCTCTCAAAACTCTCCAAAAATGCATGTCCACTTCATTTCTTCATTTTTTAATCACTTTTACCTGCTTTTGGCTATATTTGTATGTATAAACACTTTTCCACGATTAAATAACAAATGTATACAAATATGACCAATTTCCACTCATAAATCAAACAATAACGCGACTAAAAATATGTTAATTTTGAGCGTTATCAAATCCCCCACACTTGAGCTTTGCTCGCCCTCGAGCAAGTCTTAATCAAAAGAAAATTGAATTCAATGGTAATAGTGCAAATATCTTATTTGAACTCAATCAAGTAAATAAAGAGCTTGATAACAATTCTAAGCACCTCACGAAAATAATTTTAAATTCACTCATCACTCAATATGTGTAATGATTAATAGATCACTCATTGCACAATTATGATTAATGTTTGTTACCATAGGCTTGTACAAGTATTAAAACAATAGAATAATTCATCAAAGAGGTCTTTTATTCGGGTTGTAATGTTTAGGCTAAGGGTTTTATAAACTTTCGTGCAAAATAATTACACTAAGTCAAAAAGGTAAGGATAAGGCATGAGAATATTTATGAAATTGGTTTTAAAAGAAAAATAAAATCAAAGTCTAAGTCTCATAGTTGCTAATCTTAAATAATCCACAAACCCAAAAATGATAATAGTTACAATCTTTCTCCTCTTCGACTCCACATGTTGATACCTTGATTCACCATAAAATATTCTTCAAACTTAGCACATCGGCTAACAACATATCTCATGACTTTCTTTATTCATAATAATATAACACATTTGCTATATTTGTTACCTTATAGTTGCGATGACTTTTTTTTTTTTTTTTTTTTTTTTTTTTTTTTTTTTTTTTTTTTAAGAAAACTTCCCCCACACTTCGCATAAGCATACACCACAAAAATACAAAACATGAAGTTATGCACCTTTATCTTTGTTGGAATGGCACACACATGAATTGTGAAGTGTAGCTAACTAATAATCATCAAAAATTAACCAAGCAACCAAGCAACTCGCAATCCACCATTTAGACTTTGACAAGGGTTAGGCTAAGGTTTAAAGTGTAAAATATTTTTGTATTTTTCTGGATTTAACAAAATGAAAAGGATGGCTCAAAGGGTGTAACTAAGGGTATCTAGCGCTAAAAATGAACGCTAACAAATGGGTTCCAAATACGAGGGTAACTAACCAATGTGGTTAGCAAAAATTATTTTGTCAACGGATGGCCATTTGGTTTTATTCCTAAGTTTGCCTCTTATCATATGAATATATCCTCATCATTCGAAAATGATTTTAACCGTAATGCATAACAAGTACAAGTTCTAGAACCAACACAACCACCGGCACACTCATCATGAAATATGTAAATAGTATAAGAAATACTATTCTCATAAAAAAAACTAATCCTCACAATTTAAAGTAATAAGGGTATAAAATTGTGCTAGCAAATGTTATCAATTCCGAGACAAATTGCTCTTTAAAACTTGAATTTATTCTCCAAAAATATCATTATTATATACCATGAAATCAACCTTATTTTAACTAAAATATGAAGGGCGAACTACTACTAGTTACTAAAGTTCACGACTCTAAAACAAAATTTTAAAAATAATGCAATTTTTCTATTTTCTTCCTTCCCCCACACTTAAGTTTTGCATTGTCCTCAATGTAATAAAAAATGACTTCAAAGTAAAGGAAATGGAAAAATTTAGAAAATACCGGAGTTAAATACGCAACATGCATATTTAATCATAATAAGCAAATGAATTTACCGACTCCAAAAGTTGATCAACTATATGCTTTCGTAATAAAACTCCTACAAGAAAACTGCAAAATATACGAAACAACCAAACAAATACAAACAAAAACATATCTAAACCAAATAAATAGAAAATTACGTTACGTTATAAATCCTACAAGAAATAGTTAAAGATAATAGAAATAGAAATTGTTCGACACATAATTGTTTTTGAAAACCAACCATAATCATGTAATCAAGCGTCACCATCAATAACTCACATCGGAACGAACGAACTCGTCCTCGCTTTCCTCTTCATCCTCATCAACATCTTCTTCATCGTCCTCGTCTACCACTCGTCTCTTCTTCTTTCCAGCTCTTGATGACGAACCACCAACATCATAACTCGATCCTCCAGGATTAAAACTTGGTCCACTGATGAGTGTGTAAATACTCATCATTTTTACCGTATTTTAACTGCCAAAACACGTGAAAAAACTCAAGAATGCATCAAAATAACAAAAATATCCCAAAGATCGTGTTTTATATGTTTTAGATGCAAAATGATTGAAAACAAACGAAAAACGAACAAAGTTTGCATAATTGGCAGTTTCAGTCCCCCGATTTTCAAAAGTTGTCAAAACTAGTCCCTAGGCGTTTATTTTAAAAGAAAAATCAACAAATGTCCTTTGGAAATAATAAGTTGTCAAAAACGATCCTTGGGTGAAAAGTTTTCAAAAGTTTACAGTTTTAGTCCCTGGAGTTGGAATTTGGCGATTTTGGTCCTCGGGTACTTAATGTTGGAAATTAAACATCTATGGTCCTTTGGAAATTCAAGACTTGGCAAAAGTGGCTCTTGGATGAAATTTGGAAAGTTGGCAGGAAAGGTCCCTCGGAAATTCAGGATTTACATTTTTGGTCCTTATGATTTAATAAGCTAAATGGACTGTTAAAAGATTTACAAAGATAACACCAAAAAGAAACCCAATCCACAAACAAACCTTAAACACAATCCAAAGTCACCCTTGGCCCATTTACCCTTAAAGCCCAAAACCATACCACGTTTTTAATAAAACGTATGTACCCTGCCTTTTTCCCAGTCAAAACCTTATCTCCTCCCAATCCACGTTTTTACCCAGCGTATCACCATCTCCATCCCTTCCACATCATATCCCCCCCCCCCCCCCCGGTGACTCACTTCCCTCCAAGCCTGCTCCATCACCATCACTCACACCTCCCCAAAGCTTCCACCATTTTGTCCACCTCTCCTCTTCCCAATCCCACTAACCTCACAAACTTGTACCTAACACCATAACTAGTCACGAGATACCACTCCATGTCACAAATCCACATCTAAATGGGCGCCAAGGCACATCAAGGGTTGATAGCATTCCAAGAAAAATCAATGGCTGGGATTCATTCACAAAAGCACAAGAAGACCAAACCCTAGATTTTTAGTATAAATCGTTTTATTGTAAGCCATAATTGGCAGTTAGATAATTAGGTTTTAAAAGTAGATTCTAGGTTATATTGGAAGTAGAACAAAAGTTAGTTTTCAAATTCAGTTTACTTCCTGCTTATCTTAGTTTAATTTGTTTTTACTCTTCAAGTCTTGTAATACTCTAGTTTAATGAGATTTTAGTTTTGCTTATAAGCTTCTTTGTTATTGCCTATTTCTGCTTGAATCTTGTTGGTTTATGTTTCTTAACTTAGTGTATCTTCTGTGTTCGAGTCGGGTTCAAGAAATCAATGCTTGGCAGTAAAATTCCAAAACAGCCTCTTATGCTTATCTAGCCTAGATGTAGCTTAATTTATACTTTATCTTCAAGGTTCTAGCTTTAAAAATCCCCTCTTTAGTTGAAATTTTCAAACAGCCACCGCTTTAAGTAGTGTTTCGCACAACACTTTTCTGTAGTCAAAACTTGTTTTTTACCAAGATTTCGAATTTAAAACAGCTTTAGGTAATTGTTATTAGTAGTTTAGAAGTAAGTGCAAGCAATTTCCCGTAGTTTCATAGCTTCTTGTTTAGTTTTTCAAATTTTTTTTAGTTATAACTGTTTTCATATATTAGTTAGCGTAGATCTTAGTTTAGACCTTATTAGTTGTTAATTTTGCTTCACAATAGTCCTCTTTAGTTCATATAAGTTAGTCATAGGTTAGAATTTAGGTTTCCATTAGTCAAAAACTCATTTCTGCCCCGTTTACCATTCTGCATAACTGATTGCAGTTAACAGCCCCCTGATGTGCATTTTCTAGTTTCTTTAATTATTGCATCCTTTTAGTATCCCCAAGTTCACCCAGGCCTGCTTATTACGACCCAAGTCAGCCCTCCCCAAGCTGTTTATTTCAAAGTTTTCATTAGATGATTTTCTGGCAAAGTTAACTGGGTATTCCCTTAGCTTAGTCATCATTCAAAATACTCAATACTGCTCGTATAGGTAGTACCCCAGGTCTAGTTTTATAGTTTTAACTTGTCGTAGCATTAGTTTATTTCTATATAGCTTATTTGCTCCACCAAATTGCTCCCAGGAACCTGCTACATCAACAGCCTCTTATGCGTGTTTGGTTGTAGAATTTTGATCATCTGTTTAGTTTAATTTCCATGCTAAGCTTGTTGTTATGTGTTTGTTGTTGATTGAGTTCTAAGTAGCTTGTGATCGGTTTAACCCCGCTTACAATCCTTTTTGCTAGCTTGAGATATCAAATGATTTAGTTTTTGCAAAACCTTAACTGTTGAGGTTTTCACTTTGTTCAAGTACAGATTTAGCTTTTCAGTAATTTTGGTTTGTTAAAGTTATGTTTATAGTTGTTAAAAGGCTTTACAAAAAATGAAATTTTGAAAAATAACAAGGTAAAAAAAAAGAGTGGTTAGTGGGTTTCGAGCCTGCGACCTTAAGGATACTCACACAGACCACAACAAACACTCCCACCATCTGAGCCATAGTAGTTTAGTTGTTGTATTAGTATTTGTTTGATATTTATGTAGTAAGTACTTTGTTTTGTTTATTCATTTTCAGCTTTTTATTTGCTTATTATGTGCTTATCTTAAACTGCTTATCCCAAGTTTTTATTTTTCCTACAATCTTATTAGCATATTAGACTTTTATAAAAAATTTCATAATTTTCCAAATTGTTTAGCTATTTTTCTAGGATTTATTTAATTACTTTAGTTTTTAATTCATTATAAAAAATAAAAAAAAAAGTAAAAAAAATATTTTTCTTTTTCTGAAAATTTTCTTTTATCTTTTAAAAAGTAGAAAAATTATTTTCATTCCCATAGGATTAGCGTAGCATCAAATTCACTTTTTATTTTGCGCCTCGCGTTTATTTTAAAGTAACTTTTACGTTTTTAAAATTAGATTACGTTTTAGGTTTCCCCTACTTCCTATTATCATTCCCGTAGATTTTTAGGTAGATCTTAAATTTTATTTAGCATTTCTTGATTGTATTCGTGTTGTAGTTTCGTTTATTTTATTCTTCGTACGTTATTTTAATTTCTCGTTGTTCAACAATACCAAATAATCTCTCAACCATTCCTTACAAGCATTTTAATCTTGAATCTCACACGATATTGCCCATTCACACCTCGTTGGGACACGACCCGGGTAATCACTTACCCGGTATCACATATATATATTGTATTCACGAGTTTTCACAAGTCTTTCCTTTCCTAAAGGTTGATTGGTGAATTCCACTCACGTCTACCTTGTATATTAATTTGATATGCGCAAAAACGCATTATCAAAATGGCGCCGTTGCCGGGGAGGTTGTGTTGCGACAATATCGTTATGATTTCAACGATTAGTGACTTGTAGAACCTTCGCCAAGAAGTTATCGTTTTCAAAAAAAGTATAAAACACAAAAATATTTTCCTTTTCTTTTGTATATATTTATCATATAAAAAAAATACAAAAACATTTTCCTTTTTTCTTGTTAAATAAAAGATAAGCATAAAACACACCGCCGAGAACCAAGGCAGAACACCTACCAACTGGGGGTGTGAACATTAATAAGATCCCAAATAAAAGATTAAAACTTGCCATTGTATCCTTGTGAATTGGTGTACTTTTTTTTAAAGAAGCCATTTACATTGTGATTATTGGTTTAAGTTCACAATTGTCTTTTTAAGTTGGTCTCGTTTTAATTGATGTGTTTTTTGAAAAATCCAAAAATAATCTTCGTCTCCTATACGTTTAATTCTATTCTTCTTATCCTCTTTACCGTTTAATTCTTTCTTCTCATCCCTCGTTTATGTTTAATTCTTATGTCATCACTCGACTACAATTGTTTTCATTGTAAAGGTCCAGTGGATGACAATCATCATTGTTACAAGTGCGCGTATAGGCGGTGTGGGAGTGATATAAGTGACGGATTTTGTAAATGGTGCAAAGCAAATCCGAATGCTTTCAATGATTCTCAAAGTCTTCCCGACCACCCTCCACTACCCCAACTATCTTCGTTTGATCAACACTATTGTTATATTTGTAGAGATCTCTTAAAAGATGGTTCACTTTGTAAACGATGTTTTTGCATGGAATGTGGGTTTACCCATGGACTTTGTACTTGTTGCACTTTTGAAATCGAAAATACATTCGCGTTTCCAAATTTTCAAAACGATTTCAGTTACCCTCCTCAGAATTCCTTTGAACAAGAACCATACTATTTCAATAATACATCATTTCAAAATGCACCAAATGTTTCTTGTGAGTATTGTGGAGGTCCTCACTTTAGCTCGGATTGTCAAACAAGGAATCCTTTTCCTTGTTACAAGTATGACTATCCATATCATGACCAACCTCCACAGTACCAAATGATTCACACAACTCCTCAAGAAACTCAGCAAGACCCTTGTCTAAAGGCTCTTGATATATTGAAAGAACTTAAAGAGGAGTTGGTTACTACATCGTCCCAAGACTCTCGTGAGAAATCTATGGCAGAATTACTTGCGGAGGAACGAGAGTCTAGAAACGAATTGAGTATGGAGGAATTACTAGCTGAGCAAAGAGCGGCTAAAATACATGCCAATCTTCGCTATGCTGCTCTATATGATGACGATGATGACAGTGATGATGATGAAGATAACATTGTTATTATTCAAAAAGATTCATCAGATTCATCTGTTGTGGTTCCTTCCATGAAAGATCAGTCTGTTGTTATCACACCCGAAGTTCATACTCACTCTCTAAACATGGGGGATGAGCATCTTAGCACTGTTCCTGATAAGGAATCGGACGAATTCATAAAGTCTAGTGTTAAGAACCTTGTCCCAATCCCAGGAGAGTCACAGGGAACTTTTGATCATATGTGTGATTTACCCTTCCCTCTTGAGTGTCCAGAAGATCAAATTGAGACTTTCTCAGTTTTTAATGATGATTGTACATCTCATGAAGACATTGAGTATGTTGAGGCATCACTTCCACATTCTGATGTTGATCCTCTTCTTGAGGAGTTCGCCGATGAACTCACTCACATCAATCCACTTCCGTTGGGAAGTGATGATGGTCTCCTTGATTTCGAAGCCGATCTGGGAGAAATTGAAAGTCTCCTATATCATGATCCACCACTCAGTTCTTATCCCAGCAGTCCAATAGAGAATGATAATCAATTTGTTCCCGAAGCATTCGAAACGACTCTCACCAATCCTTTGTTTGAATTCGAATCTGAATTCACTTTGATTTCTGATAATCCAATCTTTGGTACTCAGATTGAGGATTGTGATGAGTCTACTCCGGAACATGAGTTCACAGATGTACATCTTGTGATTGATTCTCTTTGTGAGGAGTTCTCCGGTGAACTCACTCATATCATATCTCCACCGGAGTATGATAACTTCCATTTTGATCATGACACACCCGGGATATGTCTTGATCATGAGAGCTTAAATGATGAGATTCATAATCTAGAAATTATGGATTCTCCTGTGGGTGAGGATGAGTTAATCATGATCCACCTACATTAACACCTGAACTACCATACTCGGGAAGTCTACCATATGGAGGATATGGCTCGGGAAATGGTGAATAACCAGGATAAGGATAGGGGTATGGTCCAGGATATGGAGAATACGGTAAAGGGTATGGTGGAACATTTGGTGGTTTGTAGGGAGGTACCTCATAATTGGCATCTTGTGCCAAATGTTGGATCATAGGCATGGAATAATCATAGTTGTAATTATTCCTCATTTGCATCGAATCTCTCCAAACATCCCTACACTCAATAGCATTTAATTCACGGTTCCAATCACCCCATCTTGAATCAAAACCACTTTGGGTACTACCCGGAAAACTCCCCATTTGAGGTTGTGAAGGCGCTCCCGCATAAGCTCCGGATTGTGCCCCCACACTTGGTTCTATCCAAGGTCCCAAAGTCTTGTTAATCCTATCCAATGCTTTCCCAAAACTAAAAGCATCCCAAAACTCACTCTCCAATCTCACTCTACACTTCCTCAACTCCTCATCATTAAAACACCCAAGATTTTTAGCTAACATGGTCACATAATGACCTCCACAAACATCGCTTTGTTTCTTAATCCCCGGTGCTCTCTTCGAAAGATACTCGGCAATAATCCATGCCACATTCCCATTCTTGTCTTCCTCCAACAACTTCATCACCCATAGGTCCGGTTGACTACACTTGTTTTGTCCACCACTCCTATGTATCAATCCCCAAGAAATCAACTTTTGTAAAACCTTCAACAATGGATTCCTAATCCTAGAAGCATTTCTCCTAAGACAAGTTGGATCACCAATTCTATTCCAATACTCATCAATACCCGTGTATTGATCATTACCTCTAGCTAAACTCACAAAATGTGGTCTAAACAACCTATGTTGAATCTCACTCTCCTCATACAAACCAAGTGCAACTGCAAATTTTGGCAAAGAAAAAGCATGTTCGCGACCACACAATCTAAACCAAACACAAACATCTCCAAGCACATCACTTGCCTTTCTATCAAAGTAGAACGTAGAAAAGAACTCCAAACACCATTCCTTGTAAACATCTTCACGAATACTAAAAGCTCTTTCCCAAGAATAATCTTCAAACCTATCTCCATCACCAGGATACACATAAACCATAGTCATCATGCTCCTTAATTGATCTTCACATTCATACTCCTCAAGCAATTCCCAATCAATCAACCTAGGCTTAGCAATCTTCCTCTCTTGAAGTTTTGAAAGACGTTCTCTATACGCATTCTTCTCATCTTTGTTTTGCACATGAGAAAACTTGACATTCTCATTAGACTCCGGTTTCAAACTGAAAGTAATCCTTTTCCTCTCGTTCCTTTTCAAATACTTATTAACAATCGGATTTCGTCCCAATCTTCCAACATTTCCCTGAAAGAAATCTCAAATTATGTTAGTATATAAGTATAAGAACTAATATCAATCAATTTAGAAACTAGAAAACACATTTTAAAAAAATTGTCAAAAATTTTTCCGAGGCGACCAACCGATCGGTTTGAGGTCCAACCGAATCGGTTGCACTTTGGCACACTCCCAACCGATCGGTTGCAACTCGCAACCGATTCGGTTGGAGTTTTCTGCAAACCAAATTCATCTCCAATCTATCCTAAACGTTTCCCAATCAATCTGAACTTCTTTCTAACTTGTAATCTCCCATTCTTGAGTACTTCTAAACATCCAAACTCTCCTAACAATCATTCCTAACATTTCCAATCATCAACCCAATGATTCTATAAAAACCAAGAACATCATCTACTAAAAATCTTCCAAATAGTGTTCTAATCAACAATGCAATAACCTAACATCACTAATTATCAATCATATAACTTCTGGGATTCATCAATTGCAAATAAACTAGCTCCAAAGATTATACCCAATTCAATCCGAAAATTCAATCAATGAATTCTTACTCAAAACTTAACCAATTGATCTAATTGCAATACCTTCTCCTATCATCTAATCACTTATCCCCAAAATATTACATCTCAATTTGAACTAATTCAAAAATACCCAATTCGTAACCTAATTTCAATCATCCGAATTAAAACTTAATTGAACAAAATTAATGATATAACTTACTTGACTTGATGCCATTGATGATTAATTATCACTCCTGCAACCTTCTAACAACTTCTTATGGTCGAATTTTTAACCCCAATTTTTGGTGGATTGTGTGTATCTGTTTTTCTTAAGTTTTTGAAAATTTTGGATTATATATTCAACTCCATCCGATCAGTTGTGAATCCATCCGAATAGGTTGGTTATGAAATTGATTTTTCAAAGTTTTTTTCTCTACTACTTGACTTGACACAAGTGCTAGTAGCTTTTTCTCTTTTCTCAAACTTATTAACTTGTATTTCAACACACTTTGTGTCTTTGTCTACCAAAAATTTTGGTCATCTAGTTCTACTTCTAAACTTAAAACTAAAACATAACTTAAACTCTAAAAACTAAAAACTTAAACTAATTAAAATAGATAAATAGATAGATTAACAAATAGATAGTCTCATTCAAACTTGAAATGCATAAAACATAAAAACATGAAATAAAATGCATGAAAAATAAAAGTACGAAATAAACAAACTAGCACAAGATGTGCTTTATTCTTGTGATCATTCTTCTTCATCCATAGAAATATTCATTCCTAAGAATGTCTTCTCCACGATACTTGTTTGCCAACTTCCTAGTTGTCTTTTGAGTTTTGAAAGTTCTTGCAAAGTTCCTTCCACTAGGACATGTGATATCAAATTTGCAATGCCAATCACCATCTCCTTCTTCTCTTTTGTAAATGCTATGTCCTTCGGAACCCCATTCCAAATTCTTCAATTGGACCAGTAAAGATCCAAGAAAATCTGTCAACTTGTTAAACACAAAAATATTTTTAAAAGGATTAAAGAAAGCCTCCATTGCTAGAGCTCTTTCCATTTCATCTTCAATATCAAAGAAACTAGGTGTGCATGGACCAAACTTTGGTCTACCATCTTCATCTCTTCCTACTTCAAAGCAACCAAGGTAATCCTTCTCTTGGTCCTCATCATTATCATCTCCATTACTACCCCCTCTAGGCTTTGGATAGTAAGTATTCTTAAGAACTCCATCATCAATTGTCATGGTACCTTTTCCCATATCTATTATAGCTCCACAAGTTCTTAAAAATGGTCTACCTAACAACAAAGGTAGTTCCTTATCAACCGCAACATCCAACACAAGAAAATCCGCCAAGAATGCTTGATAACCAATTTGAACTCTCACATTTCTTACCTCTCCCATTGCTTTTGCCTTAGAATTATCCGCCATAGTGAGTTTAGAATTGTTAGGTGTAGGGCCTCTTAATCCTAACTTACGATACGATGGATAAGGCATAATACTCACACTAGAACCCGTATCGGCTAATGCATATAAAGGAGTTGTCCCATTAATTTTAACCGGTAAAACAAAATTTCCAGGATCATTCATTTTCTTTGGGAGCCCATTCTCAATTATCCTTCTCTCCTCTACTTCATCAAAACTATTATCCTCCAACTTAGACTTTGCCAACATAACTCCATCTAGCTTCTTCCTATACTCCATATAATTCCTCAAAACTTCAATGACCGGTTTATTTTCCATCAATTCACTAATTTTTGCTTCAAGATTCTCCAAAATGGCTTGTTTTTGCTCTTTGGTTAAAGGTTTGGTACTTTTTGGTGAACTAGGTGGTGTTTTGGATGATGATGATGATTTGTTTTCTTTTTGGGTGGAGGGTTGGGTTAATTTGTTCAATGGTGTTTTGTTTCGGTTAGCTTTACCCATCTTACAAACTTCATCCGTTCCTTCCTTCAACATTTCCATTCCTTCACAAACATCAACAAGCATATCATTCACACTCTTCCCTTCTTCCAAATCACTTATGTTAATTTTCAACTCCCCAAGTGCAAAATCCAAACTACACTTGGTATTCACTAAGAAATCTCTACCAAAAATCACTTCCGGTTCATCTTCATTAGTATACTCCAAAACAACAAAATCAACTTTAAAGATATGACCATGAATATTCACTCTAACTTCTTTCACTTCCTTCTTACCATAACTTCCATAATCAAGCCTAACAAAACCAAGTTTGTCAAGCATTTCTTCCGAAATGTAATTGTCTCCATATTCCATATTCAATTCCACATCCCACGCTTTAACTCCTTCCACCGCACAAGGTGTAGAATACCTCATGTGTGGAGCATCATATTTCTTAGGTGGTGCTCTAGTGAAAACAACAACTTTTCTCTCATTCTCCTTCTTTGGATAACACATTTCATGTGGCAAATAAGCAACATTGTCACAAACAACTTCCTCTCCTTCCAAATCCAACTTTGCTTTTTCCAACAAACTCTTCAACTTTTCCAAGGAATCACCGGAATCCTTGAACATATCTTCCAAGTCTTTCAAATACGCAGAAATTTGGCTCAAACTCTCCATTTCAACTTAAGCACTTACTAATTATAACATAACCATAAAAAAAAAAAAATCCAAATCACTAGCATGAGGGTTAGTTATAATCAAATAAACTCTTAATATGAAATAAGAACAAGTAAATTAACTAAATAAAACACTAAGAATAGAAAATAAACTAAAAATTAAAAATGTCTAAAATTTTACCGAGATGCCCAACCGATCGGTTTCTAACCCAACCGAATCGGTTAACACAAATTACCACCTCCAACCTATCGGTTGGAGTTTTTACACTATTTTTTTTTTATATAAAACTAATAAAATTTTTAATTATAAGATTAAAAACAATAAAAACATTAATTAAGATGTCTTTAAGAATTACTAAATCATTAATTGAAATTAAAACTTCTAAAACATTAAAATGACTAATAATTGCAACTTAAAACTATTAAAAACTAACATTAACTATATAATTATTAAAACTAATGAACTAAAAATAGAAAAGTAAGAATTAATTACTAAAAACAGAATCCAATAATTTTTACCGTGACCACCAACCGATCGGTTGGTTACCCAGCCGATTTGGTTGGTCAAAAAACCATTTTTTTAACTCTAAAAACTTTAAAATTTCACTAATTTCAAACAAATTAATTACTAAAAACTAAGAAAATTAACCAAATCCCCGGCATCGGCGCCAAAAACTTGATGTGCGTTTTGTTAGTACAAGTTTTAAAATTTATAAACACGAATTATCCTATTATTATCTAGCACATACGAGCAAGTATACTCGTCCGGTGTAATAAAGGTGGGTAAGTCGAGATTGTCTCAAGGGATTTGGTGGTTTTAGTAATTAAAAAAACGTTTGTTAAATAAGGTTTGTCAATCCAAATTTATGTAAAATCTTAATTTAAAAGAAACTCAATAAAACTAAACATATACTTGTGTATAATTCCTTGATTGGTAATTAGGAGTATCGTAACAATTTGAGTACGAAGTTTGGTGTAAAACTTGTTATGATGCGCAACTAAAAATGAGTAGTTATACAATCTATGATGTATGTCATGTTTTCACTACCACTAAGAATTCTATCACCTAAATGACTCCTTTCGGACATATCAAATTAGTATGACAATCCTATAAACACATGGTTGTTTAGAAAATTAATTCTTTTCTTATGAATTCCTACGAATCCTTTCGGTCCTTTTTCGTGATGAAATCGTCTCAAATCTATTTTAACAAGTAAATAAGATGGTTGTCAAGCATCCTATTCCATACTAATTTGGTGTATTAATATTTTGGAATAAAAACAAGTTGAAAATCCTTTCGGACCTATTTTTCAAGAAATTGTTTTTACCGACAAATTAAGCAAGAAAAGATGTTATATCAACAAACTCATAAAAATAGATATGTTTTCATGCATCACCTTTTTCATAAGATAATACTCCATTTACAAATCACATCATATACACAAGTATATCATAAATTACTCCATAGCAATCATAATAAAACACAAGTAAATAAGAAAACTTTCATAAAACTTAAAGTAACAATTGTTCATTATAAGTATCAAGGTGTACCTAGTCTTGAAAATTACAATGAGAAAACTTGTGGAACTATAGCAACCACACTCCTCCAATTGCTCACCAATGTAAGTAAACAACTCCACACTCGAACCAATGCTTGAGACTTTAACTCAACACGTTCCGGACGTTTATACAACACTTAGTAAACTTTCAGGCAATATAAGATAAGCTAACAAGATTTGGTGTAATACTAAGTTAGATAATAGTGGTACAAGTATCTCTAAGACCTAAGTGCTCATTATATAGCTTAATGACACTTATGCTTCAAGTAAAAACGTCCCTCCACAGTAAATAAGCAACAATGATCAGCCACAAATGATTATGGGGAGTAAATTCGCCAATTAATGCAAAACTTGTAACTTCAGTCACCACCAACCGATTGGTTTCTCGCCATCCGATCGGATGGTCATTCTGGCACTTTTCCAGCCGATCCGGTTGCTGGTTGCAACCGATCGGTTGGATTTCGTCTGATCATGATTTCATGTCTTTTCTTCGTCGTTTTACGTTGCATGTAATATTTTTCTTCGTGGCATGACTTTGTCCATTGGAACTTGATATTTCCTTGATAATTTCGTGTAGTAAACTTGTCTTTATCAAATCCTTTTGTTCATGTAACGTTTCTTTCTTCTTTGATCCTCTCGAAACTCTCCAAAAATGCATGTCCACTTCATTTCTTCATCTTTTAATCACTTTTACATGCTTTTGGCTATATTTGCATGTATAAACACTTTTCCACGATTAAATAACAAATGTATACAAATATGACCAATTTCCACTCATAAATCAAACAATAACGCGACTAAAAATATGTTAATTTTGAGCGTTATCACTTACCCAAATGGGTCAAGGGACGCAATCGGCCTCAATTTCACATGTTTTGGACGCCACATGACGTTTTTAGAAAGTTAGGGTGCCATACGATGTTTTGTGGAAAGTTTAGGGACCAACAATGTATTTTTGTCTATAAAATAGTTTAAAATGCATATATATATATATATATATATATATATATATATATATATATATATATATATATATATATATATATATATATATATATATATATATATATATATATATATATATATATATATATATATAGTCACAAGCTAAGTAACTCAAATATATAGTTTAAGTTAAGAAATTTCGTACATGAGCTTCTTTTGAAAGCTTTTAAGAGCTTTTAAAAATTCTTTCATTACTTACGGAAGTAATTGCATATGTAAATTTGTAATTGAATGATCCGTTTCATTTGTATGTCATGATAACTGTTAACCGCATCTTTCTATTTTCTCGAAGTAATTGCATGTGTTGATATGTAAGTTACAACTTTCAAAAATATTAAAGGTGAGAAATCCAAGAGATGTTTACAAATTATAAATTCACTTAGCAAGAAGTCGTAATTAACTTTGCTATTGCAAAAAGATTGAGGGTGCCCATTTACCAGTGATCAATCATCCCTTCCATCTTCTTCAAATTTAAATAAAACCCCTCATCTTCAACTTTTTCTCTTATCCACATAAGATCGCCCATAGTTTCTCCTCCAAAACATTACGCATTTACGCTCACTGTTTCGTTTTCTCAGCTTTACATTTTTTACGTGTGTTTGTGTATGTATTAGCGTTCATTTGGTGGGCACAACTTATTCTACTACTCGCGGCAGTTGAGCAACTAAGTAAGAAAGATGGTGGTTGCATCAAGGTCTTCAACGGTAAGATATTTTTATATTTTAACTTTCTATTCTTTTTTACTGTTGTGACAAGCACGGGGTAGAGATGCTCACTGGGTGAAGGTTGTTGGTGTGATTGTATGTGAAACAAAATACCAACAACTAAGTGCTAGATTTTTTTTCATTGTAAAGATATTTTCTTTTGTTTTTTTACTAACATTTCCAACCTCATGATGTTGTAGTTACGAACAAGAGATGAATTTGGATTTTTTGCTTGGACGGTGGTGATTGTACGTAAACTTGGTGATTTTTGTATTGACGGTTAAATACTTCAATTTAAGTTGAAGGTTGATGAATTTTGTATGTATATTTTTATTATGAAAATAATAATTATGAATTGGATGTTAAGTGTTTTCTCAAAGTATGTAATAAGGTTTATATTATTATATATGATACGAAATAAATGTTTATTGCTTACTAATTTGTATGATGGATATTTAGTAAATGTGGTATATATGTAGGTTATGAATATATAACATTCTTATTTGTATTAGATCATTTCTAATGGAAATATGCAAGTCGTTTTGTGTTTGCAATGGAAATTATTCCATGTCCAATCAATGTTTCATGACATTGCATAACATATGTTACTAAAGCTATTTCGCTTAATGTGTTTTTGGAACTTTTTTTATATAGACATTACATTGTTACTTATACATTAAGTTTTTGTTAACTTTTAATTAAATACATTTGTAATCAATTTTACTAATGTGTTAAACTGTTTGCCAAGTTGAGAGTTAAGTTACACATGTAAGCATGAAAAACTAACATAAGTATATATACAAGAAAAAACAACGTTAAGTGATGATACAAATTATATATTCACTTACAGTGCTTCTACGAACCATGTATACTTTTACCAATAAGTAATATTTTCATAAACACGATGGAGTTTAATGCAACAAGTTTCATTGCTTTCGTCAACATACTTTTGCAAACGATGTTCGATCTCCAGTTGAGATACATACGTAATACTATGCAAAGGCAACCTATGGACAAGTCTACATTTTTCTTTGACCAATTAAAGAAAGTGAGAAACGTGTTAATGGTTACACACTTGATTTCGTTCTTTACAACCAAAAGTAAATATCTTCTCTTATTATCATTAATCAATTGTATTCCCAACCGAGATTATATATATCTATTCAATCCAAACTTTCAAATAATTTTATTTGTTTTCTTAAGCGGGGATCTAAAAAAAGAATGTTGTTGGGGAAATTAGGTGTTGACAGCTTGCAACATTTCATGGATCCAAAAGCCGAACTTCAATACTAAAAATGGGTTTCATTATGTTTTTAGATCGAACGGACCTATGTTAAATATCAAGAAAAACCTATGTAAAATATCAAGAAAAATTAAGTAAACTTAAAGCACTAACTTTGGTATGGGCAAAAAGTACATCGATAATGACCAACAAGGTTGTGCCATCAGAGCCGTATTCGAGAATGTGCGAGGTGCGCTATCGCACATGGCCTCAAATCTTTAAAGGCCTCCAAATATATACCTCTTTTTATAGTTGTGGTCTCAAAATTCATTTTCAACGTCAAAATATTGATGTATATGGAATTTTGTTCTAAATATTTGCTAAACTTTACTTCAAATGGGTGACAGTGACGAAAAACTCATAAAAATTAAAACTAATCGTTATTTCAAATTGTTATGTTTAGTTATCATATAACCGGTTTTGTACAGGGTCTCCGTTGGCCTAGCTACGGCACTGTGTGCCATAAAGCCAATTATTATGAATATTGGTTTGAATCAAAGCTATCAAGAACTGAAACCTATTGGCGTATGTAAACTGGAGTACCAAAAATGTGAAATCAATATTGTTTTTGAAATATGACATGTGAGTTACTTTAACGACTTCAAAATAATACTCCTTCCGTCTCAAAATTATTGTCCCACTTTAATTTTTTGGTATTTCTTTCTCAACTTTGACTATAAATATTTTTGTTTATGTTATACAATACTTGATGAAAATTATACCAATGAAAATACATTTAAAACTCAATCTGTTCATATATTTTGCATCAAGTATTATGTAATATAAATAAAAATACTTAATGTCAAAGTTGAAAAATAAAAACCGAAAAAGTTAAAAAATTTTGAGACAGAGGGAGTATGTCTACAATTATTCTAATAACATAATAGTCGAAGGATAAATTCTTATGTGACCCCTTATTGAACTGTTAATGATGATCCTAATCTATTTTGTAAATACTTAGACATGAACTTATTTGTTTCGAATACTTAAAATACTAATTTAACGTGTCAACTTAACCCAAACAAGTGTAACCTAAACCGTTTTTTTATATAGTTTGACTCAAAAATATATGTCCTTTATAAAAAAAATTGAATTATTGGAACAAACAAGAGTTTGTTTTGGAAAGTTTGCGAATGGGTTGGTTGGTGATTTAAGGTGGATGAAACAAAAAGAAAAAGAAAATTGAAAGTGAACAAAAAAAAAAAAAAAAAAGAAAAAAAAAGAAAAAAGAAAAAAAAAGAAACAAAGAAAAAAAAATCTATAAGCGGACGTTTGTTTTGGGAAATGACTTATTTATTCATTCATCATTTAACTAATTTGATATAATAGACCATTGAACCCTCAATAAGAATCCAATTTCTTCACAACTTATATAAATAGAATTAATATAAATAGAACTAATATTGAGACAATCTTCAATAAATGTATCAGCTTTTTAATACTTTGTTACAAATTTTATTTACAGGATGTCTATATCAACCTATACCACTTGAACATATAACGACGTTTTCATTACAGATAAAAGATAAGACTCGAAGTTGGTACATCAGTTTTGGTGTAAGTGACAAAAAAAGGCATAAGTTGTATGCAGTATAAACTATGTGTTTGAGATAACATGTTTTGCATTACGATGATGAAAGTCACTCATGTATTGAATACCTTTTTCTTGAAATAATTATATTTACAAAAACTTACTTAAACAAACTTCTTTTATTCAGTCGAGTACCCCCGATTGAAACTAAGCATAATAACTAAATTCACATAACCCTTGCAAAACTGATGATTTTTTATGTGAACAAAGTCCGTGCATCGCATGGGCCATGATATCTCGTAGTAGTATAGATAAAAATGTAAACCAAATAATCATAACTATACAGCGAAAAAGGGCAAAAAAGGAAAATGAAAAGAAAAGGAAAAAAAAAAAAAAAAAAAAATCTAGAGGACAAAAAGAAAGAAAGAATATTCAGGAAAAAGCTACACCACAAGTACCATAAGCTCGCTCACAGGTAAACATTTCCACTACAATTTCTACACGTAATACTCGAGTCACAGGAAAGTAAAAACCCAATTTGAATTCCCAAACAACCAAAAAAAATCTAAGATTTTGTTCGTATCGTCTTCCCTCAATCACTTCGCACAATTTATTAGATCAGGTCGGTTTCATTTCTATTTTCTACTATTTTTTTTTATATAATATGTTAGTTGGTGTAATAACTTAGGAGATATATAATTTTGGTTATGATGAAATCATTAGATATATTTGAATTCTGTTACGTTTTTTTCGGTTATTTGGATTAGTTGGCCAAAAGGTCAGAAACAATAATCATAGTCTAAGGTTGTTTGTTGTTTAGGTTTTTTTGTTAGATATATTTTTGTATGTTCTTCGGTTTTACTTGATCACAATTTTTTTTTTTTTTTTTTTTTTTTTTTTTGATAGCTCATAACATGATTTTGCCGTGATTTATCTTCAGATCAAGCTCTTAGAAAAAAAAAAAAAAAAAAAAAAAAGAAGGTCAATATGTTGTGACTATGAAATAAATGTCTAAACTCTGAACCATCATGTACTTTTTTTTTTTTTTTTTTTTAAATAACAAAATATGGATTTTTGATCATGCTAATGAACATAAAATAAAACGCAACACTATGCAAGAATGTGCGCTAGGAGGAAATTGGTCCGAATTGGCCTGATGCGATTTTTTTGCCTATTAATATTACCGTGTGTGTCTGTAGATTTCCTTTCTAATTTCTGCAAGAATGATGATTAGTTTGTATTAAAAATCAAGTCCCGTGGTTACAAACTCTTTGAAACACGTTAATTTGTGTATGATTTTAAGGTTTCTGATGTTCTTGATTAGAAGCTTAAACTTGTTATGTTCTGAAATTTGATGTTCAGGCTTGGTTGTTGGCTGACTTGACGGAATTTTATCTGCAAGTGTGTTGATATTTTCCGCATTATCTTGCCCATTTTCCAAAGTAAGGCTAGGGAATGCAGAGAGATGTGCGTGATGGTCCAGAAACCTTCTTCTGAAATCCAAAGTGAATCCACCTCCCTACAACTCACCATCTTCGTTCGTGATGAGACTGGCTACATCAAGTCCAACTCATCTAATCCCTCTGCCACAACCGGAGGTTACACGACAGGTGCTTATCTGGTGCATGATCTGTGTGAAGACGGTTGAGCTGCTCTATTAGTTAAACTATTTTTACATTAACAAGATCAACGTAGTTTCTTAGTTTATTGTTATAAGGTCTGGTATACAAAGAATATGGATATCAAAGGAAACGTTTTGATGGAAAGATACGAGTTAGGGAGATTACTTGGCCAGGGGACGTTTGCAAAGGTGTACTATGCTAGGAATACGAGTACAGGCCAAGGTGTTGCAATTAAAGTAATAGACAAAGACAAGGTTTTAAGGGTCGGGCTTATGACTCAAATCAAGCGAGAGATATCTATTATGAGACTGGTTAGGCACCCTAATGTCCTACAGCTTTTCGAAGTTATGGCCACCAAAACCAAAATATATTTCGCGTTAGAGTATGCCAAAGGGGGTGAGCTTTTTGACAAAGTGTCGAAAGGAAGGTTAAAGGAAAACATTGCTCGTAAATATTTCCAACAATTAATCAATGCTGTTGATTTTTGTCATAGCAGAGGGGTTTATCACCGCGATCTGAAACCTGAGAACTTACTATTGGATGAGAACGATAATTTAAAGGTTTCCGATTTTGGGTTAAGTGCTCTTGCTGAATCTAAGCATCAAGATGGGCTACTTCACACGACTTGCGGGACGCCTGCGTATGTGGCACCTGAAGTTATTAACAGACGAGGCTATGATGGGGATAAAGCTGATATTTGGTCATGTGGGGTGATCTTGTATGTTTTGTTGACTGGTTATCTTCCGTTTCATGATTCAAATTTAATGGAAATGTATAGAAAGATAGGGAAAGCGGAATTTAAATGTCCAAATTGGTTTGCCCCGGAGGTAAAGCGGTTACTCACAAGAATGTTGGATCCAAATCCTGTTTATAGAATCACGATTGCTAAAATTAAAGAGAACAGTTGGTTTAAAAAGGGAACAACTCCCCGAAAACCAAAAACCGAGTCTGAGACTATGGACCCAGTTCCTTGTACTAATCCTGATAGAGCTTCTGGTTCTTCCGAGCAGAAACAGGAAATGATGAGACCTCCAAACTTGAATGCATTTGACATTATTGCCCTTTCTCCGGGGTTTGATTTAACAGCATTGTTTGAAGATCCTATAAAAAAGAAAGAAGCAAGATTTACTTCAATGCGACCTGCACAAGTCATCATATCAAAATTGGAGGAAATGGCTAAGCTTCTGAATATGAAGATTAGTAAAAGAGAAGCGGGATTGATGAAACTTGAGGCAACAAAGGAGGGTAGAAAAGGAATTTTGTCAATCGATGCTGAGATATTCGAGCTCACTCATTCCTTCCATATGGTTGAGGTGAAGAAATGTAATGGAGATACATTGGAATATCAGAAGGTTTTAAACGAGGGTTTAAGACCTGGACTTCAAGATATTGTTTGGACATGGCAACCTGAGGAACAAGCGCTTCAACAACAACTCGATCGACCAGTTCAATCGGAGCAAGTAGAGCAATTATCACTGCAGCAGGATCAGTTGCCCTGAACTGCATATATTTCTGAGCTATTTAAGGTATTTAATATTTGTACATGTTTATATGATGTATTCCTTCTGGCTTGCGTGATTGTATTATAGGTTTTGAATTGAATTTTGTATGTCTGTGTCATATGGCTTTTCTTTGTTGACACAGTTTTGTTAAACTAGTAATGTTAAAATTTGGCTCATTTATGGGATTGGAACAACATGACGTCTGTCTTTGTCATGCAGTCTGGAATAAGCTGTCATTGAACTCCTAGTGTTTCAGTAATGGGTTTATTCCACATTTATGAGATTGAACGTTTCATTAAAGTGTTAAACCAACACTTAATGTGGAATTTCCTATTTTTCATATAATGCAGAATAGCTAACTGGTTTTCTAATAAAGTTTTTTGAGTTCTACCCGCATATTGAGTATCTTTGCTTGCCGAGTTGGCTCATACTTCTGTAACCGGTTAGGCTGTTACGTCTTTAAAGTTTACATGTCGTTTGCAATTTGCGTATATAACCCACATAGTACAAAGCTGACAAACACATGTTGCTCGTAATCATACATGAATTCAAACACCCTGAATTAATTGGCTGAACTCTCATCACTTCATACACAGACTGAGAGCGTTATATATGTTTCGATATTATTCATTGTCCAAACCTTTGTTTTTGTTTTTCTTATGTTGTACGGTTAAAATGCCCCCTTAGTTGAAAGTTGTTTTTTGAAAAATAAAGACAGTCAACGCATGTTCCCACCTTCACGTCTTAGGTAGAGCAGTTCTGGCTTGATCCTGTTATTCCAAAACTCGTCATACAACCCTGCACCTCCACCTCTACTCTGTACCTCAACCACCACCACTCGTTCCGTTAACCTAAAAACCTCCAACCCGATCACGAATGTACCGTTTTGCCATACCAATTCCACACCCCAATCCTTTCTCCTCTTAATCCTCACATTCTCCTCCTTCACCAGCTCCTGAATCTTATCAATAACTTCCTCTGGTGGGCCCATGACCACCAGTTTCTCACCTTGTACCATCGTGTTAGGTGTGCTATCAAAGAATGGTGAAAGATTCAAACCGGAGGAAAATGAGATGATATCAAAAGCATTCAGTGAAGCTGTTTTAGCATTTTGCTCAGGCTTCACAAGAAATTCTTCATCTTCACATTCGTAAAACTTTGTTCCTTTGCTTCCTTTTTTGAACCACGGACTACTTGTGATCTCATCGATTGTTATCCTTGTCGACGGGTTCGTGTCAAGGAGACGTGCCAATAACCGCCGGAGATCCCCGGACATCCATTTGGCAAATTGATAATCACCTCTGTAAATCTTCTTGTACAACATCATGAGATTAGGGTCATTAAACGGTAAGTAACCCGCTGTCAACACAAACAATATGACACCACATGACCACAAATCTGCCTTCGATCCATTATATCCTCTTTTTGTAAGAATCTCTGGCGCAACATAAGCTGGTGTACCACACAATGTATGTAGCAAACCATCATCTTTTATCTGTGCTGTGACAGCACTCAACCCAAAATCAGAAACTTTCAAATTCCCGTTTTCATCAATCAAAAGATTCTCCGGTTTCAAATCTCGATGATAAACGCCTCGTGAATGACAATACTCAATCGCCGATATCAACTGCTGAAAATACTTTCGGCTTTGAGATTCGCTTAACCGTGTCTTTGCAACTTTCGCAAACAACTCACCACCTTTAACAAGCTCCATAACAAAATAAATCTTTGTTTTTGTAGCTAAAACTTCATACAATTTAACAATATTTGGATGCCTTAGCCTACGCATGATATCGATTTCACGTTCTATGTTTGACATGAGACTCGTATTACTTGTGATCTTTTGTTTATTGAATACTTTAACCGCGAGGCTTTGGCCCGTGGCAATGTCTCTGGCATGGTAGACTTTGGCGAAAGCACCACAACCAAGGAGTTTACCGAGTTCATATTTCCCGAACAAGGAGTTGGGTGGTGGGGGAGGTATGGTGGAGCTACTAGCAATGCCGACCTCTGGCATCGTTGTAAACGACACCAGAGTTCGGATCGGAATTGGTTGGGTTGCTCAAAATATTTGGAAGAAGGTGTTATAGATTAGATATTAATAGGATTGGGTTTGAAATTGGTTTGAATGTTTGGTTTTTGTCTTCAAGAGATTAATTTATGGCTTGAAATTGAAAGTGTTTGGTACCCCGAACTTTGAGGATTCTTGTGGTCTATGCAATGTCTAATCATTTTCGTTTACATTAAATTCGGCTACAATGACATAAAAAAAATATAGGAGATGATTTGCACACTCTCTCAATTGATTGGGACACTCCAATTTAAGATATTTGGACATTTATACCATCACAGCGTTACATTTTCACCCATGTGAGGGTATAAATGTCCAAACATAATTAATTAAAGTGTCCTAATCAATTAGGAGAGTGTGCAAATCATCTCTCAAAAAATATTAATCAATCCATAGCAAAATATATATTGGATAATGTATGTATAACTCATCTAAACATAAAAAAGGATTACACTTGACCACCAAAATTGAGAACATTTCAAGCTATCTAGTTTGTCGGAGGTTTTTTTCGAAGCATTCCCTTTACCCTCGAGTAGAGGGGTGACTGTCAACCTCCTATCTTTCTTTCCTCCAAGGTTAGGAAGAGATGTCGAATTCGTTTTAGTAATTAATTTCTTATAATTTGGCGAATTTCAGTTCGATTTGTTTTCTTAGTCCAACTAATTTGTGAACCAAACATAACCTAATAATCTAATTGAATCTCATTTCACATGTTTGAGCTAATTTATGCTAGCTTGATTTAAGCCATATCTTAGACAAACTACCTTCAAACTATGTTTCATTATTCTTAAGTTATACGATCCAATGAAAAATATCACCTAGCAGAAAATACTCAAATAGTTCTTCATAGTATGTAACTATGGATATTGATAAATAACAACATGGAAATTTTGTGAATCCAACATCCACGTACTCATACTCCTATATTCGGTGGACAATTTCTGTATCTCAATCTATATTTAAGCAGTATTAAGAATGCTAACGGCAATAATAATTAATCGATGTTATTTGCATTTCTTTGTGATTGAAAGATCTAAATATGTGACTAATTTTGTGCTTAAATGCATGTGGCACCAATTTATTGGTTTGTGAAGAAGTGAGTCTGGTCACCAACAATATTGAGAATTGATATCTACACCACATTTTTTGATGCAAGCACCACAATTGCACAAATTGTGATGCATACATCAAAAGATGTGGTGTGAGTATCACCCCTTATTTGCAATTGGGCCAAAAGTCTGATCCATAAAGTCCATTGGGTCAAGTCTTATTAAACCCGAGTCAGACTCAAATTGTCAAGCTCGTAAAACGACGACGTCGCACGTGAGGTAGGTACCAAGCCAACATTAGCCTCGTGGGAATAAAAAAGCCTGACACTGACACTAATTGAACTTTACTCGTTAATGCATTCTCACCCCCACACCAATTATTTTGTTTTTCTCTTCTTCCTCCTCATTCACCATGTCACATGTGAAATTATTTTCGTCAAAATTATGTGCTTATAACATTTTTCAAAATTTTCTTTGGCCACTTAACAAGAATTACTTCGAAGTTGTCAACAAAAATCAACACAATAAATAAATTATTATTATTTTTGTGTGTGAAAAGGACACAATAACAAATTGTTTCACATAACATGATCATACAAACTAGTTGTGTCAGCTGACGTTTTTATAAGGAATCCAATGTTCAAGCATCACTAGATATATATTTTGAGGTGGTTGAAAAAAGAGTCGAACCAGCCATGAGATACCTCTGTTCGACCGTGTATAGCAGTCAAAGACTCGCCTTCTTTGAATAATCAGAAGAGAATAAGCTCACTCATTTACCCGATTTAACTTAAAATTCGAGACGATTGACTATTGAAAAATACTTAAGCTAAAAAGATGGTTGTTTAAACATTTGTGTCAACTAAATTGTGAAAGTGTTAGAAACTTGAAACAACTCTAGCTAATAATAAAGTTGTTTAACGAGAACTGCAATAAACATGAAGATCGAACATAAAATAAAGTATTGAACATCTTCTAAATTTTCTCCTTTCATTCGGAGCCAATGGAAACAAAAATCAGTATCGCTCCATAGTGAAAAAGACACTAGTTTACTTTGTAACATTGTGGTTGGGTGAATTCGAGAATTTTTCGATTTCTTAATTTCTCGACGTTACCATGTATTGTATTAGCTTTGAATTTGTGTATCTCATCGTCTATGCAAGGTTAGATTTAAAAAAAAAAAAAAAAAAAAAAAAAAAAAGGAGTTTTTTAACTAGTGTAAATTGGTAAATATTTATCTTTTGCGAATCACACAATTATTGTGACAAATGTCTCACTAATTTAGACAGTAAAAATGTCAAATGATCAACAAAATTCCAAAGACTACATGAAATTTTAAAATACATAAACTACAAAATATGAGCCAAGACTCTTGCGGAAGCCCTGACCGCCCTTCTACATTCTATCTTGTAGATTCTTCTAATTAGTCATTTCGGACTCGTAAAAGGTGGCTATTATTTTTTTAGAAAGACAATTTTAACTATTTAAAATGAACTAATAGTTACGCACTTTGATATCTTTAATTATAAGAGATCTTAATTACAAGTCTCACCGGCTACATATGTTGTGGTGGTCCGAAAAGTAAAAAGTCACATGATAAAGCCAGTTACGTCGCGTAAATTTGAATTAAAAAAACTTTTTTTTAAAGAAACTTTAAACAAATAAAAACCTACTTTTGTCCGTACAAAGTCACAAATGTTTACTATTGCAACAATATCCAATCTCGTCAAAACCTGTGTTTTGAAACCCGGTTTGATCCGGGTGGTTGAACCACTTTTGGCAAAAAAAAAAAAAAAAAAAAAAAAAAAAAAAAAAAAAAAAATTGAAAATCCAATTTGACCATCGAGTCTCTTGTGATCTGAGTCAGCCTAGTGCATCAAAGTCAACCGTGTTTACTATAGCAACAACATCCAATCTGAGTTAAAAACACTTTTTATTAAAAATAAATAATAAATAAATAAATAAATAAAGTTTGAAAATCCAACTTGACCATCGAGTTTCTTGTGATCTGAGTCAACCTAGTGCATCAAAGTCAACCGTGTTTACCATAGCAACAACATCCAATTTGAGTTAAAAACACTTTTTCTTAAGAAAACTAAATAAATAAAAACCTACTTTTCCATACAAAAGTCACCATTGTTTACTATAGCAAGAACATCCAATCTCGTTAAAATCCATGTTTTGAAACCCTTTTTGCCCCAAAAAGGGGTCAAAATGAACCAGTTTTTTGAGGCTTAAGAATCCAGTTTTGACTCGCCGAGTTTTATGTAACCAGAGTAAATCTAGTACATCAAAGTCGGCTTTTTTTTAGAAAATGTATACGATAAGTTTAGATTGAACGAATCCAACAAATCTAAGTTTGGATTGAACATGATGATGGATAGTGTTGTTTTTAAGTTTAAAACTTGTATCGTCGTTGAATTGTATGTGTTTGGTATTGTATAATATATGTTTTGTAAACCTATAATGTGAATGATATTGAACTTTCTAGGTTTTATGTATGTTTGATATTAAAAACTAAAGGTTTTACGGGTGTTTAATGAGCCAATTATTGTGCTGAGCAAATCCACCTAAAAACCGACCCGACCAAAACCGAACCGACCTTTTTCGAATATTTATTTCGGCTTTTGTCGGTTTCGAAAACTGACCCGACCAAAACCGAACCGACCTTTTTCGAATATTTATTTCGGTTTTTGTCGGTTTCGAAAACTGACCCGAACAGAGTTATCCTGATACGTGGGAATCGCACCAGGTTTTACCTCTCAAGGGATCTCGAGAAGCTTACAACCCCCACCAGGCAGTGTACCTGATCGTTGTAGTATAGTATAGTGACAAGTACCAGGGGATTGATCGTTCAACTCAGGAATAGTGTCGCTAGGATTAGAAAGCCTAAAAACTAGGTCTAGAGGTGAGAGATGATTCTTTTTATATTTTTATGTTTTAATAAAAGCAATTAAAAATCTCGGTTTTTGGAGGAATGAGCGGAATTAGTTGCTAATCAACTAACCCAATAACTAAGATGCAATATAATAAAATAACAAAAATGAAAATAAATCTAATTAAACTAGTGGTGTGAACAATAATAGGGAAAGTTGTGTTTACTTAGTTTTCATTACTCCCTAGATATCTTTTACAGGTTGATAGTTTGTTACAATTGCATGGATAACGGGTCGTACTCCTTAATACCAGTCGTAGGGCCGTGTACAGTATTCCCTAACTCTATAAAATCCTACTTCACTCCTATGTCGAGCCGTTAGAAGCTCCTAACATGAGATTATTAGAATTCTCCTACGCATTAAATACAACCAAAAATCATAGTACACCTCTGATCATGTTTCTTAAGACGTTCAAGCATGTCACCAATGGAAGTCTGCCAGTTTTCTTAAGCCTAACATTGAATACAATCATCCGTAACAACTATAAACAAGCAATCAACCCATACTTAACATCTAGGTTTCACTACATCTAAGCAAACACACAAGAGATCTAGCCTAACATGTTAAATTCAAGACAAGCGTAAGATATATTCAAACAACACATAGACATATTGAATGAATTGAAAGAGTACTTATCTCAATTGAACATGAAAGGTTTCTAAGGGTAAAAACCCTTGAAAAAGCAGTAATATTCGTGCTAGGGTTTCTCCAAAGTTACACCTTACTTGTTCCTCTCTAATGAATAAAAATTGCAAAACTATATATAGATTTTACAGGGTGACGGCGTCAAGAAGGAATATCTGACGCCGTCAACTCGCCGCCCATAATGAAATCGGATTGCCTAGATCCAGTTTTGATGCCGTCATGTGCACTTCTACTCTGGGCCGTCACTTGTATTTGAACCATGACGACCTATGGTGACGCCGTCATGTCCATAGTGTAAATCTCTTTTGGATCGTCACGTGTATCATCCACTTCCACCTCTTGTATTACTCTTGACGCCGTCATTAAGGATCATGTGACGCCGTCAGGTACTGTTAACAGCAAGGAAAATTAAAACTTTGCCGTTTTCTTCACTTTTATGCTCCAACAACGTCCAAAATGCTTTCTTTTCCAGAATTCACTCCAAAATTACCTAAAATGACAAAAGGAACGATTTAGGGCAATATTTGATCAAATAAATTCGAATTCGGGCTTAAATGACCCCCTAAAAACGGTTCATTTTTCACCTTATCAATACCTATTTCTCAGTTCGGTTCTTTTTTGGTTTTCGTTTCGTGTCGATTTTTGTCAGTTCGGGTCGGGTTTGACCCGATGCTCACCCCTAAATGGAAAACTAAATTGACTCGACGGTCAAACCAGTTGAACTAATAACCTAGTGACCCGGATTTAAAACATGGTGTTAATACAAATATCGCCTAAAAACGTTATTTATATTTTACGATCTTTGCTATGTTTTGTTAACGACAAAATGTAAACTTTAGTTTCTAAGTAAAACATAATCTTAGTTTTAAAAGACTTGCATAAACTAGACTTTTGCTACATTTTACATTTCATAAAACACAACACTTTTTATTTCTTAAAATAGAAATGTCACATCACATTTATGGCAAGTTTTGTCAATATACATTTATGGAAAGAAAGTGTGTTTGACTAACTTTGTGTTTGCTTGCAAGTTATGTGTTTGACTAGGGGTAATGAGATGTGACATTGTTTGGTTTACAAGGTGTAATGAGATGTGACATTGTTTGGTTTGCAAGATTTATTGCAAAACCAACTGCAAGCCCGGCGGAACCCAGGGGGTACACGGGCAGAACCCATCTGAGGGTTCCGCCGTATCCGCCAGGCCTGCAGAAGGCTTTGCTATAAATACCAAGCCACAAGTTGATTTTTGGCTTATCACTCTACATTATATTTACACACATTCAATGAACCAAATGAGCTCACTCCACCACCTACTAAATCACCCATTGATCCAACTCCACCAAGTGCTCCAACCCAACCATCCAAAACTCCATCACCATCACCGTTACCCAAAATTGAACCTATGGAGTTATTTGGGTCTCCTCCGACATCACCACACCCTTTTGTCCAAGATCTAAATGATCTTCCACCAAGACCTACACAACCACCACCTTTTGCAAATCAATCACCAAGGTCAATTCTTGACCTTGATGAGGATTTTAACCACACCCAACCACCACAACAAGTGTACCATCAACCCAAACCATTGTTGTTTCACCCTATCTACCATGACATTCATAGTCCTCTTTATGGAGAACCAAACTTTGAAAACCATGATCACCCAACTCCACCACATTCTCAAGCCCAAACCTTTGAGTATTTCTTTCCTTCATATGAGGAAATCCAAAGCATGGATGAGAACCACCTTCATCAAGCAATGGAATTTCAAACCACCTTGCTTGACTCAATACCTAACCCATCCTCCACCCAAGAACCAAAAACCAACCAATCCTCAAACCAAGAAACCAAAACCAACCCATTTTCACCCACTCATCCCCGTGTTTGCTCAAATTGTGATAAAATGGGTACAAGCATCAAAACGTTGCTTCACCAATTCCAAGATGAAACCCGTTTTGCATTCCAACACGTCATAGAACGTTTGGATGCTCTTTCCCACCCAAACAAATCCTAGATAACCTTTGGAGGCCGTTCGCCCCATTTAGGAAAGTAGGATTTTATTTTTCTTTCTTGGTTTTTTTTTTTTTTTTTTTTTTTTTTTTGCTTTTGTTTAGAAGTAGAAGAACATTTCACATTTCTTGTCTTTTGACTTTTCAAAGTCAAAATTTTACTTGGAATGATATTTCTTTCTACTTACTTTCGTGCATTGTTGGTTGATCATTTTTGTGTTGTCATTGTGGTTGCAATGTGTGTGGTAACTACAAGCTTGACTATATATATCACCAACTAACCATTTTTTTTGTAGGATCAAAATCCATGTTTCCCATCTTGGGACTCCTTTTAGGGGGAGTAACAATCAATGGGGAGCAAGTGCATTATTCCGCTTCGCTACTCTACTTTTTGTTTCGACAAAAAGGGGGAGAAATATATTAAACCTTCAAAACTTAATATGATTTTTATCACTTAAGTAAAACAAGTTTAATATAATTTTTTTTAAGTCTTAAACACCAAGATTTTGTGAGTTACTTAAAAACAAAGTTTATGTTTTGTCATCAACAAAAAGGGGGAGATTGTTAATACAAATATCGCCTAAAAACGTTATTTATATTTTACGATCTTTGCTATGTTTTGTTAACGGCAAAATGTAAACTTTAGTTTCTAAGTAAAACATAATCTTAGTTTTAAAAGACTTGCATAAACTAGACTTTTGCTACATTTTACATTTCATAAAACACAACACTTTTCATTTCTTAAAACAGAAATGTCACATCACATTTATGGAAAGTTTTGTCAATATACATTTTTGGAAAGAAAGTGTGTTTGACTAACTTTGTGTTTGCTTGCAAGTTATGTGTTTGACTAGGGGTAATGAGATGTGACATTGTTTGGTTTACAAGGTGTAATAAGATGTGACATTGTTTGGTTTGCAAGATTTATTGCAAAACCAACTGCAAGCCCGGCGGAACCCTGGGGGTACACGGGCGAAACCCATCTGAGGGTTCCGCCGTATCCGCCAGGCCTGCAGAAGGCTTTGCTATAAATACCAAGCCACAAGTTGATTTTTGGCTTATCACTCTACATCATATTTACACACATTCATTCATTCTTTCATCTAACCCTTTAACATTTCATATGTGAAGTTTCTTTTTGTAGCAAAGAGATTCACGAGTTCATTAAAAGTAACAAGTATTCAACACAACGTTGCAAGACTTGTTAGCTTACCATTGTGTAGACTTGTGTAGTTTACACTTCATTTGATTGTGTATTTTCAGTAGTGATCGGTTAGTATTTTAGTCCTCAAAATACAAAGTGTATCGGGAGTAGTTGTACCCTTGTAAAAGAACTAACGGGAGTGGTTGTACCCTTGGTAAAGAACTCGACATCTAGCTTAGTGTCGGTAAAAGTATAAGTGACGTGTAAGGTTTTCTCCGCCGATGAAAGGAGCTTGTTGACTAGTGAAAGAAACTCTCGAGTTAGATACTCGGGGCGTGGACGTAGGGCAAGGAAAAAGAGTCCTTGTAGCTGAACCACGATAAATACTCGTGTTGTGGTTTGATCGTTTCTTTCATTTACTTGCATGTTATATATTGTGTTTGTGTATATATCTTTGATCAAACGAAAAGTTTCAAAGCTAACTAAACAAGTTAAAAAGATTTTAAACGGTAAACTATTCAACCCCCCTTCTAGTTTTACACAATTGGCATCAAGAGCTACGTTACTCAAGCGTTTAAAATATATTGTGTTTTAAAACTTGAAACGATCCATGGATTTTGAAAATTACAAAGAAGGGCAATCTATGCAAAGACCACCACTCTTTGAAGAAAATGGTTTTATATATTGGAAAAACCGTTTTGAAACTTATGTGAAATCTAAAGATATAGATTTATGGTATATAATCATTGATGGTGATAACGTAGTTACTAACATTAAAGATGATGATCAAAAGAAATTGATTGGTAAAAATAATGAAGCTAAAATGATGCTTTACAATGCTTTGCCTAAGAAAGAATATGAAAGAGTCTTTATGTGTAAAACCGCCAAAGATATTTGGCAATCTTTAATTGTCACTCATCAAGGAAACTCACAAGTTAAAGATAACAAAATTGATCTTCTTGTTCAACAATATGAACAATTTGTTATTTCTGAAGATGAGATTATTGATAATGCTTTTGCTAGGTTTAACACTATTATTACTTCACTTAAAGCACTTGATGAATCTTTTTGTAGTAAGAACTTTGTCAGGAAATTTCTTAGAGCACTCCATCTGAAGTGGAGAGCAAAAGTGAGCAATTGAAGAATCCAAAGATCTTTCAAGCATGTCACTTGATGAGCTAATTGGAAACCTCAAAGTTCATGAAATGGTAATGGAAAAAGATTCGGAACTAGTTAGAGGCAAGAAAGAAAAAGTTAAGTCCATTGCCTTGAAAGCTAGAGTCCAATCAAGTGATGATGAAGAATCTACTTCGGATAGTGATGATGAGGAATATGCTATGGCCGTTAGAGACTTCAAGAAGTTCTTTCGTAGAAGAGGGAAGTTTGTAAGGCAACCTAAAGATGACAAGAAAACTTTCTGAAAAGATCATGATGATAGGAAAGGAAAGGTTGAAAGAAAATGCTATAGGTGTGGAGACACAAGTCATCTTGTAGGAGAATGTCCAAAACCACCAAAGAGCAAACCTAAACAAGCTTTTGTGGGTGGTGCTTGGAGTGACTATGAAGGAGATGACGATGAGCCAAAGAATGATGATATTGCTCTCATGGCTCACAACTCAAATGAGGTACTCTCCGACTCATCTTACTTCTCTATTGATGATGACACCTTACAAAAAGAATATAACAAACTTTGTGAATTGAGCTTAAAAATCATAAACAAAAATAAATTTTTGAAAACTAAAAAGGAGTTTTTAGAAAATGAAGTTTATGGGTTGAAAGAAAAAGCCAAGAGATTAGAAAAGAGTAAAGGTATTGACACATCATGCAAATCATGTGAAGAGCTTAAACTAGAAGTTGAGAAACTTAAAATTACTCAAAATGATCTTATAAAACAAACCACAAAGTTTAAGAAGTTCGATTAGAGCATTTCTTGTGCGGATGAAATTATGAAACTTCAAAAGTCACCCTTTGATAAAACAGGACTAGGATTTACGAAAATAGAAACTTTAAAGGGTCAAACAAAACAAGAAAAGAATGCACAAGAAACTAACAAAACTGCTACAGCAGCCTGCGGATCAGACGGAACCTAATCCAGGGTTCCGCCCTTTGGACCCGAAGGTTCCGCCAGGTATGCTGCAGCAGTAACTCCATCCACATCGGATCGTTCAAAATTTGTTAAAGTTACGTATAAAAATAGAACAAAACCTGTGTTTAAAACTGGAGTAGGACTTAGTAAAAATGAATTTAGAGCTAAGACTACGCAACCAAGACCTACGACTCCAATTCCCAAACGCCCCTTTCCAAAGAGCAACTTCAACGCTCGACCAAACTACCAACATGTTTGGAACCAAAACACTCCTGGACATTACCAAACTCCAAATTACATGTCATGGAACCCTTATGCTCTATTTTCATATTTGGAACGAGTTAATGGTATGCTTAACCAAAATGGACCCATGAGAAATTAGGGACCAAATGTTTGAGTGTTTTTCATAAAATAGGTATGCCTCAAAGTTTGTTTGGAACCGGATGAATGGATTAAAGATAGCGGTTGTTCAAGGTACATGACGGGTAACAAAAGCCTCTTCACTACTTATCACAAATGTGACGGAGGCAATGTTACGTTTGGTAGTAAAGCTAAGAGCAAAATCATCGGAAAAGGTACAATCTCTCATGACTCCCTTTTTATAGATGATGTAGCTCATGTTGATAACTTAGATTTTAATCTCCTTGGTATTAGTCAACTCTGTTGTAATAAGTATAATGTCCTCTTTAGTGAAAACGGAAGCAAAATACTTAAAGATGGTATAACCATAGGCAAAGGTGCCCTTAAGAACAACGTATACGTCATGAAGATGGATCCAACATCTAGAGACAAACTTTGCCTTACCTCATTAGATGAATCTTCAACTTTATGGCATAGACGTTTAGGACACGCTAACATGAGACTAATCTAAAACCTCTCCTCCAAAGACTTAGTTCGTAACCTACCTAAGTTGAAATATGACCAACACTTTTGTGATGCTTGCAAAGTCGATAAACAAGTCCATAGTAGCCATAAGGCTAAAAACTTGGTTTCTACATCTAGGTGTCTAGAACTTTTACATATGGATTTATTTGGTCCATCCGCTATACAAAGTTATGGAGGTAACTTCTACACTTTGGTCATAGTTGATGATTACTCAAGATATACTTGGACAAAATTTTTGAAAAGTAAAAATGAAGCTTTTGATAAATTTGAGATTCTAAGTAAGAAAATTCAAAATCAAGTAGGGTCTAATATTGTGTCTATTAGAACGGATCACGGTCGTGAACTTGATAATGAATTTCAATTTGGAAACTTTTGTGATATTAATGGTATTACTCATAACTTTTCGGTTCCACATACTCCTCAATCTAATGGTGTAGTAGAACGTAAAAACCGGACATTGCAAGAGATGAGTAGAACAATGCTTAATGAACAAAACATTCCACAAAAGTTTTGGTGTAATGCTGTTGACACATCAACGTACATTTTAAATCGAGTCTTAATTAGACCATTTTTGAATTAAACTCCTTATGAACTATATAAAGGTAAAAAGCCTACATTAGGATACTTTAGAGTGTTTGGGAGTAAATGTTTCATTCTTAACACCAAGGATTATCTCACCAAATTTGACCCAAAGTCTTATGAAGGTGTATTTCTTGGATATTCACAAAATAGTAAAGCTTACATTGTTTTGAACAAAGAAACCTTAAGAGTCGAGGAATCGTTGAACGTAAAATTTGACGAGAGTCCACCTCTCTCTAAGACATCACCTTTGGTAGATGATGACTTAGTTGAAAGCCATGTAATAGAAAGTCAAGAGATTTTAGGTAATGACAAGGAAGATGAACTATTAAACAAAGAACTTGTCAATGTCAAAGAATCTAAAAGTCATCCATTAGATGGTGTCATAGGCAACATTAACGAAAGAACACTAAGGTCAAAAGTTCAAAATGAAAGCAACTATTTTTGTTTCGTGTCAACCATTGAACCTAAAAACATTAATGAAGCCATTAAAGATGAGTCTTGGGTAATTGCAATGTAAGATGAGTTAAACCAATTTGTTAGGAATGATGTATGGACATTAGTTCCTCAACCAAAGAGTCAAACTATAATTGGAACAAAATGGGTATTTCGTAATAAAATAGATGAAAATGGAATTGTGTCTAGAAACAAAGCTAGGTTAGTTGCACAAGGATATAACCAACAAGAAGGCATTGACTACGATGAAACTTTTGCTCCGGTTGCTAGGGCCGAGTCAATTAGAATCTTACTTGCATATGCATGTGCACACAATTTCAAACTCTTTCAAATGGACGTCAAAAGTGCATTTCTAAACGGAGTCATAAATGAAGAAGTGTATGTTGCTCAACCACCGGGCTTCATCGATTTTGAAAAACCAAATCATGTTTACAAACTTAAAAAGGCTCTTTACGGACTTAAGCAAGCTCCAAAAGCATGGTATGATCGACTTAAAACCTTCCTAGTTGACCATAAGTATACCATGGGCTTAGTTGATAATACTCTCTTCACTAAGAAGAAAGATTCACATATTATCATAGTCCAAATCTATGTTGATGACATTATATTCGGTTCAACTTGTCAAGAATTATGTGTGGATTTCTCAAAAATCATGCATGACGAGTTTGATATGAGTATGATGGGAGAACTCAACTTTTTCCTAGGACTCCAAATTAAACAACTAGAAGATGGTATCTTCTTTAACCAATCCAAATATATTAAGGACATTCTTAAGAAATTTGGATTAGAAGATTCGAAACCAATCAAAACTCCCATGTCCACGGAAACTAAACTCACCAAGGATGAGGAAAGTGAATCCGTAGATAGCACTAAATATAGAGGTATGATTGGTAGTCTACTTTACCTGACGGCTAGTAGACCCGACATTATGTTTAGTGTTTGTCTATGTGCTCGTTTTCAAGAAGATCCTAAGACTACCCATCTCGAAGCCGTTAAAAGGATTTTTAGGTATATTAAGGGCATTACACATTTAGGTTTATGGTATCCCAAAGGAACGAGAATAGACACCATAGTGTATGCCGACTCGGATCATGCCGGTGACTATGTCGATAGAAAAAGTACAAGTGGTATTTGTACTTTTGTTGGACATTGTCTCACCCTCATGGTTCTCTAAGAAGCAAACGGCTCTTGCTATCTCAACAACGGAAGCCGAGTACGTTTCGGCCGGAAAGGCATGTCAACAAGCTCTTTGGATGAAGCAAGCTCTTGTCGACTACGGAATTCAACTCAACAACATCACAATTCTTTGTGACAACAAAGGTGCCATTGATCTTAGCAAAAACCCGGTTCAACATGCTCGTACCAAACATATTGAAATTCGTCATCATTTCCTTCGTGACAACGTTCAAAAAGGAAATATCTCAATTGAGAAAGTTTCTTCCGAAGACAACATAGCCGACATTCTCACAAAACCTCTTAAACGTGAACCTTTTAACCTTCTTAGGCTAGGCTTAGGACTCATGGAACCTACATTGTAGTTCTGGACTTTAGACAAAAATCACAAAAATCAAAACAAATCCATAACTCTTTTTCTCAGCAGGGTCGGCGGAACCCTCAGACATAACGGACGGGACCCATCTCAGGGGTCCGCCGTATCCGCCGACCTGCAGAGTCAATATTTTTGTTTATATTAAACCAAACACCCATTATCTCATACCACCACTTCCAAACTGTTACTATTCACTTTACCATCCATCCATACCTACGAATTCTTGGTCTTCTTTTCACTCACATTGCAAATCAATCATCATTGTAAGTATTCTAAACTTAATTACAATCCTGATCTAAGTCTAGGAATTCTATTTTTGCACAAAAACAAAAACTTGGGGTTATGCATTAACTTGAGAAATTCATGCATGAAATTAGGTGTTTAACAAAACTAATCATGTTCCCCATAGTTAGGAATTGCATCCTTATTTAGTGTAAACATGTTTGCTAAAACACCCCATGACCAATTTTTCCAAAAATTTCTCACAAATAGGACAAATATTTTTTCGTCTCACATTGAGAATACAAAATCAAAACGTTATGCTTAGAAACATCACTTGCATAATGTCTCTTGAATGCAAAAGGGAATAAATAACCAATATGTATTTTCAGGTACATTCAAACGAAGCTACATTGAACTAGGAGCGTTTGGGTTATCTTTTGTTTTATAACAAAACTTGCATTATAAAACATTTTTGAAGTATCAAAATGAGTCAAGATAACCGCACCTCCACATTGTTTTCATATAGGCACACACTAGAACATCTACATTATAATAGTAGTTTACTTAAACTAAAATGTGAAATTTTGTTGTTCTAGGAATCATCATGCCTCCTCTAACCCACTATGACCACAAGGACACCATTAAGTACCTACCAAAACACCACAAAACCAAAGGCCTTACCCCAAACCAAGTCAATGTTTTCAAAGTCTTAGAAAAACACTATGTCCATGAGGGTAGAACCATTGACCCGTCCTTCCTAGAAGGCACAAACCTTTACGCTGAATTTGCCACAATCAACTTTGAGTGTCTTTTGGAAATCAACGAGCCTATTTGTCCTAGGTTCATTTTGGAATTCTATGCATCCGCCATCCTCTCCACGGATGATTATGGTCAATGTCTATCAACTTTAGAATTAGTGGTCATCAATACTCCTTCACTCTTGAGGAGTTTGCTCAAATCCTAGGTGTCCCAAACCGTGGTACTTGCATCTATTCCGACTTGCACTCCCTCTCAACTCTTGACAACCTCCATGACCGCATCCATCCTTATGACACACCTCTTGTGTCAAAAGATGTACTCCGTGACCACCTCTTTGTTAGGACAACCAACATTAGGAGAACCCGTTCGGGTAATGAGGTCGATAAGGACCCATATGGAATGGAAATGAATGAACTCAAGACCCAATTCAAGAAATGGGAGGAAGTCCTTAGAGCAAATTTCATTAGCACCATAGGAAATCGAGACCATATCAACTTTTGCCTTTGCTACATGCTCTACTCTTTGTCCGTTAGGCAACCCTTCAATCTTGCCTACTACATGGCCAAGAGAATGGCCGACATTCCCGTGCATGGCACAACGGCTATGCCGTATGGAATGCTCTTTACCCGTCTCTTTAGGTTCATCTCACCCATTCCACCAACTCCAAACGGTCTTCGCCTTGATTACTCTCTCATTCCGCACACCTTTGTCCCACTAAGTGATAAGAGAGTGTACAAAGCCCAAGGAAAACGTCCACATCCTCCTACCTCATCTTCATCTTCCTCAATGAGTGAAGATGACAATTTGCCAAACTCTAGGCTCCCACCTCTCGAATACCTATCCCAACTTCCGGATATTCCTAATGAGTCGGCGGAGTTCAAGCAAACAAAGGGGATGTTTAAGAATCTTGGAGGATTCCTTGGAAAGCTCAAGAACAATATTGACGGTCAATGAGTGCGGGTGTGTCGGAGTGTTTGGCACTAGGTGCTATTTGAACAAATTTGGTTGTTTAAACAATGTTTATGATGTATTTGTGTGTTAGTACAATGTTTGATACAATTTGGAACATGTAGTATCTAACTTTGATGCAGGTAGACAACTTTTGGCAAGTTGTCAAATTTTCATGTTTATGATATTTTCACTAAGTACAGTGAAATTCTCGACCTCAAGGTCAAAGTCCTATGATATGTGTGTTTACGTGTCTATTTTTTGCATTGCCTAACCAGAAATGCACTATCTTTTTTATTTTAGGAGTTTTCGAAAATTTTGAAAATCGTCTCGCGGGTCAAAATCGCGGACTGCCACTTTTTTCAGCCCTGGCGGATCTGGCGGTACCCAAAATTGGGTTCCACCAGTGTATTTTCTGGGCAACCCAGAAATGGCCCAACGGACCCCGCGGAACCCTCAAACGGGTTCCGCCTGTGTTACCTGAGGGTTCCGCCAGTTACCTGCAGAAAATTTCTTTTTGTTTTCAACATTTCAACATCCAAACACCAAAATACAATCCTTTTAGATAGAAACTCATTTCCTGCAATTTGTTTAGCACAATAGGGTACTTCTCATTTCTTATAACTCAACCAAAACCATTTCTCGCCAAATTTCAAAAATAGCCATAACCACCCCAAGGACCCTTCACACATAAAGGAAGGAACCCTTCTAAAGGTTCCTTGAAATCCCTGAGATTTATACTTCAACAAATCTACCAAAACCACTAAGCATTTAGTGCAAAACTTGTCTTCTCACTTCACCATTTTCATTGGATTGACTTCCATGATATGACAACCCACAATTAGTTTTCCAAATCATTAGGAACCTCCATTTTTGTATGGACTAACATCAAATCCAAACACTCCTTCCCACAATCCTTCATCACTATAAATTAAACCATCCTAAACACTATCAAATCACACCTTCTTCATCACAATTTCTTAACTTCTAAACCATTTTTAACCATGACTAAGTCAACAATCACTTCTCAACCATCACGACCCATCCGGAAAACTGCCCGGATAAGTGTAAAACCACTATGGTCCAATCAATCCATCAACCTAAGCTCCTCATCTTTGGATGAATTCACCTCACCTATAAAAAATGAACACTTTTTAAACCTTGCATCTCCATCTCCATCACCCAATGAACCAAATGAGCTCACTCCACCACCTACTAAATCACCCATTGATCCAACTCCACCAAGTGCTCCAACCCAACCATCCAAAACTCCATCACCATCACCATTACCCAAAATTGAACCTATGGAGTTATTTGGGTCTCCTCCCACATCACCACACCCTTTTGTCCAAGATCTAAATGATCTTCCACCAATACCTACACAACCACCACCTTTTGCAAATCAATCACCAAGGTCAATTCTTGACCTTGATGAGGATTTTAACCACACCCAACCACTACAACAAGTGTACCATCAACCCAAACCATTGTTGTTTCACCCTATCTACCATGACATTCATGGTCCTCTTTATGGAGAACCAAACTTTGAAAACCATGATCACCCAACTCCACCACATTCTCAAGCCCAAACCTTTGAGTCTTTTTTTCCTTCATACGAAGAAATCCAAAGCATGGTTGAGAACCACCTTCATCAAGCAATGGAATTTCAAACCACCTTGCTTGACTCAATACCAAACCTATCCTCCACCCAAGAACCAAAAACCAACCAATCCTCAAACCAAGAAACCAAAACCAACCCATTTTCACCCACTCATCCCCATGTTTGCTCAAATTATGAGAAAATGGGTACAAGCATCAAAACGTTGCTTCACCAATTCCAAGATGAAACCCGTTTTGCATTCCAACATGTCATAGAACGTTTGGATGCTCTTTCCCACCCAAACAAATCCTAGACAACCTTTGTAGGCCGTTCGCCCCATTTAGGAAAGTAGGATTTTATTTTTCTTTCTTGGTTATTTTTTTTGTTTTTGTTTAGAAGTAGAAGAATATTTCACATTTCTTGTCTTTTGACTTTTCAAAGTCAAAATTTTACTTGGAATGATATTTCTTTCTACTTACTTTCGAGCATTGTTGGTTGATCATTTTTGTGTTGTCATTGTGGTTGCAATGTGTGTGGTAACTACAAGCTTGACTATATATATATATCACCAACTAACCATTTTTTTTGTAGGATCAAAATCCATGTTTTCCATCTTGGGACTCCTTTTAAGGGGAGTAACAAGTAAGGGGGAGCAAGTGCATTATTCCGCTTCGCTACTCTACTTTTTGTTTCGACAAAAAGGGAGAGAAATATATTAAACCTTCAAAACTTAATATGATTTTTATCACTTAAGCAAAATAAGTTTAATATAATTTTTTTTTTAAGTCTTAAACACCAATATTTTGTGAGTTACTTAAAAACAAAGTTTATGTTTTGTCATCAACAAAAAGGGGGAGATTGTTAATACAAATATTGCCTAAAAACGTTATTTATATTTTACGATCTTTGCTATGTTTTGTTAACGACAAAATGTTAACTTTAGTTTCTAAGTAAAACATAATCTTAGTTTTAAAAGACTTGCATAAACTAGACTTTTGCTACATTTTACATTTCATAAAACACAACACTTTTCATTTCTTAAAATAGAAATGTCACATCACATTTATGGCAAGTTTTGTCAATATACATTTATGGAAAGAAAGTGTGTTTGACTAACTTTGTGTTTGCTTGCAAGTTATGTGTTTGACTAGGGGTAATGAGATGTGACATTGTTTGGTTTACAAGGTGTAATGAGATGTGACATTGTTTGGTTTGCAAGATTTATTGCAAAACCAACTGCAAGCCCGGCGGAACCCTGGGGGTACACGGGCGGAACCCATCTAAGGGTTCCGCCGTATCCGCCAGGCCTGCAGAAGACTTTGCTATAAATACCAAGCTACAAGTTGATTTTTGGCTTATCACTCTACATCATATTTACACACATTCATTCATTCTTTCATCTAACCCTTTAACATTTCATATGTGAAGTTTCTTTTTGTAGCAAAGAGATTTACGAGTTCATTAAAAGTAACAAGTATTCAACACAACGTTGCAAGACTTGTTAGCTTACCATTGTGTAGACTTGTGTAGTTTACACTTCATTTGATTGTGTATTTTCAGTAGTGATCGGTTAGTATTTTAGTCCTCAAAATACAAAGTGTATCGGGAGTAGTTGTACCCTTGTAAAAGAACTAACGGGAGTGGTTGTACCCTTGGTAAAGAACTCGACATCTAGCTTAGTGTCGGTAAAAGTATAAGCGACGTGTAAGGATTTCTAAGCCGATGAAAGGAGCTTGTTGACTAGTGAAAGAAACTCTCGAGTTGGATACTCGGGGCGTGGACGTAGGGCAAGGAAAAAGAGTCCTTGTAGCCAAACCACGATAAATACTCGTGTTGTGGTTTGATCGTTTCTTTCATTTACTTGCATGTTATATATTGTGTTTGTGTATATATCTTTGATCAAACGAAAAGTTTCAAAGCTAACTAAACAAGTTAAAAAGATTTTAAACGGTAAACTATTCAACCCCCCCTTCTAGTTTTCCACACATGGGTTAAAACAGGACCTAAAAAAAAAAAAAAAAAAAAAAAAAAAAATCTTATACTCCGTATGTAACCTCTCGAAATTTTCCCTTACGATTAGTAAATGCTCAGGAAGAAATAAAATGATGTTACGATAACTTAACACCACTTTTACGGGTAACAATTTTTTTTAACAACTTGATATTGGAATCACTACGATAACTGTGATTGACTGTTTACCTAGGAACGATGCTTACACACAACCTAGATAATCTATATTTATTGCGAACTAAAAATATATAAAACGTTTATATCTATAACTATACGTTTCGTCCAAATACCGTATACTATTTATGCATTTCCCGAGCCTATGAAAATTCCCGAGAATGATCACTAATATATTTGAACTTCGACACGATACCCGAAACACACCATGTGGGCCCCCATCACCCAATGGGCCACGTAAACCAAGTTACAAACCAAACGGACTCTTTTTCTTTCTTTTCTTTCTTTGGGCCGAACCAAACCAGCAGCCCACCAGGCCAAGCCCAAACCACACCTTTTGTTTTATTTTTCTTTCTTTTGTTTCTATCGCGACAACCATCCAAACGCACCCTATTTTCTTAGGATTTTTATACACGACACATACATATTTTTGCTTGTCTCATTTCATCTAATACCCAAGAATCATGAATGATAAATGTTACACACTACCTTACTCGTTTACTACCTTATAAACCACCCAAGTAAAGCACCAAACTCACCCTTGAAAGATAAGTCCAAACGTGGCATCTTATTCCTTCCAGCCTCCCATGCTTCCCAATGGCAACAAAACGAACAATATGCACCTTGTGAATGTCAGGAATGAACAGGGATTTACTTACACAATCCTAGCTTTGTAAACTAACGATTGGACAATGTTTGAGGTGCTACTATTCGCTTAACATGCTACCTTCTAACTCTTGTGAACCCAACTTGTCCTTATGCTTCATAAACTCGCTATATAAACTTTCCCATGCAAGCTCAGAAGTTACATACACTTATACGTACCATATCACATAAAATATAACGAAAGGAAGGAGTATTGAAGGATGATTGGATTGCCCAAGTGTACCACGTCTCAAAGCAGCCTAGGTCTTCAAGCTTGACATCTCTTGAACATTTGGTGGAACGTGAAGTGAACCACATAAGCCTCGTACCCTCACACGATCCCTACATCACGTTTTACTCCACCTTTTAGAGGTGAGGTGAGACTTTGAACTTCTTTCTATATTTATATACATACGTATATGTTTTGTGCACCAACACTTTCGATAAATAACTCGTAAAACATGAATACGACACATATATTTTATATATCGTATCATTTGTTGGCTAGGTCGTTAACGAGACCCTATAAAAGATTAGAACTCATAACTAATGTATAAACATGAATATCACACGTTTCTAAGTAGTTTTGGACCTATACGATATTTCCTAAAAAGACTTAGAATATTTTTCAAGTTATATTGTTTTGCGTTAAGAGTTTTGGCCGTATACTTTGGCCTCGCCATTTTATATTTCGACAGATGACCACCCTATATTTGAACGTGAACTATTTATCTACATTGTAAACTAACGAGACTAATAAATAACTAGGTCTAATAACTTGATTTGATCACCTAATCGAGCCTAAAGCATGTCGCGATTTTCATAAGTTTTTCAGGAAATTAAATTAAGTTTGGGCCGTTAAGCCCAAAAAGCTATTTACAGCTTATTCTGATAAGCTGAGCGTAAAAGCTCTTTTGAAATGTTTTTGTAACTTAAAATAATGAATTTTGATAAACCTAGTGTTTCCCCAAACCCTTTGGATCACAAAACGTTAACGGGCCCTTAATTTGGATCGATAGGCCCATTTAATGAAAAATAAGAGATTTAAGTTAATAAGGTGTTGAAATAAGCTATTTTAAACATTCTGAGCTTATTGAAATAATAAAAATGTTAAGTTTTGAATTTGATAATTTTAGGACTATTTTTGCAAATTTTCGTTAACGAGGGACTAAAACTGTCAAACTTGTAAAGTTTGGGTAAAAACTATCAAAAACTGTTTTCTAAGGTTATAAACTGTTAATATTGAAACTTAGTATTAATAAACGTAAATATTGATATTATTGTACCTAAAATGTGATAATATATAACTTTGGACTAACGATGTAAGTATATTTCGTTAAGGGTAAAAAGTGTAAATTTTAGAAACTTAAAGGATTGAATTGTAATATTGATTTTGAATAATAATTTTACATATAAATATATTTATACATATTGAGATGATAAAGGTATAAACGTAACTTATATATATATATATATATATATATATATATATATATATATATATATATATATATATATATATATATATATATATATATATATATATATATATATATATATATATATATACGTATAAAATTCGTATAACTATAATTAAACTTTAAACAATAAAACAATACGTAATTATTTTACTTTTACATCTAGTCATCTACGACGTAACACATCACCTATACACATTATGATTTATTCATGACTAATAATTAATGTTCGCAATAAAACGAGACTTAGAAACTGAAACTTGCCATATCTTTTAGGTTGTGTGTGAAGCCGTTGCCTTGCATCGTTGAGATTACGATTATTCGACTGTACTACTAAGGTGAGTTCATAGCCCACATTTAACTTGTTTTTGTGGGGGGATACATGCTTAAAAACCGAACACAAGTCTTTTCTTGATATTGTTATTGCTTAACTAGCTATTGCCAAAAGTCCCTCGATCATGAACCTTAATCACTTGCAGGGTGAACGTGAATAATTGTGAATAGATCTATTAGGGATTGACAATCCCCATTTGGTTGCTAGAGGAAAGTCACCAAATGCACTTTATTTGATATCATAGGTTACTGGCAAATATCTATTTTGGGGGCAACTTATTTCACATCATTATTATGGATAATTTTGATGTCTGTTGAATCATTGAGTGTCATGAGCTTAAGGCAATAATGGATGTGATTTTCAACTTGTTTAATTGTATTGATATTACAATAAACATCTATCTCTTGTGTTCAAACTATTAATTATAAACCTATGAATTTCACTCAACTTTTGTTGACTTTTAGCATGTTTATCTCAGGTAACTAAATGGAATGGATGGCAAAGGCACGAAGTGGGCAAATAAAGAAATGTTTATTTCTCTTTGAATTAAAACTTGTTGTTGAATAATGAAACATGTTGGAAACTTGGATATTTGGTATTTTGAATAAAACTTAAAACGTCTCATTTGAGTCGTTTTATATAATTGTGACAAAGATCCTCGATATAATACCCCAAAAGTCTTCCGTTGTCAATATAAGTCTTCCGTTGTATTGTTCGTTTTTGGGGATGTTATACCATAATACACTGCAAATAACATACATACTTTAATAAGGAGTTGAGATCCATGAATAATTGGTAAAAAGTATTATTTACTTTATGGCATTTTAAATTGATTATGATTATGCTTACATTTACTAATCGGGAAATTATTACAGTGTCATGTCTTCGAACACCCATCCTATCAGCTTGTCATCGAACTCAGGAACTGAAGATGTTACTTCAGCCTATGTTACATCACCTATGCCTATGTCTCCTGCAACAGACAGATACATGCAAAGCCAACAGTTTATGCCTGCATCTGACACAGAGGCTTCTCCTCTGGCATCATCTGGTCCGATTCGCCGAACTAGGCAAATTCGACAACTTCAGCTATATGAAGTAAGTACTGCTGTACCAGCACCAGCTCTTGTTATACCACCTGAATCAGTTATGCCACTACCACCTGCACCACCTGTGATACCACCACCACCTACTATCTTCTACAACCAAACCACTATTGTGCCACTAACACCTTCACCCATAGCATCTCCTCCACTAGCATCACCACCTGCACTTTACCGCAGTGTCCCAGTAGCACCTCACCAAAGGACTTACCCAATCCGCCCAACATCCTCAGAATCCTGTGTTCACCGCAGACGCCGAAGGACCCATAAGCGAGTAGATGCTCGTAAATGGTCATTCTTGTTGCCAATCATGCGATATTGGAGATCTCAAGAAGGTACACCAACAACAAGGGAACTTGGGAAAAGTTCTTACTCCACCTCACGAGTTCTCCCAGTCACCGGGGAACCTATACATCACACCATACCATTGTTAGCAGCAAGAATGGTTTGTCACGAAGATCGACTTGATTCCCTTGCTAGCATACTCAACAAGATCCCTCATGAGCATCTCGAAACCTTTGAAGATGATATGAATAGTCTTATAATTGGTCACCTTGCTATGGAAGATAAGGTTGAGAAATTGGATTCTCTATTCTGGGAGTCAATGGAATTCATAGGAGCACTATGTGGGGCTAAAACTTCAACAGAAATAATGATGGGAACTTTGGACCGAGAACTTGAAAAGATTAGCACTGAGAACCTACATCTTAGGCAAGCCTTGCTAGAATCCCGAGAGAGGGAAAGGGCTAGAGATCAAACAATGGAAACCATGTCCACTGCCATCCAAGAACTCCTAAACCGCCTAGACAAAGCCTTAGGGAAACCATGAGACCATCGACGTGTTAGTATAATCAATGTCCTACCAATAAAGGAATCTTGTCATGTTTTGTAAAACATTAGCACAAGTATCGATAAGTGTTGTAACACATTGACATTGATCTATGGAATTTATTTTATCTTTATTTACATTGCGACCTTATACATTATATCGTAATATATTGGTGATGAGGCGAAAAATGATCCGTTTTTAGGGGGTCATTTAAGCCCGAATCCGACCTTATTTGATCAAATATTGCCCTAAATCGTTCCTTTTGTGATTTTAGGTACTTGGAGAGTGAATTCTGGAAAAGAAGCCATTTTGGACGTTTTTGGAGCATAAAAGTGAAGAAAATGGCAAAGTATCAATTTTCCATACTGGAAACACTAGGTGACGGCGTCAAGAGTTATACCCTGACGGCGTCAGACATCATGAATAAAATACCGTAGTTGATGACGGCGTCAAAAGTCATCCTGACGGCGTCAAAGTGCCAAGAATAAAATACCGTGGTTGCTGACGGCGTCACATAGGCCGTCATAAGTAGATCAAGGCCGTTCGAGGAAGTATTTGGCGGCGAGATGACGGCGTCACACCATTGCTCTTGACGCCGTCACCCCAGTTTTCGTATATATAGTTTTCTAGTTTTTTCATTAAAAGAAGAGAAGTTTTGGTGAAACCCTAAAGACGAATTTGGTGCATCTTTTACAGGTTTTTCAAGGGTTCCAAACCCTTGATACCTTGCATTGTAATTGAGATAAGTGTTCTTCTAATTCAATCAATATGTCTATGTGTTGGTTGTCTATATCTTGTTCTTGTCTCAATTCCATTATGCTAGGCTAGATCTCTTTTGTGTTTGCTTAGATCTAATGAAACCTAGATGTTGATTATGTGTTGATTACTTGTTTATTCTTGTCTTGGATGAATGATTTTATATGTTAGGCTTAAGAAAACTGGCAGATCTCCAAATGGTAACATGCTTGAACGTCTTAAGAAACATGAACCGAGGCGTACTAGGTCTTTATTGGTTGTATTTAATGCATGAGCCACTGTTTACAATCCCTATAGTTGTACTGGGTCATGGTGTAGGAGGAGATAAGAGCTCATAGAATTGGGGAGTTATGTATGCCACCCCATGAATGGTATTAAGGAATACAATCCGTCATCCATACAATTATAACAAGTAATTAACGTGTAAAAGATATCTAGGGAGTAGTGAAGTCTAAGTAAACACAATTTCTCCAATTACTGCTCACAACCTTAGTGTATTTAGTTTATTTTCATTTTTAGTATTTTATTTTGATTATATCTTAGTTTTGGGTTAGTTGAATAGCAACTAATTCCGCCCACTCTTCCAAAACCCGAGATTTTACTTGCTTTCATAAAAACATAAAAATACAAAAATAATCATCCCTCACCTTTAGAACCAGTAATTAGGCTTTCTAATCCTAGCGATACTATTCCTAAGCTGAACGATCAATCCCCCGGTACTTGTCACTATACTATACTACAACGATCAGGTACACTGCCTGGTGGGGGTTGTAAGCTTCTCGAGATCCCTCGAGAGGTAAAGCCTGTTGCGATTCCCACGCATCAATTGGTTTATGCAGGTCAAACTTATTCGTAATTCCTATGTATGTCATTCCAACATACGATAACATATTACGACTTAGGCCTTTTCAATGATCAAATCATTGTAACTATGACCTATATTTACTATTTATTACTCGATATATTTCAACGTAATAGGAGTATTATAAATGTTCTAATTATATACCTTCTTTTAAAATAGCAACATGGCTAGAACTAGGAGAACAACCACAACCGCTACACCAACAAACCCTGAAGTCATGACCCCAGCAGCTATACAGCAAGCAATTGCTGATGGTGTCAATGTCGTTTTAGCTGGACAAGCCCGCAATAGAGATGCCGGTGTGCAAATGGCAGGAAATGCACCTACACCCCATTACTGCACTTATAAGGACTTTATAGCATGCCAACCAACATACTTCAAAGGAATCGAAAGAGTGTCGGAATTAGCTCAATGGTTTGAAAGAAGTGAAACAATTTTCCAAAGAAGTGGATGCTCGGAAAACAACAAAGTTAGTTTCGCAACGGGAACCTTGATGCAAGATGCTCTATCCTGGTGGAACTCTACTGTTCAAACACTAGGAACAGCGGCAACACATCAACTTACTTGGACTGAATTCAAGGCTAAAATACTAAAGAAGTATTGTCCCCGTTCCGAACTACGAAAACTTGAGGATGAGTTCCATGCTCTAACAGTGAAAGGCGTTGATTTGAAAAGTTACAATAGGAGATTTCAAGAACTCAAAGTATTATGCCCTTCTATGGTACCTGATCATGAGAAAACCCTAGAGAAATATGTCGAAGGACTCCCTCGGAGTATTGAAAAAAATGTCACCTCAGCAAACCCGCCAACCTTGGAAGCAGCAATGGAACTTGCTCAAAAACTTCTGGACCGAGAAGTTAAATACAATGAACTTAAGAGGAAGTTAGACGACAAGAGAACCACCCACCATCACAACAACAACCAACAAGGTAACAACAGCCATCACCGCAACAACAACCACCGTAACAATAATCGGAACCACCAACAATACCACAACGATCGGAACACTCACCACCAACAATAGAATCGAAGACAAGAGAACCCCCGAGTCTATGCCGCCACAGAAGGTGTAGGATACAACGGTCAGAAACCCCAATGTCAACGATGCAAACTTCATCACGAGGGTCGTTGTACCGTCCGGTGTGACAAATGTCGTAAGATTGGTCATCAAACCAGACATTGTAGGATTCCGGCTACAGGAAGCAACACACAGGCTGTATCACCCACTTGTTACGGATGCGGAGAAGTAGGATACATCCGGAGAAACTGCCCAAAAGGAAATGAACAAGCCAACGCTCAAGCTAGGGTATACCTCCTCGGAGATGGAAACGGACCTGATGTTGTCACCGGTACATTTCTACTAATCCATCATAATGCTAGAGTATTATTTGATTCGGGCGCAGATAAGAGTTTTATATCAGATACGTTTGCCCCTTTACTTGATGTTACCCCCTCTAAGCTGAACACCACTTACAAAATCGAGATGGCTAACGGGAATTTAATAGATACCAATACTGTCATGAAAGATTGTACCCTAACCCTATCAGAGAAACCTTTTGCCATTGATCTTATGCCGGTTCAACTTGGTAGTTTTGATGCTATCGTCGGCATGGATTGGCTATCCCGCCATCGTGCTAGGATTCACTGTGATGAAAAGGCCGTTCATATACCACTCAAGGATGAAACACTCATTGTCCAAGGTGACAAAAGTAAACCTCGATATGGAATTATCTCACATATGCGAGTGATAAAATACATGAATGAAGGATGTTAGGTATCCATGACTCGTGTTACGGAAAATAAGTCATCAGAAAAGCAGCTTGATGACGTTCCTATCGTTAGGAATTTTCCTGAAGTATTCCCTGAAGAATTACCTGGTATTCCACCCGCACTTCAAGTAGAATTTCAGATTGAACTAGTGCCTGGAGCAACACCAGTGGCCAAAGCACCTTATAGGCTAGCGCCATCTGAAATGGAGGAATTGTCATAACAATTAAAGGAATTGTCCAAAAAAGGGTTTATTCGACCAAGCTCATCACCCTGGGGAGCTCCAGTTTTATTTGTTAAGAAGAAGGATGGATCATTTCGAATGTGCATCGACTACCGGGAGTTGAATAAACTTACGGTAAAGAATCGATACCCATTACCTCGAATTGACGACCTATTTGATCAATTGCAAGGATCGAGTGTGTACTCAAAAATTGATCTGAGATCGGGATATCATCAGTTAAGAGTTCGAGAAGAGGATATTCCGAAAACTGCATTCAGAACACGCTATGGTCACTACGAGTTTCAAGTAATGCCATTCGGTTTGACCAATGCACCAGCAGTTTTCATGGACTTGATGAATCGAGTATGCAAACCTTATTTTGGATAAGTTTGTAATAGTATTAATCGACAATATTTTGATCTACTCTCGCAATGAAGAGGAACATGCGGAGCATTTGCGAATCATTCTAGAACTACTCAAGAAAGAAGAACTGTACGCTAAGTTCTCCAAATGCGACTTTTGGATTCGCACCGTACAATTTCTAGGGCACATCATAAATAATCAAGGCATTCACGTAGACCCTGTAAAGATTGAGGCTGTAAAAGGTTGGTCGTTTCCTACAAACCCCATGGAGATACGTCAATTTTTAGGTCTCGCAGGTTACTACCGAAGATTTATTGAAGGTTTTTCCAAGATTGCAAAACCTTTGACTAAGTTAACCCAAAAGAACGAGAAGTACGTCTGGGAAGAAAAGGAAGAAGCAGCCTTTCAGTTGTTAAAATGAAAGCTTTGTGAAGCTCCAATATTGGCCCTCCCAGAAGGAAATGAGGACTTTATAGTATATTGCGACACATCATATCATGGATTAGGAGCAGTTTTGATGCAAAGAAGCAAAGTGATAGCTTATGCATCTCGACAATTGAAGAAACATGAGGAAAACTACACGACTCATGACTTGGAGTTAAGAGCTGTAGTGTTTGCACTCAAGTTATGGAGACATTACTTGTATGGCACCAAATGTACCGTGTACACAGACCACAAAAGTCTCCAGCATATTTTGGATCAAAAGGATTTAAATATGAGACAACGTCGCTGGTTAGAACTACTCAGCGATTATGATTGCGAAATGCGTTACCACCCAGGAAAGGCTAATGTAGTAGCAGATGCGTTAAGCCGGAAAGAACGATTGAAACCACTCAGAGTTAGATCACTAGGGATGACTATTCACTCACCCCTTCCATCCCAAATCCTTACCGCGCAGAACGAAGCTCTTAAGGAAGAAAACCGACCCAAGGAAAAGTTTTACGGCATGCCCAAAATTAAGAACGGTTTCATGAAGAAATCCGATGGAACGCTGTGTTTCAAGGACAGAAGTTGGATCCCTCTGGTTGGAGGTATTCGTGAACTCATCATGCATGAGTCACACAAGTCAAAATACTCCATTCACCCAGGTTCCGGCAAGATGTATCAGGATTTAAAGAAACTATATTGGTGGCCAAACATGAAGGCTAACATCACAGAATATGTCGGTAAATGTTTGACGTATTCAAGAGTAAAGGAGGAACATCAAAAACCTTCAGGTCTACTTGTACAACCTGAACTTCCTATGTGGAAATGGGAACGAATCACTATGGACTTCATCACCAAACTTCCAAAAACTTCATCCGGATACGACACGATATGGGTTATTGTTGATCGTCTCACAAAATCCGCTCATTTTCTACCCATCAAAGAAACTGATGAGATGAATACACTTGCTCAGTTGTATGTGAAGGAAATAGTCACTCGACATGGAGTGCCAATTTCAATCATCTCGGATCGAGATAGTCGTTTCACCTCTTATTTCCGGAAATCCTTACAAAAAGCCTTAGGAACTAAACTAGATATGAGCACCGCATACCACCCTCAAACTGATGGTCAAAGTGAAAGAACTATTCAAACCTTGGAAGACATGCTCTGAGCATGCGTAATTGATTTCGGACAAGGTTGGGATAAACACTTACCATTAGCAGAGTTTTCATACAACAATAATTACCACGGCAACATAAAAGCAGCACCATTCGAAGCACTTTATGGTCGAAAGTGCAGATCACCCATTTGTTGGGCAGAAGTTGGAGAAAGACAACTTATAGGACCAGACCCTGTTCGAGAAACTACTGAGAAAATCATTAAGATTAAGCAACGTTTACAAGTAGCCCGAGACCGATAGAAAAGCTACGCCGACATAAGAAGGAAACCCATTGAATTTCGAATAGGGGATAGAGTCTTATTGAAAGTATCTCCCTGGAAGGGAATGGTACGATTTGGAAAACATGGAAAGTTGAACCCAAGATACATCGGTCCATTCAAAATCCTGGAAAGGATAGGACCCGTGGCTTATAAGCTCACACTACCCGAAAAACTTAGTCGGATTCATGACACCTTTCATGTGTCAAACCTTAAGAAGTGTTTATCCGATGAATCTCTCGTTATTCCATTGAAAGAAATTCGACTAGATGATAACCTTGTCTTTACCGAGGAACCTATTGAAATCATGGATAGAGAAGTCAAACAACTCAAGCAAAACCGTATTCCTATCGTCAAAGTTCGTTGGGACTCCAAGCGAGGACCAGAATATACTTGGGAGCGCGAGGATCAGATTCGCTCAAAGTACCCACATCTCTTCACCTAAAACACCCTTGGCAACTATCTTAGACTAGAATTCCGGGACGGAATTCCCTGTAAGAGGTAGGTAATGTAACTTCTCATAATTTTCCCTTACGATTAGTAAATGCTCACGAAGAAATAAAATGATGTTACGATAACTTAACACCACTTTTACGGGTAACAAATTTTTTTAACAACTTGATATTGGAATCACTACGATAACTGTGATTGACTGTTTACCTAGGAATGATGCTTACACATAACCTAGATAATCTATATTTATTGCGAACTAAAAATATATAAAACGTTTATATCTATAACTATACGTTTCGTCCAAATACCGTATACTATTTATACATTTCCCGAGCCTACGAAAATTCCCGAGAATGATCACTAATATTTTTGAACTTCGACACGATACCCGAAACACACCATGTGGGCCCCCATCACCCAATGGGCCACGTAAACCAAGTTACAAACCAAACGGACTCTTTTTCTTTCTTTTCTTTCTTTGGGCCGAAACAAACCAGCAGCCCAAAAGGCCAAGCCCAAACCACACCCTTAGTTTTATTTTTTCTTTCTTTTGTTTCTATCGCGACAACCATCCAAACGCACCCTATTTTCTTACAATTTTTATACACGACACATACATATTTTTGCTTGTCTCGTTTCATCTAATACCCAAGAATCATGAATGATAAATGTTACACACTACCTTACTCGTTTACTACCTTAGAAACCACCCAAGTAAAGCACCAAACTCACCCTTGAAAGATAAGTCCAAACGTGGCATCTTATTCCTTCCAGCCTCCCATGCTTCCCAATGGCAACAAAATGAACAATATGCACCTTGTGAATGTCAGGAATGAACAGGGATTTACTTACACAATCCTAGCTTTGTAAACTAACGATTGGACAATGTTTGAGGTGCTACTATTCGCTTAACATGCCACCTTCCAACTCTTGTGAACCTAATTTGTCCTTACACTTCATAAACTCGCTATATAAACTTTCCCATGCAAGCTCAGAAATTACATACACTTGTACGTACCATCTCACATAAAATATAACGAAAGGAAGGAGTATTGAAGGACGATTGGATTGCCCAAGTGTACCACGTCTCAAAGCAGCCTAGGACTTCAAGCTTGACGTCTCTTGAACCTTTGGTGGAACGTGAAGTGAACCACATAAGCCTCGTACCCTCACACGATCCCTACATCACGTTTTACTCCACCTTTTAGAGGTGAGGTGAGACTTTGAACTTCTTTCTATATTTATATACATACGTATATGTTTTGTGCACCAACACTTTCGATAAATAACTCGTAAAACATGAACACGACACATATATTTTATATATCGTATCATTTGTTGGCTAGGTCGTTAACGAGACCCTATAAAAGATTAGAACTCATAACTAACGTATAAACATGAATATCACACGTTTCTAAGTAGTATTGGACCTATAAGATATTTCCTAAAAAGACTTGGAATATTTTTCAAGTTATATTGTTTTGCGTTAAGAGTTTTGGCCGTATACTTTGGCCTCGCCATTTTATATTTCGACAGATGACCACCCTATATTTGAACGTGAACTATTTATCTACATTGTAAACTAACGAGACTAATAAATAACTTGGTCTAATAACTTGATTTGATCACCTAATCGAGCCTAAAGCATGTCGCGATTTTCATAAGTTTTTCAGGAAATTAAATTAAGTTTGGGCCGTTAAGCCCAAAAAGCTGTTTACAGCTTATTCCGATAAGCTGAGCGTAAAAGCTCTTTTGAAATATTTTTGTAACTTAAAATAATGGATTTTGATAAACTTAGTGTTCCCCCAAACCCTTTGGATCACAAAACGTTAACGGGCCCTTAATTTGGATCGATAGGCCCATTTAATGAAAAATAAGAGATTTAAGCTAATAAGGTGTTGAAATAAGCTATTCTAAACATTCTGAGCTTATTGAAATAATAAAAATGTTAAGTTTTGAATTTGGTAATTTTAGGACTATTTTTGCAAATTTTTGTTAACGAGGGACTAAAACTGTCAAACTTGTAAAGTTTGGGTAAAAACTGTCAAAAACTGTTTTCTAAGGTTATAAACTGTTAATATTGAAACTTAGTATTAATAAATGCAAATATTGATATTATTGTACCTAAAATGTGATAATATATAACTTTGGACTAACGATGTAAATATATTCCGTTAAGGGTAAAAAGTGTAAATTTGAGAAACTTAAAGGATTGAATTGTAATACTGATTTTGAATAATAATTTTATATATAAATATATTTATATATATTGAGATGATAAAGGTATAAACGTAACTTATATATATATATATATATATATATATATATATATATATATATATATATGTATAAAATTCGTATAACTATAATTAAACTTTAAACAATAAAACAATACGTAATTATTTTAGATTTACATCTACGACGTAACACATCACCTATACACATTATGATTTATTCATGACTAATAATTAATGTTCGCAATAAAACGAGACTTAGAAACTGAAACTTGCCATATCTTTTAGGTTGTGTGTGAAGCCGTTGCCTTGCATCGTTGAGATTAGATTATTCGACTATACTACTAAGGTGAGTTCATAGTCCACATTTAACTTGTTTTTGTGGGGGGGGGGGGGGGGGGGGGGATACATGCTTAAAAACTGAACACAAGTCTTTTCTTGATATTGTTATTGCTTAACTAGCTATTGCCAAAAGTCCCTCGATCATGAACCTTAATCACTTGCAGGGTGAACGTAAATAATTGTGAATAGATCTATTAGGGATTGACAATCCCCATTTGGTTGCTAGAGGAAAGTCACCAAATGCACTTTATTTGATATCATAGGTTACTGGCAAATACCTATCTTAGGGGCAACTTATTTCACATCATTATTATGGATAATTTTGATGTCTGTCGAATCGTTGAGTGTCATGAGCTTAAGGCAATAATGGATGTGATTTTCAACTTGTTTATTTGTATCGATATTACAATAAACATCTATCTCTTGTGTTCAAACTATTAATTATAAACCTATGAATTTCACTCAACTTTTGTTGACTTTTAGCATGTTTATCTCAGGTAATTAAATGGAATGGATGGCAAATGCGTGAAGTGGGCAAATATAGAAATGTTTATTTCTCTTTGAATAAAAACTTGTTGTTGAATAATGAAACATCTTGGAAACATGGATATTTGGTATTTTGAATAAGACTTAAAACGTCTCATTTGAGTCATTTTCTATAATTGTGACAAAGATCCTCGATATAATACCCCAAAAGTCTTCCGCAGTCAATATAAGTCTTCCGCTGTGTTGTTCGTTTTTGGGGGTGTTTTACTGTAATACACTGCAAATAACATACATACTTTAATAAGGAGTTGAGATCCACGAATAACCCATACGCGCCATAGAACCTATCAACCAATCATAGCCACCCATTTATATTTTTCATCTTTTTTTTTAAACAACATATCTTGCAAACGGTAAATATCCAAGCTATAAAAAAAAAAAAAAAAAAAAAAAAAAATACCATCGCGATAAGAATTAAATCGTCTTTCTATAGATATGCATTGTTATATACTTTCGACAAACTTTTTTTTCGACGATTTTTTTTTTTTTTTTTTTTTTTTTTAATTTCCGCCTAGAAAAATCATATATTATTTGTAAAAATCACATATGATTTGATTTTTACAAATCACATATGATTCGTAAAAATCATATATGATTTGATTTTAACGAATCACATATGATTTTTACAAATCATATATGATTTTTTTGGGTAAAAATTTTGAAAAAAGAAAAAGTTTGTCGAATGTATATATTTAGAAAGATAATTTAATTCTCGTTGGGATGATATATTTTTTTTCGCGTAACGATTTACGATTTGCAAGATATTTAATTTAAAAAAAAAGGTGAAAGTTTGGTTTTTTTTGTTTTTTTGTTTTTTTTTTCTTTTTAATTAAAAAAAAATAGTAGTTAATATTGTTTGATTGATTATATGATAAAACTTATTTCTACACGGATCTTTTGGCCTTTAATAGGTGATACTCCGTAAAAAGTATACCGGAGTAGTAAAAACAATACATCATTTCCTTCCTTAATCCCCACCGCTACTAGTATAAAAAAAACAAAGATTATTCAAACCCCAATAAGAGTGGAGGGAGTACCTGCGGGGAAGCACGATGAGGGGTGGAACCCCGCACGGGAACACCGCCGCCTCTCGGTGTACCCCGCACGGGGTGGTATTTTGGGTGAAAGCAAACCGCACGGGAAGAAGAAAGAAAAAGAGACGTTGGGATTACAACGGTTATTTTTTTTTTGTTTTGAATTGTATAAAATGGAGTTCCATATCTTTGGACCTCCGGGTTCAAACAACGATGTGAATGTTGTGATGCAATCGCCACTATTCCTCATCGAGCGTAATGGTACGACACCTAAGTGCCCATTTGTTGTGAATGGCCATACGTATAAGCGTGGATACTATCTAACCGATGGCATATATCCTACATGGTCTACTTTTGTAAAAGCCTTCAAATTTCCAACCGACCCGAAAGAGAAAAAATTCAAGAAAGTACAAGAGTCGGCTCAAAAAGATGTTGAACGGGCGTATACAGTAGACAGAATTAGCAAACTAGTTTATGCGTGTGTGATATTGCACAACATGATTCTACATGACTCCGGTAACGCAATCTGCCCAGTTCATATTAGAGATCCTCCGATCGAACCGGTGTTTGCCGAAGCAGCCTTGGACGAGATACGAAATGAGAACACACATTTTCATCTCTGATTTGATCTTATGGAGCATATCGACGTTCAACAATTACCATACCTCCAGGTGGACGATGAAGATTAGTTTTTTAGTAATATGAAATTTAGCATTTTCGTATTATGTAATGTTATTTTATGTTTTATAAAAATATTATGTAATGTTTATTTAATTTTAATGAAATTTTAGTTTTTAATAAAGTTTAATAGAATTTAAAAAAGAAAAAAGGGGGAAAAAAAGAGTGAGTGAAGTAGCGCCTCCAAAAAAGAAGTGAGTGAAGGGTGAGTGATGAAAAAAGTAGGGAATGATGTGGCGCAGGGAGATTGGTTGAGAGTGAGTGAAGGGAAGGGAGTGAGTGATGTACTCCCACCACCCTAAGGCTAATAGGCAAGACAATCATTTCTTCACCATACACATCAGCGCCACATCAGTTTTCTCTCTCCTCTCACTTCCCTTCACCACTCTTCACCTTTTAGAGGGCAAGGAAACCATCATCACCTTTAACTTCACCTTTAATTAAATACCCATTTTATAAAAATATACCCCACTAAATACCCCACACACACTCACACACAAAATAATTAAAATAAAAAAAGGTACACATGAGGCCCAATTTTTTTGCTTTTACATTTGGTGATGCCTTCACCTAATATTGTTTTGGGTTGTGTACTTGGATGGTGAAGAATGGTGAGAGGCAAGGGAGTGAATTGGTGATGTGGGCCCAATTGGTGATAGTATCACCACCTTGAGGCTAATAGGCAAGGCAATCATTTTTTCACCATACACATCAGCGCCACATCAGTTTTCTCTCTCTTTTCACTTTCCTTCACCACTCTTCACCTTTTAGAGGGCAAGGAAACCATCATCACCTTTGACTTCACCTTTAATTAAATACCCACTTTATAAAAATGTACCCCACTAAATACCCCACACACACTCACACACAAAATAATTAAAATAAAAAAGGTACACATGGGCCCAATTGTTTTGCTTTTACATTTGGTGATGCCTTCACCTAATATTGTTTTGAGTTGTGTACTTGGATGGTGAAGAATGGTGAAAGGCAAGGGAGTGAATCGGTGATGTGGGCCTAATTGGTGATAGTATCACCACCTTGACAAGCAGCCTGACAAGCAGTCTAAACCAAACCACAAAAATTCAAAAATAGGCAGGAGAATCTCCTGCACCCATCCGTACATATTCACTCACTCTCTGCATATCCATCTCCTCCTCCACCCACCCCACTACTCCACTACACACATTTCCCCACACACACACACTAAAAACACACACTTCCTTCACCAAAAAATAGTAACCATCTTTTATTCATTTCAGGTCTGCTAAAACCATACTACATTATACTGTTACTCTCATCTTCAACAGTTTAGTATCTGTTAAAAACTAATTTATCGTTTTTCGTGCCTTAGTTTTATAAAATTAAGGCTTTAGTGTTCATACATTGTGCTAGATTAGGTTCAAATTAAACCACATTATAAGCTTTTTTTAAGGTTTATTTGTGGAATTAGGGGTTTAGTAATCAGAAGTTTTGGTGGTTAGTATGTGTGACTAGGTTGTAATTTATGCTTATTATAAGTATTTTATAAGGTTGGATTTGTGTAGACTGAGGTATATCATGTTTACTTTGTGAAAACAGGGTTTTAGGGGTTAAAATATGGTAGCCAGTGTTTGTTATTAGGCTTGTTTTGCTATCATATATCGAAAAAGATTGGAACTTTATGAATGTAATTTTATTTTTTTGAAGAAAAAATTGAATGTTGGTAGGTTTTTTAGGATATAAGATTAGTGAAAGAGATTCGCGCTTTATGTATGTTATGTTTGTTTGAAGAAGAGATTTAATTGTTTGTAGATTTGTAGGATATAAGATTTGGGGATTAGTGTTTAGGGAGTAGGAATGGAAGGTGTAATAGTTAAGCATAGTATGCATTCTGCGAATATATCGGATGTAGTGTCTAAGTTTGCGAAAGTATGTAAGTTTAGGTCGATTGGGGTGTTTTCGTCCGAGAATCCTAATTTTCAGGAAGTTTGTAATGATGTGAAAGAATGTGTTAATGGGGTTGCGAAAGTGGATTCGGGTGGTGCGAAAGTTTTTGTTGATATGGATGAGGTGGGTGGTAAGAGTGGTGGGACGGGTCATGATGAGATAATGAAGCTGTTTGATATATTGTCTGAAGTGAAGTTGGCGTATGTTAAGTTACAAGAAGCTCATATTCCGTATGATCCGGAGAAGATTAGGGCTGCGGATGAATTGGTGTTGTCTAATCTTGATGGGTTGTGCAAGGTGAGGCGCGCGTTTAAGGAGAAACAGTTTCAGAAATCGAATTCTCTTTCGGCTTGTTTGACTGTTTTACGGGGTGAAATAAAGGTTCAGGAGAGGTTATTGGAGAAGCTAAAAGCGCAAGCTAAGAAAAAAGGTGTAGAGATAAGTTATCTGAAACGAGAACTTTGTGATTTAGATGAGAAAAACAGGATGGCAGTGGAAGAGATTAAGCGTAGAAAAAGGGAAGAGATAAAACGATTGAATTTATCATCGGTTGAGAATGTTATCAACGAGGTTGCAAAGGGTATTCATGATTTTGCTAGGCCGTTAATTGCATTAATGAAGGCTTCGGGGTGGGATCTAGATGAAGCTGCAAATGCAATCCAAGATTCTGTTGTGTACTCTGTTAGATCTCATAAGAAATACACATTCGAAGCTTACATCACAAGAAGAATGTTTAATGGATTTTCTTTAAAATCCCACAATGTTGATGACATCTTGAGGTTTAATGATCCTCTTGATGCTCTAATAGAAGACCCGAATGGTAGTTTTGCTGAATTTTGTAAAACCAAGTACCTCTTAATAGTTCATCCAGCGATTGAAGCTTCGTTTTTCGGACATTTGGATCAGAGGAACTTCGTGTCTAGTGGAAGGCATCCGATGACTCCCTTCTACCAATTATTTGTCAAAATGGCAAGGTGGGTTTGGATTCTTCAGGGTATAGCAGCTTCAGCGCCAGAAAGTGAAATGTTTGTCGTTAATCGTGGAACCGAGTTCTATGATAATTATATGGAGAATATCGAGAGGTGCATGGATGATGATGATATGGGCTCGTTTGATAAGCAGCATGGAAGGTATAAAGTGGAGCTGATGGTCATGCCTGGATTTAGAATAAGGGATAAATTATTCAAGTCTCGGGTTTATCTTTCCAAATTCAGCAATACATCCTAGGAAGATGGGCTGTGGCATATTGGTAACCTCTGAATTTTTTTTCTTTTTTTCTCAGTATGTGTACAAGTTGCATCTTTAAGTTAAGCTAGAGTTGTTAATGTAATTCTGTGCAAGAAGTTAATGTGATATTAAGTTAAATTGAAGCATATGTAGTAAAGTTTTATGCTTTTAAATCATTACTTCATTGGTGCCTTTAAATCTTTATTAGCTTAACATGCCAAATTCTTTGAATGTTTAGGGTCGATAATTGTTGTAACTAATGAACTTCTGGAAACTGTGAGACCTGACCCAATATTAGAGCCGGCAATTTTGACACGAAACGAAACCTGTTAACACGACACGACACGATCTGTTCTTAACAGGTTTCGTGTTTGACCTTAACAGGTTTCGTGTCTTAACAGGTCAGACCTATTAAGACCTGTTAATTAACAGGTCTTAACAGGTCAGACCTGTTATGACCTGTTAATATTATAATATATATATAATAATATAATCTTTAAAATTAAAAACCCTAAAATCCTAAATCTATTCTATTATCCATTCATGTGGGTCTTTGAAATTGTATGAACTTTTGCATTATGTATCATTATGTATGTTAACAGGTTCTTAACAGGTGCATGTTAACAGGTTAACAGGTCTTAACAGGTTCTTGTATCATTTGATTTGGTCATATGCATGTTAACAGGTTCTTAACAGGTGCATCTGTTTATTTTCGTGTCGTGTTCGTGTTTGAGAAAAATGACACGATTAGTTAACAGGTCGTGTTCGTGTTTGACCTTAACAGGTTCGTGTCTTAACAAGTTCGTATCTTAACAGGTTCGTGTAACCTGTTATGCCAGCTCTACCCAATATGTAGGGATTAAAATCTTACTATGTGCTGCTCTTGTGATTTGCACATTGATTTTCAAATTTGGATATCAGGCATGGATTAACAAGCAGTAGGCTCATTGGTTAACAAAAAAAAAAATCTTAGGTGTGTTTTGTGCTGTCAAGGGATGTTGTTAAGAAGAATGGGCCTTGTTTAGGGATGGCAAAAGCACCTGAAACTGGCGGGGAAAACCGAAACCCGAACCGGTTGGGTCGGGTTCGGGGGTGGGTTGGCGGGTTTGGGTATTGATATAATTTTTTAGCCGGGTACAGCCGTAGGGGTGTAAACGGGCCGAGTCGAGCCGAGTACTGCCAAGCTCGAGCTCGACTCGATTAGTAAAACTCGAGCTCGAAACTCGACTCGAGCTCGTTCGAGCTTTGGATTTCAAGCTTGAGCTCGGCTCGTCATCTCAAACTCGAGCTCGAAACTCGACTCAAGATCGATTGTTGCCACATTTAAATCTTGAACTCGATGAAAAATAAGCTCGACTCGACTCGATTTTATGACAATTACGTAAATACATGTATATAAAAGGGTAAAAGTGTAATATCATTGAAGCTCGATAAGGGCTCGCGAGCCTCACGAGCTGAGTATATTCGAGCTCGAACTCGACTCGAAAGTGTACTCGCGTAGCTCGAGCTCGACTCGTTTATATCGAGTCGATTTCGAGTAGTTTACGAGTCGATCTCGAATAGCTCGCGAGCTGTCTCGGCTCGTTTACACCCCTACGGGTTCTGGTAATACCCGCCCGATTACCCGTACCCGTATCTATTTACTCGAATCTATACCCGCTTTATTGATATTATAATTAACTAGAATATATAAACATTATATATAATTTCTTCTATTATATTTTTTTTTATATATGTATCTCTATTACATAACATATTTTATTCTGTACATGAATTATTTAAAAACGTTAAGTCGTTTAATGCGATATTGATTTTCTTTAACTTTTTTAAAAAAATGAATATATTATGGTGTTTTCTTTTATTTTTTCAGTGGATTTTAATGTGACTTAATATTAATGCTGCCATTTTGTCCATATCATATTTAGTTGGGGATAACTGAAACCCGCGGGGAAACCTGAAAAACCGATGGATAATATTAATCGTGTATCGTGCGGGTAATGGGGCGGATACGGGTTTGGATATTATAAACGAGTGCGGGTACGGGTACACTAAAACCCGCCCCGAACCCGACCCGTTGCCATCTCTAGCCTTGTTTATCAAATCGATATTGAATATTTGGTGGCAGCATTCAGCACTTCAATTATGTGTGAATGTTGAGAGAGCACTTCAATTATGTGTGAATGTTGAGAGAGCACGGTATGGTGGGTGATGGCTTGAGCCATCGACGACGGCGCAACGAACCACACCGAACCTTGACTGGTGGGCGGTGGCACCGTAGCCACCAGGTCACGCGATACTTTTTTATTTATTTATTTATTTATTTTGAATTTCCAAGATAACGGCTAAAAAAAATCGTTGGGAGCTTATTTTATATATATATATATATATATATATATATATATATATATATATATATATATATATATATATATATATATATATATATATATATATGTTGGGAGCTTATTTTTAACCGTTTTATCCCCACTTTTTCCAAGGTTTTACCCCTTAAAAATCTTATAAATACCCTCTTATTCTTCTATTTTTTTACACACAATTACACTATCATTTCGTCATAAATTGAGTTTGAGAGAAGTAAGTAGCTACTAGATGATCATGTGTAATGATCTCTAGGTATCGTGGTTTTGAGGATTCTAGAAGTGGAAGCTTGATATTTCATATAGTATGTCATTGTTTCTTTTAAAAACTCTAGCTGGATACTACCAACTTCTACTTCATCCGAGGATGTAAAAAATATTATTTGGAATCAATTTGTTTTAGATGAGAAGTGTAGAGTGTAAGAAATAATGTGTTTGAAAGTGTCAATGTAAATGAAAGAGTATTTGAGTATAGAGATAAAATTAATAAAAGTTAAAATATTTTTTTAATAAAGTGTTAAACGGTTACTTTTTTCGCTGGCCTTATTTCCTTCCTCCCACGACTCGGTCTTGCACACGACCGAGTCTTGTTTTTTCCCCATCTTCGTCGCATCTTGGGGGGCTTCGTAACTAGGATGACGCATGTCCGAAGACTCGGTCTTCCTTGTCCTATTACGCCCTGTCTTGGCTTTTGACCACTTTTTGAAAAATTGATAAAATAGCCTTTTATTTCGCAAATGATTTACAAAAGGTTTGTGAAGTCACAAAAGTTAAGGTTTAAATTTACACGTGAAAATCACAAAATTTGCGAAACGAATTCATCTTTTACGAACCGAATTCATAATTTGCAAAATGATTTCATAAATCACGAAATATTTTCATAATATGCGAAATGAATTTATTATTTAGAATCCTTATTAATATTCGAAATTGATATCCGCAACTCATTTGCAGCAAATTGTGAATTCGTAAACGATTTGCAAAATCCATGGCTATTTTTTAAAGAGAATTGCTAACAAAGCCCTAAGGGGGTGTTTGGTTGGAGCAAATTCATGGAATTTGGGGGAATTTGAAATTAAAATTCCCTCAATTACCATGTTTGGTTCGTTAGAGAGGGGGAATGTAAATGACAAAGCAAATTAAAATTCCTTAAAATGAGGAAATTAGAATGTCTCCAAAAAGTGAGGAATTTTAATTTACTTCAAATATTTTTTATAAACTTTTTTTCTTATCATTTTTTTATAAACTTTTAAATAGAATTTTTTATAAATTTTTTATTAATTTTTTAAAACTTTTTTATAAACTTTTTTTTATAAAATTTTTATAAACTTTTTTGTAAATTTTTATAAACTTTTTTTATAAATTTTTAAAAATGTTTTTTTATACACTTTTTTATAAATTTTTAATAAACTTTTTTCTAATTTTTTTATAATTTTTTATAAATTTTTATTATCTTTTTTTTAAAAAAATTTATAAAGTTTTTATAAACTTTTTTATAAATTTTTTTATAAATTTTTTTATAATGGTTTTATAAATTTTTTTAAAAACTTTTTTTATAATTTTTTTATAAACTTTTTTTATAAACTTTTAAAGAGAATATTTATGAAATTTATATTAAAAATATATATATTTATAAATTTCTGTCAACCAAACATGCGAAGGTTTTTTAAATTCCGGAATTCTAAATTCTCAAGAATTTTAATTTTCTAGAATTTAAAATTCTGGAATTCTAAATTGCTCCAACCAAACGCCCCCTTAGGGTTGTCGTTAACCCTTTTTTAAAATTTGATTTTTTGATGGTTACTTGCCCACTTTTCATTAGTTAAATGATTATTTGAATTAATGACTTTTTTTCCCCAACTTTTTGGTTTAAGATATTTTCTGTTATTTATTATTTATTTACGTCCGATCAGATTTTTTCAAGTAATATCATGAAGCGAACCCGCCCAACGGTCGGGTTATGAAGCTAGTTATTAATTACAATTATCTAATAAAGAATGGACAAAAGGAGTGCCGATCTTTCCTTGGGTAGTACTGGATTTTTATTGCAGTTCATTTTCATGTTGACAGATTTCATGCGAGCAATATTGGAGATATGCAACCCCATCTCATTTTTTAATTTTTGTTTGGATACTTTTAAAGCTCTTTTACTTTATGAAAATAAAAAGAATAAACTGTACGAATTCATCAAACATGAACATGTGATTGAAAGTTTTACGGCAATGTAAAATGCAGTCCATTGGTTAATGGCCCATGGGTGCCCAATTGATATGACATATGGGTCTCAACCCACATGTATCCAACTTTCTAACAAGTAACAAACCATCAAATTGTTGATATTGTGCTTGTCATCTATTGATAATTTCTTCAAACTAGATAGTACATGTTAGTTACATATTTTGATAATAAATCTGAGTAATGTTGCATCTTGTTAGATTTTGTTTTTCAATTCATCATCCTACCATTAGATGTTATCATTTGTAAACCATCACTTCTCCCTCAACAACCGGTGACCGCATCTCAGATGATATTAAGTTGGTTCCTGCAAACCCGAGAAGTTGGGATTGAACCCATGATCCAGTTCCCTTTCTTTCATTTTGTCATATGTGATTATCATGTGGTTAGGAGGATATTCAGACTTTCATTGCATGTAGCGCCACCCTTAGACGTTACCATGGTCATAATTGTAATCATGAACACTTTCATAACAATCCAACGATGATATGAATTCCGTGTTTTTAACGCATCTAAAATCCTTATGTAAAATCAACAATCAATGGGACTTTGTAGTTTTCATGTCTTGTTGAATCGTTGTATCATATCATTTTTGCTGCTTTCTTTCATGTGCAACTCTTTATGCTGAGTTTTCATCTTTATGTCGCTTGACATAGACAAGTTAAAGGCTGTGGAGGATATTAATTTTGCGCATGTTGACGATTATGATTTTACATCATATCGAAGCTAATCACTGATAGAAACTTTGCATTTTTTTGGATGCGGCCTTAAATATCTTCACCTGAATCGTAATTAACTGTTGAGTTATTGATAGTTACTGGGGAGCGTTAACTTTTTGTTCGTTTGAACTCGTTAAAAGTCAGATGAAAAAAATTACGTAGCAACTAAAATGATACTAGGATGTTATGTAATTCTAAAAATTTCTGATGATTCAGTTTAACTAAACAAAGTTAATGGATGAACATAAAGTACACATAACATCAGAGATCATTATCTCATACTAAAAACCAAGTAAAAGGATTTGACAACTAGTATCAGTCTTAACAAATGAATATGTCGATATGAGACTTAAATATGAATAGAATAATTCGAAAAGTTAAATAATAAATCAACTTTAGTACTCTGTCTATAATGTAATTGGCTTTAATGATTATAATTATTAGAAGCTAAACAATGCTTTTAGAATTATTGATTTAAAAACTAGTCATGTTTTCTGTTGAGCTGTCATAAAAGGTGAAACTATAAATCTTGTGATAACTAACATTTTCTTTTTTATAAAGATAGTTTTTTGATCTTATCAAACAAAGTAACATAATACGTCAATTAATTCTAACACATTACAATTACAACACATTCCAACTCTTTAAATTATAATTCATTCAAATTACAATTCCTTTGACAGATTACAATTTATTTCAAAACATACTATAAACCAAACGCACCCTTAGCACATATCTCATGCTATCTTAGAAATGTTATTAGCGAGACTTATTGGTTGACAAGCATATTCATTCACTTTTTTTTTTTTTTTTTTTTTTTTTTTTTTTTTTTTTTTTTTTTTAACATTCATATGACTATGTTAGCTTGTAATTATGTCAATCATTTTATTCGAGTGCGAGAAGTAGGACTTGAGTCCACTTCATTGCCTTTATATAATAATCATAACAAAATTAAGGGAGTTGTCATCGATACTCCCTTAATAAATTGCGTTACCCCTAACTCACTTTTAACTACTACATTTTTTATTTTCTTTTTCCTTCTTTTTTTTTTTTATTTATTTTATTTATTTTTTTATTATTTTTTTTAACGACAAGTTAATACATTACTATCGGTTAGCGAGTCAGAGACTCGACGCATCTAAATGGGCAAAGCCCAACCCAAATTCTTACCTGCAAGGAAACCCCAGTGAAGCTCGAACTTGAGACCTCATGGAAAAAACCTCCCCCAAAGCTCCTTAAAAGACCTCAAGTGGCCAATTGAGCTAGCACAGTTAGTTTTTACCAGGGTTCTAAATAGCGTGCTATAGCGGCGTCATAGCGCGAGGCGTGACCTCCACGTTATGAAACAGGCCAAGGCGTTGTCTATAGGCGTAGCGTGCAATAAAGCGTGATAAAGCGCGCTATAGCGTAAGGCGTGGCGACTTTTTTTTTTGTTGAAACTTTTAAGATTTTATTTATTTTTTTAATTTTTTTAAAGAGATTTATTGGATTTGAGCTTATTTACAAGTATTTATAAATATTTTTTGCCGCTTTGAATCACGTCTTAAAAACGCTATGACGCAATGTCTCACGCTAAAGCTTGAGGATTAGCTATACCGCTACGCCACGCTTCACACTATTTATAACCTTGGTTTTTACCCACCCTCTGTTGATAAAACAAGACATTTTTTATTTTTTTTAATCATTTTGTGTTTTGTATTTTCTCTATTTAATATTTTTTGCTATTTTTTCTATTTAATATTTTTTTACTTATCAAACTTTATGTTTTCTGTTCTATATTTTCAGTTCTATAACTTATAACTTAAAAATAACAAAATTAAAAAAAGATAACTTGCCGGGAGGGAAGTTAATTTTCCACTAGAGTTTAATGTATACTTGAAATAAAAGCCAAACTTTCATGTGACATTAATATTTTTAAAGAGAATAATTTCTGACACTAACTTTTCAATCTTGTTGCCAAATAACTTATTTTCTCCATACATTTTTCATCGGAACTAATCAATTCAATAAATTTATTACTTGAAAAAAACATATTTTTATAGTGAATACTGATTCTTGCACATGTAAATGCCCCGATAGACAAAGTTCGGCTAAAAAAAGATTCTCTACATTAGTACTTGATCGTACAAATAATGGTATTACCAGGCCTTCGATTATGATCAAAAGATAAGGGGTTGTGTGATGGCTTACCAAGCTTCAAGTAACCTGTGACAACACTAATGGAAACGCTACGTTAAGTGATGCCCAGAGGTTGGACCCTGCGAATCACCTCTTGCGTGAGAGTACTAGGTATGTGATATGATGTTATAAGTGAGTAAAGTAGGTGTTAAGAGCGTGATCGAACCTCTGTAACCCACCAAGCTATTTATTCGTGGTGGAAATAGGTTTGGCAGGCCTAGATATCATGGGGGTGTCCCATGATTTTGGGTGATAAGTTATTATTTTATTTATTATTTTTTTTTTAAACAGCTTGTTAGTTGTTAATGGTTCAGGTAGCAGTGACATCTAATTGGGCAGTATGCTGATCCTGAACGCCGCCTGTACTTTCTCATATTCCGTCTGAAAGGGTAAAAGTTTCGGGTGGGACTCGAACTTGAGACCTCCCTTAGCCAAACGATCTCTATCTTGGCGGGGAAGCCTTGATAGGGTGGAAGACGTGAGTTTGACCTGGTCTAAAGCATCCTCTACATTACTGTTTTTGAAGGAAACACCTCGGAAGGTATTAAGGCTTCGACTGACGGATTCTCATACTGGTAATCATCACGAAAGGATGATTTTACCCAAAGGAGACTTTCGTAGGTTAGTCCAAGTCTTTCGGAGTATAGTATCCGAGTATACTCGAAGGAGATGCCTTTATAGCTATTCGTAGGGTACATCATCAGTACTACTAGAGTTACTAACAGAAAATCTATACATATAAAAAGTATGAAGCCTTTTGCTGAATTATTGAACATAGTAAATTTACTAAAGTGCCCCTGATATTAAAATTAAACCTAAGAATACTCACTTAATTGTTTCCTAATTTAACACATACACAATTAAATACATAATTAAAAAAAATACATTTTAAATATTGACACATTACATGTATAACTTTTTAAATAACACAAAAAAACAATGCTCATTGTACAACCAAAACACCCAGTTGCAACACTAATTTCGATATGTTATACCGTTGCCTAATATACCAACTTGAGATGCATCCCTTCTGATGCCTGTTATACTAATGAATATAGCACAAAGTATAAACCAATAATAACATGTTACTCCGTATGTAACTGGCTCACGGGTTGGTTAACACATGAAATAATTGAAGAAACAAGCTAAAGAGCAAATTCGTAAAATCGGGAACCGAGTGATCAAGCCACCGAGAAACAAAGATCATATCGTTGAACGGTTGAACATGTGGATTGTGGATTTGTGGAGGCGTGACAAGCAAAATGTGCAGCCAAAATCTTTACTATTTATAAAGTTATCGTCAAGGAAAGTGTGCAACCGAAAAAATTGATCGCCGAAAAATGTACTATCAAAAAACTACTCACAAAAATTTAGCTACATGAGTGTTCGCCACCGCAATGCACAAATAACATTTATGTATAAAAGATATACATGATAGAAAAGTTTCCATAACAAGAAATTCCAACACTCGTGTGTGGACTCACCAAGCAACTAAAATATAATTAGAAATGAATCAACCATCATTATGATTCAGCCGCATGAAACGCTTAAATTACTTTTATAAGTTATATATGGGCAGCAGAATCATCATCAATCATACATAATTCTTTTTCTATATCTAAAAGCGAGTAAAGAAAACCTCTGTAAATTAATACTCGATAAATTAATAATCTCGATAAAATTAATAATTTATCTAGTCCCAACTTGGGACCAGTACAAATTTGGACCCTAATCGATTAAATAATAAGATAATAATTTTTTTGAAACCCTAGTGTATATATAGTAATCCCAACGAAACTATAAATTAGTAATTACTAAAAATTCTATATATATTTATATATGTGTGTGTGAGAGAGATACACTTCAAAATCTTAAGATTATTTAGTAAAAAAATGAATTCATTGTCACTTGTTATTTTTGTTGAACTTTAAATCTATATTGAGTTTATCTCAAAATCTCTCTGTTGCACTAAAGTGTTGGTGTGTTTTCTTCTCGTATTGCAACAAAAAGTGTTAATTTTATTTTCATAAAGTGTGAATAAGAATTTATAAAATTTTAATTGTAACTTGTTTTTCAAATTTATTTTTCATCTTTAACGAGTATACATTGTAACTAGTATATTACACTTGAAAATTTAAAGGTCATATGTAAAACCTCTTTAAATTAATAAATTATTAATTTATCGATATAATAATACCTTGCTAAATTAATAAAATATCCCGGTCCCAACACTATTAATTTATAGAGGTTTTACTGTATATTGTTTTTTCCCGGACATGTAATAACACACTGATTGTTTTTCATCATTGTATACGCAGGCACAGAAGAAAAATATACGGAGTTTTATAGACGTGTCCTTATTCTCAAACCGGTCTTGAAAACCAATGGAGACCGGTTTAGAAACTGGTCTCATTTGTTTTTCACATGGAGACCCCCCTCATACAGACCATCTTAGAAACCGGTCTTGTTTACTTGTACAACAGGTCTCAAAAGCCAGTTTTGTAGTAGTGTTGAGTACTCGATATACATAAAGAATCAAATTAAATGAGAAATTCTTAACATGAGAAATTGTGAAAGAAACTTGAGAAATGCATTCTTGATTCATATTTTTTATGCGGAGAAATATCATGAGGTAATCTATACTACATATAAAGGAAAAATGGTCAAAGTGGAAAAGTGAAAAAGTGAAAAGTCAAGTAATGTGAAATATTGAAAAATCTTATTAAAGAAAATTATGAAACGTAATTAATACTGTTATTAAAACACCCAATTACTTAAAAGTACAATGATTTATTCACATTGTACAAACAATTAAGAGTATATCTACCAAATTAAATACAACAAATTAAAACAATTAATACAAATCACAAAGCGGGTTGACCCGGGACGCTTCAAACCCGACGGGTTGAACCGGTTTAATTGACCCGTTTTTGACCCAACCTAGCAAGTTGACCCGGTTTAAATCGATCAATTTTTCGATCGGAACGGTTCAACCGGTTGAACCGAGTTCAAAACATTATGTTTAATTTCCAAATCTTCAAACATTTATTATTTTTTATTTATAACTTATAAATTTTTTTTTATCAATAAACTATTTGTCACTATAAAATCTCGTTGCTATGCACGGGTACTCGTCTAGTCATTTTAAAAATCACCATACTTGTCAAAAAATATTTTTATATATAGCGAATAAAAAAATACTTTTGGGTACAATAGATTCTATTTTTATTTTTTATTTATTTATTATTATTTTTTTTTTGGTTTTGGTAGTGAAAGCATGTGATAAGGGAGGTGATTTGCACACTCCCAAAAATGATTGGCACACTCAAAATGTTAGTGTGTTGATATTTATACCCTTACAGGATATGAATAAGTCCAAATAATGTGAGGGTATAAATGTAAACACACTCAAAATTTGAGTGTGCCAATCACTTTTAGGAGTGTGCAAATCACTTCCCCTGTGATAACCATTTTCCCTGTGGGTTTGCGAAAATTGCATACATTATCCCTATGTTAAATTACATAAATGGTCCCTGTGATTTAGCGAAAATTACACACATTTTTGTCCGTTATTATACGTTTTCATTCGTTTTCGTCATTTTTATACGTTTTGATTCGTTTTTATATATGTTTCTCCCGTTTTGGACGTTTTTATCCGTTTTATACGTTTTCATCCATTTTTATATATTTTCATACGTTTTTATATGTTTTCATCCGATTTTATACATTTTCGCTCGTTTTCATACGTTTTCGTCTGTTTTTATACATTTTTCGTTAATTTTTCTTATTATTTAATACGTTTTATCAATTTTATACGTTTTCGTCCATTTTTTAACGTATAAAATGGATAAAAATGTATCAAAATGGACAAAAAGTGAAAACATTTCAAAACAGATGAAAACGTACAAAACGGATAAAACATATGACAACGTAAAAAAACGGATAAAACATATGAAAACGGATGAAAACATATAAAAGTGGATGAAAACGTATAAAAATGGATAAAAACGGGCGAAAACATATTAAAACCTATAAAAACGGATAAAAACGTATCGAAATGTAAGAAAACGTATACAAATGGACGAAAATGCATCAAAACGAACGAAAGCATATAAAGTCGGATGAAAACATATAAAAACGGATGTAAAATTATCGAAACAAATAAAAAAGAATGAAAATGTTTTAAAACGGATAAAAATGTATTAAAACGTATACAAATGGATAAAAACGTATCAAAACGGATATAAATGTATGAAAACGTTTATAAACCGATAAAAACATATAAAAACAGACGGAAATAGAAAAATTAAAAAAGTTTATGGACGGTGAATGCAATTTTCTCCAAACGACAAAGACCGTTTACGTAATTTACCCTAGAGACGTGGATGCAGTTTTTGCAAACCCACATGGACCATTTATGTAATTTAAAAAGGTAAAATGGTTATCACTAGTTATCACTACACACAAAAAGACAAAAACGTTTACATTATTGTACTAAGAGGTTTTTTTTTATTGATTGCTTATAAAAATATATTTTGACAAGTATAATGATTTTTAAAATGATTTACCCAAATATCTTTTCTGTTGATTCAGTACAAAATAATAATTCACAATAGCAATTTTGGTAAATAGTCATGTTAGTATAGATTTACGAAAATATGTAACTTCATAACTTTGTCATTTAAATGATATTTTACAAATAATATGAATCAAAGGTTAAATTTTCAAATCTTTGACTCATTAATTTATTTCTAATTAACTAAAGAAACATTTTTACATTAAAAAAAAACACATAAATCAAGGGTTCAAATTGTGTTGTATGAATAGTAACATACATAAAATTAACACACAAAAACAATGATTCTTACAAGTAGGCTAAAAAAAAGTTGCATCTAGGCTACAAATCAACGGTGGATAATTCAGACTCGATCGGTGATTGAGAATGAAGAGAAAAAAGAGGATGTGGTTGACGGTATAAATACCGACGCGGAGTAAGACAATTCATTTTCTAACAGTTGGGATATGAGGTGATTGACGGTGGAGGGCCACGTCTCAGGTGGGCGGGGTTGTTAGCAGCAATCAATGTTAAAGTGGGCTACATTGTGTGTATTGGTGGTTGTAGAGCGGTGGTCGGTGTTTCCAGAGTCAATTATCAAAGTAGACCTGTTTTGAAAAAGGTTAGAAAAGTATATACTGATTTTGTTAATGACTTATGTATGTATGCTTATTTATTATAAATGGAAAACAAATATATAAATAACAAACTTAATTTACTCTCTTTCTCTCGACCTTCTAACCTTCTCTATTTTTTCTTATTCTATTTCTTCATCTTTCTTAGTGATTTAAACCACAACCTCCCCCCCCCCCCCCCACCCCCCCACAAAAAAAAAAAAGAATAAATAAATAAATAAATAAATAAAAGAAAAAAACAAAACTTTTGAATGAAATATTTAACAACACAATGTATATGAATCTAATTTAGTTGTATCTAAGTATAGTAATTTATTTGATGATAAATAACCTAATTAGTTCTAACATCACATATTAATACATGTCTAATGAGAAGATAAATTTATAAGTAGCTTATTATCTATATTTGAGAGTTTGGAGAAATTCTCACATTTTAACCATCATGGCGTTTTTGATATATGACAATAAAGCATAAAAACTGATAAAATAAACAAAATAAAAAGGGGTAAATAAAGTCATTTTGTGGATAATATAAATTATACTGGTGTAAAATTGTAAATCAAAGAGAAGAAAAAATAATGAAACATAGAAGAAATGAAAATTGGAATCATGCAAGAAGGAAATGGGGTGTGGTGAGGGGTAGAAATGTATAGGGTACGTTTAGTTGAGGGAAAACACTTTTTTTTTTTTTTTTTTTTTTTTTTTTTTTTTTTTTTTTTTTTCTGCAAAATGTTTTTACATTTTCGTCTGATTTTTATGTTTTCGTCCATTTTTTTACGTTTTCGTCAGATTTTTTACGTTTTCGTCCGATTTTTTATGTTTTCGTCCATTTTCTACGTTTTCATATTTTTTACGTATTCATCCGATTTTTTATGTTTTCGCTCGTTTTATTATGTTTTCTTACGTTTTCGTCCTTTCTTTTATGTTTTGTTTACATTTTCGTCTATTTTTTACGTTTACTTACGTTTGTTTACATTTTCGTCTAACGAAACCTAAAAAAACGTAAATACATGATGAAAACGTAAATAAAAGATGGAAACATAAAAATCAGATGAAAACGGATGAAAACGTTAAAAATCGAAAGAAAACATAAAAATCATAGGAAATAAAAAAACGAAAACATTAAAAAAGTACAAAAATGTAAAAAAACCTGACAAAAACGTAAAAAAGAACGGACGAAAACGTAAAAAATCAGACGAAAATGTAAAAAATCTGTCAAAAACTTAAAAAAGGATGAAAACGTAAAAAATCAAACGAAAACGTAAAAAAACTGACGAAAACATAAAAAAATTAACGAAAACATAAAAAACGGACAAAACCATAAACAAAAAGGACGAAACCGTAAAAAATGACAAAAACGTAAAAAAACTGACAAAAACGTAAAAAAACTGATGAAAACGTAAAGAAAGGGATGAAAACGTAAATAATCGGACGAAAACATAAAAAAAAGGACGAAAACGTAAAAGGACCGATGAAAATGTAAAAAACCTAACGAAAGATAAAAAAACGGACGAAAACGTAAAAAAACAGACAAAAAAGTAAAATATCTGACGAAAACGTAAAAAATGGACGAAAACGTAAAAAATCTAAAGAAGATGTAAAAAAAAACGGAAGAAAACGTAAAAAATCAGACGAAAAAATAAAAAAAAGACGAAAACGTTATAAAACAAACAAAAACATAAAAAAACTCAGACGAAAACTTAATTAAACAGACGGGAACGTTATTTGATGTTAAATTTTACTTTTTTAAATCTTTATTTTCTCTTATTAGATTTTTTAGTTATTTTATAATTTTGTTGGTTAGTTTATAATATTTGTTTTTGTTTTTGATTTATAATATTACTATGGTGAATAGTGAATTAAGATATAAACAACAATACTTAAACATGTTTTGTAGTTTTGCAAAATGGAAAATACAAATACATGTTTCTCAAACTAAACGCGTTTTCTAAATTTTTGATTGTTTTGTGAAAATCAAACTCCCCCTTTTCTTACAAAGCAAGAAATAAAAAATAAAATTAAATGTTTTCCAACTAAACACTGCCATAATATTTAATTGAAAATCACATTATGGTAACATCATATACAAAGACAAAGTTGTCTACGTTTTTTAAAAGAAGCATACAATGGGAGTTTTCTTTCTTCTACAATTATAATATTTCTCTTTGTGTTACATTTTATAGTAGTCAAAGATGCAAAAAAAAATACTATGCGTGTTTGCATTTTCTAAAAGCAACTATCCTTTTCAAATTTTACACAATTCATGTGTTGATTTAGCCCGTGTTATACCCGTCACCATAATAGATCCACCCAAATCTTTAAGACAATGATTGGATACGTTAATGAGATATTACAATGTGAACACAATGATATGATAATTTAACTTCTACTTTAATCTTTAACACAATAAAGAAAAACTTTCTTTCGAACTTATTTGTGAAAACTAAATGTTTAACTAAAACGAAGTTGGATAAACTGAAAAGCTTTCTCAATAAATTTAGAAACGGAAAAAGAGAAAATTTTTTCTATAACTAAACGGCACCTTAATTTTATGTTGCAAAATTGAGCCACCTTATTAACCAAGCCAACATTAGAAAATCAATTATTCAAAATAGGATCAAGTGATAATTTTAAAAAGTCATAAAAACAAATATGTCTATATTGGTTATGACTTTTTAATATTATCACTTGATCCTCTTTATAAAAGCCAATGCTCGGTTTATTTGAAGAAAACCACTAAAACATATCTAGAAAAGCTCACCACTTTGAAAGACCGAGCTAGTCTCAACCCCTAATTCAAAAGATATTCACTAATTACAAAACTTCATAAAACCTAATGGACTCCATAAAAGGCTAACGGATCTAAGCTCAAAAACGGGCTCAAGCCTAATAACATATCTATTATGTAATAATCATTCGCGGTTTGAATCGCGAAATCGTAAAAACTTGAAATGAAGTTGAAACTGTAAATAACAATACGGAAAAAAAAATGTCAAAGACGTTCGATAGTGAGCAGAGAGTAAGTGTATACCATGTCAATAGCGTGTACATTCTAAACTAAATTTTGCACGAAAAATAAAATTTGTCATTGTCGTATATTAACAACTCAACAACTCCTTGTATATTTGCTCCAATCTCCTCAATTTTGTCCTTAAAATAAAGAAAACAATAACCGCTTTCACTAGACATTTTAAAATATATATGGTCAACTACAAGAATCAATTTTACTGTACATGAAATCAGTATTGGTAAATTAATATTTAAACAAACACCATGTGTTAGAGCATACAAGAAATAAGTGTCACACACTCACACTTAACTCTTCCTCTTTATACCCTATTTATTCCTTCCCCTGAAACCAAACTCACAAACATACATACACACACAAAGGAGAGAGAGTTGTTGTAATGGGGAATTACAGGTTTAAACTATCTGATATGATACCAAATGCTTGGTTTTACAAGCTTAGAGACATGAACAAGACCAAAACAACATCTAACACCACCACAAGCACTAAAAACAACCACAAAAAACAACAATCTCACCCTTACTATCCATCACCAACCACCATACAACCATCACATAACCACCACTATTCTCAACCAAGAAACTCATTGTATTACACACCTAGAGTTTCCCAATTCCATAATTCACCAAAATATCCACATTTTCATGACCCATCAAGAAAATCTTACAAAAAAACAAAACCACATAGAAAAACCATCTATAAACCTTCACCAAAACACACACTCACTGAGTCAACTCAAACCCTACAAGATTTCTTTCAATCTCCTTCTCCTACTACTACTACAAACGACTCACCCACCTCCGAGTCAACTCATTCACAACTCGGTACTAATTCATTTTGCACTACTTGCACTTGTAGACTTAGTTCCTCAACTTCTGACATCATTTTCGACATAAATGAGTCGAAAAAGATGGATAATAATCCACGCGGGTTTTGTCTCTCTCCAGAGTTAGAACATAACCTAACTCCGATCAGAACAAAACCCGCGAATAATGTACCAAGAAACCAACAAAACTCGCTTCCCAAAAAGAAAACCAACCAAACCCCTGCGAGAAAATCACTCACCCGAGTTAAAGTAAGATCAAAGTCACCTAAACTAGCAGTGAGCAAACGAGTTGTTCAGAAATATGCACAAAGGAAGTCATTGTCTGAAAGCTTTGCAATAGTGAAATCATCATTTGATCCTCATAAAGATTTCATGGAATCAATGATGGAAATGATCATTGAAAACAATCTCAAGGACACAAAGGATTTGGAAGAGCTTCTTGCTTGTTATCTTTCTTTGAATTCTAATGAGTATCATGATGTAATTGTTAAAGCATTTGAGCAAATCTGGTTTAATTTACCAGATCTTTAATTGACTAATATAGTTCTTAAGTTTGTAATTTTTTAGTTTTAGCATTTTATTGAAGTATATTTGCAGACAATGGCTGGTTAAATACAAGTTTATTTGTGTGATCACTTGTATAATGGTTTATCTTAAGTTTAGTGACACTTTTGCATGTAAAATAATTGAGTCGTACTGAAAGCTAGAAATAATTGATAATAAAGTACTTAATCAACTAATCCATAGACCATAGGTAGCTAGGTATACAGTATACACAAAGTTAAAAGTTAAATATTGATGTTAACGTGTTAAATCTTTATGCTTTGGTGCCATGGGAAGGTTTGGAAGTTGGATCATATGCTAAAAAGGGAAATCTCTGACAGATTAGAGTTGTGTTGATGAAAAAAATGGAGTGAATGTACGACAATCTGACAACTTTGTTCTATCCAAGAGTCAAGAAGCTAGATAGGTGTCAATTTAAGGTAGTAAAGGAATCGTGTGTAGTTGTGTACATTTCTTTTACCATTTTCATTTTGGTAAATTTACGCTAAAAAAAATAGTTAAATTCTTCGAATTTTAAAATCCAAATATCCAAAGTTAAAAATGTATAAATTTATAGACTCCACACTTACTCATGTGTAATAATAATAAGTATGACAGATTTTTATACACATATAAGTGTGAAGATAATATTTAAATGTCTATAAAAATGTGGAAACATTTTTGAATGTCCACATCTATAAGTGTAACAAAATTGCAAAAGATGATTATAATTAAAAAAGCGTGGAAACATTAGCTACACCTATACATGTAGCTTTATTGTATACACTTATATATGAATTATTTTTAAAATATTTGTGACACATATAAATGTAGCAAAATTATGATACATATAAAAAAAAAAAAAAAAAAAAAAAAAAAAAAAAAAATTCACGGTTAACCTTACCATGGAGAAATAAGTGTTGAGGAGTCAACTATTTTTTGTAGTGTTATTTTTCTGTTACAGGCTGAAACTTTATTTTAGTTGAGTTATGGGATTCGTAATTATGAGTTGACATTATTAATTATTGACCACTAACAGTTAAGGGGGGTGACAACCTTGCCTAAGGTTGCCTCATATTTTAAAGCAAACAACTAATCATGGCTCTCCAACTCATTTTTTGCCTAAAATTGCCTAAAGTTCAATTTTAAGTGGCAATCTTGCCTAATGGCAATCATTAATTAAATGTTACATAATTATATAATTTAAATAAAAAAAACATAATTAAACACTTAATAAAAAACAACTATTTTAATTAAAAAAACAATAAAAAAAACATAATTCACCACTTTTAATTTGGCAAGTCAGAATACATTGACTGAGACCCCAAAGTCAAATATGAATGGAGCACCAAATTATAAGTAGTAACAAAGCTAATCAATAAGCAGCTGAAATATACTTTGAATAATAAATATCTTTGAAATATACTTGCCTTTTCCTGTTCCGGTGAATACATTTGTTTCCCCTTCTTCTCCCATCTCAAAAATGCTTGAATTTGTACAAGGTCTTCCGGAATTACTACATTAGAAACTGGCTTATGCTTGAATTTGTTTTGAAAGTGGTACACGCTCCACACATTAAATGCCAAACGGTCATTTTCTCCTTGAATTTGTACAAGGTCTTCCGGAATTACTACACTAGTATCCACCGCTTGAGGCACCGATTCTTGCATGCCGATCCACTGGCAGCCCTCCATGCCATTCGGCAGCCTATGCCGATTCACTTTCACCGCAAGGATGCCACCCCCTAATTACACATATCAAAGTTTGGAGATCTTTAAAATGTTTGACACCCTAGATTTATTTTTTCTCTTTAATGTTATGAAAACTTCATATAAAAATAAATTGCTTTACGATGTCTTGTAATATACGAGTAATACTTAAAACAATGTTATTTTGGCTTTAGTTTTTTATTTGTATATCGGGGCAAAAGGGTGTAAAGGGGTCCATATGTTGCATTATGCCAAGAACAATGAGGCATTTGTTGTGTAAAGCAACTTTAAGCTTTCATTGCTTTGTCCAAAGTTAAAGGCCGCTTTTGCTAGTGTTGTATGATGAATCAACCTTTTATTCTTCTATATAGATGACAACCGAAGTGCAATAACTTTAAATTAAATAAGTTATCTATAAATAATATATTTATACATATACTAGTTTTAAGTCTTGTGTACGCATGAAGTTTACACATAAATAAATATTATTTTAAATTTTAGTTTAATATCAAGACATATAAGAATTTGACAGTATTTAATGTTTTGTAAATGCGATATTACACGCACGAGGTTCAGACTATAAGTATAACTAATATTTATATTTTAAATAAATTTGTTTAGTGCGTACTTATAATTAAGTCGTGCTTTTATTTTAATATTTATAATCTTGTGCATATATAGATTTTGGGTATTACCATTTAATTAGTTTATCATTATCTTTATTCTAATTTTTGACCCGTGTACGCACGGGTTATTATAAGCGGATAATAATAGTATGTAGTAATTGTTGTTTATAGAAAAAGTTTAAAATACATTTTGTTTTTTTGTAGTGTATATATATATATATATATATATATATATATATATATATATATATATATATATATATATTCTTTAAATTATAAAAATCGAAGATTTTACACATAACTTCATAAAATTAGATTTATAATTAGCATCTTTTTAAAAGTTTAAGATTTGATTATAAATTTTAGTAACCAATCAAAATATAACGTTCCTAAGGGTGTTTTGCACGAGATGGAATCGTTACGTAGTAAATTCTTCAAAGGTGTTAATCAAAATGACATAAAGATATCCTGGGTAGCTTGGGACAAGGTCCTTGCGTCTAAGAAACAAGGGGGCCTCGGTATATCTAGTATGTTCGCTTTGAATCGAGTTTTAATTCTTAAGTGGGTTTGGCGTTTCTTTTCTCAAGATGGTTCCATCTGGTCGCGAGTTATTAAATCTATCTATGACCCTTATATAGATTCTCATGTCGATAGCTTTCCATCGAACTGGTGCTCTATTCTCCGTGAAGTTAAAGTCTTGAGTGCGAAGGGTTTTGATTTTTTCTCGCATTGTAAGAAGAAAGTAGGTAATGGTCGCAACTCTCGGTTTTGGCTGGACACTTGGCTCCTGTATAAGCCTTTCAGGGTTCGTTTCCCTCGGTTGTTCAATTTGGAAATGGATAAAACGAAGTCAGTGGCTGCTAAGTGGGATGATCCTTCTTTTTGTTCTTCATTTCGTCGTCCTGTTAGAGATGGAATTGAAAAAGAACAATGGCTAGAGATGTTATCTATGCTTGATACCGTTATGCTATCCTCATCAATCGATAGGTGGGTTTGCGACTTAAATGGAGAAGGAGATTTTCGTGTAAAAGATGTTCGATCTTCTTTAGACGAGTTATTTCTTCCTTCCATGGATGTTGCTACTAGGTGGGTTAAATTCGTTCCGAAGAAGATTAATGTTTTCGCATGGCGAGCCCACCTTGACCGTCTCTCGACTAGATTGAATCTTATCAAAAGAGGCGTTATTATGGATTCGGATATTTGTCCTATATGTAATTCGTCTACTGAAGATTCCTCTCATATTTTTTTTCATTGTGACATGGCGAAAAGCATTCTCCGGAAGATCAGTATTTGGTGGGATATTCCTTGGAGAGATTGTTCTTCTTTTATAGATTGGTACATGTGGTTCGACACTATAAGAATGACGTCCAAGCTTAAACTTATGTTAGAGGGCGTTTTCTTCGTTGCTTGGTGGCATATATGGGTGTTTCGGAACCGGCTCATTTTTGATACTATGGTTCCGAGGAGGTTAGAGATTCATGACGAGATTATTTCTAGATCTTTTTTTTGGTGCAATAGTAGATGTAATAGGAAATTTTCTTGGGAGTGCTGGTTAAAAACTACAAATTTAATTTCTTTGTAATGTTTTTTTCTAGCTCCTTGCTAGCTTAATAAAAATTGCCGTTAAAAAAAAAACAAAAAAAAAATCAAAATATAACGTTATTTACACTTAAGTCTAAAATTAAATAAATAAATAAATAAATACTCACAAAACCATTCATATTTTTTTTCTCCACCATCTACCGAATTTATCAATAGTGTGACCAAATTAATTTAATTTTACTTTTATTAACCAATAGCAAGACTCGGGTTTACAATTAGGCTTTTCTGATTAGTCAATAATTATATGAATTATCACAAAACATTCTTTTATTAGTATATAAAAGATATACCTAGGCATCCACATTATTATGACTTGTTACTATGGGTATATCAATAGGATTTACGTATACCTCCATAATTTATACTACATTATAATGCATTTGGGATTATTATATATTTAGAAAAGCTTAAAATTCAGATTTTTTTTTTGCTTATTATGAAAAGATTTTAAAATTAATTTGTTAGAAAGCAAGTTTGTTAGAAAGCGGTTGTTTGTTCAAACTAAAATTATTTGGCTTAATCATCTTTAATATCTCTACTTATAAAGCATGAAGACAACTAAACGTGTGACCAAATAACGAAAAATATAAACACACGGTACACGCCGCCGCATTACGCGAGTACCGTTCTAGTACTATAGTATCGATGTTGGAAGTTGGAACCAAACAATATTGGTCGTGTTCATAATTTCTTATATCATGGACCTATTAACATGATCACAGGCTTCCATTCACGAGGTTATTGAGGTTCTTTGGTATAAACTTTTTTTAATCATCTAATGCTCACAAGCACCTTTCATTGGTTAAAGTGGGTCCGCCGAACTAGGGTGAGCTAGGAAACAAAAAACCAAAGCCCAAAATGAAATAAAAAAATTGTTGAAAAACCTAAATAGTAACTAACATTATGGCTAAAACCAATGTTTTGAAACTCGGGTTTGGGATTGACCCGGCCGAGTCACCGGGTCAACCGGTTCGACCGCCGGGTCAACCCGGTTAGACTCGATTTTATGCACATTTCCAAAAATCCATTTTCTATTGTCTAAAGTTTAATGTTCAAACTCCAAACACTACTTTGCAGTAAAAAAAGAGCAAAAAACCTTACGGTTCAAGCACAGGGGTACTAAACTCCTAATCATGCTAAGCGCTTTGGATATTAGAACCCAAATTTAATCTAATAAGTGAAAACTAATCACAAATATGAGTGAATATATACACAATAAGAAAGTCATATCAAACAAAAATAGCACCTTAACAATGAAAAAAATAAAAATAAATAAAGAGTAAAAAAAAAAAAAAATCCAAACCTGGCCGGGTTTCAAAACCCGGGTCACTCAAAACCCGGCGGGTCTAACCGGTTGAGCCGATTTTAGAAACCCGGGTTATTTTGACCCGTTTTTTGACCGGGTACCGGTCCAACAGGTTGACCCGGCCGGGTCAACCCGGGTTTGAAAACATTGGCCAAAACTATATGAGAGTGTTTTTATTGGATAGTGAAAAAAAATTGTTCATTTAATTGCAACCAACCAGTATAAGCAAAGGGGGCTTTGAGGGTTGACATATGAACATTTTTTGAATGGAGTCCTAAAATATGTTTTATAGAACCACTTAAATTTTGAGTCATGATGCGTGAGAATTGCACCAGGCTTTACCTCTCTAGGGATCTTGAGAAGCTTACAACCCCCACCAGGCAGTGTACCTGATCGTTGTAGTATAGTATAGTGACAAGTACCGGGGGATTGATCGTTCAACTCAGGAATAGTGTCGCTAGGATTAGAAAGCCTAAAAACTAGGTCTAGAGGTGAGAGATGATTCTTTTTGTATTTTTATATTTTTATAAAAGCAATTAAAATCTCGTGTTTTGAAAGAGTGGGCGGAATTAGTTGCTAATCAACTAACCCAATAACTAAAGATGCAATCAAAATAAAATAACAGAAATGTAAATAAAGCTAATTAAACTAATGGTGTGAACAATAAATGGGAAAATTGTGTTTACTTAGATTTCATTACTCCCTAGATATCTTTTACAAGTTGATAGTTTGTTACAGTTGCGTGGATGACGGGTTATATTCCTTAATACCAATCGTGGGGTGGCGTACGTACTTCCCCAACTCTATAAGCTCCTACTTCACTCCAATGTCGAGCCTGCAAGAAGCTCCTAACATGAGATCATTAGAATTCGCTCATGCATTAAATACAACCATAAAAACCTAGTACGCATTGGTTCATGTTTCTTAAGACGTTCAAGCAAGTTACACTATGGAGATCTGCCAGTTTTCTTAAGCCTAACATCGAAATCATTCATCCGTAACAACTATAAACAAGCAATCAACCAATAATCAACATCTAGGTTTCACTACATCTAAGTAAACACACAAGAGATCTAGCCTAGCATGTTAAAATCAAGACAAGCGTAAGATATATTCAAACAACACATAGACATATTGAATGAATTGAAAGGATACTTATCTTAATTAAATATGAAAGGTTTCAAAAGGTGAAAACCCTTGAAAATACTGATAAAATCGTGCTAGGGTTTCTCCAAGTCGTCCCTAAAATTGTCCTCTCTTTGAATGAAAATTACAAAACTATATATAGATTTTCCAATGTGACGGCGTCAAGAAGAGAATTCTGACGCCGTCAACCCCCCGCCCATAATAATATCGGATTGCGTAGATCCAGATCTGACGCCGTCAAGAGCAAATTTTCCTTGGCCGTCATGTGTAATGGGACCATGACGGCCTACGGTGACGCCGTCATGCCCCTTAGTGTAAAACTCTCTGGACCGTCACAGACTCTATCCTCTTCACCTCTTGACGCCGTCATTAAGAACTTGATGACGCCGTCAGGTACTGTTCCCAGCAAGGAAAATTAAGACTTTGCCGTTTTCTTCACTTTTATGCTCCAAAAACGTCCAAAATGCTTCCTTTTCCAGAATTCACTCCAAAAGTACCTAAAATCACAAAAGGAACGATTTAGGGCAATATTTGATCAAATAAATTCAATTCCGGGCTTAAATGACCCCCTAAAAACGGATCATTTTTCGCCTCATCATATACCCTTACACTTGAGATTTGCTTGTCCTCAAGCAAATGCGCTTTTATTCTAATCAAAATACAAGTTAGGGGTCATTTAACACTAATATAAAAGTAATTACAACGAATAATCGTTCCACTAAAGACCAAAGACAAGCACGGAGGTCATACACTAGCACCTCACAAATAGTGTTTAGATACTCACATCTCTCGGGTGTAATAAAGTATATATCACAATACGGAAATGGAAAACATCTCTCACTACCTGTCATAGCAAAATAGATTACCATAGGCTTGGGAAAGGATCAAACCTCCACCACATGGCGTAAGCACCTAGGATAAACTATCAAAGAGGTCTTTCAAAGGGTTATAACGTTAGGTATAGGGATATGGAATACACGGTTTTGTTGGATATAGGCAATCTTTACTGGTGGCGAGTTAATAATCTTGGTTAATTACATGTACAATATGGCGTTGCTAAGCCAAGACTAGACTCGACTTAAGCTAATAAATCAAAAATAACAAAAACATAAAACAAACATAGAATGAAACGGGATGGTAGTCCGTATGTTTTTTTCTCTTTTTTCTTTTTCTATTTTTTTTCTTTTTCTTGATTTTTCGATATTTTTTTTTATTTTTTATTTTTTTTGCATACATTCTTACCCTACCATCCAAAATAATAAATCATAGGGAATGTACATTCCCCTTACACTTGAATTTTTACATACTTTACAATAAACTAATCTAATGACTCGAATCAAGATAATCAAAACACTTGGAGTACTTTTAAGATTAATGCACATATGGGGGTAATAATATTATGTTCTTCCCCATTACTCCATAACAAAAGTACTTTACCCATGAGTCCCAATCGTCCCAAAACAATATGTACAAGGATATGACTCGACTTAGCAACCATGTAATCAATTAGATAATTAACTAAGGGTTTAAACAAATAACAATAATGCACTAAAGATGAGTGCATATACGGAAGGCTAAGGCGATTTGGGTATACATTTAAGTGGGTTGTAACAAATTCTTCCTTTAAGTAAGATGCTTAAAGTTAGAAACGAAAAGATAGGCTCGGAGGGGTGTATTAGGGGTTTCGTGTACTAAAAATGAGTACAACGCTAAGGGTGTGGGAAAAATTAATTGACTTTACTAGCCAAGTAATATGACTTAAATGGTCAAGTAATTATGATACGGGTTTAAACACAAGGGTGATCCTAATGCCTCTTATCATGTAGTAAATCCTACTACACGAATGTAGTCTCACTAGCGGTCTCGGGATGCATCACTAACGCAAGTTCTAGAATCTAAATGCTACTGGTACACTCATAAGCACTAAAGGTGAATGCTTTTCCTATCAAATCTAAAGGCGAACCTCACATATTTGGGTGGAAAATTTTTCTTAATGATACGGTTTTGTGCTAGTCATACGACTCCTATCCATGAGACGCTTGCTTAGGCTAAAATTTCACTCCTAAATGTTGTAAAAAAATTTAAATTTGGCGCTAAAATTACACTAACAAGTATTTCTCATAGTTTTATTACACATCTACCATCAAACAAACAAACTCAAGTGAAAGTGTATCCTATAAGGTATCATCATTTACCTTCCCCTTACACTTAGGATGAACATTGTCCCCAATGTTCAATTAAAGAATGTAAAAGTGAAATAGGTAAAAGAATGAAATCAAATACTCCCCTGATTCGCTCGGTGTGGATAGTGTGTCAACAAGGTTAGATCTTCCTCCAAGACAATGAACAATCAAAGCTTCCCTTCCAGAATATAAATCATCTTATTGTCATACATAACCTGTTAAACCTGAGAAAACAAACAAGGCAACCTCGCGTAAAATCGGCGGCAATCTATATATACTAACAAATCCTAGAAAGCAATGTAAAATATAATGCTTGTGGAATGAATGTTTGCAGATTTCCTGGAGTTTATAAAACTAAAGAATTAACAAAAACTTTAAGACTTCGTTAGAAAAACAAAACTAGCAAAATTTCCAGAATTTTACACATGACGCCGTCAGGAATTAATTCCTGACGCCGTCAGAAGTGATCTGCAGAAATCCTTACGTTAAGTTTCCGGAAAATTTCTGGAAAAACTTATGTCCTACTTCCTGGAAAATCCTGCAAAACATCATTATGACTCGATACAAGCATTTGAATCTAACAAATACGAATATACATGTCAATTTAATATTGTGGAGAATCATGATCAACTTTGTTTCTTAAAAACATATTTGGGGTTTTCCCCTTACACTTATCTTTTGCGAAATACCTTTGGATGAAGTTAGGACTAAGTCAAACGACAAAATAAAGTATTTTCACCATTTTAGTTTTGAAACATGATCTACCAACAATAAAAATAAAGCATGCATACGGAAACAAATAACAATCAAACAAATAAAAATCATACAAAGCATGGGTTGCCTCCCAAGAAGCACTTTTCTTTATTTACGAGTCTTGTAGCTAGACTCAAGGTCATGGGCAATTACGTGACCTCGTCGTCAAATGTTACATCCTCCTCACTAATAATTTCATTGCTACTTTCTTGATAATGTTTTACACGTTGTATGTTGACAGTAAACTCTCTACTTTCATCGTTTATTAACACAACAGCTCCAGGTTTAGAGGAACTTTTCACCGTAAATGGCCCATACCATCTAGACTTGTGCTTCCCTGGAAATAACCTTAACCGAGAGTTATACAACAGGACTTTGTCCCCTTCTGAAAATTCCTTAGGTTTCTTAATTCGCTGGTCATGCCATCTTTTTGCCCTCTCCTTATATGTAATGGAAGATTCATACGCTTCTAACCTTAGCTCATCAAGCTCATGGAGTTGCAAGAACCTATTTGTTCCGGTGATTGTATAGTCAAAATTACATTCCTTAAGCGCCTAATAGGCCTTATGTTCTAGTTCTACCAGAAGGTGACATGCCTTACCGTAGACCATGCGGAACGGGGTCGTTCCAATAGGTGTCTTGTAGGCAGTTTGGAATGCCCATAAGGCCTCATCGAGTTTAAATGACCAGTCTTTTCTATTATGACTAACCGTTTTTTTCTAGTATTCTTTTAATAGCCCTGTTGGTGTTTTCAACCTGACCATTGGTCTGTGGGTGATAGGCGGTGGAAAATCGATGGGACACTCCGTATCTCCTCATGACCTTTTCCATTTGCGCATTGCAAAAGTGGGTTCCCCTATCACTAATGAGAGCTTTAGGAATGCCGAACCTAGCGAACAACTTTTGCAGGAAATGAATAACTACCCTAGCATCGTTGGTCCTAAGGGCTTGTGCCTCTACCCATTTTGAAACGTAATCGATGGCAACTAAAATATATTCATTCCCTCCTGAAGATGGAAAGGGCCCCATGAAGTCGATTCCCCAGACGTCGAAAACCTCACATACTTGTATAAAATTTTGAGGTGCTTCATCTCTATTTGATATGTTCCCGGCCCGTTGACATGCATCACATGCTTGTACCATTTCTTTAACATCACGGAATATTGTGGGTCAATAGAATCCCGCATCGAAAATCTTTCGTGCGGTGGTGTTTATCCCATGATGGCCCCCAGAGGGGCCAGAGTGACACTCTCTCATGATCTTTACTGCCTCATCTCCCGAAACACAACGTCTGATTATTTGATCAGGGCATCTTCGGAATAAAAATGGTTCATCCCAGAAGTAATATTTTAGTTGGGCAAAGAACCTTTTCTTTTCGTATTTGGTCATGTGATCCGGAATGAGTCTGCTCGTGAGATAGTTAGCAAAATCAGCGTACCAAGGCTCGGAATCTGTCATTGACATGAGTTGTTCGTCAGGAAATGAATCCCGAATCTCACTTCTATCTAGCTCATTAAGGGGATTTTCAAGACGAGAGAGGTGATCATAGCCAAATTCTCCGCCCCCCTTTTATCACGAATTTCAACGTCAAACTCTTGTAACAACAAGATCCACCGAATTAGTCGTGGTTTAGCATCTTGCTTAGCAAAAAGATATCAAAGAGTCGAGTGATCGGTGAAAACGACCGTCTTTGAAAGGACAAGATATTGACGGAATTTATCGAAGGCGAACACTACGGCTAATAATTCTTTTTCGGTGGTAGAGTAATTCTCTTGAGCGGGATTCATGGTTTTGCTAGCGTAGTAGATAGGTTGGAATAGCTTGTCACGCCTTTGGCCTAATACTGCTCCGACAGCATAATCGCTAGCATCGCACATGATTTCGAAAGGTAACTCCCAGTTGGGTGTAACCATGATTGGGGCTTGCATGAGCTCCTTTTTCAGGAGGTCGAATGCATCCTTGCATTCTTGAGAGAAATCGAAAGGGGCATCCTTCACCAGCAATTGAGTCGTTGGCCGAGCTATTTTAGAGAAATCTTTGATAAATCTTTGGTAGAACCCGACGTGGCCCAAGAAGCTGCGTATTGCTTTAACAGTCGTGGGATAAGGTAATTTAGATATAGCTTCCACTTTAGCTTGGTACACCTCAATCCCATTCCCTGAGACCTTATGTCCTAACACAATCCCTTCTTTTACCATAAAATGACATTTTTCCCAATTCAGCACCAAGTTGGTTTCCTCACAACGTTTGAGCATTTTTTCTAGATTAGCAAGCCAACGGTCGAAAGAGTTCCCGAAGACTGAAAATTCATCCATGAAAACTTCCATGATGTCTTCCATTAGTTCGTGAAAGATTGCGGTCATGCACCGCTGAAAAGTGGCGGAGGCGTTACACAGCCCAAAAGGCATCCTTTTGTAGGCGAACGTTCTATAAGGGCAAGTAAACGTGGTTTTCTCTTGGTCCTCAGGTGCTATGGGGATTTGGAAGTATCCCGAGAACCCATCCAAGATACAGTAATACTCGTGCCCAGATAATCTTTCCAACATTTGGTCAATGAATGGTAGGGGAAAGTGATCTTTCCTTGTGGCATCATTGAGCTTTCTATAATCGATGCATACCCGCCAACCAGTAACCGTTCTCTGGGGTACAATCTCACCCTTGTCGTTCTTCACCACAGTCATTCCACCTTTCTTTGGTACAACCTGTACAAGACTAACCCACGGGCTATCCGAGATTGGGTAAATTAGTCCTGCATCCAGAAGTTTGATGACTTCTTTCTTCACTACTTCCTTAATGTTGGGATTCACCCGCCTCTGGGGTTGCACGGTAGGTTTATAATTTTCTTCCATAAGAATCTTATGCGTGCAAAAAGTTGAGTCAATCCCCTTAATGTCGGCTACACTCCATGCAAGCACTCCCTTATATTTCTTGAGGACTTCTAAGAGCTTACCTTTTTGTTCATGTTCGAGGGAAGAGTTTATGATTACTGGCAGTTGATCCTCTCCCTGAAGGAAGGCATACTCTAGGTGGTTAGGGAGTTCTTTAAGATCTAGCTTAGGGGGTTCGATAATAGAGGGCTTAAGTTTGTTTTCGGGTTTTCGGAGTTCGAGCTGTTCAGTGGTCTCCTGTCTAGGGTAGAAGGAGACTGCTCCAATACCCTCCATCTTTTCTTCTTCCAACAAGGGGAGAAAATTCTCACCCCGTAACCAGCCTTCTTCGATCTGTTCATCAACACAGTTATCAATGACATCCGTGAGTTCATCGACCTCTCCGATGAAATAAAGCCGGTTAGCTGCTTCGAGAGAGAGAGATTCATAGTGTCTCTAATGTCTAAGGTTAAGCTATCGGTTCCTACTCGTAAGGTTAACTTGCCGTCATGAACATCAATGACTGCACGAGCGGTAGCAAGAAATGGTCTCCCTAAGATGATGGGCACCAAGTCATCCTCCTCCATCTCCAAGATCACGAAGTCAACCAGAAATTTGAATTTTCCAACTTTGACCAGCACATTCTCGCATATCCCTACGGGGTATTTGACTGATCTATCGGCTAGTTGGATGTTCATACGGGTAGGCTTTAATCCGGAGTATCCTAGTTTAAGGAACATGGAGTGAGGCATGAGGTTGATACTCGCCCCTAAATCGGCAAGAGCATTCTTTATTGATAGAGATCCTATGGAATAGGGCAAGGTGAAACTGCCTGGATCGTCTACCTTTTTTGGTAGTCCTCGATGGGTCACCACCAAACATTCTTCCCCCAGAGTCACAAGACCCTCGAGTTTCTTTCAGTTGGCGAGTAATTTTTTAAAGTATGAGCTATACTTTGGCATGTGATAGCAAGAATCAAGGAGAGGTATGGTGATCACAGAATCTTTTAGATATGACAGGAATCTCTTATTTTCGTTCTCAATTTTCTGGTTTTTCAATCGGGATGGGAATGGGATTCTCACAGGTTGGTTAGGTGGAGTCAATGGGGATGGGGTCACCAGGGGAGGTTGTTCGAGAGCCTCGCTGCTCACTTTACCTTCCTCTTCTCGGGGCTCGCTTGGATCAATGGTGATAGGGTGTGAGCTCGGATAAGGGGGGGGGGGTCCTTAGTTGTTGTTCCAGCTCGAGTAGTTATTGCGAGCAGGGGGTCTTTTTGGCTTACTGATGGTCTGTCTTGGTCATCAAGGGTGGAGTTAAGCTTGTTGAACCATTCTTCTATGTCATTCTGTTGCTCATCGACGAGCTCATCAAGACCTTTTAATTGTAAGCCTTTTTCTTGAGTGAAGTGACCAAGGTCATCTTCAAAAGTGCTCCTGATTTTATATTCAGGGCCTTCCTCTCCTTCTTTTCTCCTCACCAGATTTCCCCAAAGGGTGTAATCATCGTTTTGGTAAAAAGGCAAAAGGGAGGGATCAGCGTAGATGTCATGCCCTGACAAGCACACATGTTCGTCGTGGGTTCTCCTCCGCATTCTTCTACCTCGTGCGGGCCCCCACAGTAGTCGCAAATTAAGTAAGGATTTGAAAGTTGTTTAGTTATTTGCGACCCAGCTAGGTATTCCATTCTTTTGTGAATTTTTCTTAGCCGATCTCAGGGTGCTGATGTGATTTCGGACATGATAGCAGTTGACTCAGGTTCATCCCAAGTGTCATCCTGGTCTTGAGCATATTCCTCAATCCTATTCCATCCTTCCTCGGCACTAAGATTGACTAGTTTCCCTTTTCTAGAATTGTTGATTCCGTTCCGGTCGTTTGAGGAGACATTGTCGTAGAAGATTTGGACCAGAAGCCAGAGTTCGATGCCATGATGGGGAACTTGTCTTATTAAATCCTTGAATCTAATCCACGATTTATGGAAGGGTTCATCCTTCCCTTTTCGAAAGCGGAGGATCCTATCCCTAAATGCTGAGGTTTTCCCTGTTGGAAAGAACTTCTCATAAAATTTGGATATGAGTTGCTCCCATGTGAAAATAGATTCAGAGGGAAGTTTATCATACCACTCTTTGCCTTTTTCATAAAGGGTGAAAGGGAAGAATCGTAATCGGGACGTGTTTCTAGTAGCCCCATCCGTATGGAGGGTGTCTACTATTTTCAAGAAGTCCTTGATGTGTTGAATCAGGTCATCATCATCTAGTCCACAAAACTTGCACACACTTTGGACAAGCCAAACATCGGTCACACGTAAGACCTCATCGGAGTGTTTGTTTGGGAAGATAATGGCGTTTGAGAAGCCACGAGGATTTGGGGAGGAGTAGTCCTTAAGGCGCTTATGAATGGGAGTTGCGGGGGTACTCATATCGTTGTTAGATTGGGAGCTAGGGGTTGTAAGGTGATTTTCTGAATTTTCTTTAGAAAGGGCTGCATCTAAATTGATGGCTATGCTGGATGGTTCAGGTGTTGAGAGAGATCGTCTTAGCCTACGCATTTCCCTATCAGGTTCTGCATAGGGCAAAACAAGGTCTCTAGCGGAAATACGACTCCTAGTGACTCTAAGGTTAGAGAATTCGTCATTTGCCATGATGGCGAATGGTGGAGATTACGAACAAAGGCACGAAGAAATAAGATAGACTAAAGAAAACCTAAAAATAAAAATAAAGTCTTACTAGAAGGGAATCTAGCAAGTAGACCTAATAAAAAGAAATCCTAACCTAGACAATAACTATTCCCCGGGCTGCGGCGCCAAAAACTTGATGCGTGGGAATTGCACCAGGCTTTACCTCTCGAGGGATCTCGAGAATCTTACAACCCCCACCAGACAGTGTACCTGATCGTTGTAGTATAGTATAGTGACAAGTACCAGGGGATTGATCGTTCAACTTAGGAATTTTGTTGCTAGGATTAGAAAGCCTAAAAACTAGGTCTAGAGGTGAGGGATGATTCTTTTTGTATTTTTATATTTTTATAAAAGCAATTAAAATCTCGGGTTTTGGAAGAGTGGGCGGAATTAGTTGCTAGTCAACTAACCCAATAACTAAAAATGCAATCAAAATAAAATAATAGAAATGTAAATAAAGCTAATTAAACTAGTGGTGTGAACAATAAATGGGAAAATTGTGTTTACTTAGATTTCATTACTCCCTAGATATCTTTTACAAGTTGATAGTTTGTTACAGTTGCGTGGATGACGGGTTATATTCCTTAATACCAATCGTGGGGTGGCGTACGTACTTCCCCAACTCTATAAGCTCTTACTTCACTCCTATGTCGAGCCTGCAAGAAGCTCCTAACATGGGATCATTAGAATTCGCTCATGCATTAAATACAACCAGAAAAACCTAGTACGCATTGGTTCATGTTTCTTAAGACGTTCAAGCAAGTTACACTATGGAAGTCTGCCAGTTTTCTTAAGACAAACATCAAAATTATTCATCCATAACAACTATAAACAAGCAATCAACCCATAATCAACATCTAGGTTTCACTACATCTAAGCAAACACACAAGAGATCTAGCCTAGCATGTTAAAATCAAGACAAGCGTAAGATATATTTAAACAACACATAGACATATTGAATGAATTGAAAGGATACTTATCTTAATTGAACATGAAAGGTTTCAAAGGGTGAAAACCCTTGAAAATACTGATAAAATCGTGCTAGGGTTTCTCCAAGTCGTCCCTAAAATTGTCCTCCCTTTGAATGAAAATTACAAAACTATATATAGATTTTCCAATGTGACGACGTCAAGAAGAGAATTCTGACGCCGTCAACCCGCCGCCCATAATAATATCGGATTTCCTAGATCCAGATCTGACGCCGTCAAGAGCAAATTTTCCTTGGCCGTCATGTGTAATGGGACCATGACGGCCTATGGTGACGCCGTCATGCCCCTTAGTGTAAAACTCTCTGGACCGTCACGGACTCTATCCTCTTCACCTCTTGACGCCGTCATTAAGAACTTGGTGACGCCGTCAGGTACTGTTCCCAGCAAGGAAAATTAAGACTTTGCCGTTTTCTTCACTTTTATGCTCCAAAATGTCCAAAATGCTTTCTTTTCCAGAATTCACTCCAAAAGTACCTAAAATCACAAAAGGAATGATTTAGGGCAATATTTGATCAAATAAATTCAATTCCGGGCTTAAATGACCACCTAAAAACGGATTTCGTCCTTTGACCAAAAAAATTGCATCGTCTAACCTTAAGTGTGAAACGTTATGTGTGGTTCGTTCCTCACACTAACTGGCATCACTAACGGTAGTTTGATGAGGTCCAATCAAGGGTGTTTTAGTATTTTCTCATCCACATACTCAATTAAATCCTCCAGCTACCCACGTCTATTCATTCACAATCCCCCACAAACCTAAACACGCATACTCACAGACTCTCTCTCTACTGTTCATCTTCTTCAAATCATCAAACATTAATATTAATCTAGAAAAACTGATTAACAAGAAAAGTTACATGAAATGGTGCTATAGTTGGCGTATGTGATACGAAGACCAGAGGTTGACTTCGATCCAAATGTAGCTTATGATAAGTGTTATAGGTTTTTGCAAGTTTTGCTAATGCAATTAGGCTGCATTATAAACCTTAACCCTAATCTTGTTTTAAATTAAAGAATAATGATTTATTTGATCGTTAATTGATTAAACCCTAATAAACACTAACCCTAACCTTTTTTTTCTACTTCTTTTTTTCAGCTGGCATACGTACTGCGTTTTCAATAAGGTTGCATTATGGTGGTTCTTTCACTATATCACCTGGTAGGAGGTACATAAATGGCTATTCAAAGATAGTTGATGAGTTAGATTGTGAAGAGTTTTCTGTGCATGAGATAGATGCTATTGTAGAAGACTTAGGCAATGATGGGCATAAAATAATGTTTTACCATTTTCTGAAACCTGATGGTGATTTATATTGTGGACTACAACCTTTAGGCAGTGACCAAGATGTTATTTTCTTGTCTAAATATGTTGAAGAAGGTCATAAATTGATTGATGTAAATGTTGAGCATGAAAAAACCAATCCTGACCTTTATTTTACCTCACCATTGAAAAACAAAAGGGTATTGATAGAAGAGTTAGATGAACCAAGACCGTCCAAAGCGGGTATAACACCAGTTCGTAAAAACGTTATTCATATCTTTCGATATCTCTATGTTTTGATAATCACAAAATGAAAACTCATCAAACCAAAGATCATGACGTAAACAAGTATTTAGTAGTAAATATTCACTTTTACCATCTAATCACTTAAGGTATGTATAAACAAAGTGTCTAATGCATTATATGATAAAAGGAACATTCTCTTAATCTCTAGATTTTTTATAAAATGTCACAAAAATTTTATATCCTTTAGAAAATCATTTTTGGTATTAAATAAAATTGATTAATTAACCATAAATATATAAATTCAAATTTTCAACAAAAAATGGCAAAAATGTTCTAGAAAACCTTCCCCATAAAATGACAAAGCTGGGCAACGTTTAGAAGGGGCGACCCCCTTAATTAACTAGGCGGCCCCCTTAATTATTAAGGGGACCGACCCCTTAATTAAGGGGACTGGCCACGCTCCTGACCCCCCAGCTTTGCCTATAAATACTGGTTCATTCCTACAGATTTTTCTTGCCTTTTTGCACAAAAACTTTTTGTCCAAATCTCTCTAAATATATTCTTTGATCATATAATCATAAGTTTTTATTTTCAATTGATTTAAGCTTCAACATTCAAGTGCAAAGGGAAGAATACTTCTATCAATCAAGACTAGAAGTATTACAACTTAGTATCATCTTGCTATCTAAGTTGTTTGTTCATTTCATCTTGTAAATCATTTATTCTTTGGTGTATAAGGTGTGTATATTGGTTAGTTAGATTTAGATATAGGATCTAGATTTGTTGAAAGTATGAAGTGGTACAAGAAGTGAAGAATTAGAAGTGCATAGGATTAGTGGTAGGAAGTATAAGAAGTAGTAGTATATTGAAGTAGTGGTTAGTAGTGAAGATATAGAAGCCGTATCGTGGTATAGAAGCCTTGAAGTAGTTAAGAAGTTGAAGCCTAGAAGGTGTGAAGACATAGAAGCCTAGAAGGTGTGAAGAAGTAGATGCATTGAAGTAGTAAAGACATAGAAGCCTTTAAAGTAGAAGAAGCCTTGTAGTGGTACATTGATCAAAGCCTTCAAGTAGAGACATAGAAGCATTGAAGTTGTGAAGATATAGAAGCCTAGAAGTTGTGAAGAAGCAAAAGCGTTGAAGTGGTAAATAGATAGAAGTTGTGATGGTGTGAAGAAACAAGTGTTGTGAAGCAGTGTAGAAGGCGTTAAAGGGTGTGAAGAAGTTGTGGTGTGATTGAAGTTGTGAGATTAGTTCTAGCTATGATTAGAACTCGACATTTAGCTTTGTGTCGTTAAATTGGTGTAAGCTAAGGCGTGTACGGTTTTCTACGCCATAAGGGAGCATATTGACTTAGTGAAGAAAACTCTCGAGTTCGGTGCTCGGGGAGTGGAGTAGGGCAAGGAAGGTGTCCTTGTAGCTGAACCACTATAAATCCTTTGTCTCTCGGTTTGATCTTTCTATCTCTCACCCTTTACTTACTTACTTATTTACATTTCGTATATAGTTATAATAGCTTGTGTTGTGCATGCATTGATTTCACATAAAGATCAAACTAAGTTCCATTCACAACACCAATCTCATTTAAACAAATTAAAAGGATATATATATATATATATATATATATATATATATATATATATATATATATATGTATATATATATATGTATATATATATATATATATATATATATATATATATATATATATATATATGTATATATATATATATGTGTGTGTGTGTGTGTGTGTAATAAATAACATTGTAGTTTTTACTCAACAATTTAATTAAGTGGTGTTCAAACAACTATAGTGAACAAACTCAAATCTACATTTTTGAATCAAAGTTTTTATAAACTCAATCTATTCTTTTGAACCAAACTTTTATAAAACAAAAAGACGTAAAACTATTCAACCCCCCCCCCTCTTCTAGTTTTTCACAATTGGTATCAGGAGCCACGTCAAGCAAGATTTTTAAAATATATTGTATTTTAAAACTTGCATCGATCTATGAAATCTAAAAAATATTTAGAAGGGGATTTAACGCAACAACTACTATTATTCGAAAACTACAATTTTGATAAATGGAAAAATAAATTTGAAAGTTATGTGAAATCAATATATCTTAATCTTTGGAATGTCATTTCAGTTGGTGATCTTCAAACAACTAAAACGGATTTTGAAAATCAATGCAATCATCTTCAAACAAAAATTAATAAAAATACTAATGCTAAATTAACGATTTATAAAACCTTACCAAGAGTTGAATACGAAAGAGTATTCTTTTGTAAAACGGCATGTGATATTTGGAAATGTCTTTTAAACTTTCACCAAGGGAAATGTAAAGCCAAAGATGATTAACTTAATGTTACACAAGAATTAGTCACTCTAGAAAATTTGATAGATAAATACTTAGTTGAAATAAATACAAGTACTACTAGTTCAAATGTGGTCATTAAAGGTATCAATAACGAAGAACACACGAGCCATATCCGAAGAAAGATTGTAAATGAATCATGGAGCAACATGGACAAAGAAGATGATCAAAATATGGCTTGTGAAGATATTCATATAGATGAAACTACAAGTATTGATGGCAAAGACTACATGCTCCAAGACCTAAGTGAACCTATAAATGAAAAATGGAGCGACATGGACGATGAAAAGGATCATCATGTGGTATGTGAAGATTGTGAAGCAAATAATGCTACAAATAAGGTACAATCCGAAACCAAACATTTTTGCTATGATCAATTTATATTAGAGTTTTCAAAATTAGAAAACAACTTCAAACATTTTTGCAACATAGACCCAAAAATCACTCTTAAAAATGAATCTTCAACATCCGTTGAAAGTAACTTTAAAAAATAAATAATTCTAGAAGATAAAATGTCTAGACTTGAAAGTAATATTGAAATTGATCTCGAATGTAAAAAATGTCACGACTACAAACAAGAAATTAGAAACGAAAATGAAAAAGCGAAAATATTAGCTAAATTTGAAAATAGTTCCAAATCTTTAAAATACTTACTTAATATTCAAAAGTCATTTAATGATAAAACCAACTTAGGATTTAATGCAAATGATCCTTCAACAAGTAAATTAAGGCAACTAAAATTTGTAAAATCTAGTAGAGAAATTTAGAATTAATATTATTTACATCCATTACTAATTATATAAGTCAAGAAAGTCATTGTTTGTTTGTTAAGACAAACTATTAATGAATTCTTATACTCCTTACCGACATCCTCACCATGTGCATTCTAATGCCGTGGATGTCCTCAACTAACCATCTCGGACACATGAGAATCTGGGTACCAAGTTGTTTTTTATGATTAGGTAATTAAAGAACAAAGATACGGTTGTAATTTTTTTTAAATGGATCATACATGTTCAAAACATACATATGAAGACTAGTGAATCATATCAATATGATTCCTATTATACACACGATTAGCAAATGACATTGTTGCGGCCATTTTGAAAATTGATGATAAGATCTTCACTATTGGAGTGTTGTTTTTGAGATGTATTCAAAGCAATTTCTAAAAGTGACGATCAAGAAGGGTGTCAAAAATTTCATCACTTTATTAAGATGAATTGTTAGACTACCTCAAGATGAAGGAATCAAACGGAAACATTCTTGACAATCACGACTCATGAAAAAGGAAAAACCTCCGTTGAAGATATTCAAGTCATCTCATCACTCTATTTTCAAGTTATCAAGTAATCAAACTCTTATGGTGATATGATTCGGATCAAGCCACTTTGGTCGTTAAAGGATTGAATGTTCACTTCGCTACGGTATTATGCTTTCGCTAAACATTGAAGATGTCAACCAACATTCATGCACTCTCTCATAAAGAAAAGCTGGACATGAGGTAAGTTTTCTTTTCAAAAAACTTATTAATGTCACACTATATCTAATTATGCCATAATTAATCTATAAATATGCTTAAGTTTGTAGGTTGCCTTGTTCATATATTAATAAGATTACTTATAAATATATACTAGAAATTAGTTTGGTTGACCCTCTAGATTTTGGATTAATTGCCCACTTTCTAATTCGTCATTGAATTTGAAAATTATCTATGACCACTAGTAGAATGTTTATCATTTAGGATAAATTACCAATCTAGTAGCAATAATAGATACGTTATAATATAACCTAGGATTTAGATAAGTTATTGTTAAATACAATGAAGAGATAAGTAAGTATATGTGTTAATTTTGCAACCATAGATGATTGGTTATATCCCTCTCAATTATGTTGTACTAAGCCCATAAGATTATGTCATCACTTATCCATATTTTTAGTTAACATACAATATGGTTATATGTGACAACGGGCTTAACCGATTCTCTTGAACATGAAATCTTTAAACATGATTTATAAATCCATAACTAGTGATTCTTTCTATAAAAAATTAAATATCATGCATAAAACCTAACATTTTGAAAAATAGTCTTTCAAATAACTATCTTATTTCTCTTCAAACAACATATTTAACTATGAGCAATCACAACTTTGTTTTAATCAAAATCAAGATTGGGAAAATTTCCTTCTCTTTTGTCAACATCTCTTGAAGTAAAACCCAATCTATTTTACTCAAATACACACTTGAATCTACTTTAAAGCATTGTTGAATAATGCTAGAACGTTTTCTTATGCCATCTATGATAATCTCACATTTGTCATAGACTTTTATAAACATGACACTCATAATAAAACCAAGTCATTTCAAGAGAATCATGATTTGCCTATATGAATCTTGTTTGCAACAAGTTTTAATGTCCTTACAATCATATTTTTTTTGTTGCACATAGGCACTTCTTAGAATCAATGAACTAGTTCATTAATCTTATTAGTTAATCATTAGTTTAACATGATTTGTTGTCTCTTAACTTATATAATTTACTTGTTTGATAAGTAGGTTGTTTGCTTATTAAAGATTGCTTGTTTTCTTAATCTTTGCAAATAATTTGTTTTATATACATGACTAGCATATCCTATATTGCCTCAAAGAGTGAACTTGCTTAAAACCAAGCCCAAACAGATAACCTTCCCTAAAAATTTCTGCCAAAAATCCACTTTTGGTAATCTGGAAAACACACTAGATGGGCGCCCCCTTAAATTACAAGGCATCCCCCTTAATTATTAAGGGGAGTGTTGAAACTATTAGACCTTGATAGATCTTCTTGAGTACTCTAGAATCGTTAGTTATGTCACTGTAATCAATAACACACTAATAGACAATCTCTGTAACTTGTATTTTTAAAGCGGAAACAAAACACAAGCTTGATACTAAGAACTCTTGATCCTCTATGGATCTTTTAATAATAATCAGAGTATTTTCTAAGAACGTTGTTCAATACATAATCGTGTGTTCCTTTTATACACAAGGAACCCTAAACCGTTTCATAAGAAACGTATATTCTAAAACTTCTAAAAGATATGCATTATCACTTCCTAAATAAACTCATGCATATCCAAACTACATTACATAAAATACGGAAATACTATATCCGCAGAAACTAATAATGCTGAACTAGTCTTCAGCAGATATACTGCTTCAGCAGAAACCAACTCTTCAGCAATATCCTTCAGCAGAAACAGCAGCAGAATTCTAACTTCACAGAATTCCCAACAATCCTCCCCTAATCTTGAATTTGACCTGCTTAAGTTCAAGATTCTTGATAGATCTTCAAAATAACTGATTCGCCTCAAACGGTCAGATAATTATTGGTCAACCACTTGTAAATGGTCAAGTATAATAGTCAAACAGCTGAGGCAAATGCTTCCGTGAAATACAGTGTTTTCTCGGGTCGTAATGTCCCAACGAGGTGTGCGATGTTTTATTATAAACGAGTCTGTGATTGAGTGAATGTGAACAGAAAGGTATAAAAGTGTGTGTGTGTGTGTGATTAAACTAGGGTTTTATAAAATAAAATGACTTAATTAAACTATTGGAATGATTACGTAAAACCTAGATATCTAAAACTTTTAAACGTACACCAAATTAAAATCAGACGCGATTGCGTACTGAGAAAAAGGTGAGTTTTAAGAAAAATAAACTACAAGGGTTAAAAATGAAAATTCTATAAACTTAAACTTAAAATAAAATTAAATTAAAAATAAAACTATTTTTTAGATTATTTTATTATTTTATTAATTATTTAATTAAAAACTATTTAACTATTTAATTAAAACTAACTTAAATAAAAACTAAAAAAAATAAACACTACAAATTAAACTAAAAATTTATAAAAATAATTTCTAAAACTTAAAATGAACTTGAAGAAAGTATAAAAAAATAAAAATAAATGTTTTTGTCTTTTTATAGATTTTTTATTAATTAAAAACTAATTATATTATTTATACTAATTAAAATATTTTAAATTACAAATAGTACTAAAATGACTTAGAAAATTATGGAAAAATTTATAAAACTATTTTATAACTTATAAAAGCTATAAAAAAATATAAAAACTAGGTATTACCTTATAAAAATTAATTATGCTATTTAAAACTTATTTATTAATTAATTACTAATAAAACTAATTTTAATTATAATTAATACTAAAAGACAAAACAAAAATCTGAGAAAATTATTAAAAATACTTTAACCTAAAAGGAAATTAATAAAAATATAAAAACACAACTTACTTAATAAAAATCTAAAAATGAAAATTAAAATTAAATTAAATTAAATAGAAACTATCATTTATTTTTATATTGTATTTTCTGGATTTTTCTTTTACAAAACTAATTTATACCTAAAAATAGATAAATTTTGTAAAAACAATAATTTTATAACTTATTAATAAGCTAGATATAAGCTACAAATCTCAATAGTTGACCAAGTTTGACCAAACAAGCAAATAAGCTCTATTGAGCTTGTGTGGGACCCACTATGGATTATTCAAGTTCAAATAAGTTAAGTAAACTTGTTTCAGCAAGAAAAATCAATAAGTGTTCACTGAATAAGCCAATAAGCTCAAAATAAGCACTCGGCTTATTGGAATCTGAGACAGAATGGGGACAGAGTTCCAAGCTGATTTCAGGTGGGGCCCAGTGGTCTAGAGGTCAAACAAAAGGTCAAGGGTTCAAGCCTGGTAGGAGGGGGATTGGGAGAACCTAAGTATGATAGGTGGGTCCCACTGAGGTGGTCACAAAACACCACCAAAGTGGTGGTGATAGACTGAGTCTGATGGAGCAGGGCACACCTTTGCCCTGCAAGTGAGTTTGAGGGTGAGTGGGGCCCAGAACAAAAATCTTAAAAATACAATCTATGTGGGATACTGAAGTAGAGGTGGTAGGCTATTATTACAACAAAATTCAAAGTCTGAATCCTTATGCTAAATTCTAAACAATTCCTACTAGTTTTGGTTCTTTCTGAGAATGGAACTTTTGACTTTTTATGAAACTAACCTAGTTTGACTTTTATGAACTTCTAGCACTTCTAACAGATTAATTAAATTATATTAAGCTATGATAGACCTAAAATAAGCTAAAGCTTAAAGATATAAGCTGATAGGTGGGTTTATGGAACTAAAAGCCTTGACAGTTAACTGTCAAGAGAAATGGATTTGGATTTTGACTTTTAGACCTAAACTTACCCAATTTTATGACATGCCTAACTGACTTATACCTAATATGACTTGTTTAAACAGAAAATACTAACAAACAAATCCTGGAACATATGGTAACAGGTTTATCCAAACACTCCCTAACAAACTGATTATACTATAACTATTAGATTATTAAACTAACTCTACTGATTTTATACTTGCAACAGTTTATTTAATCACTATTAAAGTTATTTAAACCAAATAAACTATTAATAACAACAAAAACAATAATATTGAAAATCAAACTTTGAGACTTACAAAGGGTATATGACTGAGATGATGGAACCAGGACCAATATCTATCCTAACAGTCTTCCACAAGACTACTAATACCAAAATACTCCAAATCACACCTGCTCAATCCTTCTTCTTGTTCTTTACCATGAAATTTCTTATTTTCTTTTTATTTTTGAAATTTTTCTTAAGTTGTTGATTAATAAACAAGAACTGATTACAAGGTTTTGAAAAACTCTTAGAAACTCACAATCAAACTTAAATGAACTGAATAGAACAAGTTATAACAACTTTTAACAAAGTTAAGCAAATTTGTCACATTTGCTCAAAATTGCCAAATCTGAATTTAGTTAACAGGACTGGAATTAAAGATCAAAGAAAGTTTTTAATACACGAATTGAACTGAGTTTAACTGATTACAATGAAAATTACAACTGAAATTATAAGTTACACTACCTACGATTACATAAAATTAAAGCTACACTAATACTCATCCATCTCTGTATCTTTTCCCTTTTGTAGAGTTTTTCTGAGCTTGTGGGACCCACAGAGACATATCCCACCAATTGAGAACCATTGATTTAGTCTGACTCATCTCCACCGTTTAAAACGCTTTTTTCACGCCAAAATAGTCAAAGTGTCAGCTGGGCACTGTAGATTGCGTGGTGAGGTTTTTAGGGGTTTTGGAGGTTTGTGTGAGGTGGAATGAGTGGGGAGCAAGTTGGGGTTGAAACCAGATAGGTGGAGGGTGGTCTGTGATTGTGGTATGGTTTGGGAGGGAAGGGGAAAGCTAGGGTGGTTTTGGTGTTTGACCAGGGCTTTGACCCGTTTTTATTTAATAAAGGGTGGACTGGGCTGGGTAGTGGGCTTGGGTAATTAAAAAGGGTGGGCTTGGGTAGTTTAGGTAGTGGATTTGGATTTGGTTTATTAATAACAATAAGGTCCGTTTGGTTTGTAGGATTTACACAAGGACCAATTTTGTAATTTAGGTAAAGTTGAGGGGCTGGTTTTGTAAGTTTACCAAAGTATTCCAAGAGGTGTAATTTGCTAAATATTGATAATATGAGGTCCAAATTTGAGAATTTCCAAATTTACACCTTCAAGGACTAAACTTGCCAATTTGTGAAACTTCAGGGACCATTTTGTAATTATGCCAAACTTCACACCAAGGACCATTCCTGCAAAAGATTAATAGTACAAGGACCAAAATTGATTTTTCTCAAAGTTTTTACATCCCAGGGACCATTTCTGTCAATTTCCAAAGTACAGGGACTAAACTTGTAATTTTGTGAAACTTTGCACCAAAGGATTAAATATGTAACTTTATGTTTAAAAAGGACCTTTGGTGACATTTTCATGTTTTTAGAATAACCAGGTACTAGTTTTGCCAATTTATGAAACTTGAGGGACTGAAACTGCCAATTATGCAAACTTTGTACGTTTTTCATCTGTTTTTGCATATTTTGCATTTGAAACATATAAAACACACCTTTAAGATATTTTAAGTATTTTGATGCATATTTGAGTGTTTTTGTATGTTTTGGCAGCTCAGATTGGTATAAAATGATGAGTATTTTGACACTCATCAATCCCCCACACTAAACTATTGCTAGTCCCTAGCAATCTTTTGAGAAAAACTTAATGGATTTGAAAAACTCTTTACCAAAAGCCATCACTTCTGGAGTAGCCAGATGTAAGAACTGTGGCACATCTGATAACCGTGTGATTTTGAGCAAATCACCAGCTGTCAACGGATTTGATTAGTCTTTACCAAAAGCCGTTTGCTTCTGGACTAGCCAACTCTTGATGGAATAGTCAACATCTTGATGAGCTGATTACCAATTATGGTTTTTCCACGGCCTTTACCACAAGCCATAATCTTGCGGGCTAGTCAACTCATTTGCTTTATGGGATATGGGGAGTTGATGAACCATACAATTTTGGGCAAATTGCAAGCCATAAACGGGTTTGAGTTATCTTTACCAAGAACCGTTTGCTCCTGGATTAGCCAATCCTGTTGTGGGTTAGACATGGCGGACTGATAACCATTTATTGCGTTCTAAGTGAGAAATTTTTTTTAAATTTGGGCTAAAATGGGGGTTCTTGATGGAACATGTGTTTAAATTCGTTAGAATAACGAATCTCCCCCCACACTTAGAACTGAATATTGTCCTCAATATTCAAAGTACCGGGTGTTAAACCAACATTTAGAACGTAAGAAGAAAAATATTCCATAGCCTTTATTTAAGATGTATATACATACAATTATTTTTTTAGATAAAACTTCTTAAATAGAAGCTATCACTATTTTTTTTTTTATTTTTTTAGAGGATATATATATATATATATATATATATATATATATATATATATATATATATATATATATATATATATATATATATATATATATACAACATGTGGGGCATCCCCCCACACTAGGGTGAAACATGGGTGAAAACCTATGTACATGCTACTGTTTTTGATTACCGAGTCGCTAACTTGACTTGACCCCGAATTTATTTGTCCATGGGGAAGCATGATGTGGAAGAGACAATCTCAATCGGACTTTCATTTAAGATATTTGGATAAACATTTGAAGCATGTGAAAGTTCCACACCGATGAGATATAATGACACCCAGCTCATAAATGATACATGAAAATGCCGGGGTCAAAGATAGTGTCCTCATTCCCGAAGGAGTGAAGAACAGGAGAAATCACCTGGTAGGTGAAGGAAAGTAGGGAGATCTGAATAGCAATTAAGATAAGAACTTCCTCCTCAAGAAATGCATATTCAAGTGGAGGAGGCAAGTCCTTAAGCTTGATCTCAGGAAATTTATCAGTTTCCTCAACTGATTTGATTTCCTCATTATGAAGTTGTTTTGTTGGAAGAGGGGGAAATGTATCTTCGTTTAACAAACTTTCTAGAAAAAGAATGTCCCCCCTCAGGATCAAGATAATTATCATCAACTTCGTATGAAATTGAAGTATCTTCAGTCATAAAAGCCTCGAATTCATCCAAATCATTTTCACTTTCCAGATGAAGTAGATTGATCTGAATGAGTTCAAACGCAGGATCATGAGTAGGTAAGAATTCTAACTCTCTCAAATCCACTACAAAGTCAAAGACTTCATTTTCATCCTTTGGTGGGATGGGATCCATATGAGAGAGTTCATCAGCGAACTCTTCAAGAAGATAGTCAGCATTAGACTCGGGAAGTGATGCCTCAACAAATTCGATGTCTCCATAAGATAAACAATCATTACTGGAATCAGAGACATTCTCAATTTGATCATTTGGATTATCATGGGTGGAAGGAATATCACACTTAAGATCAAAAATTCCCTGTGACTCTCTCGGGATTGAGACAAGGTTCTCAACACTAGACTTTATGAATTCGTCCGATTCCTTTGCAGGAATAGTGTCAAGATGCTCGTCCCCCATGTTCAGAGAGTGAGTGGGAACCTCGGGTGTGATAACATCATACAGAGGGAGTTCAGAAGGACTAGCAGTAATGGATTCTACAAGTTCCATTATTTCAACTGCTGGTGATTCAGTTATATTCTTTTCTCCCTGTATTTCCATGGAAGAAGTCTCAACTGATGAACTTGATGAGGTATCATCACTGTCATCATCGTCATCATAAAAAGCAGCATAGCGAATATTGGCACGTATTTTGGCTACTCTTTGCTCAGCAATTAAATCTTCCATGCTTTTCCCAGAATCTCGTTCTTCAACAAGTAATTCCGCGATAGATTTATCACGAGAATATGGAATGAGTGGAAATTGTGGGGGTGTGGATGTGTCAAAACTGGGAGGTTGACATTGATCATCATTATGAGGACCCCCACAATATACACAAGAAGAACTTGGATCATGGCGAAGCAACATATTAGCCAACTCCTCCTTAAAATCTTTGAGTTTCTCAAGAACCTCTATATAAGAGTCTTGCTGGATATGAGGAGTTGCTTGGTTCATTTGGTACTGTGGAGGTGGGTCTTGAAACGGATAGTCGTAATTGTTACAAGGAAATGGATTCCTTGTTTGACAATCAGAGCTAAAGTGTGGACCTCCATAGTACTCACAACAGTTAAACTGTTGAGTCTGGCTTGGTGTATTTTGATACGAAGCATCATTGAGATTTGTATAATATGATTCTTGCTCGTATGAATGTGATGGGTAGTTGGAAAAATTTGAGGAGTCGTTGAATGAGTTTTGATTAGGATCATAAGCAAATGAATTACTCGATCCACAAAACAAACAACTCCCGTTTTGAATATCATTACCACATTGTACACATGTACACCAACGACATGGAAAACCGAAAAGAGGTTCACCACAACCGTCACAAGGGACAAAATCTGGAGGTGGGACAAGTGGTGTGCTCTTAGAGCTAGCAATTTCCACCACTTCCGTTATGGTCTCGGGTTTTTGTTTTTGATAATTGTGAAGATTAGGCAAATCGTTCTTTTCAGTAATTGTCCTAAGCTCATTACGTTTGCTTGACAAACTTTTAACCGTAAACCGTGAAAGATCAGGATTGATTCTTGAAGGTTTAGGAGCATTTGTGAGCTCAGGTTTTTTTATAACCGTAGGTTGGACATATTTAGCACTTCCATCGTCATAGGGAAGTACAGGGTCCTTTGTCACCTCGGTTTCATGATCTCTTTCCCTCACTGGAGAGGGAATAGGAATCGAAGGTCCATCATAATCAACATGACATCTCGACATTTTTGACAAGGCCATAAGTTTTTCAACTTTGCTTTTATAGGCCCTTTGTTTAAAGAAATCATCATCGAGAGATGTCATTAGAATCAATTATGGGACAAGTGGAAGAATGTAGAATTAAAGGGTTTTGGGGATGAGAAATGAAGAATCAAATAGGTAGGGGTGTAAAGGTGAATATTTTTGTGTTTTGTTTTATAAAAATATAGATAAAAGATGGTAAATATACAATGGATGTATATCAAGAATCACTAATATGCAAAATCGTTTAAAATAAGGGCACAACCTCCCCGGCAGCGGCGCCAAATTTTGATTCGCCTCAAACGGTCAGATAATTATTGGTCAACCACTTGTGAATGGTCAAGTATAATAGTCAAACAGCTGAGGCAAATGCTTCCGTGAAATACAGTGTTTTCCCGGGTCGTAATGTCCCAACGAGGTGTGCGATGTTTTATTATAAACGAGTCTGTGATCGAGTGAATGTGAACGGAAAGGTATAAAAGTGTGTGTGTGTGATTAAACTAGGGTTTTATAAAATAAAATGACTTAATTAAACTATTGGAATGATTACGTAAAACCTAGATATCTAAAACTTTTAAACGTACACCAAATTAAAATCAGACGCGATTGCGTACTGAGAAAAAGGTGAGTTTTAAGAAAAATAAACTACAAGGGTTAAAAATGAAAATTCTATAAACTTAAACTTAAAATAAAATTAAATTAATAAGAAAACTATTTTTTAGATTATTTTATTATTTATTATTAATTATTTAATTAAAAACTATTTAACTATTTAATTAAAACTAACTTAAATAAAAACTAAAAATAATAAACACTACAAATTAAACTAAAAATTTATAAAAATAAAGTCTAAAACTTAAAATGAACTTGAAGAAAGTATAAAAAAATAAAAATAAATGTTTTTGTCTTTTTATAGATTTTTTATTAATTAAAAACTAATTATATTATTTATACTAATTAAACTATTTTAAATTACAAATAGTACTAAAATGACTTAGAAAATTATGGAAAAATTTATAAAACTATTTTATAACTTATAAAAGCTATAAAAAATATAAAAACTAGGTATTACCATATAAAAATTAATTATGCTATTTAAAACTTGTTTATTAATTAATTACTAATAAAACTAATTTTAATTATAATTAATACTAAAAGACAAAACAAAAATCTGAGAAAATTACTAAAAATACTTTAACCTAAAAGGAAATTAATAAAAATATAAAAACACAACTTACTTAATAAAAATCTAAAAATGAAAATTAAAATTAAATTAAATAGAAACTATCACTTATTTTTATATTGTATTTTCTGGAATTTTCTTTTACAAAACTAATTTATACCTAAAAATAGATAACTTTTGTAAAAACAATAATTTTATAACTTATTAATAAGCTAGATATAAGCTACTAATCTAAACAGTTGACCAAGTTTGACCAAACAAGCAAATAAGCTCTACTGAGCTTGTGTGGGACCCACTATGGATTATTCAAGTCCAAATAAGTTAAGTAAACTTGTTTCAGCAAGAAAAATCAATAAGTGTTCACTGAATAAGCCAATAAGCTCAAAATAAGCACTTGGCTTATTGGAATCTGAGACAGAATGGGGACAGAGTTCCAAGCTGATTTCAGGTGGGGCCCAGTGGTCTAGAGGTCAAACAAAAGGTCAAGGGTTCAAGCCTGGTAGGAGGGGGATTGGGAGAACCTAAGTATGATAGGTGGGGCCCCACTGAGGTTGTCACAAAACACCACCAAAGTGGTGGTGATAGACTGAGTCTGATGGAGCAGGGCACACCTTTGCCCTGCAAGTGAGTTTGAGGGTGAGTGGGGCCCAGAACAAAAATATTAAAAATACAATCTATGTGGGATACTGAAGTAGAGGTGGTAGGCTATTATTACAACAAAATTCAAAGTCTGAATCCTTATGCTAAATTCTAAACAATTCCTACTAGTTTTGTTTTTTTCTGAGAATGGAACTTTTGACTTTTTATGAAACTAACATAGTTTGACTTTTATGAACTTTTAGCACTTCTAACAGATTAATTAAATTATATTAAGCTATGATAGACCTAAAATAAGCTAAAGCTTAAAGATATAAGCTGATAGGTGGGTTTATGGAACTAAAAGCCTTGACAGTTAACTGTCAAGAGAAATGGATTTGGATTTTGACTTTTAGACCTAAACTTACCCAATTTTATGACATGCCTAACTGACTTATACCTAATATGACTTGTTTAAACAGAAAATACTAACAAACAAATCCTGGAACATATGGTAACAGGTTTATCCAAACACTCCCTAACAAACTGATTATACTATAACTATTAGATTATTAAACTAACTCTACTGATTTTATACTTGCAACAGTTTATTTAATCACTATTAAAGTTATTTAAACCAAATAAACTATTAATAACAACAAAAACAATAATATTGAAAATCAAACTTTGAGACTTACAAAGGGTATATGACTGAGATGATGGAACCAGGACCAATATCTATCCTAACAGTCTTCCACAAGACTACTAATACCAAAATACTCCAAATCACACCTGCTCAATCCTTCTTCTTGTTCTTTACCATGAAATTTCTTATTTTCTTTTTATTTTTGAAAATTTTCTTAAGTTGTTGATTAATAAACAAGAACTGATTACAAGGTTTTGAAAAACTCTTAGAAACTCACAATCAAACTTAAATGAACTGAATAGAACAAGTTATAACAACTTTTAACAAAGTTAAGCAAATTTGTCACATTTGCTCAAAATTGCCAAATCTGAATTTAGTTAACAGGACTGGAATTAAAGATCAAAGAAAGTTTTTAATACACGGATTGAACTGAGTTTAACTGATTACAATGAAAATTACAACTGAAATTATAAGTTACACTACCTACGATTACATAAAATTAAAGCTACACTAATACTCATCCATCTCTGTATCTTTTCCCTTTTGTAGAGTTTTTCTGAGCTTGTGGGACCCACAGAGACATATCCCACCAATTGAGAACCATTGATTTAGTCTGACTCATCTCCACCGTTTAAAACGCTTTTTTCGCGCCAAAATAGTCAAAGTGTCAGCTGGGCACTGTGGATTGCGTGGTGAGGTTTTTAGGGGTTTTGGAGGTTTGTGTGAGGTGGAGGGTGAGGTGGAATGAGTGGGGAGCAAGTTGGGGCTGAAACCAGATAGGTGGAGGGTGGTCTGTGATGGTGGTATGGTTTGGGAGGGAAGGGGAAAGCTGGGGTGGTTTTGGTGTTTGACCAGGGCTTTGACCCGTTTTTATTTAATAAAGGGTGGACTGGGCTGGGTAGTGGGCTTGGGTAATTAAAAAGGGTGGGCTTGGGTAGTTTAGGTAGTGGATTTGGATTTGGTTTATTAATAACAATAAGGTCCGTTTGGTTTGTAGGATTTACACAAGGACCAATTTTGTAATTTGGGTAAAGTTGAGGGGCTGGTTTTGTAAGTTTACCAAAGTATTCCAAGAGGTGTAATTTGCTAAATATTGATAATATGAGGACCAAATTTGAGAATTTCCAAATTTACACCTTCAAGGACTAAACTTGCCAATTTGTGAAACTTCAGGGACCATTTTGTAATTATGGCAAACTTCACACCAAGGACCATTCCTGCAAAAGATTAATAGTACAAGGACCAAAATTGATTTTTCTCAAAGTTTTTACATCCCAGGGACCATTTCTGTCAATTTCTAAAGTACAGGGACTAAACTTGTAATTTTGTGAAACTTTGCACCAAAGGATTAAATATGTAACTTTATGATTAAAAAGGACCTTTGGTGACATTTTCATGTTTTTAGAATAACCAGGGACTAGTTTTGCCTATTTATGAAACTTGAGGGACTGAAACTGCCAATTATACAAACTTTGTACGTTTTTCATCTGTTTTTGCATATTTTGCATTTGAAACATATAAAACACACCTTTAAGATATTTTAAGTATTTTGATGCATATTTGAGTGTTTTTGTATGTTTTGGCAGCTCAGATTGGTATAAAATGATGAGTACTTAGACACTCATCAATAACATACCAAGAGGATTGTAATAACATAGTACCAGCAAAGAATCATCTTCAGCAGAATCTCTATGATCAGCAAATACTTGAATTCTCCATTCTTTGCAGCAACAAATGACATAAGGTACATCAAAACAAATTAGTTTCATACTATTCTCATCACTTCCAGGTGTGTTAACTCCTGTGAGAAGTGAATCATTGAAAATAATGGATTTGATGTCTCTTTACCAATAGCCATCACTACTGGAGTAGCCAAGTGTTCTAAGGTACACTGATAACCACATGATTTTTAGCAAATCATCAGCTATAAACGGATTTGAGATGTCTTTACCTGTAGCCGTTTGCTCAGGACTAGTCAATTATTTTGATGAAAATTATCTTGGTTAACTGATTACCAAATATGGTTTTCCAATGCCTTTACCACAATCCATATACATGTGGGCTAGCCAATTATTCAGAATCCATAAAGGAAAAATTCATGGTCAATTGACAACCATTTCAACTACTCAGCAACAAAGCATAGGTGAGTTGAAAACCCTATGGTTTTGAGCAAACTATTACAGCTATCAACAGATTTGATGTGTCTTTACCAAAGCTGTACCCTTTGGACTAGCCAGCTTTATGATGGAATAGTCAACATCAGGTAAGTTGATAACCAAACCTGCAGACAATAGATACAATACTACAAAAAGTTAGTTTTTTTTTTTTTTTTTTTTTTTTTTTTTTTTTTTTTTTTTTTACACTAAGAATAAATAAAAACAAATATACAACATGATATCCCTAATCAGATGCTGCTCTGGAAGTCTTAATCCTTTGTTTGTAGACCTTCACCAAAGATTCTGCAAACAACCTTGCATTCCCAACTGGATCAGGAGGAATCTCCAACTTTTGTTGTAGCATTTTCTCCATCAGAGACACTTTCAGAGGATATCTTTTGGTAAGATCCATGATAAGCCTAAGACCAGTTGTAGTTTCCAACACATGAACATAAGGCATAGGATAGAACTTCTAACTCTGAACTTTCCATCTCTGATTGTTCTTCCAGATATCATAGCTTGCACCAGTGGGAGTAGAAGAATCAAACAAAACTTGAAGATCACCCAACAAATACAATCCAGACCCTTCAGGAGTATGAGTTGCATAATACTTAATAACCAACTCATATAGAGTGACCAAATCCTGATGATCCACAAGATGGAGAATCTGTTGAAGAAATGTAAAGGATATGAAAGTTTTATCCAATCTGTAAATGGTATTAACTTGACCATTTTTACTTAACTCCCAATGAACCAAAACATCTCTAGTTCCTTCAGGCCAATCATCAGAGGATCCTTCCCTTATAAATGAAGTATCAGAAGCATTCACATTGATTAGACTTTGTTTTAAATGTGAAGATCTTACTTTGGCCATTCTCTTGCCTCTTCTTCCAGGAACATAAATAGCATCATGAACTTCTGCTTCAGCAGAATCACCTTCTGCAGCATCAGTTTCCACTGATGGAGTATCCAATTGTTCATCAGTAGAATCTTGAGAAGATTCAAGTGCAGCAGAGGCATATTATTCATTCATAGCCTTCCTTATTTGTTTGTTTCTAGCAGCTTGAATTTCAACTTCTCTTACCTTCAGTTCATGAAATCTTGCAAGCTCAGCTTTTTTTTCAGCTTCTTGTTCCTCAGTCAACCTCCTAGCAGTCTCTTCACCCAATCTTTCCTGCTCCAATTGTCTCCTTGTTCTCTTTCTAGTTGGAGGATCTGATGTCATCACTTTTGCTTTACCTTTATCCACATAAGAGGAAGCAGCAGGATGTGGTACATCAGCAAAAGGATCAGGTAAAGATACCTTTTCAGCAACAATAGGAATATTAACAGATGAAACAGCATCAGCATTGAGGAGAGGAATATTCTTGGAAGCACCCATTCCAGCTTGTTCATTTCTAGTCTTGATTCTGTTATAAATCTCAACCAGTTTGTCATATGGAAGTCCCCACACTTTTGTTTTAGACCAAGCAGTATTAAATAATGAGCTACTTTGACTTTTCACATATGTTCTCATATAATCCCTCTGCTGTGCTTGAGTCATAGGTTTATCTCTTTTAGCTTTAGCTTTTAATTCATCTGCTACCTTCTTCCTCATCTTTAGCACTTTCACAATTTCAGAAGCATAGTCTTTATCCTCTACCCTTTTACCAATAATATCTGCAGCTACATCAGGATTATCAAGCATTTGTTTTCCAATCTGCTGCCAATCTGACTCATCAAATTCTAGAACAGCTGCATCCAATTCCCTTTGTCTTTCAATGGGTAATGTAGAAACATATCTTTGAGTGACTGCATCCAATTCTGCATCAAACTTGGCTTGCTGTTCCTCAGCCATATTAACACTCTTCTTATAATCTTCCCAGTCTTGGAATAGTTTTTCTTGTCCAGCTCTGTCTTCAGCTGTAACAAGCTCATCCAAATCATCATTAGGAACATTATCTACAGCAATATCATCATGAGAAACATTCACATCTGCCATAGGATCATCATGTACTTCTTGAACCTCTTTATCAGGAGAAACTTGTGGATTCTTAGATGAAAGATGAACAGGGGAACTCAAATATTCTTTCCCTGCTACAAAGTATGCTTCTCCTGATGTATGTCCTTGATCAACAGATTTGTCAGCAGCAACACCACTTAGTGATTGTTTCTCCTGAAGTATATCTACAGCTTCAGTCATGATCACATCATCATCACCACCAGACACTTTTGAAGTTTCAGCAGCTTTCCTTGCCAGATACTGTCTTGTACTTCTTCTTCTACCATATAAGATTTTTGGTTTAGATTGAGGTACTTCAGCAACTTTAGGAGGAACAACATGAGACTGTCTAGCAACTTCAGCTAGAATCTCAAGTGAATCCAAATTTGCTTCCTTAGCAACTTCAGTAGAATCCAATCCATCCTTACTTTGCTTCTGCTGACTCAGCTGTGCCTCCAAAACTTGAACCTTGCTTTTCAAACTTTTAATTTCATTACCAAGAGTAGTCTTGGTCTCAGCAAGTTCCTTTTGGAGATCTTCAGTCATTTTCATGTACCTATTAAGAGAATCATATACAAAAGTGAATTGGGTCCTCTGCTCTACCAGCAGATTGCTCAGTGGTATATGGAGCTTCATTGAACCCAGCAGGAGAAACAGACTCATTTACAACATTAGTAAAACCTTCATTAATTGGCTCTCTCATAGGACTAGGTGTATGCAGTCTAGTGATCTCAGGTTCATGAGGCTGAAAATTATCTTCAAACTCATGAATTTGCTCAGCTGGAGCATCCTGAGCTGGTGAAATGGTAGGACTAGGTGACATATGTACAGGGGTAGGTGGTGGTAAGTCAACAGAATCAGGTAATGGTTCAGCAGTTGTAGCTGGCTCTTCCTCCATTACCACTGAAGGATTACCATCAGCAGCAACACCAGAAGATGATGTATTACCATCATCAACAGCATTAGGAGCAGGCACATTACCAACATCATCACCCTCAACTACATTGCCATGTGGCAACATAGCTTCTAACATTGGGTGATATTCCCCAGTATAATTAGTTTTCATGGAGGCAAACAACTTAAAACCAAGACTTTTAATAGGCACATGGGTTCTATCTTCAGTGGTTATGTCTAAAATCATTTGTAAAAACCTAGGGTACATTAAAAACTTATGTTGTTATTTATCAATGTTTTCTAGCATATTATCAAAGATAAACTTAGAAAAATTATAAGTTTGACCCTTCGAAAGACAAACAATACCACAACCCAATTGCAGAGAGAATTGGTTCCATCCACCACACTTGTTGCTTAAACATTGAAGCAGCAGATGCACCAAATACCTCCACTTAGGACAAAATTGATTCTTGTGCCACTTGGATGTATCAGTACTTTGATATCCAGCTTCCCTTAGCCCAGCAAGAATCTCTGCAGTGTTGGAATGATACACACCATACTCATCATCCAACTGAAGCTTTGTCCTAATCAATCCTTCTGTCACCACATACTCTACACCATCAATCTCAGCAACAATCTCGGTGTTAGACCTCTTAGCAGCAGATGCCCAAAATTGCTTCACCAACGATTCACACACCAAATTAGGACTGTGTGTCAGTGCATAATGAATCTTCGACCTTTGTAGAAATTCCACCATTAAATCGAATTCTTCATGTCCCTTTGCCTTTTTCAGAATAACATATTTGTTATGGTCGCCCCTCAATTCAAGTTGTGCCATTTGAATGAACTTGTGTGAGACGGTTATGAATTACACAAAGAATAATGGGTTTAAGTGGAGTGATAAGCGAATTATTTTGTTTAGGAATAGATATGCAAAGTGGGTTAAATTTGGAAGTTCCCCAATCGTGGTCAAAATTATCGGAACTAATTATTGACCAAGTCTGACGTGTAATTCAAAAACTTCCAATTTGAAAATTTACCCTTCAGTAGAAATGAAAGTCAAATCTGCCGAGGAATGGTCAACATCAGCAGAAACCAACCAAAAGTAAAAATATCTGCAGTCAATATATTGGTTTTACTGTGCCACCCAACTCGCATTAATTATCGTAACTCCTAAACTTGGCTTATTTAATCACCCCCAAATCACATCTCAGTCACCAATTTACCCCAAATTATCTTTCAAACCCTAATTTCCCAATTAAAACCCAATTCTCCACCAAAACCATGTCATCAAACCCAGAAACCACAGATCACAATTCCTCTTCTCCATCATCAGAAGATGTTTTACCACCCTATCCATGGGATCTTGATGGTTCTGATTTTGAAAGAGAACTGGAGAAACGATGGGATGCACAAGAAAGACAATGGAATGCTCATAGGAAGGGTGAACCAAGCAATGTACCCATTCCTGCTGAGAGAGAGCTTGTCTCTCCCTTCATCTATACCTCTGATGAAGACTCTTCAGAGGAAGAAAATGAAGATCCAACCTTTCTTCCTCCTTCCACACCAGAGAGATCCCAACCAAGATCAAGCAAGAGGGATCCATCTCTTCCAACATCACAAAATTCGGTGTTGGATCTTCCTGCTCCAGGACCTGGTCTTCCATATCAAGAACATATTGGACAGAGCAAGAAGGCTGAGATCATACGTAAGGGAAAGGAGAAGCTGAAGTAGATGATTGAGGAATGTTGCCATGGAACAAAGTTCTTGAGTATTTTATTGACTTTGGTTCATGAGCATCTTCACAGTCTTCATTCTCTTCTTTTTCCATTTTCATCTTCAGCTTCATCATTGTACTTGTCATAGCCTCAAGTATTTTGTAATAAGTGATAGAAGCTAGTAGTACTTAATTAGCCAAATGTTTAGGAATGGTCATTGTAATTCAGTTGGAACTTTGAATGTAAGCTGTAACTTGTTTCTTTGAATGAATGAAAAGATCTTTTTAAGTAATCAATTGTGTAAGACCTTCAGCATAATTAACTCATCAGAAGAAACCATGTTCAACACTTTTGACCTCATTCCTTTGACTTCAGCTCTTGGTGACTTTAACATGAAACTTGCATTCTCAGAACATCTGCAAAACAGACATAAAACAAGCAAATACACCAAACAACTTGCAAAACTGTTAGTGGGTAAGTCTTAAAAACTCAGAAATTATACAACTTATACAAATCTACAAAGTTTACACTCATCATCCTCCCCTGAGGCATATGCCTCCCCTGAGGCTTATGCCTCCCCTTAAACTTTGCAGTTAAGGGTTAAGCATTCCAATATGGACCACTAAATATTGAAACCTTGGTCCATCAAATGCTTTGGTTAACAAATCTGCCACATTTTCATCTGTGTGAATTTTGACCACTTTAACCAAATGTTTTTCATAAGCATCCCTTATAAAGTGGTGCCTGATTTCAATATGTTTGGTTCTATTATGAAAAACTGGATTTTTAACAATACAAATGGTACTTTGATTGTCAATGAAAATGGTAGTATTCATAAAGTTATACCCATAATCCAGCAATTGATCTGAATCGATAGAACCTGTCCACAACAATTGGCAGCAGCAACATACTCTGCTTCAGTAGTAGAGGTAGCAACAATGGTCTGTTTCTTGCATTGCCAAGAAATCAGTCTTCTTCCAAGGAATTGGCAACCTCCAGTTGTGGATCTTCTATCCAAATTTGCACCAGCATAGTCACTATCACTATAAGCTGCTAGCTGAAATGGAGACTCTTTGGGATACCAAAGACCTAATTTGGGTTGGCCTTTTAGGTACTTAAAAATCTTTTTGACAGCATTCATATGAGATGTAAGTGGAGTTTGGTGCCTTGAACATGCACTCACAACAAATGTAATATCAGGTCTTGAGGCAGTCAAATACATCAAAGAACCAATCATTGACCTGTATAAATGAACATTCACAGGGAGATCAGGATCAAGATTGTTCTTTGGTTTGGGAGCCTCATATGGAGTAGTGGCAGTCCTGACATTCTCCATTGCAAACTTGGACAACATATCTTTTACATATTTCTCCTGATGTATGAAAATACCATCAGGTGTCTGCTGAACCTGTAAACCCAGATAGAAAGTGAGTTCTCCCATGGCACTCATTTGAAATTCTCCCTTCATCAGATCCTCAAACTCTCTACACCATGCTTCTTTGGTTGAACCAAAGATAATATCATCCACATACACCTGCACAAGAATAATATCCCTAGAATCTTTCTTGAGGAATAAAGTCTTGTCAATGGCACCTCTTCTGTAGCCATTCTTCAGCAGAAATGTGGAAAGTCTTGCATACCAAGCTCTGGGAGCTTGATGAAGTCCATAGAGAGCTTTGACAACCTTGTACACATACTCAAGATGATCAGGGTCTTCTAATCCCTTGGGTTGAGTCACATAAACCTCCTCTTTAATCTTACCATATAAGAAAGCACCTTTAACATCCATCTGATAAACCATAAAGCCCATGTAAGAGGCATAGGCCAAAAATATCCTTATAGCTTCAACTCTGGCCACTGGTGCAAAGACCTCATCATAGTCAATGCCTTCCTCTTGTCTAAACCCTTGAGCCACTAGTCTTGCTTTGTTCTTCACCACAATACCCCTTGCATCTCTTTTATTCTTCAGAATCCATTTTGTCCCAATGGCATATTTACCATCAGGAAGAGGAACCAAAATCCAAACCTGCTGATTCTTAAATTGCAGCATCTCTTCTTGCATTGCCTCAAGCCAACTTGAATCAGCCAGTGCTTGAGGAACACTAGTTGGTTCTATCTGAGAAAGAAAGCATGTAAACAGACAATGTTTGAAGTCTGTGTGATTGTTCCTCTTTTGATTGTAGACATAAGAGATGAAAGCAACTTCACCATATTTTGTATTCTTTACAGTGCTTCTAGTTCTAACAGGGTCTTTAGGATCTCCAATAATCTTTGATAGGGGATGAGCATTATGAATCCTTTTAGTTGCTGTAGGTGGAACATCAATTTTGGCATCAAGGTTGTTGACTGTAGGCCCAAACTCAGTATCATAAGAAGCTGAGTGAAACAAGCCAGGCTTTGGCTGATAATTTCCAAGATCAGAAGGACTTGGAAATCTTGTAAAGGGCTTATCAAAGTCTGCAGAGACTTCAGTAGAGATGGGAGAGTGAGCATCAGTAGAATCAGCATCTGTGACCTTATCAGTGGGAATAGGTGTGCCTTCAGCAGAATCATCAGCAGTATCCTTGTTTCCACTGACTGCTTGTGCTGATTGATATAGGATAGCTTCAGTCTCTTGTGTAACCTTTTCATGGAGTTTCTGAGCTTCCTTAGTAGCAGCATGTTCTTGCTTCTTCAGTCTTGTAAGATCCTTTGCATAATGTGACTCATCATCTTGTTCAGCAGCAGAGTGATTACCTATAAAATGGTTAGGTGGAAAAGATGGTACAACAATAGTATTCTCTTCTGGCTCAGATTCACAGTCTGAGTCATCATCCATGGAACCTGCAGGGTTAGAGTTTGGATCTTTGGTACCTGCATTAGGATTAGAAGCATGCCTAGTATAACCCAAGTAGTCAGTCAAATAATCTAGGTCAAAATACCAAGAATGGCCTTGTCCCTGAATATTAGGCTGATCTTCAAGAAATCTTAGATTAAGGGTCTCTTCTATCTTTTTGGCATTCAGATTATAAACCCTATTGGCCTTGCTATGAGCTGAATAACCAACTATATACCCCTCATCAGCTTTCCCATCAAACTTACCCAGTATATCAGCAATATTCAAAATGGTCACTTTGCATCCAAAAGGCTTAAGGTAATGTATGTCTGGAACTTTCCCAGTGAGAAGTTCATAAGGTGTCTTGACATGAAGTCTAGTAATGGATACCCTGTTCAAGACATAGCAAGCAGTACTTACTGCTTCAGTCCAAAACATTGTGGGTAGTTTGGAGTCTGCAAGCATTGATCTTGCAGCCTCAATGAGGGTTCTATTTTTCCTTTCAGCAACCCCATTTTGTTGTGGGGTCCTTGGAGTACTATAGTCCCTCCTAATCCCTTTAGACTTACAGAATTCTATGAAAACAACATTTTTGAATTTTGTCTCATTGTCACACCTAATTCCTTTAACCTTTTTATTTAGCTGGTTTTCAACTAAGATAATGAATTCTTTCAATATAGGAGTTGTTTCATCTTTAGTTTTTAGAAAGAATACCCAGCAAAACCTGCTAAAATCATCTGTGATAACCAGGCAGAAGTACTTGTAATCAATACTTCTGATAGGAGTTAGCCCAAAGAGATCCATATGCAGCAACTGAAGTGGTTCTGAAATGGTGCTCACAGCTTTGACTGCTTTGTAAGAGGCTCTGTGTTGCTTTCCCTTGTTGCAAGCAATACAGTTGTGTTCATTGGTGAAGAGTTTAGAAGGAAGGCCCTGAACAAGACCAAGTTTAGACAACTTGTTGATAGTCTTGTAATTCACATGAGCCATTCTCCTATGCCATTTTCTAGATTCATCCAGGGAAGCTTTGGCCACCAAACATGTTAGATCACCTTCTGGCTTAACATCATTCAGATTGAAAGTGTACAAGTTGAAGGTTCTAGGAACTCTCAGCAAAACAGTTGTGTCTTCTGGAAGTTTGAAGTCCTTGGAAAGTACAAGACACTCATCTTCAGAGAAGAAAACCTTATTCTTAGTGTCACAAATTTGTGATACAGAGAATAGATTAAAATGCTCCAGTTCCTTCACATAATAAACATTTTCAAAGTCTAACAAGGGTGTCTTAATTGTTCCTTTCCCTGTAATTTTGCCATCTCCACCACCAAAGGTTACAGTGCCTCCTCCTTCTATGGACTCAAAGTCATGCATCTTGTCCTTGTTCCCTGACATACTTCTAGAACAACCACTATCAACAATACCTACTTCTGTACTTTTCAAAGGATGTTCCTACAACAACAACAAAAATATACAAAATTAGTACACATTGGAGACTCAAGTCATTGCTGACTTGAGCCTGCCTTGTAGATCATTAGTGATAGGCCATGTAGATGTTTTAGATCCACCATTGTTCTTGGGCCTGTAATGCATATTAGGTCCCTTCTTTGTCCAAGAACAACCTGCTGAGGGCTTCACAGCAGTATTCCATTTCCCACCACCATAATACATTGAGTCAAAGTGATTAGGCCAATAACCATTAGAAAAGAAAGAACTAGTGGGTTGAACATATGGTCTAGTACTGGTTCTTCTCCATGAAGAATGTGATTCAGCAGAATTGGGTTTCTGCTGATGTGGAACAAAAGAGGGTATTTCACTAACATTCTTCCACATTTGCCTAGGTTTCCTTTGACTAACACATTCACCCATTCTTTGCTCATGAAATATACAATCCTTAATCAAGTGATATTTACTTCCACACACAAAACACTTCTTCTTTTTAGAAGATTTATTTAAACCAAAAAAAGTTCCATAACATGAAAAAGTATTCAAATCACCATGATAAACAGAATTGTTTTTAACATAACCAAAAGTATTATTGTGCAAAGAATTTAAAAACAAGTCTTCAGTAGAAACTGTCTTGTTATCAGCAGCAACTCTAGAAGGCTTGTGGGGAGTCTTGGGTGATGTCTTTGGTGTGGTCTTGGGAATGGTCTTGGGCAGGTCAGACTTCTCACTTGAATCACAACTAGAAAATGAGGTAGACCCTTCATCAGAAGACTTGTCACTGTCACAACATGAGACAAAGTCAGTAGATTTCATAATAGGGTCTAGCAAGTCAGTTGACTTTTTGCCATAGAGATGGTGTGATCCATCAAAGTCACTAGGTATGGATAGGTCAATAGGCATATGTTCCCCTCTTATAGGTCCAGGGACAGCATGTAAGTTACCTTCTTTGACAAAGTTAGCTAAACTTGCATGTGTGGATTTACCTAGGTCATTCTTAGCCTCTAAACCAACATATTTTTGAAATCCCAAACCTATTTTAGAGTTCACAGCCTGACTACCATAAAGTTCCCTAGCTAGATTATCACCTGATATTAACCATTGTTTATTTCTAGCTATCTCTTTGTCTAACTTAACTTGTAATTCTTGTTTTTCCTTTTCTAGATCAGACTTCTCTTTTTCAGTACGTTTTAAGTCTATCTTAGCAACTTCTAAATCACTTTCTAGAACTCTTATTTTTTCATCATACTTAACTTGATTCTTTTGAAACCAGACTTTTTGTTTTTCTACAGTTTTTAAAGCCATTTTATAAGACTCTACCTCTATATAACACTCATTGTACTTTGGTTTCAATTCATCAAACTCTTGTTTAAGCTCATTGTATCTTACACTACATCCAAACACACAGTTGTGTACCTGAGAAATTCCTATCAGGGAAACTTGCTCCTTTTTGTCCTCTGAAGGTGAGTATGCCAGTAGATTCACTTATGAAGAAGTAGAAGCTTCCTCTCCAGCAGGTTCATGTTCAGCCCAATCAATTTGGTGATCCAGAGTCACCATAGCTTTTGAAGGTACAGTCTTGGTATTCCCTGCTTCCATTGGATAAGAGCCATATCTAACTTCATCTCCAGCCTTTCTCTCCTTGCATTCTCTTGAAAAATGTCCCACTTGACCACAAGTGTAGCATTTAACCTTCCTTCTATCAAACCTTGCTGCCTCTCTTCCATTAAAACCAAACTTCCTTCCAGACTTAGCTTCAAACCTCTTAATGTTCATGGAGATCATTGCAAGCTCCCATTTCAAGTGCATCTCCTCCATTTCCAATGGATCCACCTGTTCAAAATCCTCATAAGCAAGAAACTGCTGATGTTCATATTCAGCCACAAATGAATGAATAATATCCTCCAACACACTACTGGATTTTGATTTAGGAGCAGATTGAGTATGGGTTTGAGAAGATGCTCCTGATGAATAAGAGCTTGAAGCTTGTTGTACAGGTTTTGTAGATGCCCCAACAAATGCAGAATGAGTGGATGGACGTATGGGACTTCTAACATCAGGCTCAAGAGATTTGAGCTTGTTGTAGAGGTCATCAAAAGACATTAAGTCCAATCCACCCTTTGTTTTGAGAGCAATACTGACTTGCAACCAAGATGGTGGCAAAGATCTCAAAAACTTAGCATTGCAGTCCTCGTTGTCAGGTCTTGCCTTCAACTAATTAAGTTGACTTAAGATTCGATGAAACCTGTCATAACCTTTATGAATTCCCTCTTCTTCAGATATCTGAAATTCTTGGAACTTTTGCTTCAGCATAGACTTCTGCAACCTTCTTGATTCATCATTCCCACCAAATCTCGCTTTTATAGCCATCCAAATGTCCTTGGCATCCTCCATAAAGTGGAAGTCACCCATGTGGTCATCTGGTATAGCTTGGAGCAGAATTGTTCTTACTTTACTCTCCCTTTGCACAGCCAGAATCTCTTCAGCAGTTTTGGGACCTACAATAGTAACAACTCCATCGACATCACTAACATGCTTCTTCAGACTATTCCCTTTTTGACAACCTCCCATAGATTCCAATCTATGTTAGTGATCCAGTTCTGCATCTTCATGGACCACAGATGATATTCATCAGCATTCTTCAAGTATGGAAACTTAGCATTACTGTTGGAGAGGTTGAGTTGTTGAAGAGAAGTGGTGTTAATGTTTTGGGTTGTATCAACATCATCATCAGATCCAGGCATGGTTGTTGATTTGTTTGGATACTTAAGGTGTAAGATTTATTTTTCTTAGTATGACAGAGACTCTCTCGAGGCTCTGATACCACTTGTTGAAACTATTAGACCTTGATAGATCTTCTTGAGCACTCTAGAATCGTTAGTTATGTCACTGTAATTAATAACACACTAATAGACAATCTCTGTAACTTGTATTTTTAAAGCGGAAACAAAACACAAGCTTGATACTAAGAACTCTTGATCCTCTATGGATCTTTTAATAATAATCAGAGTATTTTCTAAGAAACAAAACTTCATTTTTAGTAGGATTGGTTTTGCCATCCAAAAGGGGGTTGCGGCGCAACTTGTTGCTCGCTTGCCTGCCATCCTATTGTAATCCGTTATATGGTCTTTAGTTATAAAATGGGTAGCAATGTTACATTAAAAAAAAAAAAAAAAAAATTCTGTTTTGGTTTAAATTTATGAAATTTGTTGATTCTTGTAACTTTTTTATTAAAGGGTTTATTGGTTAAAAAAAAAAAAAAAAAAAAAAATTCTAAGAACGTTGTTCAATACATAATCGTGTGTTCCTTTTATACACAAGGAACCCTAAACCGTTTCACAAGAAACGTATATTCTAAAACTTCTAAAAGATATGCGTTATCACTTCCTAAATAAACTCATGCATATCCAAAATACATTACATAAAATACGGAAATACTATATCCGCAGAAACTAATAATGCTGAAACTAGTCTTCAGCAGATATACTACTTCAGCAGAAACCAACTCTTCAGCAATATCCTTCAGCAGAAACAGCAGCAGAATTCTTACTTCACAGAATTCCCAACAGGGAGCGGCCCCTATTTAATGGAACCGGCCGTCTGATGGTCGGGGTTACTGTTTTCTTTTTCACTTTTTGATCCATTCTCACCCTATACTTCCCAAAATTTACCAACATATTTTGTCCTAAATTACACCTCAAATTTTCCTTGCTAAACCACACCTTTCTTACACTATAAATACATCTCCTTCATCATTAATGATCATCCAACCAAACATGTCATTTCCCAACAACCCAAGATCTAAACTCTCAAGAGTTGCTAAGATCTCCGTAAAACCCATTTGGAGGAGAAATATTGACTCTTGTCAAAGCTCAAGTGATGTTGTTCCAAATCAACCAATACCCAAACCTTATACTCATACAAATAACCCATCTCACAAACAAAGCCAAACACCCATACTTGATTCCACCAATTCTTCTTCTCATGATGAGCATGCACAATCCTAAAACAAAAATCCTAACCTCGTTGCCAATGCTTCACTTGTTGCTCATTTAACAAAAACACCATCCACTCATGAAGCATCTCTTCCATCCATATCATGCTTTCATGATTACCCAAGCTCAAACATGTCACCACCACCAAGAGTGCCACCACCACACCCTACAACTTCACATGACATTCCTATGTTTCATGTTCAAACCTTCACCCAAGACAACAACCATACTCCACCACCATCACCTTCCTCCGAACACTTAAAGTTCGTTAAGGAGCTAAAACAAGCACATGAGCTTAGTGCTCTTCTAGCCTTACATCTTGCTCAACGCAATTTGGATCCACCTCCATCTAGCTCACCCTCATCACCACACAACTCAAATCAAATTGAGAAGCATGTCAACAATTGCCCTTGTTGCATCTTCCTCCAAAAACAGACCATTGCATTGAATGAGCACTTTACTTGGATTGAGTATCTTCTTACTAGATCTCAACAAACACCATCACTTGAACAACATCAAAACCCTCAACCAACGAACTCAACTCCAAACTTACCACCTCCAAGCTCTACATCACCAAACTCACCAACATCCATGAAACCAAAAATATACCTCCATTAAGCCGTCAACATGATCCCCACTCACCACCCTCGCCTAAGCATACTATATGCTTTTGCTTTTTATTTTTCAAATAAAACACATCAAGCTTTTTGGGATACAAGCAAGTTTGATTACACTCTCTATTGGCAAAATAGGATGTTCTACTTGGTTTAGAATTCTAGTATTATGAATGATGTAACAATGATTATGTGGTTGACATAATCATTTTGAATTAATGAATGTTTTAATATGTGTTCCTAATTTTCCTTTGCCATGCTTATCATTAGTTGTTATTATGATATATATTTTCTTGTGCTTCTAATATTTTTCTTGCAAGTATTCCATAGCTCGAACCCTTGGTGCCCTCAAACGAGGGGAAGCATACATCAAGGGGAGCTCTCAACTTATCGGCTTAAACCTTTTTGATTCTACAAAAAGGGGGAGAAGTGAATATAAACTCACTAAATACTTGTCTAAAAATTAATTTTTGGATTTAATGAGTTTAAGTTTTGTAATCATAAAAAATGGGGAGATTGTTGATATAAATAATGTCTAAAAACGTTATTCATATCTTTCGATATCTCTATGTTTTGATAATCACAAAATGAAAACTCATCAAACCAAGATCATGACGTAAACAAGTATTTAGTAGTAAATATTCACTTTTACCATCTAATCACTTAAGGTATGTATAAACAAAGTGTCTAATGCATTATATGATCAAAGGAACATTCTCTTAATCTCTAGATTTTTTATAAAATGTCACAAGCATTTTATATCCTTTAAAAAATCATTTTTGGTATTAAATAAAAATGATTAATTAACCATAAATATATAAATTCAAATTTTCAACCAAAAATGGAAAAATGTTCTAGAAAAACCTTCTCACAAAATGACAAAGCTGGGCAACGTTAAGAAGGGGCGCCCCTTTAATTAACTAGGCGGCCCCCTTAATTATTAAGGGGACCGGCCACTCTCCTGACCCCCCAGCTTTGCCTATAAATACTGGTTCATTCCCACAGATTTTTCTTGCATTTTTGCACAAAAACTTTTTGTCCAAATCTCTCTAAATCAATTCTTTGATCATATAATCATAAGTTTTTATTTTCAATTGATTCAAGCTTCAACATTCAAGTGCAAAGAGAATAATACTTCTATCAATCAAGACTAGAAGTATTACAACTTAGTATCATCTTGCTATCTAAGTTGTTTGTTCATTTCATCTTGTAAATCATTTATTCTTTGGTGTATAAGGTGTGTATATTGGTTAGTTAGATTTAGATATAGGATCTAGATTTGTTGAAAGTATGAAGTGGTACAAGAAGTGAAGAAGTAGAAGTGCATAGGATTAGTGGTAGGAAGTATAAGAAGTAGTAGTATATTGAAGTAGTGGTTAGTAGTGAAGATATAGAAGCCGTATCGTGGTATAGAAGCCTTGAAGTAGTTAAGAAGTTGAAGCCTAGAAGGTGTGAAGACATAGAAGCCTAGAAGGTGTGAAGAAATAGATGCATTGAAGTAGTAAAGACATAGAAGCCTTTAAAGTAGAAGAAGCAATGTAGTGGTACATTGATAAAAGCCTTCAAGCAGAGACATAGAAGCATTGAAGTTGTGAAGATATAGAAGCCTAGAGGTTGTGAAGAAGCAAAAGCGTTGAAGTGGTAAATAGATAGAAGTTATGAAGGTGTGAAGAAACAAGTGTTGTGAAGAAGTGTAAAAGGCGTGAAAGGGTGTGAAGAAGTTGTGGTGTGATTGAAGTTGTGAGATTAGTTCTAGCTACGATTAGAACTCGACATTTAGCTTTGTGCCGTTAAATTGGTGTAAGCTAAGGTGTGTACGGTTTTCTCCGCCATAAGGGAGTATATTGACTTAGTGAATAAAACTCTCGAGTTCGGTGCTCGGGGAGTGGAGTAGGGCAAGGAAGGTGTCCTTGTAGCCGAACCACTATAAATCCTTTGTCTCTCGGTTTGATGTTTCCATCTCTCACCCTTTGCTTACTTACTTATTTACATTTTGTATATAGTTATAATAGCTTGTGTTGTGCATACATTGATTTCACATAAAGATCAAACTAAGTTCCATTCATAACACCAATCTCATTTAAACAAATTAAAAGGATATATATATATATATATATATATATATATATATATATATATATATATATATATATATATATATATATATATATATATATATATGTGTGTGTGTGTGTGTGTATGTGTGTGTGTGTGTAATAAATAACATTGTAGTTTTTACTCAACAATTTAATTAAGTGGTGTTCAAACAACTATAGTGAACAAACTCAATCTACATTTTTGAATCAAAGTTTTTATAAACTCAATCTATTCTTTTGAACCAAATTTTTATTAAACGAAAAGGATGTAAAACTATTCAACCCCCCTTCTTGTTTTCCACATATGTGAATACAGGGAATGTAGGTAGACAATGTAGTGTCAATGTAGGTCCAAGTAGTGGTGTCACTAAGGATGTAGAACCACAACCTTATGTTGTATGGTTAGATGAAGGTCAAGGTAGTGGTGCTGCTAAGGATGTACCTAGTCAAGGAAATAGTGCCTTTGTGAATGAATTTTACTCTTCCTATGACCCTTATGTAGATTTACAAGACCCAAAATTTGATCCTTTTGCTGATTTAGATGACATATTACCAAAACGTGGATCTGACAAAGTTGATAATGTTGATAATGAGGATCAAACTGAAGGGAATGAAGATAGGCAGGATAGTGATTCTAGTGAGCATAGTGATTCTAGTGATGATGATAGTCAGGATAATGATTATGTTATGTATAAAGAAAACTATGTTCAAGAGATTGATGTTGACATGGAAGACTTCTATTGCAACATTGATGAAACTGCTGAGTTCATGGGTTGTAAGAACAGAGATGAAATATCTGATAATGATGAAGAACAAGAAGAAATAGAAGTTATGGATAATGAATACTTTGAGAGTGCTTCTGATGAGAAAAATGAACTTGATAGGTTGAGAAAAAGAATGTTGATACAAATTAGGAAACAGGCACATGCTTCTAACTAAGTGTACAAGACATACTTTTATGTTGGACAAAATTTTCCAAATAGGGAACTAGTAAAGGAAAGAATTAAGGAGCATTCAATTGAAACAAAGAGGGAACTTAGGATGGAAAAAATGACAATGAAAGAGTGAGAGTTGTGTGCAGGGGTATTATGCCAACTTTTCCCACATGTGAAGCTAATGAGTCTGGTAATGGGCCTGCTAATGGGCCTGATGCAAGTGGGTCAAAAGGCAAATGGACCAAGGGTAAGGTATGTTCATCTAAAGGGGTTGAATACCCTAGTCCATCCAAGGGTAAGCAGACAAGAGAGAGAATAATAAATGGGGGAAAACCTAATAGTAAAAGGGCAGCTAATCTCAATAAATGTCCATGGGTGTTGTTAGTATCCAAAGTCAAAAACTTAAACACATGGCAGGTGAAAACTCATTGATCTGTTTGCAAATGCTTGCAATCCAGGAATAATTTGTAAGCAACATCAAAATGGTTTGCTAAAGAACTTGTTGAACAACTCCAGTCAAACCCTCAAATATTAGTTAGGGATGTTCAAGAGCAATTACAGAAGAAGCATGAATTAGCTGTTTCAGAAAATAAAGCATTCAAAGCAAAAGCAGAGTAAATCTATATATTAGTTTTGGTATTTTTCATTCATAAAAGGTGGAACTTTGTGTACAAACCATAGTCCGAATTATGCAGTAAATTTATGGGTTCAAACCCTCTTTTCTTCCATGTTCAATTAATGATAAGTTCTTCCTTTAATCATTCAATATGTCTATGTGTTGTTTGATTAATTTTTTGTCTTTTCTTTACATTAACATGCTAGCGTAGTTTTCCTAGTGTTTGCTTAGATCTAATGAAACCTAGTTATTAATTACTGATTTTTGATTTGTTATTGATTGTTTGGTTGATTGACTAGTGTTAGGCTTAAGAAAACAGGCTAATCTCCTATACGGTAACAAGCTTGAACGTCTAAAGAAATGTAATTGGATGTGTACTACGGTTTTATTGGTTGTATTTAATGCATGAGTAACTATTAATGCGGCTATGATAGTGTTGGGAATCATAACTAGCAGTTACCTCTGTTAAGCCTGGAAGAAGACATTGCTGAAAAATGCACTAGCAGTGGAAACTCATTACCACTGCTAGTACATATTATTACCACTGCTTATAGGATAATTCTTAGGAAACCGTGTATTAGATAAGTATAGAAAAGATCTTGTGTATATTCTATTCTATTAGTCTTATACTTATCTTGTAAAGGACTCCTTGTGTCCTATAAAAGGAGGTCCTAGGTTTAGGTTTATGGACGTATCAATAGCAAGAGCTTCAAGGTGTAACCCTAGTGATATTCAGATCACTCGTATTATTATTAATAATATTGAAGCTTAAAGTTTGGTTAATCTCTGTGTTCATACTGTTTCATTCACATACAACTCATACACATCACTCATATATATATATATATATATATGTCTTCTAAATACTCTGTAGTAAATTCCGCATGCTACATAGTAAATACTCAAAGTATCTATCTAACACAAGGTGTGTGTTTAGATCCATCAAGTGGTATCAGAGCCAGGTTTTGATACTTTGAATTAGAAGATCCGAAGATTACTCAGTTTTGCAAGTTCAATGGAGATGGAGAACAATCATTCGAATATTGCTGCTAGACTTCCTAAGCTCAAACTTAACGAGTATGAGATGTGGAGGATAATGATAGAACATTTATTTTTGGTGCAAGATTATGCTCTCTGGGAAATCATCATGTATGGTGATTCATTCAAGCCAAGTACTTTTTCAGTGACAGTTGATGGCAAGACTGTCCAGATCCTAAATACTGGACCAATCACTAATGAAGAGCGACTTCAAAAGAAGAATGACCTGATGGCAAGAAGTTTATTGCTGATGGCCCTTTCTAAGGATCAAATCATAGCCTTCAGCAAATACTAAACTGCTAAGACCTTGTTTGAAGAGATTTGCTCAGTTTTTGGTGGCAATGATGCTACTAAAAAGACCCAGAAAACTTTGCTGAAACAAAACTATGAAAACTTCTCTTCAACAAGTAATGAGTCAATTGATAGTATCTTCACTAGACTCCAGAAGATTGTAACACAACTTACTGTGTTTGGTATTAAGGTAGAAAGGGAAGACCTCAACTTGAGGTTTCTAAGGAGTCTACCTTCTGAGTTTCACACCAATGTTATTGTCTAGGAAGACAAATCTGAACTGGAAACAATTAAGCTCAATGATCTTTACAATAACTTTAAAGTTACTGAACAAGGATTGAAGAAGGCAGGGAAGCAAAGTACAAGTTCTGGGAACTTATCTCTTATATCATCATCTGTGGATGACAGTTTTGATGAAGATAGTGATGAAGATGAAGATGCTGCTCATATTGCTATTTCCATTGGCAGTGCAAGTGTTAGCACTGCTAGCTCCATAAAGAAGATTGCTAGACTAGGAGACCCTACCTTTTATGCTTATCTCTCAAGCCAAGTTAGTGGTTCACTTTTAACACATGAAGATTTGGAGCAAGTGGATGATGATGATCTGGAAGAGATGGATATCAAGTGGCAGATTGCACTGCTGAGTATAAAGGCAAAATTTTTTTGGCAAAGATTAGGAAGGAAGATTATCATTAATGGTAATGAGACTATAGGTTTTGACAAGAAAAAGGTGGAGTGTTCAATTGTCACAAGATGGGACACTTTGCTAGAGAGTGCAGAAAACCAAGAAAGCCTGACAACAGATCTACTTGGTACAAGCAAGAGAAGAAGAAAGAGCCTACTGTGGAAGAACCTAAGGCAATGTTAGCCATTGATGGTGTCAGCTATGACTTGAGTTACATGGCTGATGAGGAAGAAGCACCTACAGAATCTGCAATGGTGGCAACTGAACTAGCTCTCATGGCTTTCTCTGATTCTGAGGTACACTCTAATGATAGTTTCTCTAAATCATGTAAAGCATTAAAAGAGTGTGATAGACTTAGAGAACTTTTGGATAAACAAACTACTGAATTAATGGACTCTAATTATACCTTTTCTAATTATAAAAGTGGTTTGTCTATCTTAGAAACACAAATAGAGCACTATAAAGCAAATGAGTCTAAGTTTAATGATGATATTGCTGTCTTAAAAAGGGACTTAGAGTATAAGATTGCAGTTAATGAGGCATTTAGAAAAGAATTGGAAAAGCTTAAAAAGGCTAATGAAAATGTTCAGATAACTTGTGATACATTAGCTCATCAGTCTAAGTGTATAGATAAAATTTCGGAAGCACAGGTGGTTAATAAGGACAAATCAGGTGTAGGTTACAAGTCTGTCCCACACAATTAAGAGGTGTTCCAGCACTTCGAGGTATAGATCTAGCACATATAGGGATAGAAGAGTTTCAAGAACCAATTAGGACTTATGGCCCTCAATTTGTGAAAGAAGTTGTTGATGAAAAAGATAAGGTAGAGACTGATGCCTTTGAGAGTGCTAGTGATTCATCTCTAGTGGATGAAAGTGTTAAAGTTAAGATATAAACCAGTGTTCCTGAAGTTGTTAAAGTTGAAAAGGAAGAGTCTAGGAAACAAGCTTATCAAACTAGGCCAACTATAAAATATGCTGAGATGTATAGGAACAGGTCACCAGCTCCTAGGGGAAACCAGAGGAACTGGAATAATCTTAAGTCTCAACAATTTGGTAGTTATTTTATGTTGAATAATAAAGCATGTCATATATGTGGTAGTTTTGATCACCTACATGCTAACTGTAACTACCATAAGGGAAGAAGGGAAGTTTTTGGGAACACAAGGGTGAATGAAAACAATTTTAAAAAATATACTCACCCTCATACACACAGCAATATGATCCCCAAAGCAGTTCAACTAAAATTTGGCATTAAACCTTTTACAACTGCTAGAAAAGTTGACACTGCTTACCCAAAATCACCTGTTAAAAGTGCACAACCTATTACAACTTTTGTTAAATCTGCAGAAACAGGTAAAAGGACCTTTTATGAGAAAAAGGTTGTTTACAATCAAAAGTGGGTACCAAAAACTAAAAGTTCTAAGCCAGCAGTTGCCACTGCTAGGCCAAAAGTTACCACTGCTGGTTCTATAAACAAGAACAGGGTAAAATTGGGAAATGTTGTGAAGGACTCAACAAGTTGGGAATGGAAAACTAAAGGAATTAACACCTTTAACAATCCCAATGGTGTATCAATGACCTTTGACAAATTTAACTATATTGATACACGAGGCAGATCCAAGTCAATTGTGGCTTGGGTCTCCAAAAGGAACTAATTCCTTTGTTTTATGTGCAGGAACATCCAAAGGTTAAAGAAGATCCATCAAGTGATGAGTCAGAAGAGATATCTACTATGTTAGGGTTGGAACTCATTATGTTGCAGATGGAGGTTATTTGATGTTTTCTTGAAGGTTTGAAAGTTGTTTGTGGTGTGGGCTTTATGAGTCAAGTTGTTTTTATAGGCTAAAGTCAACCCTAGGTTTCTACCCAGAAGAGTAATTTCTATTAACTCTTTGGTTGGTCGGTAAAATTAAGTTTGGAAGATATTTACTTTATGGGGTTGACTATACCAAGATATTTATAGAAACAATAATTTTGATGATTAACTCTTAACTTTGGTTTGCATATTCTTGGTTTTGGTCTAACTTTTGTAGGTATCTAAGCAAAATTGTGGTGAGAGTTGATCTTCTGGAGTGTGTAACTGAGACACACAACAAATGGTTATTGATTCACCATGTTTAATCCATATAAGAATCAACTAGTCCAGAGCAAACGGCTGCTGGTAAAGACTCATCAAATTCGTTTATGGTTGATAGTTTACCAAAAACTATATGGTTATCAACTCACCATATATTTTATGATTAAGAGTTGGCTAGTCCATAGCAAACGGCTCATGGTAAAGACATATCAAATCCGTTGATAGCTGGTAGTTTGCTGAAAACTATGATAAGAGCAGTACTCATTGAATTTATTTTTCCACTACTCTTAGCAATTTTTGTGAAAAAGTTTCCACTGCTAGTTCATAGTTTCCACTGTTAGTGTAAAATTTTCCACTGTTGAACTAGCCGTTGCAACTGTTGTGTCAGTAACTAATTTTTCAACTAGCCGTTTGAGTAAAATCCTTTAACCGTATTTCTAAGGATTTATTAAAGAGGATTATCTTTTATTTGTTTAAATTATTCTTTCCCAAAGATAACTACTTTCTTAAGATAATCTCTTTCTTGTGTATTTCACTCAAACCCTAGCAATATATCATACACATCTCAATTGGCTTGTTGTATTATCAATTCATTCTCATATGATTATATTTTTGTCATAATAATCCATGGCTTCACTAGAGTTTGTCAATGAACACAACTAGGTTGCATACTTGGAGAAAACATAGGTAAAAGATCGACTTGTTTTTTTATGAGATTATGGATTTTCTTAATGCTACTCACATAAGGTATGCTTTAACTTTAAAACCCACAATCTATGTCTCTCAAATCAAAAAGTCTTGGCAGACTGTTACTGTCACAACTATTGAAGATGGAGACACACATACACTTGTTGATGCTTTAAGCGCAACAGTGGATGGGGTAACTATTACTGTTACGAAATCATCCTTGAGAAGACTTCTTCAATTGGATGATTTAGGAGGTATCATTACTTTACCCAATCGAGAAATTCTCCAAAACATCTCTAATATGGGGTATGCTACATCCAATAATAAACTCACTTTCAAAAAAGGATGTTTCTCCCCAAAGTGGAGGTTTTTCATACATACTCTCTTACATTGCTTAAGTCCTAAGAAAACTTCTTATGAACAGTTCAGAACTACCATTGCTTATCCTTTGGTGTGTTTGGAAACAAACAGGATTTTTAATTTTTCAAAATTCTTATTCAACAACATGGTTAGCAATGTAAAGAGTAATTACAAAATTTTGATATACCCAAGGTTTGTTCAAATAGTTTTAAATGAATACGAGTTGCTACCTCATAAAAGGATTTATAATACTCCTTGCCTTAAACCAGAAGTTTTCAAAACATGACTAAGGCAACAGAAGGTTATAATGGGGTAGTTCATGCTCTTTTTCCTTAAATGCTTGAAATAATTGCTTAGGTACGGGTTGAAGGTGTAGCAATCCCGGTTGCACCCCAACATACACCCACAATCATTGTTCCATCTATATCTTATACCCCACCAGTTACTCACACATATGAGAGGAGGCAAAAACAACCAAATCCTCCCATCATAACACTACATGTGTCTGCACCTTTTGGTGAAGGTACGAGCAGTGGTGGTTTAAGAGTACTTCATAGTCCAACTAGGGAGGAAACTGAGCCAGTGTCCCATAATGCACCTCTCCCAGCAGGTAGCACAGCTGGAAGTGCTGAAGGCAGTGGTAACTTACATGAATTGATGGACAGATGCACCACATTGGAGGCTAAGGTTCAATACCTGGAAGATGAGCTCAAGCAGACTAAGCAACAATACAACAATGATCTCTCCAAGCTTCTGAATCAGATGCAAACTATGCAGGAAGAGATCAACTCACTCAAGAAGAAAAGGGCTGCTCATTTTGTATTTTTTTCTCCATCCTCAGCTCATGGTGGTGATTCTGAAGCATCAATTGATGATATGGGTGATTCTCCCAAACAGGAGAGGAAAACAGATGCTACAACTAAGGGGAGAAAATTGGACTTTGAACAAGGGATTAGTGATTTTGAAGGTTTTGATCAGGGTTTTGAAGGTTTTGATCAACCACTGGATGCACATGTTTCAGATGATCAAGCAACAGAGGAATTGGAACAACAACAACAAACAAAAGAAATGGTTTAAGATGTTTCAACAGAAGTTATTGATTTGGATGCTCAGGATGTATCAGAAGACCTTTTAGAAGTCAACCAAAGGCAAAAGTGGAAGAAACTCCTGCATCAATTCCACAAGTAGTGGTTACTGCTTTCATACATGAAAAAGAAGAAGAAGCAACTAATGCAGAGTTTGAGAGAAGAAGAAAAGAAAAGGGTAAAGTTCCTGCTAATGAAGATTCAACTGAGCAACCTAGAGTGGTCAAACCAAGAACTAAAGCTCAGATTGATATTGATGCTGAATTGGCTAGGAAATATGAAGAAGAGGATGTAGCAAGGTTCATGGAACAACAAAGAATTCAAAAGGAATTCATAGAACCTAAAGAAATAGTTCCCATTCCAAACACAAAGAGTTCTTATCAGCTAACTAATGAAAAGATTGAACATATGATTGATTCAGATCCTGTTGTCAAGAAGAAAGCTATTGAGCTTGTTGCCGATGAAAGTCTTACAGCAGAACAAAGGTCAACTCAACTAGCTGATTTCATCATGATGAAGAATAAGCAAGCTTTTGATGCTATGGTTCTATTAAGAAGAATTAGAAGAAACAAAGACAACCATCCAAGGTTCAGGTCATTACTGGAATGAAAAAAATACTTGTGCAATGTAGGTGGATGGAAGATGTATCAGCTTAAGGGAAAATTTCATGAAGAGAATGAAGGATTGTATTATAGGGAATTCAGAAGAGATAAAGATTTTATACTTATGAATTCAGAAGCTGAAGCCAGAAGATACAAAAGATCAGGTTTGCACATTGAATCCAAAGCTGCTAAGAAGTCTAAGACTCAAGAGTCATCTCAGGCTAAAGAAGATGATGAAAAGTTGACTGAAGAGCAATTCTCAGGGATGATCATTATTGAATCTGTTGTGTTGGATGTAGAACCTCTGCAGCACCCAGTTGTAGGTTGGGAGATTTATTCTGATGAATTTGGGGATGCATGGAAGATTATTAGAATTGTAGGTATTACAAGTATCTGCAGAGATTTTGAAGACCTTGTCAGATCTTGTGACAGGAAGACTTGGATACTTTGTGGAGAATAGTCCAAGATCAGTTCAAGAAAGATGAACTTATTGAAGTCAAAGCTAAGGAATTATGGGTTCAATTCAAATGACTATATGAGCCTGATTCAACTGACATATATTGGAGATTTGAAGTTGACAACTTAACTACACTGTGGAAGTTTTATGACTCAAGTGCAGTGCATCATGTGTCTAAACAAGCTGGTGTTGATGTGTTTATGCTAGCTGAGAAAGAATATCCCTTGAGAGCAGGTATTCTTACTGTCATGATATCTGTAAAGCTCAGATGCTGAGAAAGGAATGAAATCATAGAAGATCTGCTGCAAAGGATATATGATCAAAGTGTGATAGCTGATAAAGAGTTAAGGAAAAGAAGATAGGTGTTTGGAAGAATCCCCCATTACCAATGAAGAAGGTTGATTCCAAGAAACTTAGTGATTTACTGAGAAATCATAAGTTTAGGGGAGGATTGTTGGGAATCATAACTAACAGTTACCACTGTTAAGCATGGAAGAAGACACTGCTGAAGAATGCACTAGCAGTGGAAACTCATTACCACTGCTAGTACATATTATTACCACTGCTTATAGGATAATTGTTAGGAAGCCATGTATTAGATAAGTATAGAAAAGATCTTGTGTATATTCTATTCTATTAGTCTTATACTTATCATGTAAAGGACTCCTTGTGTCCTATAAAAGGAGGTCCTAGGTTTAGGTTTATGCACGTATCAATAGCAAGAGCTTCAAGGTGTAACCCTAGTGATATTCAGATCACTCTTATTATTATTATTATTATTATTATTATTATTATTATTATTATTATTATTATTATTATTATTATTATTATTATTATTATTATTATTATTATTATTATTATTATTATTATTATTAATATTGAAGCTTACAGTTTGGTTAATCCCTGTGTTCATATTGTTTCATTCACATACAACTCATACACATCACTCATATATATATATATATATATATATATATATATATATATATATATATATATATATATATATATATATATATATATATATATATATATATATATATATATATATATATATATATATATATATATCTTCTAAATACTCTGTAGTAAATTCCGTGTGCTACATAGTAAATACTCAAAGTATCTATCTAACACAAGGTGTGTGTTTAGATCCATGAGATATGATACTAAACATGTCGTCATAAGAAGAGATAAAAGCTCATAAGGTTGGGGAAGGACGTACACGCCCCCATGAATGGTATTAAGGAATACAATCCTTCATCCAAACAATTGTGACAAATCAATGAATCAATAGAAGATAACTAGGGAATAGTAAAATCTAAGTGAACACATTTTTCTCTCATAAGTAGTCCATCACATTTATTTTCTTGTTATTTTATTTATTATTAGTTTTTGGGTTAGTTGACTAACAACTAATTCCGCCCAATCTTCCAATACTCGAGGTTTTAATTGCCTTTATAAAAATATAAAAATACAAAAAGAATCATCCCTCACCTCTAGAGCTAGTTGACATAGTTTTCAATCCTAACGACACTATTCCCCTAGAGAACTTTCAATCCCCCGGTACTTGCCACTCACTATACTATACCGGTCAGGTACACTTCCTGAAGGATTGCAAGCTTCTCAAGATCCCTTGAAAAGTAAAACTTTTGTGAGTTTATAATCCCGCATCAAAGTTTTTGGTGCCGCTGCCTGGGGAATAGTTATTGCTTGGGTTGAATTTTTATCTTAATTGGGTCTACTCATTAGATTCCTATCTAGTGAGTTTTTTTGTTTTCTTTTTATTAGAATTTCTTTAGTCTATCTTTTTCTTTGTGCCTTTGTTAGTAAAATGTATTCATTGATTATTCCGTTTGCCACTATGGAAAATGCGAATCCACCCCTTTCATCGGAAGAAGTAACGGTTTTGCGTGATCAAATTGAGAGCGAAATTAGAGAGCTTAGGGAGCTTTATAGATTGATCGATATTGAGCTTGATAGTGCACTAAATGACCTAGAAATCGCCATGTACTCAAATGAGAGCTTAGGGCCTTGCGGTTGTTGAAGTTATAGAGGAACAGGGAGATGGGGAATTAGATCACGAATATTTCAATTTATACCCCACTAAGGAAGAAATCTCCTACTATAGCAATATAGTTGATAACCCTCAACCAACCTTTGTTAAAATTGATCCAAAAATAAAGAACGGTAACCCTTTTGTTAGTGCAAATATTACTATATTTAAACTAAACCGTTTCTTCGGTTTTAATGATGACAAACATGTAACTTGTAATGCATTACGTAAAATGCGCAAGTTACTTGCAAACATATATCATCAATGCTTACTTACATCAACACCTCCCGACGTCTCAAGCATGCTTCAACAAAGTCGTAGATTTCCATCCTGACGTAAATCACTCAAGGTATGGCAAAACAAATCTACTACTTGGCAAATGATCAAAGGATCATATTTTTCTGAACTTCACATTTTTAATGTGACAAAACATTTTTTCAAAAATACATTTCACAAATTATTTTTGAATTATAAAGAAATATTTTATTTGGGAAAATCATTTCAAAAATCCCAACAACTATATTTTTACCTAAATCAGCTCCAAACTCCCCCAAATAAACTTTCATCACTAATGACAAAAATTGGAGCGTTTTTGTCTGAAACGGTACCACTAAATTTAGTGGTACCGTATAGTGGTGTCGTCCTCCTATAATGGTCAAATTTCTCTTTGCCTATAAATACTGGAACATTTTACACTTCTAACTTGATTTTTCCAGCCACTTTTCTCTGGTTTAATCCCTTCTTTGTTAGATCACTTTCTTTGATCATTTAGAGAGTCTTAGTTTGTTTTAGAGTGATCCAATCATCCATTCAAGTGATCACCTTAATTCCTCTTCTAGTCCAAGAGAAGAACACAAAGTATCAAGAAGATACAAAGTGTTAGAGTCATTGTGTAGTGCACTTGCATTACTAGTTGTAAGCTTGTTGTATCTTGATATACATCAAGTAGTCATTACCTTTTGTTTAGACTTGTGAGAGTGGATCTTTGTGATCTTGTTGAGATCTTGGAGATCTCTTGTAGCTAGTGAGCTTGTGTGTTGATCAAGTGGATCAAGGGTAGATCGGGTAGATCGTGTAAGTTGTGTTGATTGTGTGATTTGTGAGGATCGGGTAGATCGTTAGTAGATCTGGTAGATCGAGTGTAGATCATGTGGATCTTGAAGCTTGTGTGATTTGTGAGGATCGGGTAGATTGGTACTAGCTAAGATTAGTACTCGACATTTAGCTTAGTGTCGTGATGAGGCGAAAAATGATTCGTTTTTAGGGGGTCATTTAAGCCCGAATCCGAATTTATTTGATCAAATATTGCCCTAAATCGTTCCTTTTGTGATTTTAGGTACTTTGGGAGAGAAATCTGGAAAAGGAAGCAATTCGGACATTTTTGGAGCATAAAAGTGAAGAAAACGCCAAAGTCTTAATTTTCCATGCTGGGAACAGTAGGTGACGGCGTCAAGAGTATTTCTCTGACGGCGTCAAGAGCAGAAGTCCATGACGACCCAGTACAGATTTGAAGGCGTCACGAAGGAAGGGCGTCAAGAGTAATAAGTCATGACAGCCTGGAAATGATTTGGTCTTGACGGCGTCAAATGTAGATCAAGGCAGTCCGAGAAGAGTTTTGGCGGCGAGGTGACGGCGTCACAATGTTTGTCTTGACGCCGTCAGACCTATTTTTCTATATAGTTTTCTAATTTTCACACATTAAAAGAGAAGTTTTGGGAGAAACCCTAAGTACGATTTTGGTGTAACTTTACAGGTTTTTCAAGGGTTCCAAACCCTTGATACCTTGCATGTGTAATTGAGATAAGTGTTCTTTTAATTCAATCAATATGTCTATGTGTTGGTTGTCTATATCTTGTTATTGTCTTAATTCTATCATCCTAGGCTAGATCTATCTTGTGTTTGCTTAGATCTAATGAAACCTAGATGTTAATTATGTGTTGATTACTTGTTTATTCTTGTCTTGGATGAATGATTTATATGTTAGGCTTAAGAAAACTGGCAGATCTCCACTTGGTAACATGCTTGAACGTCTTAAGAAACATGAACCGAGGCGCACTAGGTCTTTATTGGTTGTATTTAATGCATGAGCCACTGTTTACAATCCCTATAGTTGTGCTGGGCATGGTGTAGGAGGAGATAAGAGCTCATAGAATTGGGGAGTTATGTGTGCCACCCCATGAATGGTATTAAGGAATATGATCCGTCATCCATGCAATTATAACAAGTAATTAACGTGTAAAAGATGTCTAGAGAGTAGTGAAATCTAAGTAAACACATTTTCTCCAATTACTGCTGACAACTTTAATATAATTGAGTTATTTTCATTTTTAGTATTTTATTTTGATTGCATCTTAGCATTGAGTTAGTTGATTAGCAACTAATTCCGCCCAAATCCTTCAAACCCGAGATATTTACTTGCTTTCTAAAAAATATAAAAATACAAAAATAATCATCCCTCACCTTTAGAACTAGTATTTAGGCTTTCTAATTCTAGCGACACTATTCCTAAGCTGAATGATCAATCCCCCGGTACTTGTCACTATACTATACTACAACGATCAGGTACACTGCCTGGTGGGGGTTGTAAGCTTCTCGAGATCCCTCGAGAGGTAAAGCATGTTGCGATTCCCACGCATCAAGTTTTTGGCGCCGCAGCCGGGGAATAGTTATTGTCTAGGTTAGAATTTCTTTTTATTAGGTTCACTTGCTAGATTCCTTTCTAGTAAGATTTTATTTTTATTTTTTAGGTTCTCTTTAGTCTATCTATTTCTTTGTGCCTTTGTTCGTAACCACCCGACACCATGGACAACGGGAACATCTTTGAACCCGTCATCCCACCACAAGAAAACCCACCATTAGAACCCCTTAGGCCCCGAACCTTAGGAGAGTATTCCCGACCTAGCCACCAAGGCTACCGAAACACCATTGAGCTCACCGGAGCCAATGTGACCCCCTTGCGATCCGACACCATCCGGTTGGTGCAAAGCGGATGTGCATTCCATGGACTTCGTTCCGAAGATCCAAACCAACATCTTAAGGACTTCCTCAAAATCGTAGATTCCATAGACCTAGATGTTGCAATTCTCTCTACGGGATCAAGCTAGTCAATGGCTTGAGCGTTTACCCGCGGGATCCATCACCACATGGGATGATCTCACCACTCGTTTCCTTGCTTAATTTTTCCCACCGGGGAGAACTACTAAGCTTATAAATGACATCGTGATGTTCCAACAATGTCAAAATGAATCTCTCTATGAAGCATGGACTCGTTTCAAGGACTTACTCTAAAAAGTCCCTCATCATGGCATAGATCTTTGGCTCTAAGTCCAAATCTTTTATGACCATATCGACATCTCCACGAGGTGAGCCATTGACCAATCGGCCAGTGGTAAGCTACGTGATCTAAGTACGGAACAATCATGGGAACTCATAGAAGATCTTGCTCTCTATGACAACGAAAGTTGGAATGATCCCCGTGACTTGAACAAAACGGTCAAGGCAATATCTTTTCCTTCGAACAACTCTAGCACTCCCGACCGTAGGATCATGGAACTTGAGGACCAAGTCAAGTTTCTCATGAAATCTTACGAAGCTCCTAAGCCTTCAAGCCAAGTGAACAAAATCACTTCTTCATGCGAATTATGTAGTGGTCCCCACGACACTCGTGATTGTGTGGAACTCCCCGGAATAGCTTTTGCGGACTACGCATCCACGCGTACCGACGAAGCGGGAGATAAGTGGTACACTTTCAAGCCTGAGCCAAACACATACGGTGATTCATACAACCCCTCATGGAAAAATCACCCAAACCTTAGGTGGAGACAAAATCAACCTAATTCTTCCAACCGTACTTTCAACAACAATCCTTCTAACAACTATGGTAGTACCAACAATCTTGAAGGATTGATGTCAAAGTTTATGGCATCTCAAGAGGCTTGCATAGCTAGGTTTGAACCCGAATTCAACCAACAACAAACGGAGATGACCAACAAGATTGACAACTTGTTGAAAGCCCTCAACAACCAAGCATTAGTCACACCTAGGAAGGACATTAGGGACACCAATAACGGGAACCAAATTAAGGATCCCTCATCATCTAAACAGGTCCACTTTGTTAATGTTATCAGTATTAAGCCGATAGATAAGGAGATAGAAGAGAGTGACAAGAATGAAGTTAGGATAGAAGCCGAGACTAAGGATGAGAATAGGGAAGTTGAGGTTGATAGTAGAGAGGAATTATAGGAGGTAGAGCCTATAGAAGAATACTTTGATAAGTTTCTAACCAAGGAAGAACGGGAATACCATAAGGATTTATTCGATAGTCCCGAGAGAACATATATCTTTGGCGACCCCTTTATCAAAATGGGAGACCCCTCTAGCATTAACATCCCATGCAATATCGGGCACATGCATATATGGAAAGGTTACATCGACCCTAGATCCCCCGTGAACATCATGACTAGGACTTACTACAATTGGGTGATGAAGAAGCAACTTGATTTTAGGATGATGCCTAATAAGAATCTGATAAGTAATTTTGCGGGAAGAGTGAAAGGATTGCATGTGATTATAGGGAATCTCACCTATGAGATCGATTTTATGATAGTTGAGGACACTCGTCCGGTGATAGATGCTTGCCTAAGCCAAATAATATTTGGGAAACCATTTGTTGAGGCCACTAGGATGAGTTATGATCCGACTTTAGGGATAGTTAGATTCAAGGAAGAGAATGACGAGGTTGCTTATCAAATGCCCTACAAGATTGAGCAATACCGCCTTCTCTCTAATTTCAAAAAGGAACACAAGCAAGCGGCTTATTATAGGAATGAGGAGGATAGACGTAGAGGAGTAGAGTATGTGAGAAATAGGATGCTTGGTTTCTACAAAGAGTGCTTGCAACTAGGTCCGGAATACAAAACTGGTTTAGAAGACGACCTAGGGAGTGGAACCAATGATGAAATCACGTAGTAACCCATGACCTTGAGTCTAGCTATGAGACTCGTAAATAAAGAAAAGCGCTTCTTGGGAGGCAACCCATGTTTTGTGTGATTTTATTTGTTTGATTGTTATTTGCTTCCGCATGCATGCTTAATTTTTATTGTTGGTTGATCATGTTTCTAAACTAAATAGTGGAAATACTTTACTTTGTTGTTTTGGCCTAGTCTTAACTCCACCTAAAGGTATTTTTGCAAAAGATAAGTGTAAGGGGAAACCCCAAATATGTTTTTAAGAAACAAATCGATCATGATTCTCCACAATATTAGATGAACATGTGTATTCGTATTTGTTAGAGTCAAATGCTTGTATTGAGTCATAATGAAGTTTTGCAGGATTTTCCAGGAAGTAGGACCAAGTTTTTCCAGAAATTTTCCGGAAACTTAACATAAGGATTTATGCAGGTCAATTCTGACGGCGTCAGGTGTAAAAATCTGGAAATTTTACCGGTTTTGTTTTTCTAACGGAGTCTTATGGTTTTTGTGAATTATTAAGTTTTATAATCTCCAGGAGATCTGCAAACTTCATTCCACAAGCATTATATCTTATCTTGTTTTCTAAGATTTAGTAACTTATATAGAATGCCGCCGATTTTACGCGAGGTTGTCTTGTCTATTTTATCAGGTTTTACAGGTTATGTATGACAAGAAGATGATTTACATTCTGGAAGGGAAGCTTTGATTGTTCATTTTCTTGGAGGAAGATTTAACCTGGCCACCCTATTATCCATACCGAGCGAATCAGGGGAGTATTTGATTTCATTCTCTTTACTTTTTCACTTTTACATTCTTTACTTGAACATTGGGGACAATGTTCATCTTAAGTGTAAGGGGAGGGTAAAAAGATGATAACTTACATATGCACTTTCGCTTGAGTTTGTTTTGTTTAATGGTAGATGTGTAATAAAACTATGAGAAATACTTGTTAGTGTAATTTTAGCGCCAAATTTAAAATTTTTTTTACAACATTTAGGAGTGAAACTTTAGCCATAGCAAGAGTCTTATGGATAGGAGATTGTATGACTAGCACATAACCGTATATTCAGAAAATTTTCCACCCAAATATGTGAGGTTCGCCTTTAGATTTGATAGGAAAAGCATTTACTATTAGTGCTTATGAGTGTACCGGTAGCATTTAGATTCTAGAACTTGCGTTAGTGATGCATCCCGAGACCGCTAGTGAGACTACATTCGTGTAGTAGGATTTACTACATGATAAGAGGCATTAGGATTACCCTTGTGTTAAACCCGTATCATAATTACTTGACCATTTATGTCATATTACTTGGCTAGTTAAGTCAACTAATTTTTCCCACACCCTTAGCGTTGTACTCATTTTTAGTACATGAAACCCCTAGTACACCCCTCCGAGCCTATCTTTTCGTTTCTAACTTTAAGCATTTTACTTAAAGGAAGAATCTGTCACACCCCACTTAAATGTACACCCAAATCGCCTTAGCCTTCCGTGTATGCGCTCATTTTTAGTGCATTATTGTTATTTGTTAAACCCTAAGTTAACTATCTAATTGATTACATGGTTGCTAAGTCGAGTCTTATCCTTGTACATATTGTTTTGGGACGATTGGGACTCATGGGTAAGTACTTATTTTATGGAGTAATGGGGAAGAACATCATTTATTACCCCATATGTACGATAATCTTAAAAGTGCTCCAAGTGTTTTGATTTTCTTAATTCGAGTCATTAGATTAGTTTAATGTAAAGTATGTAAAGATTCAAGTGTAAGGGGAATTTTCAGTCCCTATGATGTATTATTTCGGATGGTAGGGTAAGAGTGTAAGCAAAAAAAAAAAAAAAAAAAAAAAAAATCGAAAAATCAAGAAAAAAAAAGGAAAAAAAAATAGAAAAAGAAAAGAGAAAAAAACATACGGACTACCATCCCTTTTTATTCTATGTTCATTTTGTGTTTTTGTTATTTTTCATTTATTAGCTTAAGTCGAGTCTAGTCTTGGCTTAGCAACGCCGCATTGTACATGTAATTAACCAAGATAGTTAACTCGCCACCAGTAAAACTTCCTTTATCCAACAAAACCGTGTATTTCATATCCCTACACCTAACGTTACAACCCTTTAAAAGACCTCTTTGATAGTTTATCCTAGGTGCTTACGCCATGTGGTGGAGGTTTGATCTTTTCCCAAGCCTATGGTAATCTATTTTGCTATGACAGGTAGTGAGAGATATCTTCCGTTTCCATATTGTAATTTACACTTTATTACACCCGAGAGATGTGAGTATCTAAACACTATTTGTGAGGTGCTAGTATATAACCTCCATGCTTGTCTATTGGTCTTTAGTGGAACGATTATTTGTTGTAATTACTTTTATGTTAGTGTTAAATGACCCCTAACTTGTCTTTTGAGTAGAATAAAAGTGCATTTGCTTGAGGACAAGCAAATCTCAAGTGTAAGGGTATATGATGAGGCGAAAAATGATCCATTTTTAGGGGGTCATTTAAGCCCGAATCCGAATTTATTCGATCAAATATTGCCCTAAATCGTTCCTTTTGTGATTTTAGGTACTTTGGGAGAGAAATCTGGAAAAGGAAGCAATTCGAACGTTTTTGGAGCATAAAAGTGAAGAAAACGCCAAAGTCTTAATTTTCCATGCTGGGAACAGTAGGTGACGGCGTCAAGAGTATTTCTCTGACGGCGTCAAGAGCAGAAGTCCATGACGACCCAGTACAGATTTGACGGCGTCACGAAGGAAGGGCGTCAAGAGTAATAAGTCATGACGGTTTGGAAATGATTTGGTCTTGACGGCGTCAAATGTAGATCAAGGCAGTCCGAGAAGAGTTTTGGCGGCAAGGTGACGGCGTCACAATGTTTGTCTTGACGCCGCCAGACCTATTTTTCTATATATGGTTTTCTAATTTTCACACATTAAAAGAGAAGTTTTGGGAGAAACCCTAAGTACGATTTTGGTGTAACTTTACAGGTTTTTCAAGGGTTCCAAACCCTTGATACCTTGCATGTGTAATTGAGATAAGTGTTCTTTTAATTCAATCAATATGTCTATGTGTTGGTTGTCTATATCTTGTTCTTGTCTTAATTCTATCATGCTAGGCTAGATCTATCTTGTGTTTGCTTAGATCTAATGAAACCTAGATGTTAATTATGTGTTGATTACTTGTTTATTCTTGTCTTGGATGAATGATTTATATGTTAGGCTTAAGAAAACTGGCAGATCTCCACTTGGTAACATGCTTGAACGTCTTAAGAAACATGAACCGAGGTGCACTAGGTCTTTATTGGTTGTATTTAATGCATGAGACACTGTTTACAATCCCTATAGTTTTGCTAGGCATGGTGTAGGAGGAGATAAGAGCTCATAGAATTGGGGAGTTATGTGTGCCACCCCATGAATGGTATTAAGGAATACGATCCGTCATCCATGCAATTATAACAAGTAATTAACGTGTAAAAGATGTCTAGGGAGTAGTGAAATCTAAGTAAACACATTTTCTCCAATTACTGCTCACAACTTTAATATAATTTAGTTATTTTCATTTTTAGTATTTTATTTTGATTGCATCTTAGCATTGGGTTAGTTGATTAGCAACTAATTCCGCCTAAATCCTTCAAACCCGAGATATTTACTTGCTTTTTAAAAAATATAAAAATACAAAAATAATCATCCCTCACCTTTAGAACTAGTATTTAGGCTTTTTAATCCTAGCGACACTATTCCTAAGCTGAACGATCAATCCCCCGGTACTTGTCACTATACTATACTACAACGATCAGGTACACTGCCTGGTGGGGGTTGTAAGCTTCTCGAGATCCCTCGAGAGGTAAAGCCTGTTGCGATTCCCACGCATCATGTCGGAAAATAATGTAAGTGACGTTGTATGGTTTTCTCCGCCAAGAATGGAGCTTGTTGATTAGTGAAGTAACTCTCGAGTTGGGTACTCGGGGAGTGGAGTAGGACGAAGAGGAGCTTCGTGAACGAACTACTATAAATCACCATGTCCGGGTTTGCATTTTCTTTACTCATCTCTTTACTTTTCATCTTTGCATTTACCGGCTTATATTTATATTTGCATTGCATTTATATTTATGTGGTTAGTTGCTTATATCATGTTGACTATATTTATGGCATGACATGATTCTTGTGTTATGTTTGTGTGGTGATCTAGTTGATAATATCTCTAGTTGTTTTAGATATATAATTTAGACTTTCCATATTGCGTCACACTTGATCGGGTGTTTGATACAAAAGATTTTAGTTTTTAAATGGAAATGTATTCACCCCCCTCTATGGTTTCCACAATTGGTACCAGAGCCACATCGCTCAAAATTTTAAAACAAATGGTTTTCAAAATTGAGTACGATCTATGTATCAAATTGCCCATGAAGTTGGATGAAATATGAAAAGTACTTAGTTGTTTAATACTTACAAGTTTTATTGTTGAGTATACTTTGTCATACTAGCTTGAAATCAAATACTTGTTTTAGATGAGAAAATTGGTTTCTGTCAAAATTGTTATAACAGGTCACGGTACCGTTAAATATAACGTACGGTACCAATAAATATGGACGGTACCGCTAAATTTAACGGTACCTTCTCCTGATTTTCAGAATTGGGTAATTTTCAAAAATTCGTATAAAATTAATCGTAAGTCCGTAAGAGTCATGCCACCTATCGTTTTGAACGTAATTGAGTCTAATTTCATTTAAAAATACTTTTAGAAAATGATTGTAAAGTAAAAGTTACAAGAGTCTTTGATTCGTAACAGATAGTCTTTTCCGGTCATGCCAATTGCGCAAATTTTTGGTCAAATTACAAAGAGAACATCACATGTTGATGTATTTATATTTTCAAAGTGTTGAACTTGATCAAATTTTGAAATGGGGTGGAAAATAATTCATTTTCAAATAAAATCAAGCTTAGTATACACTATTATACTTAATACTCAAAATGACGATAAGTATTTTTATGTGTTAAGCTAAATGGTTATTGGTTTTTCTTTGTGTCTTAGTATTGTTAGTTAATATTTTTGAGTACTTATTATTATATTTAGTTGAGCTAATTATAACTATAATTACAGGCGTTTTACATGCCTTGTTGCTATGAGTTGATTATTAGTTTTCCGGTTTATATGTCAATAGGACTTAGACTAGACTTCTTGCACTAAGTTGCGTGATTGGTTTTGCATTGCATATAGGCATAGACCACTTGCATATAGGCATAGACCACTTTTCTTGCATATGTGTTTTCGACATCTTGCATGTTTTAGGATGCTTTAGTAACCTTCTTAGGAATGGAAACTAAGTTGGTTGATCATGTGCGTCGAAAGATATTGTCTTACACAATTATTTTTCCAAAGGTCTAAGTATAAAAAGTATATCACCTCCAAATACTTAACACTTTCATTAAATCCGTAACATGATCTCTAAAACATCACATCTTCATGTCTTGCTTGACTATGGGCTGTCTAAACAAGATAAAAGATCATATCAATGCATTAGTATTTAAGTAAAAGCAAATGTATTAAACTTGCATTGATCTAACACACATACAAAATGCTTTAAACATTTACTATTTTACGTTTGTTGTACAAAAATAGTTAAGATAATTATTTTTATACTAATGAGGTGTTGAAAAACTAAGAAAATTATTCTTAATAATATAAATAGTTTTCACAAATAAAATAAATGACAATATCAAAGTAGTAACTTAATATGTCATTAACCTCACACATACTACTAGTATTAGAATAAATGGAACACATTCCCTAAATTTTTATTTTCTTTTTAAAAGGAGTGACCGTGAGGGTCAAGAAAGATTTCGAGTACATATCAATTAATTATTCAAATTATGATTGGTGTCATCATCGAATCTAATTGACAAGTTTTCGAGTATGGACATGAAATTGGAGTCATTATTTTTCTAACTTCAAGATAACATCAAAATATAACAAAATATATTATCTTGAATCTACATACTCAATCACACTCGGTTGTTATGAGAATAATGACGTCCTTTCAAGACAAAAATAATATGCATCGGATCATAACTCACACTTGTGTTGAAGATGTCATATTGAGTCTTCTTGTCCAATGGTTGTGTTCCAAACATTAAACTAATATGTTTAAAAGATGCATAAAATACACAACTAAGTAGGATTGACAACTTGGATGTTTCATCCGAAATATTCAAGTAATTTACTTTGCAATGCAATTAGTAAATGTGTCATTTCCGAAAAACCAAACACGAGTAAACAAAAAACATATGTAAACTTTGCTCATGAACAACTCAACACTCAAAATCACATGTCAAGTAAAAGTGTCACACATAATATGTTATTTACTAATATGTAAGTCATCAATCTTTGAAAATATCACATGTATTTCTCTTATCAAAAGATTGAAAAATGATAACTTATATCCTACGCATCTTATTTTCTTTGTCACATGAATGGTTATGTTTACAAGAGAATACACTGCATATTGTTATCAAATATAGGATATTAGAAGTTGAATAATAACCCAACACAACATGTGTCATTGCATAAACAAGTAAAATTGGTCATACAATAAAATACTTGTTTTACTAAGCATTTATAAGAGTGATAAGTTTCCTCTTAGAAAAGCATATTTGTTAAAATATACAATATGTCTCATTTCAAATATAATACTCACAAGATCTATTGAGGTAAATAACCTTTACTAGATTGTCACACCCCCAAAATCGGGTCCAGCGGAAGCATACGTGTAGCTGGGGTGTAACTCAATTGGTATTACAACACAAGTTAAAAAAAATGGTTTTTACTTTAATCATTTAGAATAAAATCGTTTAATCAAAAATGTTGAATTTACATCGTTAAAAGTAGTGCGGAAGTAAGCCCTTAAAATAGTTTAAAACGGTCCCCATATAAATAATCAGAGTCTTCTATGACCATGCCATGCCCAGCCAAAACCTCCTGTAGCGTGCCAATGGTTAAAACCTGAAAATACATGCTAAAGTGTCAACACGAGGTTGGTGAGTTCATAGAGTTTGTTTAACAAGTAATGCCAATAGAGAAATGATTGCCCAACAAAGGCGTCGTAAATCCACTCAGTTCCAAGTCCCGCCATAAGAGACTTGTAACCTGTATATTTACAACCCACTGCCAAAAGTAATAAGTTTACGTGAACAAAAGTAATACTTGTGTTTAAATTCTAAGATAAATATAGCAAAACGGCTATATAAATAATTTCGTCAATGAGGCCATATGATGAATCAGTCAAGCGGGAAAACCCGTAATAAGGTTGATGCAAAGGCATCTTAATTCAGTCAAGTAAGGAAACAGCAATATTACGTTTGACATCACAGCCAAGTGGGGAATACCACAATACGTTTGACATCACAGCCAAGTGGGGAATACCACAATATTACAATGAACATATAGGTCAATCAAGTAGGGAAACAGCAATATTACGTTTGACATCACAGCCAAGTGGAGAATACCACAATATTACGTTTGACATCACAGCCATGTGGGGAATACCACAATACGTTTGACATCACAGCTAAGTGGGGAATACCACAATATTACGTTTGACATCACAGCCAAGTGGGGAATACCACAATATTACAATGAGCATATAGGAATAATTGGTGACTATGAGGTCATATAAACAAGGATAATCAATCCCATGAAATACAGGAAATCAAACATACCAATGAATGCAGGTGATCAAACATATATTTAGGTAACATTGGAAATATTTGAGAAATCAACCAGGTATAACAAGTAATGCGTTTAAGTAAAACGAGCATGTATTTTCCCCCAAAGAGTTTACAAGACAATTAAAATAGTAGGGGCTATGACTCACCTGGAGCGATAGCTACGATGACAAGAATAGATACACTGAAATGAGGCACGATCTCTAACCGCAACCTAATATGAGTAATAACGATCTACGTTAGATCATGACGTGATGAAGTGAATGCACATGCACATGATGCCTATACCACTCGTAACTTGGAAATTCTAGTTATTGTCAAAGTAAAATAGTTTCCATACTTAGGAAAATAAGTCCAAATATAGAAGTATATAACTTGTCGTAGTATATCGTATAAAAATGTTAGTGTTATATTCCTCGTCTAGAAAACCTTAAAATAATGTCTAGTAGTAGCGTAATAAACCTTGAGTCGTACGTACTTCGTTAGTTAAAATAAACTCATTGAATAAGAAATCTAGAAAATAAATCATTTAGTACGTAGTGATATTATTTCTAGTAGTGACTATATATATATATATATATATATATATATATATATATATATATATATATATATATATATATATATATATATATACAGTTTTGACGATTTTAAAACATGTATAACTTGGTCGTTTTAAGCTCATTTTACTCGTTCTTTATATCCATGGATTCGTTTTAGTATATACTAATATATTTTCGATAGCTCGGCTCCTCTAGGTTACGTTTAATGCCTCTATTTGCCCGTCGAAAATTGTCAAACAGCAAGCAGTTTTTCAGAAAATAGTTTTCGTCGTTAAATTCGGAAAATCATATCTCCTTCGTGATTAACTCGTTTTAATCCGTTCTTTCGCCCACGGCTTCGTTTTTGAAAGTATTTTCTAAAAATATTATCAAAAGTTACTGTGTAAATTCGGAGTTTTCTGGGTGAACCAAAATAGGACAGCATGTATTTTTACTTGTTCAAAAACCATTTTCAAGGTTTCAATCTAGTTTCTACTTCAACCAAACCACTTTCAATCACCACAAAACTAGTCTAATCCTACCATACACCTTCTTAGGGTGTCATGGGTTCCTAAACATCATAAACCAAGTGGATCTAACAAGGATCTAACTATAATCACTTTCTCGGTTTCAAAAGTTAAGAGTTTGTAAAGTAAAGTGGTATAAACAACACATGCATGTAGATCTTGTATATATATAGTATGAATCTTGTAAAAACTTGGTAAAATCATAAGGATGAGTTTTGTTTACTTACTTGAAAGATTAGAGGGTTTTTGATGGAGAAAACCTAAGTAAACCTTGAGTTTGTATTACAAAACTCAAAAAGGGATACAAAATACACTAACTACTAAACTAGATATTGGAAAAAAATATTGCTTCTCTTGTTCCTTATTGTTTTGCCGAGCACACCAAGAAGAGAGGAAAAAGGAGAGAGTTTTGCTAGTGAAAGTTGGAAGTGAAATGAGATATGTGTAGAAAATATCTTATGTATATTGTTGAATTATTGTAGTTAACTAGTACAAGCATACATTAATGGGTTAGTATGGAGTTTTCAAAGATGTAAGAGTTTAGAAATGGGAGGAGGGGTTGGGGGGGGGGGGGGGGGGCGGCATGGGGTAGTAATAAAAAGAGATGGTGAGTGTAAGTATTGATTGAGTATTATGTGTTTATTTGTAGTTTTAAGGTGTACCGGGTACCGGGTTAACTAAAAATAAATTTTTAACGGAGTTAACCGGAATAAAATAAAGTTGTAAAAATTGTAAAAATATGCCGGGTATAAATATTGAGTGTTTAGATAATTATAGTTTAATTTCTATGAAAACCGTCAAAATTTTAGTAAACTTACGTTAATAATTAAAATAAATCTCCAAAATACCGGGTAAATTAATATTATAATTTTTACATTATAAAAATGAATATAAAAACATATTGGGATCATAGTCGGGAGTGTCGGTCGTGTTAGTCATATTATTGATCGTTTGTTAACGTTTATTTAGAAATAATTATACGTAAAAGTTAATTATACCAAAAGTACTAATTTAAATATCATACGAGTGGAATAGTATGCAAGTGACATAATGATAATACGCAGACTATTTCTAGTCTATATGAGATATCCCAAAGGATAATGCATGAATTCGCACCCGAACCAATACGGTTACGCGAATTTGAATACTCGTAAACTAAATTTACGATGACATGAGTAATGCACGTGAAAAGTGAAATTTCTTCCGAAAATGAATAGTGTTAAGTGAATAGTAAAAATTTCTGAACGCTTCTCAGAATATCAAATTGACCTAAAAAATGATGAATAGTGATCGATGAATAGTAACCTGTGAATAGTAAATTGTCGAGGTTTGGAAAATGACCGGAAATTACGAGTTGTGACAGTCTTCCCTTCTAATAGGAACTTCGTCCTGAAGTTCAGTTTGTGTAAGTCTCTAGAATGGTATTGGTGAAAAGGTGGTGATATATATCGTGTAAGCTACTGAGCTCTAATGGGAGTTCAAGTCTGTAGGCCACTAAACCCATACTGTCTGAATCCCGGGTTTATCTTCCCAAATTTTTCTTAATGGTATCATTCCTTTCCTAGGAAAAACTTTCAACATAATCTTGCCATTAACTTGAAATTCTAAGGGTTTACAACTTATCAAACTTGTAACTGATTCTTGCCTCGTAATAAATTTTCTGGTTATTTCATGAATGCCTACTGGACTAGTGAGTTAGGATTTTCCAATTTCGATTCGTCAATGGATATGGGCACTTCGACCATTGAGTGCTTCAAATGGTGTAGTCTCTAAGCTCGTGTGGTAACTACGGTTGCAACTGAACTTGATTTATGGTAAATGGTTAGTCCAACCATTTCTAGAGTCAATCACTCATGCTCTGAGCATATCTCCCTATGTTTGAATCGTTCTCTAATCCTGACCATTGGTCTGCAGATGATAGGTGGTGTAGTTCCAAAGGAATCTTAATGAAATCGCTAGGAGTTTGCGGTGATAAAAGATAGAATATTCATTAGATCGGAATTTGTTAATAGTACATGAAACTTATACGATAGAACGTAGAATTAAACACAAAAGAAATACAACACTAGAGAGTTAAGGCTTTGGTTTTCTTGTTCTCTAGCTCCAGGCAGTCCTTTCTGAGATGTCCTAAGTTTCCACATTTGAAACAACTTCCTGGAATCCTCTGATTTGTGGGTTTCCTACAGTCCTTAGTCAGATGACCCCGCTTCTTGCATATTCCACATAGTCCACTGCAATGATATAAGTGATGCAGATTACACATGTTGCAGTAAGGTAAATTTCCAGTATATCTTTTCTTTGTGCTTGGTCCTGCAGCATAAGCTCTAAACACTTGTTGTCCTTTGTTTGGTTGCCATACTTGATCGTCTCCTTGGTTGTCGTTCCTTTTCCTCTTGTTTTCGTTGCTGTTGTTGACAGTAGTTTCTTGCTTCATTACTTGAGCCATAAGCTTTTGAGACATTCTGATAGCTTCCTCCAGCGTGTCTGATTTAGAAGCAATTACGTTCCCACTGATGTTGCGCGGTAGTCCACCGATGAAATTTTCTAGCAGCTTTTCGTTATCTGAAACCATAGTTGGACATAGCACAGCCAACTCCTGAAACCTTCGGATATATGCCTCGATATCATTACCTACTGTCACTAGCTTATAAAACTCTGTTTCCAACTTCTGCACCTCAGTACGAGGGCAAAACTTATCAGTCATCAATTTCTTGAATTGCTCCCAGGTAAGCTTGTAGGCATTTTCCATACCAATCGGTTGAGCATGAGAATTCCACCATGACATAGCTTCATCCAAAAGCATACCAGTAGCGAATTTTACCTTGCTGCCATCAGGACAGTTGCACATGAGGAACACATTCTCAGTCTTTTCGAACCAGCGAATCAAAGCAACCGCTCCTTCAGTGCCCTTAAACTTGATGGGATCACTAACCTTAAAATTCTTCCAAGTACATTCGCGCTTATTATCGGATTGTCCATCTATCCCTGTCTGTAAAGCGGCCTCAGCAGCCCTTGCAGCTACCTCAGCTCTCTCGGTCTCTAGAGCTTCGGCGATACTATCCCTAACCAATTTCCGAATAGCAACAGGTGTCATAGTTGGAATAGCTTTAACTTTCCTTGGCGGCATAGCTCTTCAAAACGAGAAAAGAAGGGTGAGACATAATTAAGACGTTTCCTAGTAGTAGATGTTCGAGAGTGGATTATCATAGAATAAAAGGTTGATGTTGCGATATAACGAGTTGACGTGGCTCGAGTGGTTTTGTGATATCCTGGGATTTCTGTTGAGTTTTAAATGGTCATAATGTACCTAGGGATCCTCTTTATATATGGTATGGGAAGCCTTTCCTAGGGAGGTCATTGATAATATCCACTTATCAATATTGGTAGTAGTGAGTGATAGGTGACATATGAATCTATAGAGTGTAAGCTAATTCCTGATATATATGGGGAAGAGGAATGATAATAATGGTGAGAAGGGAAAAGACTGTGACAGCTGCGACATAACGAGATGGTGATGAAAGTAAGTACACACACATGAATGAAACATTTGAAAATTTGGTAGAGAATTTAATCCAGACAAAATTTTATTATAACCATTCTCAGTGTTGCAAAATTCATCTCTGAGTCAGACATAGGTGGTCAGCCTATATCTCACTATCCCGGGTCGAATATAGATGACCAGTCTATATCCCACCGAGGTTCCATGAATTTTGAAATACTCAGCTCAGTTATACTAAGACTATGTCCTTCACAAATACCAAGGCGTTCTGAAAGACAAAAGCAAGTGACCAAACTCGAGGTCGAATGATGAAACTATGCAAGGAGAAACATAACAGGGTGACATATATGATACATGAGCATGCTTATATGAAAGACAATGATAGTAATCAACTAGAATAAGTGAATATAATATACCAGATAATGAGACACAATTCTCATCACCTAAGTCAGCAACAAACCACAAGTGAGGCATCATCTTGGCAGGCAAGCACATGACGGTCATAGGGTTAAGTTTTTCGTAAAAGTAGCTATAGTCTAGGTTTTAAAAACACTTAGTTCGCTATAGCCAAAGCTCTGATACCAATCTGTTACACCCCCAAAATCGGGTCCAGCGGAAGCATACGTGTAGCTGGGGTGTAACTCAATTGGTATTGCAACACAAGTTAAAAAAAATGGTTTTCACTTTAATCATTTAGAATAAAATCGTTTAATCAAAAATGTTGAATTTACATCGTTAAAAGTAGTGCGGAAGTAAGCCCTTAAAATAGTTTAAAACGGTCCCCATATAAATAATCAGAGTCTTCTATGACCATGCCATGCCCTGCCAAAACCTCCTGTAGCATGCCAATGGTTAAAACCTGAAAATACCTGCTAAAGTGTCAACACGAGGTAGGTGAGTTCATAGAGTTTGTTTAACAAGTAATGCCAATAGAGAAATGATTGCCCAGCAAAGGCGTCGTAAATCCACTCAGTTCCAAGTCCCGCCATAAGAGACTTGTAACCTGTGTGTTTACAACCCACTGCCAAAAGTAATAAGTTTACGTGAACAAAAGTAATACTTGTGTTTAAATTCTAAGATAAATATAGCAAAACGGCTATATAAATAATTTAGTCAATGAGGCCATATGATGAATCAGTCAAGCAGGAAAACCCGTAATAAGGTTGATGCAAAGGCATCTTAATTCAGTCAAGTAAGGAAACAGCAATATTACGTTTGACATCACAGCCAAGTGGGGAATACCACAATACGTTTGACATCACAGCCAAGTGGGGAATACCACAATATTACAATGAACATATAGGTCAATCAAGTAGGGAAACAGCAATATTACGTTTGACATCACAGCCAAGTGGGGAATACCACAATATTACGTTTGACATCACAGCCAAGTGGGGAATACCATAATACGTTTGACATCACAGCCAAGTGGGGGATACCACAATATTACGTTTGACATCACAGCCAAGTGGGGAATACCACAATATTACAATGAGCATATAGGAATAATTGGTGACTATGAGGTCATATAAACAAGGATAATCAATCCCATGAAATACAGGAAATCAAACATACCAATGAATGCAGGTGATCAAACATATATTTAGGTAACATTGGAAATATTTGAGAAATCAACCAGGTATAACAAGTAATGCGTTTAAGTAAAACGAGCATGTATTTTCCCCCAAAGAGTTTACAAGACAATTAAAATAGTAGGGGCTATGACTCACCTGGAGCGATAGCTACGATGACAAGAATGGATACACTGAAATGAGGCATGATCTCTAACCGCAACCTAATATGAGTAATAACGATCTACTTTAGATCATGACGTGATGAAGTGAATGCACATGCACATGATGCCTATACCACTCGTAACTTGGAAATTCTAGTTATTGTCAAAGTAAAATAGTTTCCATACTTAGGAAAATAAGTCCAAATATAGAAGTATATAACTTGTCGTAGTATATCGTATAAAAATGTTAGTGTTATATTCCTCGTCTAGAAAACCTTAAAATAATGTCTAGTAGTAGCGTAATAAACCTTGAGTCGTACGTACTTCGTTAGTTAAAATAAACTCATTGAATAAGAAATCTAGAAAATAAATCATTTAGTACGTAGTGATATTATTTCTAGTAGTGACTATATATATATATATATATATATATATATATATATATATATATATATATATATATATATATATATATATATATATATATATACAGTTTTGACGATTTTAAAACATGTATAACTTGGTCGTTTTAAGCTCATTTTACTCGTTCTTTATATCCACGGATTCGTTTTAGTATATACTAATATATTTTCGATAGCTCGGCTCCTCTAGGTTACGTTTAACGCCTCTATTTGCCCGTCGAAAACTGTCAAACAGCAAGCAGTTTTTCAGAAAATAGTTTTCGTCGTTAAATTCGGAAAATCATATCTCCTTCGTTATTAACTCGTTTTAATCCGTTCTTTCTCCCACGGCTTCGTTTTTGAAAGTATTTTCTAAAAATATTATCAAAAGTTACTGTGTAAATTCGGAGTTTTCTGGGTGAACCAAAATAGGACAGCATGTATTTTTACTTGTTCAAAAACCATTTTCAAGGTTTCAATCTAGTTTCTACTTCAACCAAACCACTTTCAATCACCACAAAACTAGTCTAATCCTACCATACACCTTCTTAGGGTGTCATGGGTTCCTAAACATCATAAACCAAGTGGATCTAACAAGGATCTAACTATAATCACTTTCTAGGTTTCAAAAGTTAAGAGTTTGTAAAGTAAAGTGGTATAAACAATACATGCATGTAGATCTTGTATATATATAGTATGAATCTTGTAAAAACTTGGTAAAATCATAAGGATGAGTTTTGTTTACTTACTTGAAAGATTAGAGGGTTTTTGATGGAGAAAACCTAAGTAAACCTTGAGTTTGTATTACAAAACTCAAAAAGGGATACAAAATACACTAACTACTAAACCAGATCTTGGAAAAAAATATTGCTTCTCTTGTTCCTTATTGTTTTGCCGAGCACACCAAGAAGAGAGGAAAAAGGAGAGAGTTTTGCTAGTGAAAGTTGGAAGTGAAATGAGATATGTGTAGAAAATATCTTATGTATATTGTTGAATTATTGTAGTTAACTAGTACAAGCATACATTAATGGGTTAGTATGGAGTTTTCAAAGATGTAAGAGTTTAGAAATGGGAGGAGGGGGGGGGGGGGGGGGGGGCGGCATGGGGTAGTAATAAAAAGAGATGGTGAGTGTAAGTATTGATTGAGTATTATGTGTTTATTTGTAGTTTTAAGGTGTACCGGGTTAACTAAAAATAAATTTTTAACGGAGTTAACCGGAATAAAATAAAGTTGTAAAAATTGTAAAAATATGTCGGGTATAAATATTGAGTGTTTAGATAATTATAGTTTAATTTCTACGAAAACCGTCGAAATTTTAGTAAACTTACGTTAATAATTAAAATAAATCTCCAAAATACCGGGTAAATTAATATTATTATTTTTACATTATAAAAATGAATATAAAAACATATTGGGATCATAGTCGGGAGTGTCGGTCGTGTTAGTCATATTATTGATCGTTTGTTAACGTTTATTTAGAAATAATTATACGTAAAAGTTAATTATACCAAAAGTACTAATTTAAATATCATACGAGTGGAATAGTATGCAAGTGACATAATGATAATACGCAGACTATTTCTAGTTTGTATGAGATATCCCAAATGATAATGCATGAATTCGCACCCGAACCAATACGGTTACGCGAATTTGAATACTCGTAAACTAAATTTACGATGACATGAGTAATGCACGTGAAAAGTGAAATTTCTTCCGGAAATGAATAGTGTCAAGTGAATAGTAAAAATTTCTGAACGCTTCTCAGAATATCAAATTGACCTCAAAAATGATGAATAGTGATCGATGAATAGTTAATGATGAATAGTAACCTGTGAATAGTAAATTGTCGAGGTTTGGAAAATGACCGGAAATTACGAGTTGTGACATAGATTCTTCTCTAAAGATATGCTAAGGAGCATTCTTGAAACACTCTCGATGTAGTAAATTCTACATTTTATCACATTAAAACATCTCTTGGATCTAAAAAAACCAAATCATGTTAAAGTAACATGTAACAACTCAACAAAAGAAGATGTCGTCCAAGAGATCTTAAAATGCATCATCTAAACCAAATAATCTCTAAATCTCAGACATGAAATTGAAACATTTTGCTTGCCTTTGTTAGGATACTGTGTAAGACGTGTCATCTTTATGTACATGTTTTTTGAAATATGTCTAGTAGAGTCATACTAGGCCATGTAGTAGCAAAATAAGTTAATGTCATCTTTGCTACACTTTGATAGGCTAATGTAGGAATTTGACTTTTTCTAACATGAGAATGACTACTGGAGAACCTATCGCACTAGAAATTCAATTTGACCTAACGGTTGAATTGTTTCTAGGAGAGAAGTTGGGTTCGTGGTATAACCCGTAAAAATGGTCGTATTTAGCCTGAATTGAGCACCACTAGTGATAGTCTCATACTCATTCTCCAACTTGAAAAAGTTTCATTCCTACATTTGACTAAAGAAAGTTTACATCAGTGAACTTTGTCTACCATTAGGATTGCATTATGAACTAGTAGGATTTAGACTCTCCTTAGCAAACCTAGATTACTTGCATCCTACATATGTGTTTCTAATTGATAACATGTTCTTGTTAAATATGATTAGATGCCTTCATGCTCTCTTAATGCTCGGTAATTAATTAATTAATTATTGAATGCATGTTTATTAGAAACATTTTTGTCTTTGATTAGTTGTTTGGATATTATATCTCTTGATATACATATCTACGATACATGCTAATAAATGCTAAATCATTATCATGTTTAGCATGATAATTGCATTTATTCCTTATGTGCATTTTACATGATTTTCTTGTAAATTTTGCACCCACACTGTGTCATTTTAACACATTAGGAATTAGATATGCCTATCACTATGAAGCCTTAGAAGTCATATAGTCATACACTAGTGTTAAAACCTATAAGTTAATGTAGTCACAAAGTTGTCCTAATTCCCTGGTCATCATGATAAGGATAAATTTGTTACACTTTTAGGGGGTCATTTAAGCCCTTAATCGTGTTTTTATGATCAAATACTACCTCAAATCGTTCATTTTGTCATTTGAGGTACTTTGGAGAAGAAATATAGAAAATAGAGCATTTTTGACGTTTTTGGAGCATAAAGTGAAGAAAACGACAAAGTCAAGAATCCAAGCTGGAAACAGTACCAGACGGCGTCAAAGGTCACAAGGTGACGCCGTCACATGTTGATCAAGAGGTGGATATTTGTTTTACACTTGACGCGCCAGAAAGAAAATTGGAAGATTACACGTGACGGCGTTAGGTGCTATGGATTCAAGGCCGTCTGGTGTTAAGCTAAAGAGAGACAGCCAAGAAAGATTAAAGAGGGACGGCGTTAGGTTATTTTTGTAGCCCATCTAGTGTTAACTTATCATAACTTGTGCGCGGTAGCTGTTACTGTTTTGGCCATATCTTTTGAACACGAACTCGGATTTAGGTGATTCAAAAGCCTACGCGAAGAGAAAGAAAGGATCTACAATTTGGTGAAGAAAAATTGGTCTTGAAACCGTCCCCTTGTACGGGGTGATGCCGTCAAGATGGGCCGGGCAAAAAACTGCCTATAAATACAACCTTATAAGCCCCAAACCCTAAGTCCGATTCTAGAGTTAGGGTAGGTGTTTTTTCAGAAACTTAGAGGGTCTTAATCACTCAATAAACGTCTTGTAATGGTTTGTTGATTCTACCTTAATTCATGTCTTCAATTATCATTATTGTTGTTTGTTTTTCATTAATTATGCTTGGCTAATTAACCTTGTGTTTACCTATGATTGTGTGAAAATTGTTTATAATTAATTAGATCTTATTGATTTCTTGTTGATGTTTGTGTCTTCATCATCAATTAAGGTGTGACCCTTCGATAGGTCTAATTGGTTTAGTTTATAATTCTTGTTTCCTATTGTCTCTTGTTTGAGTGATTGATAATCGATGTTAGGCTTAAGAAAACTATCTAATCTCCTATACGGTAACTTGCTTGAATGTCTTAAGAAGCATGAATCGGATGTGTACTACGATTTTAATGGTTGTATTTAATGCAAAGTGACTATTAAGGAGGCCATGGTTAGGATACTTAACGTGTCGCCATAGGAAGAGATAGGAGCTTATAGAGTTGGGGAAGATCGTACACGGCCCCACGAATGGTATTAAGGAAAGCAACCCTTCACTTACAACAAGGCTAACATTCAATAGGTAGAATTGGATAGCTAGCAAGGAGTAATACATCATAGGTAGATACGCTTCACTTCCCTTGTAGAACCCTAATTTACTTTTCTTGCACATTAGTTTAATTAGTAGCTTTTGGGGTGGTTGATTAGCAACTAATGCCGCCCCTCCTTCCAAAACTGAGATTTTACCAATTTCATAAAATATTAAATACAAAAAGAATCATCCTTCACCTTTAGACCTAATTGATTTAGTTTTCAATCCTAACGAACTATATTCCCCGAGTGAATGATCAATCCCGAAGTACTTGCCATTCACTATAATACATCGGTCAGGTACACTGCCTGGTGAGGATTGCAAGCATCTTAAGTTCCCTTGAGAAGTAAAATCTTTTGCAAGGTTGCTGTTAGCAATAGAAGTGTTGATCATCAATGGAATCAAAGAGAGATCTCAATGATCGCCCCTTAGGGGGAGATTGTTAGAAATAGAAGTGACGATCATTTATTAAGTCATGTAGTCTTGTAGTTTAGTTAAGGGCAAACGGGCTTGGTTTAATCTAATATTGTAAAAGGTTATGTCTAGTTTATTACAAAAGCCCAAGCCCGACCCATCTTCTTACCTTACCTATAAATACCTCCAAATGCTCTCATTTGGAGGTGTTGCTTCTAGGGTTTTTATGTGTGTATTTCCTTCTTTCTCTCTCTAATCTAATATATCTTCCTTTCTCTCTCTAGAAGTTACCATTTCACTCTCTCTCTCTACTTACTTTCTCTCTCTAGGTTTAAGCTTGATTCAATAGTGATAAGGTTGTTCTACGGTCCTACAAGAGGTATCAATCGCCTAGGGATAATATAGGTTGTTTTAGGTTTGATTTGGTTGGAAAAATTTGGTATAAAAGTGCTTTTTTATCATTCGGTTACTGTTCATCAGTTTGTTTTCGAGTTAGGTGAAAAAGTTATCGAGTTAGAGGTTAAGGTTCATGTCTTTCGAGTTAGGATAACATTCTTATCGAGTTTGGTGCAAAACTTTCGAGTTAGGAATTTTTTCTTTCGAGTTAGGGTGATATCTTATCGAGTTAGGGGTAAGTCTTAAGTTCTATCGAGTTAAGTGTCAATCATTATCGAGTTAGGTGTCTATTACTATCGAGTTAGGGGTCATAAGTGTTCTATCGAGTTAAGTGTTCTATCGAGTTAGGTGCTTGGCGAGTTAGCCTTTCCATTCCTAATCGTTTATCGAGTTAGGACAATTGTGACTCTAACTAAGGGGATACTCTGCCCAAATTAAGACTATCTATCGAGTTAGAAACCAAAAGCATGTATCGAGTTAGAAACCCTAAACACTTATCGAGTTAGCAACCTTAAAGATTTATCGACTTAGAAACCTTAAAGACCTATCGAGTTAGAAACCTTAAAGACCTATCGAGTTAGAAACCTTAATGGACTTATCGAGTTAGAAACCTACATGAACTTATCGTGTTAGAAACACAAGCCTTATCGAGTTTTTTGGCGGGAAATTTTGAGTAAAATTTATTTTTCACACGAGACTTAACGTTCAATTTTTACGCGAGATTCAAAGTTTGGTATAACGTTGAAAATTTTGACCCGAAATTCAAATTTTGAGGCCAAAATTCAAAAAATTTCGGTAAAATTTGACGGAAAATTTTTCAAAACTCAAAATTTTCAGGTAACCTTAGAATTGTATTTCTTTGTGATTCTCAAACTTTCAGAAAGAAAATTTTCATATTCATTTTTTTTTTGAGGGAAAATTTGAAATCACAAAATATCAACCGAGAACGCTTTTCATCTTCACCAAACCATCTAATCTACAACAACAACCTTTGTTATCTTTCAAAAGATCCTCAGAACAACGTTTCACTTTGAATTGAATCAATGGCATCTCACCATGACAATATAACGAGTACTTTATCCAATGGTTTTGCATCAGTTTCCAATGCATTAAACATCCAACGATACAACAACAATCAGCAAGGATATGCTTCGAGTATACAGATGGGGAACCAGATGCAATATGCAGGGCAGTATGTAGGAAATCAGATGGATCAGATTGTGAATCAGAATGTGATTAATCAAAATGGGATTGATTGTTTCATGACTTCGATTCAGAAACCTCCATCAACAAGTCACAACAACAATAATGCCAATGCAATGACAAAGGTTGAAAAGATCCAGTACTTGTTGATTCTCGCCAATAAAGAAAAATCAGGAATACCATTGACTGCTGAGGAAAATGCGTTTAGAGCTACAACAAGAGTTAATGACATTTCAGCAGATCTCAATGAATCCTACAACTTTATGGCAAATCAGCAGGCAACAACATCAAGCAGTGATTCTGATCTTCCCCCTACTTACGATTCAGATACATTCCATGAAGTACCAAATAATGGTAATGATGCTAATCCGTTTGCTCATGAGAAGCCACATTATGTGCCACCTGAACCTAATTATGATACATATGTGGGGGAACAAGTTAATAACAATGTTAACTTTGCAACTCCATACATGGATCCTAATGGAGTTCAAGTTGCACAAAATGGTGCTAATGATGAGGAAAATCGTGCTTTATTTGAATCATTATTAAATAATTGTGGTATTGAAATCGAGAAAGTGAAAAAGGTCAATCGCGATGTTAAGGCCGCGAATGAGAAATTGACCACTGAGCTTGAGAGATACAAGGAAAATGCAAAAAGTTTTCAAATTCACAAAGAACGCGAGTCAGAATTTGAAAGTGGTTATAAGAAGTTACTTGTTAAAGATAGGGAATGGAAAAGCAAGTTTGCTAATCTCGAAATAAGTTCAACAAAAACCATTAACTCTTTAAAACAAGAAATTTCTGAATTAACAAACCAACTTTCAAAACAAGAAACAGCTTACACCAATCTTGAAAAAGAAAGGGATGAGTTGAAAAAGGACTTTGCAAAGAAAGAAGATAAACTTTTGGAAGAAATCGTAGAGTCAGAACACAAGATTGCACATCTAGAAGAATTAGTGGTTAAGTCGGGTCAGTCAAGTCAAACAATGAAAATGATTTCAAACCAAACTAATCCGATTTACCATACGAAACATAAAATGGCTCTCGGTAACAACAATCCTTGTAATCTCAAGAAAGCTCAGGAAGAACAGAATGTTTTGTATAATGGTAGTGTTTTTTACACCAAACATGATCCTCTTGTCGTTCGGGATTCTGTGCAAACGATAGAACATGTCGAAGAGAGCATTTCTAAAATGAAACAAAAGGATTTGAAACCCATTGATTACAACAAATTGAACAAACTTTCGGGAATTACTTTTGTTCCACAAAAAGAACCATCTGTGTTTTCCATAAAACGACCATTCTCAAAAATGTTTTCTAGAAAAGTAGTTGCTTCCAAATCGATTTCTAACATGGAACAGATTTCCTCAAACAACACTTTTAACACAAGTGCTGCACGGGGATATCTTGATGATCTTAAAACAAGAGTTGGGCAACTTAAAACGACTTTAGAATCTAAAACGAGACTTAATGAGATTAACTGGAATTCCACGGTTCATTTACAACTTAAAAAGATTCTTGAAAATGAATTTGCTCCTCAAATTAACAACATTCATGCTCGTGTAATTCATGTTGAACAAGCATTTTTGAAAGAAACAGCTGACTTCGTCACGGATCACAAATCCCTGATAAAGAAGGCTAATGAATCTTTTGAGCAAATCGATGTTTTGGAAAACCTAAATGATTCTCTCTTCGAAGCTGTTATGACCACTGATATTATGTCCATCATTTTACAAACATATTCTGTTCAAGACGATGAAAGACTGAGAGCTGAGACCTCTGAAATTGTTTCCAAATATGAAAATGCTCTTGTAAAACTTGAAAAAGAAAACATGTCATTTTTCAAACAACTTGATCGAAAATCAGAGGAATGCAAGTATGACAAATTGTCATATGAGCATGCCTACAAGGACATGAAAGAGCAAAATGATCTTTTGAGAGCTCAGCTTGTAAGGATTAAAGGGAAGGGTGTTGAAACTAAGTTTGCAAAACCATCGAATTCGGAGAAACCAAACGTTTCAAACACGGTTCAAAAACCAAAAATATCAATTTCACGGTTTGCTCCAAAAGTCGATGAGAATAAGGATTTGTCAAAACCAGTCACTCCACAACCCTTGCCCAAGGAAAAGGTAATGGAAAAGATTGTTGAAAAACAAAAATTGTTTGTTGAAAGAAACAAAAATGTGATTTCACCTGGCTCTTCTAGGAATAGTACACCAAATGTGACCACAAAATCTGTAAAGGAATCTGTTGGTTCTAATGACATGGTCCAAAATCACCATCTAGAAGAAGCTAGAAAAAAGGCACAACGTCGAAAAGACCGAATTTTAGGCTCAAAACCTAGTGTGATGAATTCTACAAGATTCCAAAGCACTGCTAGTAGTAGTAAACCATTAACTAGGAACAATCAACAAAATACTAGGGATTGGATTGCATCTAAGAGTAGTGACACAAAAGAGAATGCTAGGAATGTAGAATGCAACACAAAGAATTCCAAGGTCTCATCGAACAACAAACAATTTCCAAAAGACTGTAGTGACAAAGTTAAAGTTGCTGTGTTAAACAAGAATGTTGAATTTGTCTGTCCTACGTGTCAAAAATGTGTTTTTTCAGCTAATCACGATGCATGTATTGCACAATTTATCAAGAAAAGAAAGTCAAGTGTCAAGACACAATCCACTAAGACACCAAATCGAAACAAACCCATTGAGAAGAAGCAAGAGGTTTAGAAACCTAATAGGTGGATACCGAAAGGATGTAGTTTTTCCAAGACTGAGACTTCCGCTGCATCTGATAAGAAAACTATGTCTAGATCTTACCTTAGGTGGATTCCTATGGGAAAAGTTTTTAATACAATTGGTCTTAGATGGATTCCCACAGGGAAGATTTTTGATAGTTGCACAAAGACTAATGATAGTGTTCATCATCATGATAAGGAGGTAGAAACCACAACAACCATTAAAAGTGAACACCCTCAATGTGAGGAAACATGTACTTCTAACACTGTTATCTGTGAAAAGTCTTCTACTGTGGATGCAGGTACTTGTGAAAGTGATGAGAGTTCATACACCCAATGTGGTAAAGACGAACTTTACGCCAACATCGCATGTGGACATCCTTTTCTAATTCCTCTCTTAACTCCACTTTTACTTGTTCATGCTTAATTTTTTTTCCTTTCTTCCATTCTTCTTTGTATATATTTTTTTGAAAAACAAAATACAAAATTTGAAAAGCCATCAAAAACAAAATACAAAAATATAAAATTTTTCAAAAATCCAAAAACATTTTAAAATCAAAAAATCCAAAAATATTCTTCTTACGACATGTCTCTTGTATAATCGATATTCTGTACGTATCTAGAAATGTCATTCAACAATGATACGGACATGTACAGATGCTTGAGCTAGAGTTTTCGAAGATGTTTTCTAAAACATGTCGTTTCTCAAAAGTTTCTTTACGATGGCTTGTAAGTACTTCAGCTTACAACCCGTGCTTCAAAGTGAAATCTTTTCAAAACTTAAGTCCGGGTATAACAACTCGAAAAGATTTAAAATAAGGACTTAATCAAATGGCTTCTGGACACATCAGTTCAGGACCCGCGCTTCAAAGAAAGGAAAGTGCTTAATCATACAAAGATTTCAAATATTTTTTTGAGCATTTATCCTAAAACGAAAACCACACAATTATCTGGCTTGAGTTTTCTTTAGAAAAACTTTCAAAATCTTTAAGCTCAAGACCATGATTGTTGATCTAATGATAAATTAGATTTTCAAAATTCTCTTACATTCTGAGCACCACCTTTTCAAGATTTTTCATAATCTATCAAAATCGGTGCTCATCATCAAATTGACTTGTGTACACCTTACAGTGCACAACTCAAGTTTTCAAAGAAAGGAAAGTGTTACGCAAAAATGATTTTCATCAACAAAGTCCACTTATCCTAAAAATGGACACTGTTGTACGCCTCAGTGCGACATTCCTATTCAAACAAAGAGAAGTCTTTGTTTTTCAAAAAACCTTGATGCAAAATTCAACAAATCTGAAACTTCTTTCTCTTTCAGAATTTTGCTTCAAGAAGACTCCTTCCCTCTAAACTTTAAAAAGTTTAACATTTCTCAAAAACATATGCGAGTTTTGAGGGGGAGTATTTCTAAAACAAAAATTGTTCCGAATTCATGCTAAAACAAAATCTGTCTTTCTCTCCAAAAGCTTTTTCTTAAATCAGTTGATATAAAAAATATCACGATATGCTATTTTTGAGGGGGAGAAGACGTGATTAAAATGTGATCATCTTGAATCTCAAAAGAGCTCGACTCAGAAATGACCCAAGAATTGACGAAACAACAAAAGTTAGTGATCAAAAAGACTTATCCTCGACGGGTAATAACATCAAGTTAGTTACTAGAGCTAGTTGTCACCTAAAAGCTTACAATGGAACTCTTTAACTAGCCACGTAAGCGTGTCTCAAAAAGAATTTGTCTGAGTAGAATGTACCGTATCGAGAGACTTTCTTTGGACTTGACCAGGACGGGTAATAATTTCAAGCTAGTCTAACTAGTGATGTAAGCGTGTCTCGAATCGGTCATGTTCACTGAAAGTGGATCAATTCAAAAAGTGCAAACTCCTCACGCATGTGCAAATTTCTTAAAAATCCATGAGCACATGTGAAGGGGGAGTCCTTAATAAGAAACAAAAACTCTCAAAGTGTCAACAAAAATGTGTTTATATTCATAAACACTTTGAGAGATTTCCAATAAAATGGTTTCTTGGCAAATATAGGATAGTCATGGAGTTATAAGGTGACTAAGGTTAGGGAAAACCGTCCTATGATCCGCCAGAGCCGGAGGGATCTACCCAAGGACAATTCCAATAGATTAGAATTAGAAGTCCTTAGGTATGATTGAAAAAAAGGAGAAAATGAGAAAGGAGAAAGAAGGGGTTGAAGAATTAAAAAGAAAAGTTATGAAAAAGGGTGAAAAGAAATAGCCCTCCATATGTTCAACCTTAGGGCAGACACCGGGTTCAATTCATATGCTACTGGTTGTTACTAAGGTGACACCGGTATTGAAGACAAGACGTCATGGACCCAGTGACGCACTGCACTAAACCTTCTAGCCACTCAAGTTCTCTTAAAAGAGCTTGTTTCATTCTCACGGGGAACTGGCGTAATCTATCGACCTGTCTCTTAGAGATGGTTGATATTGAAGCAGGAGACCTCTCCCTAATCTCCGCATAGGAAACCTAATGTGCACTTATCGAGTCTAGAGCCCTGAGATTCATCAAAAGATCTCATAGGAACACATGATATTTCTACACTGGTTGTTCATCATTAAGGACACCAGATGTAAACCTAAGAGTCCTTCGCAGATCTTAGCAATCTGCCGAGAACGTTTATGAGAGAATTACAAATGTATTTCTCAATGATTGAACGGAAATCCCTGCCAGGGTCAACATCAAGCAGCCCTGACAGCAGGTCACTTCGGTAATTCTTTATGGGTTACGCTTAGTGTTCGCGGTGGTTTCAAACGGTCTACAGTCGTTGAGTGATCCCCAGCGACTCACCCAGTCATTGAGCTACTTAGTAGGTCTCGTAAGCTCTCTCGAGAGTATCTGACATGGGAACAGCCTTGGTAAGGATTAGAAGGAGTCTTCACACTATGCTGTTGACGATCTCTAATTTCTTATCTGTAAGTACCGGTTGATTTATTGCTAACTGTTTTCATGCAGCTATACATCATCTCCATGGCAACAGATTCCACATGATCATACATGCATCTCGAAGTCAAAGGAAAGTTCTCACAAAGATCAAAGCAAAGCAAGGTTCAAAGAAAGATTCTATGCAATGTGAATGAATCTACAGAAGTAAAGTGACAAAGATCTGTGTAAAAGAACGGGAACTAAAATGCATGTATCACAAAGACTGAAGATGTATGAGCATGTTGGAATGGCAGACTACCACCAAAGACAAAGAAGTGACGAAAGGCAGATGACTTCACCACAACAACAAAAGAACAAAGAACGATGAAAAGTCAATTATCAAAGATCACAAAGCATGAAGGAACAAAGTCAAATGAAACTATTCTACAAAGACTCAAAGTTCAAGACAACAAGCTTCAAAGTTCAAAGATCAAGATCACAAAAGAGAGATCTCAATGATCACCCCTTAGGGGGAGATTGTTAGCAATAGAAGTGTTGATCATCAATGGAATCAAAGAGAGATCTCAATGATCGCCCCTTAGGGGGAGATTGTTAGAAATAGAAGTGACGATCATTTATTAAGTCATGTAGTCTTGTAGTTTAGTTAAGGGCAAACGGGCTTGGTTTAATCTAATATTGTAAAAGGTTATGTCTAGTTTATTACAAAAGCCCAAGCCCGGCCCATCTTCTTACCTTACCTATAAATACCTCCAAATGCTCTCATTTGGAGGTGTTGCTTCTAGGGTTTTTATGTGTGTATTTCCTTCTTTCTCTCTCTAATCTAATATATCTTCCTTTCTCTCTCTAGAAGTTACCATTTCACTCTCTCTCTCTACTTACTTTCTCTCTCTAGGTTTAAGCTTGATTCAATAGTGATAAGGTTGTTCTACGGTCCTACAGTTGCGAAACCACACATCAAGTTTTTGGCGCCCCTGTCGGGGAATCGTTATTGCTTAGGTTGAATTTTATTTTTATTAGGTCTACTCATTAAATTCCTATCTAGTGAGATTTTATTTTCTTTTTATTAGCTTTCTCGTCTTCGGTCTTTTCTTTGTGTATTTGTTCGTAAAATTCTTTCCATTGACTCTTCCGTTCACCATTATGGAGAACGCGAATTCGCCATACTATCGACCACGAAATCCATTCACCCTAATGACATCTTGATGTTCAAACAATATTGAGATGAACCTATATATGATGCATGGACCCGTTTTAAAAATTTACTCCGAATAGTCCCTCATCATAGTTTCGATTTATGGTTCCTAGCTAAAATCTTTTACGATCGTGTTAACCGATATGACCAAAGGTACATTGACGATTTTGCCAATGGGGACCTTAGGGAATTAAATGCTGAAGAAGCATGGGATACCATAGAAGAGTGTGCCCAATATTATTATAGAGTGGACAACTCAACAAACAACATTACAGATCAATTAATAACAAGTTTGAAGGAGCAAACAAGAAGTTTGTCTAGGGATGACTATTCAGGGATACCTAAGTGGATGTCGTGTAATATCATAGTACAAAACAAACACATAGGTAATCTAGATTCAATGGAGGATGAGGTGGATGATCTAAGCCTACAAAGTACCCAACAAGTCCTACCATCATTTGAGGCACACACACCGCCCATGACTTACCCGGAAGAAGTAGAAGAGACTTTAGGAATCCCAACGGAGGTAGAACCCATGGACCAAGTACCACTAGAGGATATAGGTTTGAATACTTGTAGTCACAACCTTACTCTTAGTTTTAGGGAATTTCCTAGTGTTGATGAACTGGAACCTCAATCTTCGCACAACTTTCCATCGTTAGATATACATCTAGGAGACAAAAGAGGAACCGGCCCACCCATCAACCAATATTATCCGAGTAGTTTTAGGATGAAGGAAGCCATTCACTCACCCCCTTCACCTCACGTGGCATATTTCCATCCTAAGGGTGTGTATCGCTACTTTCACCCGCACTTAATCCTAAGTGTAGGGAAAACCTCCCCTATTTCCGTTAAATAAGGGTAGGTTCAGGCTCGTGACTCGAACAAAAACAAGCGCTTCTTGGGAGGTAACTGATGTGTGCCTTTTCACACATCCTTTTTAGCCTTAAATCAGACCAAATACACCAAATACTAACCAAATATGCCAAGAGAATGTATGTTTTTGTATTTGTGTATGTGCAGGTACGGATATGTGAAAAATGAACAAAAACAAAGCCAAAACCGACAAAAACGAGCACGAGAATGGAAAAAGGTCAAAAGCCAGAGCCGGGGAAGCTTAATAATCAATGAAAGCTCAAAATGTCAAAGAAAGTCCTCAGAGATTCATAAAGTATCAAGATTGGTCCCTAATCAAAGTTTGGAGAAAATGGCAAATTTAGTCCTCCAAAGTTTCAATTAATGACAAGTATGGTCCTTGAAGCTTAATTTTTGAAGGAAAAAGCAAAACAAGTCCTCCAAGTATTATAGAATGACAAGACAAGCCCTCGGAATGATAATTGGAAAATGGCAAAAATAATCCTTGTAGTTTCAGATTTACAAATTTGGTCCTTGAAGTTTAAAAACCTATCACTTTTATCCTAAAATAAAACTACACTTATACTAAAAGTCCAATCCAAACCTGCCAAGCCCAAACAATATCCAAAGCCCAAAACCTTTTACCTCGTGCACCCTGCTTGTTACCACAAACCCAAGTCAACCACAACCCGGTCAAACCTAAACATAATAAAACCACCCCAATTTCCAAATACTCGCCCCCTAAAATCAAATTACCCAGGCATATTTACTGTTCCTAGAACCCTAATAATCACCACACGCCCAATTACCCTGAGTAAGCAATAATTACCAATCATTGGTTAATTCTAGAAGGGCTGCACATGTCAGAGAATGTAAGAGGCACACACGTGGACCAATCACAGCATACACGGAAGATCTATCACATCAACCAATTAATCCAAGGGTTGAGATACATGGATTGGGGACTAAGGCTAATCTGAGGGTTGATATTAGCTAAAAGAAACACAAGTCTCACTCGGATTGATGAACTGTAATACTAGAAGGATCCAAGGCCTCTCCTCAATCGGCTATAAATACCCTCCTCCTCCTTCAGTAGTTTGTATAGGTTTTTAGTTTAAATCTTATGTAATTTTTGTTTTCTTTTATGTAATTTCATATTTCAGCATTGTGTACTCAGCTTTGAATTTTAATAAAATTTATTTTTAATATCATTGTCTTCTTATTTCAATTTCAGTTAATTTCCTTCATTTAGTTTAAATCTATAAATTGAGTTTGTCTGTCATTTCATTTAATCTTCTATTTCTGTATTTACTCATATTATTAAAAATCTAAAAAAAAAATCAGAAAAAATAGGTTCAATTTCAATTTCAAGTTTTATAAAGCTTATTTACTGTTTTATAAAAGTTTAAATTAGCTTCCTCATAATTGTTTTTAAGCCTATTCATTCAAATCTCTCAATTTTACACAAAGTCAAACAAAGTCAACTTATAAGCTTATTGGATAAGCTGAGCTTATTTTGGAGTTAAAGGGCAGCCATAAGGATCATTTGGCCTGTCTTAAAGACATGCTAGCTTAGTGAAACCCCCTCTTTTTGAGCTGAGGGGGTATTTGGTTTGTAAGTTTTCCATTTCTTTTAATTCCTAGTGCATCAGTAGCTTATATAGTAGTTTAGATTTGTTTCTGTGTTTTTGGTTTCTGCTTATTTACAATATTTGCACCATAAGTAGTTTAGTTGTGGTTTGTTTTATCATTTGAATTTGTTTGTGTGTGGGTGATGCTGTTTCATTACTTGATCTGTGTACTTCTTGTGTTTGTGGATTGATCTTTTGGTTCATTTAAAATTGTTTGATCATTGTTAAACCTGAATTGATAGTTGGAATTGCTTATAAGCTTAGTTGTGTCACAAAATTTGATAACAGTTTAGGTTTTAGAGGGTGTTTGGATAAACTGAGATTGGGGTATTCTAGTTGTTTATATAGTGTATTTTCTGCATAAGTTAGTTGCATTAGGTGAGTTGAAGTCAGACTAGGCATAAAAACAATAGGTCGTATAGCAAAAGTCAAAATTGCATACTCATTTCAATTATGTCTATATTTTAGTAAATCTAAGCCCGCAAATCTGTTTAATCTTTACATTTAGTGTTTGTAATTGTGCTTTAAGGGTTTAGTTATCATCAAACAACATACATTAATAGATTTAGGCTGTTTAAATCCAACTTAGTCAAAGCTTAGGTTGCAATAAAAAGTCAACAACTAGCAGCTTTATTGGTTAAATAGTCGCTGATCTAAGAGCTTTTTAAGTAATCAAATATGCTTGTGAGTTTGATTTATTGGTGATTTTAGTAACTCAGTAGTGTAGGTAATCATTTGCCCCCTCTGGCTCACTTTCCTAAGCTTATTTCAACTGCTTATTTGCTTATCAAAGAGTGTGGTTTGAAACAGGATTCTGTCATAACTCATAGGGCTGCAATTGCTTATCTTTGATCATACTCTGATATTTTTGGTTCATTTGAGTTCAAATACACTTGTAGTTACTGTTTCCATTGAATTTTTGCCTCTGCTTATTCTGTTTTGCTTATTTGCTTCTCACTTGAGCTTATTACAACCTGTTTACTCCATAATCTAAGTTTCTGAAGTACTTTTTGGCTAAATTCTGTTACCTTAAGCTTATTTTAGTCCAAATATCACTTGGTTTAAGTTTGGGTCAACCTTGGTCAACTGTGCTTATCAATAAACACTCAATATAAGCTGTTTTCAAAGCAAACCATAGTTACAGAGCTTATTTTCAAGTTTTCAAATTTTTCCTAAGTATAAAATAATATTTTAGAATTTCCCTGAATTTTTCATATTTTTCCAAGTTGATTTGCTATTTTTCTTATTTTATTTTCATTTTTATTCAATTTTAAATACATTTTAATTACCAAAAATTCAAAACAAAAAATCAGAAAAAGCCAAGAAAAATCCAAAAATATTTTGAAAATTTATTTTCATTTATTTTAGAATTTTAGAAATTTATTTTGCATTTTTCCCATTTACTTTGAATTTAATTTGAATTTTTAATTAGATTTAATAGATTTTAATTCCTAAAAATTACATAAAAAGCCAAAAAAAATTAGTTTTTAGTTTTAAAATCACTTTTTAGTTATTTTATAATTTTCAAAATTTATTTTTCATTTTTTCTCACCTTATTTGCATTTTCTTTTAATTTTTAATTAGTTAAATAGTTATTAATTCATAAAAAATAAATAAAAAGTTAAAAAAATATTTTTCTTTTTCTTAAAATTTTGTTTTATCATTTATAACTTTTCAAAATTATTTTCAAGTCCGTAGGAGTAGTGTAGCTCAAAATTCACGTTTTATTTCGTACGTTCACGTTTAACTCGCGTTTTAGTGTACGGTTTTGATTTTACGTTACGTTTTTTTTAGTTTCCTTATTTGTTATTTCATTAGTATAATCTCATCTAAATCACTTTTTACCACTTTCACGACACGTTTCACGAATCGGGAATTGAGAATTCCATTCACCCTTCACACGGACTACGACCTCGGGTTATCCGTATTTCTTTGCGGATCTCTTGAGCAATACTTATACTATATATAACTTGATTTTCAATCAATCAGTAACCCATATTTTTAATTGTTTGATATTTTTATTTTATTTGTTTGTTTGTGTCATATATGCTTAATCATAATTGTTAAATTTTCATGTTTCGAATAATTTGTGAAAATGATTTATTTTGTTTTTAACCTCATCTTAATTGCATATAAAGGTATTTTACAAGAAGATAAGTGTAGGGAAATTTATAAAGAACGAAAATTCGAACATGAAAAATTAACAATTCATGATTAGCATATATTCTAACCTGTTTGTGTGTCAATACTTGTGGATATGTTTTACGAGTTCCTATTTGTAATTCATTCCACAAGTATCATATCCTTTAATTGTTTTGTTTCTATTTCTAAGTCTGGAATTACATCTAGTTGTGATTTTTGTTTGGTTTGATGCATTGGTTTTTGTGTTTGTTGATTACAGGTTATATTGGACAAGAAGATGATTTATATTTCAGGAGTGAAGCTTATCATGTTCATTCTCTTGGAGGAAGATTTAACCATTTTATCACATCGTCCATACCAAGCGAATCAGGGGAATATTAGTTTCTTTCATTCCCATTTACTTTTACTTTTACATCTTTCACTTAGAAACTACAACTTCGCTTGATTTTTGCTTGTTTAATAGTTAATGTGTAATAAAGCTAAGAGAAATACTTGTTAGGGCAATTTTAGCACAAAATTTAAAATTTTTTGCGACATATAGGAGTGAAACTTTAGTCTTAATAAGCTTCTCATGGATAGGAGTTATATGACTAGCACAAAAAAAAAAAAAAAAAAAAAAAACCGTACCACTCAAAAATTTCCACCCCAAATATGTGAGGTTCGCCCCTAGATTTGATAGGAAAAGCCTTAGTGCTTATGTGTGTATCGGTAGCATTTAGATTCTAGAACTTGCGTTAGTGATTCATTCCAAGACCACATGTGAGACTACATTCATGTAGATGGAATTACCACATGATAAGAGGCATAGGATAACCCATGTTTTTAAGCCTATTTCTTTTTGTAATTACATTGACTTCATTGGTCAAGTAATTTTCCCACACCTTTGCGATGTACTCATTTTTAGTACACGATACCCCTATTATACCCCTCAGAGCCTATCTTTTTCGTTTCTAACTTTAAGCATTTTACTTAAAGGAAGAATTTGTTTACAATCCACCCCCAAATGTACACCCAAATCGCCTTAGCCTTCCTTGTTTGCGCTCATCTTTAGTGCATTATTGTTACAACATTTGTTTAAACCCGTTGTTAATTGTCTAATTGATTACATGGTTGCTAAGTCGAGTCATATCTTGTACATATTGTTTTGGGATGATTGGGACTCATGGGTAAAGTACTATTGTTATGGAGTAATGGGGAAGAAAATCAATTATTACCCCATATGTGCGTTAATATTTTAAATTACTCCAAGTGTTTTGATTATCTTAATTCGAGTCATTAGATTAGTTACATGCAAAGTATGTAAAAGTTCAAGTGTAAGGGGAGAATCGAGCCCCCTTGATGTATTATTTTGGATGGTAGGGCAAGAATCTATGCAAATATATATATATATATATATATATATATATATATATATATATATATATATATATATATATAGAAAAAGAAAAAGAGAAAAAAAAACATACGGACTACCATCCCGTTTCTTTTTGTTTTTATTTGAGTTTATTTATTATTAGCCTAAGTTGAGTCGAGTCTTGGCTTAGCAACGCGGAATTGTACATGTAATTAACTAAGATAATTAACTTGCCACCAGTAAAATATCCCTTTATCCAACAAACCGTGTTTTCTATATCCCTACACCTAACGTTATAACCCTTTACAAAGACCTCTTTGATAGTTTATCCTAGGTGCTTACGCCAAGTGGTGGAGGTTTTTGATCCTTTCCCAAACCTATGGTAATCTATTTGTTATGATAGGAAATGAGTGATATTTCTCCATTTCCAATTATGATATATAAATTTACAACACCCGAGAGATGAGAGTATCCAAACACTTTATGTGAGGTGCTGGTGTATAATTTCCGTGCTTGTTTTGACTAAGGTAGAACGATAATTTGTTGTAATGACTTTTATATTAATGTTAAATGAACCCTAACTTGTTTTTAATTGGTGGAAAAGCTCATTTGCTTGAGGACAAGCAAATCCCAAGTATAGGGATATTTGATAAGGAGAAATTTGTTACGCTTTTAGGGGTTCATTTAAGCCCTTAATCGTGTTTTTATGATCAAATACTACCTCAAATCGTTCTTTTTGTCATTTTAGGTACTTTGGAGAAGAATTTTGGAAAATGGAGCATTTTGGACATTTTTAGAGCATAAAGTGAAGAAAACGACAAGGTCAAGAATCCAAGCTAGAAATAGTACCTGACGGCGTCAAAGGTCACAAGGTGACGCCGTCGCATGTTGATCAAGAGGTGGATATTTGTTTTACACTTGACGGGCTAGAAAGAAAATTGGAAGATTACACGTGACGGCGTCAGGTGTTATGGATGCAAGGCCGTCTGGTGTTAAGCTAAAGAGAGAAAGCCCAAAAAGATTAAAGAGGGACGGTGTCAGGTTATTTGTGTAACCCATCTAGTGTTAACTTATCATAACTTGCCCGCAAGGTAGCTGTTACTGTTTTGGCCATATCTTTAGCATACGAACTTGGATTTAGGTGATTCAAAAGCCCACGCAAAGAGGACGAAAAGATCAAAAATTTAGTGAAGAAAAATTGGTCTTGACACCGTCCCCTTATACGGAGTGATGCCGTCAAGCTAGGCCAGGCAGAAAACTGCCTATAAATACAACCTTATAACTTCATTATTTGTAAGCCCCAAACCCTAAGTCCGATTCTAGGGTTAGGGTAGGTGTTTTTCCAGAAACTTAGAGGGTCTTAATAACTCTATAAACATCTTGTAATGGTTTGTTGATTCTACCTTAATTCATGTCTTCAATTATCATTATTTTTGCTTATTCTTCATTAATTATGCTTGGCTAATTCACCTTGTGTTTACCTATGATTGTGTGAAACTTGTTTATAATTAATTAGATCTTATTGATTTCTTGTTGATGTTTGTGTCTATCTTCATCAATTAAGGTGTGACACTTCGATAGGTCTAATTGGTTTAGTTTATAATTCTTGTTTCCTATTGTCTCTTGTTTGATTGATTAATAATCGATGTTAGGCTTAAGAAAAATGGCTAATCTCCTATACGGTAAATTGCTTGAACGTCTTAAGAAGCATGAATCGGATGTGTACTGCGATTTTAATAGTTGTATTTAATTCATAAGTGACTATTAAGGAGGCCATAGTTAGGATACTTAACGTGTTGCCATAGGAGGATATAAGAGCTTATAGAGTCAGGGAAGATCGTACACGACCCCAAGAATGGTATTAAGGAAAGCCACCCTTCAGTTACAACAAGGTTAACATTCAATAGGTAGAATTGGATAGCTAGCAAGGACTAGTACATCATAGGTAGATACGCTTCACTTCCCTGGTAGAACCCTAATTTACTTTTCTTGCACATTAGTTTAATTAGTAGCTTTTGGGTTGGTTGAATAGCAACTAATTCCGCCCCTCCTTCCAAAACCGAGATTTTTCCGCTTTCATAAAATATAAAATACAAAAAGAATCATCCTTCACCTTTAGACCTAATTGACTTAGTTTTCAATCCTAATGAACACTATTCCCCGAGAGAACGATCAATCCCCCAGTACTTGCCACTCACTATACTACATCGGTCAGGTACACTGCCTGGTGGGGATTGCAAGCTTCTCAAGATCCCTTGAGAAGTAAAACCTTTTGCAAAATTGCAAAACCACGCATCACATCCCTTCGCCTTCTTCCAAGTTATACACCCTTTTGTCATGGGAAGGTTAGATACAAACCTAGTAGAACTCGGAGTAAGCTTGACAACTTAAATATTTCATCCGAAATATTCGAGTAATTTTAACTTGCGATCGCAATTGTTAAAAGTCATATCCGAGACATCTTATTCAAAGCCTTTTAACAACATATGTTAAAATGCTCATCCAAATGCCCAAAGTGAACATCAACCTTTGCATGACAAAGGACTCACGAGTTACTACATAAGTGATTAGTAGTTCCTTTCATCCTCGTGTGAATATACACTCCTTAAGACCAAGTATATTCATCTCCATTAGTTCCTCTGTTGGGAATTCTGCTAAACAAAGAATTATGCTGAAGATACTGCTGATGGTTCCTGCTGAAGAGTTGGTTCCTGCTGAAGCAATATATCTACTGAAGGATAGATTCCGCGTATTATGTTTCTGCGGATATAGATGTTACGTATAGTTTTTTATTTAGTTAGGATATGCATGAGTTTTATTAGGAAGTGATAATGGATATCTTTTTAAGTTTATAGAACATACGTTTCTTGTGAAACGGTTTAGCGTTCTTTGTCTATAAAAGGAACACATGATTATGTATTAGACACGCGTTCGAAAAACAAGTTTTTAGTATTATTAAAAAGATCCATAGAGGATCAAGTATTCTTAGTAATCATTGTTCATACTTGTGTTTATTTTCCGCTACAAAATACAAGTTATAGAGACTTTCTATTAGAGTGTTTGTGACTACATAAACATTACTAACGATCCACGAGTGCTCAAAGATCTATCAAGGTCTAAGGTTCAACAAGTGGTATCAGAGCCTCGGGAGAGTCTCTGTGATACTAAGAACATCTTTCTTACACCCTCACAATCAAAATCACCAATGGCTGGATCAGATGATGAATCAGATGTTACTCAGAACCAAAACACTACATCTTTCCAACAACTAACTCTCACAAACAGTAATGCCAAATTCCCATACCTTAAGAATGCAGAGGAATATGAATTGTGGGCTATGAAAATGCAAAATTGGATCACCAATATTGACTGGAATGTTTGGGAAGTTATCCGTAAGGGTAACAACTTAAAGAAACACGTCAAAGATGCTAATGGGGTTGTTACCATTTTGGGTCCTAAAACTGCTGAAGAAGTACTAGCTGTTCAGAGAGAGAATAAAGTCAGAACTATTCTCCTTTAGGCTATACCAGATGATCACATGGGTGACTTTTACTTTATGAAAGATGCTAAGGACATTTGGATGGGAATCAAGGCTAGGTTTGGTGGGAACGAAGAGTCAAGGAGGATGAAGAAATCCATGCTGAAACAACAGTTTTAAGAATTCCGAATATCTGAGGAAGAAGGCATCCACAAGGGCTATGACAAGTTGCATAGGATTTTGAATCAATTAAATTAGTTGAAGGCTAGACCAGACAATGAGGACTGCAATGCTAAGTTCCTAAGATCTTTGCCACCATCTTGGTTGCAAGTAAGCATTGCACTGAAAGCTAAAGGTGGATTGGATATGCTCTCTTTTGATGACCTCTAAAACATACTTAAATCTCTTGAGCCTGATGTCAAAAGTCTCATTCGTACATCCACTCACTAAGGTTTTGTTAGCACCTCATCCAATCAGATTCCTCATGCCTCAAGCCCATACTCCTCAGCATCATCTTCCCACATCACCACTAAATCAAATTCTCAACCACAATCCAGTAACATAATGGAAGATGTACTTCACTCTTTTGTTGTTGATTATGAACATCAGCAGCAACTTGCTTATGAGGATTTTGAACAGTTGGATCCACTGGATATGGAAGAGATGAACTTGAAGTGGCAGTTGGAAATGATTTCACTGAACATCAAGAGGTTTGAGAATAAGTTTGGGAGAAAGTTTGGCTTCAAGGGAAGAGATCCTGCTAGATTTGACAGAAGAAAGGTCAAGTGTTATACTTGTGGTCAGATGGGTCACTTCTCAAGAGAATGCAAGGATAGGAAGGCTGGTGATGAGGTTAGATATACTACCTATCAACAGAGTCAAGTTGAAGCTGAAACCTCTAAAGCTGGATCTTCCAAAGCTTTGGTCACTCTGGATGAACATATCAATTGGACGGTTCATGAGCCTGATGAAGCATTTAGTTCTGATCAAGTTCCTATGCTGGCAAGCTGCACTATAGAGAATCAGCATGATCAAGTTGCCTTGATGGGCATCTCTCAGGTACATAACTGTGTTTTTGGTTGTAGTGAAAGATATAATGAACTTAAGGAAGCTTATGATGAATTGAAACCCAAATATAATGAATGTTATGTAGAAGTTGAGGCTTACAAACAGGCTTTAAAAACTTTAGAAAGACAAAAAATTTGGTTTCAAAAGAATCAGCTTGCTTATGATGAAAAGATAAGGGTGTTAGAAAGTGATTTAGAATGTACTAGAATTGACTTAAAGCGCACTAAGAAAGAAAAAGCTAATGTAGTTTTAGAAAACCAAGTGCTGAAAGAGAAACTAGATGAGGAAGTAGCTAGACATAAAACATGGTTAATATCAGGTGACAATTTAGCTAGCTTACTCTATGGTAGTCAATCTGTTAACTCTGGAATAGGTTTAGGTTTTAAGAAGTATGTTGGTTTAGAAGCTAGGAATGATCTAGGTAAATCAACACCAGCAGGATTAGCTAATTATGTAAAAGAAGGGGATTTACATACTGTACCTGGACCCATTAGAGGAGAACATATGCCCACTGACCTTTCCATTACTGTTCACTTTGATGGATCACACCATCTTTATGGCAAAAAGTCAAGTGAATTGTCAGACCCTGATTCTAAATCTACTGACTTTGTCTCTTGTTCTGACAGTGACAAGTCCTCTGACCAAGGGTCTACTACATACACCAGTTGTGATTCAAGTGAAAAGTCAGACCTTCCCAAGATCTCACCCAAGACAACACCCAAGGCTCCCCACAAGCCTGTTAGAGTTTCTGCTGATTCCAAGACAGTATCCTCTAAAGACTTGTCATTTAATTCTTTGCAAAACAATGTTTGTAATTCTGTCAAAAACAATTCTATGAATGTTTGTAGTTTGAATAATCGTGCATGTCATGGAACATCTTTCACTTTGAATAAATCTTCTAAAATGAAGAAATGCTTTGTGTGTGGAAGTAAATTTCATTTGATTAAGGATTGTAATTTTCATGAGCAAAGAATGGGTGTATGTGCTAGTTAAAGGAAACCTAGACCAATGTGGAAAAATGTTAATGATATACCATCTTTTGTTCCACAAGCAACTCAGAAAACCAGCAAACACAATTCTGCTGATAAATCTTCTCCTTGGAGAAGATCTGTTGCTAGACCATATGTGAGACCAACTAGTCCTTATTTTCAGAATGGTTATTGGCCTAGATATTTTGACCCAATGTATGTTGGTGGAGGGTATTGGGATACTGCTGTGAAGACCTTAGCAGATTGCTCTTGGACTAAAAAGGGACCTAATTTTCAAAGAAGGCCTAAGAACAATGGTGGATCTTATGCATCTCCATGGCCTAATTCTTATGATCCACAAGGCAGGCTCAAGTCATCAATGACTTGAGACTCCAATGTGTACTAACATTTTGTATATTTTCTTGTTGTTGTTGTAGGATCATCCTCTAAAAAGTAAAGAAGTAGGAATAGTAGATAGTGGTTGTTCCAGGAGTATGTCAGGAAATAAGGATAAGATGCATGATTTTGTACCCATAGAAGGAGGAGGCAATGTGACTTTTGGTGGAGGAGATGGTAGAATCACTGGGAAAGGCACCATCAAAACACCTCTGTTGGATTTTGTGAATGTATACTATGTGAAGGAACTACAACATTTCAACTTGTTCTCAGTGTCACAAATATATGATACCAAGAATAAAGTCTTCTTCTCTGAGGATGAATCTCTTGTGCTCTCTAAAGAATTCAAACTTCCAGAAGATACAACAATTCTGCTAAGTGTTCCTAGAAACAACAATTAGTACACATTCAATTTGAATTATGTCCAACCTGAAGGTGATCTAACATGTTTGGTGGCTAAAGCAACCCTGGATGAATCTACAAGATGGCATAGAAGGATGGCTCATGTGAACTTCAAGACCATTAACAAACTTTCTAAACTTGGTCTTGTTCAAGGACTTCCTTCAAAAGTCTTCACCAATGAACACAATTGTGTTGCCTGTAACAAAGGAAAGCAGCACAGAGCCTCATACAAAGCCATTACAGCTGTGAGCAACATCACAGAACCTCTTCCGTTGCTGCACATGGATCTATTTGGTCCAACTCAAATCAGAAGTATTGATCACAAGTACTTCTGCTTGGTAATCACTGATGACTATAGCAGGTTTTGTTGGGTATTCTTTTTGAAAACTAAAGATGAAACATCTCCAATTTTAAAAGAATTCATTACCCTTATTGAAAACCAGCTCGACAAAAAGGTTAAAGGCATTAGGTGTGATAATGGGACAGAGTTCAAAAATGTTGTATTAATAGAACTTTGTCAGTCTAAAGGGATAAAAAGGGGCTATAGCAATCCAAGAACCCCACAACAAAATGGGGTTGCTGAACGAAAGAATAGGACCATAATAGAGGCAGCAAGATCCATGCTTGCAAACTCTAAGTTACCCACTATGTTCTGGACTGAAGCCGTAAGCACTGCTTGTTATGTTTTGAAAAGGGTATCCATTACTAGACCTCATTTCAAGACACCTTATGAACTTCTCACTGGGAAAGTTCTTGATATTCATTACCTCAAACCTTTTGGTTGTCAAGTAACCATTTTGAACACTAGTGATTCACTGGGAAAATTTGATGGGAAAGCTGATGAGAGGTATATTGTGGGTTATTCAGCTCATAGTAAGGCTTATAGGGTTTACAATTTGAATGCTAAAAAGATTGTGGAGACTCTTGACCTGCGATTCCTAGAAGATAAGCCTAATGTTGAAGGACAAGATCATGTTTGGTATTTTGACCTGGATTATTTAACTGATCACTTGGGCTATACTAGATATGTTTCTAACCAAGCTGCAGGTACAAAAGAGTCTCCCACTAACCATGCAGGTACCCTGGATGATGACTCAGATAGTGACTCTGAGCAAGATGAACAAACCATTATTGTACCTTCTTTTTCTCCTAACTCATTTGTAGGTGATAATTCCAAAGAAACTTCTGATGAAACTGAAGATGAGTCACACTATGCAGAGGACCTTGCTAGACTCAAGAAGCAAGAGTATGCAGCTACTCAAGAGGCTAAGAGGTTTGGTATGGAGTTTGCAAAAGAGATCGTGGAACTACTCAAACAGTCAGCACAAGCAGTCAGTGGAAACCAGGATTCTGCTGATGGTTCTACTGAAGGTTCTCCTGTTTCTTCTGACATTAACAAATCTGCTGATGGTCCTGCTGATGAGGCGAAAAATGAACCACTTTTAGGGGGTCATTTAAGCCCGAATCCGAATTTATTTGATCAAATATTGCCCTAAATCGTTCCTTTTGTGATTTTAGGTACTTTGGGAGAGAAATCTGGAAAAGGAAGCAATTCGGACGTTTTTGGAGCATAAAAGTGAAGAAAACGCCAAAGTCTTAATTTTCCAAGCTGGGAACAGTAGGTGACGGCGTCAAGAGCAACACCTTGATGGCGTCAAGAGCAAATCTCATGAATTTCCATGACGACCCAGAACGGATTTGACGGCGTCACGTAGGAAGGGCGTCAAGAGTAAAAGAGTCATGACGGCCTGGAAGTACTTAAGTCTTGACGGCGTCAGAAGTGGATCTAGGCAGTCCGAGGAGAGTTTTGGCGGCGAGGTGACGGCATCACAAGATTACTCTTGACGCTGTCAGACCTATTTTCCTATATATAGTTTTCTATTTTTCACACATTAGAGAGAGAAGTTTTGGGAGAAACCCTAAGTACGATTTTGGTGTAACTTTACAGGTTTTTCAAGGGTTCCAACCCCTTGATACCTTGCATGATTAATCAAGATAAGTGTTCTTCTAATTCAATCAATATGTCTATTTGTTGGTTGTCTATATCATGTTCTTGTCTTAATTCTATCATGCTAGGCTAGATCTCTTTTGTGTTTGCTTAGATCTAATGAAACCTAGATATTGATTATGTGTTGATTACTTGTTTATCTTTGTTTTGGATGAATGATTTATATGTTAGGCTTAAGAAAACTGGCAGATCTCCAAATGGTAACATGCTTGAACGTCTTAAGAAACATGAACCGAGGCGCACTAGGTCTTTATTGGTTTTATTTAATGCATGAGCCACTGTTTACAATCCCTATAGTTGTGCTAGGCATGGTGTAGGAGGAGATAAGAGCTCATAGAATTGAGGAGTTATGTGTGCCACCCCATGAATGGTATTAAGGAATACGATCCGTCATCCATGCAATTATAACAAGTAATTAACGTGTAAAAGATATCTAGGGAGTAGTGAAATCTAAGTAAACACATTTTCTCCAATTACTGCTCACAACCTTAGTATAAATTAGCTTAATTTCATTTTTAGTATTTTATTTTGATTGCATCTTAGTATTGGGTTAGTTGAATAGCAACTAATTCCGCCCACTCTTCCAAAACCCGAGATTTTACTTGCTTTCATAAAAATATAAAAATACAAAAATAATCATCCCTCACCTTTAGAACTAGTATTTAGGCTTTCTAATCCTAGCGACACTATTCCTAAGCTGAACGATCAATCCCCCGGTACTTGTCACTATACTATACTACAACGATCAGGTACACTGCCTGGTGGGGGTTGTAAGCTTCTCGAGATCCCTCGAGAGGTAAAGCCTGTTTCGATTCCCACGCATCAAGTTTTTGGCGCCGCGGCCCGGGGAGTAGTTATTGTCTAGGTTAGGATTTCTTTTTATTAGGTCTACTTGCTAGATTCCTTTCTAGTAAGATTTTATTTTTATTTTTAGTCTTCTTTAGTCTATCTTATTTCTTCGTGTCTTTTGTTCGTAACTCTTTACCATCCGACATCATGGAAGGTGGTAACATCTTTGAACCCGTCATCCCACCACAACAAAACCCACCACTAGAACCCCTTAGGCCCCGAACCTTAGGAGAGTATTCCCGACCTAGCCACCAAGGCTACCGAAACATCATTGAGCTCACCGGAGCCAATGTGACCCCCTTGCGATCTGACACCATCCGGTTGGTGCAAAGCGGATGTGCATTCCATGGACTTCGTTCCGAAGATCCAAACCAACATCTTAAGGACTTTCTCAAAATCGTAGATTCCATAGACCTAGGTGTTGAAACTAGAGAGACTACCCGTTTACGCCTATTCCAATTCTCTCTACGAGATCAAGCTAGTCAATGGATTGAGCGTTTACCCGCGGGATCCATCACCACATGGGACAATCTCGCCAATCGCTTCCTTACCCAATTCTTTCCGCCGGAAAAGACTGCAATGCTTAGAAGGGACATTTTGATGTTTGAGCAACAGCGGGGTGAAACTTTCTACGAGGCTTGGGCCCGTTTTAAGGATCTCCTCCACAAGATCCCTCATCATGGCATAAACCTTTGGCTATTAGTCCAGATTTTCTACGACCATGTTGACTATCACACTAAGCGCACCATCGACAGGGCCGCGGGAGGTAAATTGCGTGATAAGAACGCCGAGGAGTCTTGGGCAATTATCGAAGAGCTCGCTGTTGATAATCATGAGATGTGGGAATTTAAACATACGATAGAAGCGGCCATCAATGCAGTCTCGACATCTGGAGGAACCACCGAAATCCCCGATGAACTCCTATGCAAACTTGAGGCAAAAGTTGACTATTTTGAGGAAAGGCAAAGGAGACCTTTGAGTCCTAGACGGGCTACTGTCAATTCTGTCTCAAAAACAACTTCGGCACCATTATCTGAGTCACCCTCTAGAGAAAATGCCGAGACTTTTCAGAGCTATGCCCCACCTTGTTCCCCTCCCAAAGAGCTTGGTTCGGAGTTTGAAGCTAGGATGAGAGAATATATGGCAACTCACTCAGATCGGCTTGCTAGATTCGAGGAAGCAGTTTATAAGCAGAAAGAGGAAATGCAGGAGAAAATGAATGAGATGATGAGTCTCTTAGAGGAGTATGCCAACCAGAGAACCCCCGAAAGAATACTACTAAGGAAAGAAAGCGCCACTCCCACCACCCAATTTGTTAACTCCATCACCATCGTCCAAAAAGATAACGAGAAGGTAGGAACTCCTGCTAAATAAACCTTAGAAAAACCACCAGAATCCCAACCTTTGAGCTACTACCTGAAACATGATATAAACGAAAACACCATAACAAATTGGATTAAGGGTGATGGGTGTAACCAATCTCCCAATAAGGGTTCTGAAAATGAGGAAGAAGTGAAAGATGAGTATGATACGCTACCTGGAGGATCAATATTCGAAAGACTAGTGGTACAAAAGGTAGCTACTAAGCAGCTGGCATGTGGGAACTTTGAGATACCAACAAGCATCGGGGACTTGAAACATCTTAGTGCTTTCGCCGACTAAGGATCGAAAGTAAATCTTATGCCCCTAACTATTTACGTCCAACTAACGTCAAAAATGCCAACCCTTACTCGTGTTAGGTTATCTCTCGTTGGACACTCATACGTATATCCCCTAGGAATCGTAGAAGATGTGTTAGTTAATGTCGCTGGATTCATGTACCCCGTTGATTTTATGATCATCGATGATAGAGGGGGTGGATGCATGCCAATAATCCTTGGGTCACCATTCCTCACCACCGCTAAGGCTGTCATTAAGTATGAAGGCAGGAAGATCGAACTTAAATCTGGAAAAAGAAAGATTAGCTTCCCCATGACCCCACAAAGTAAGCATGAGGATCTGAGTTGGAGAAAGGTCAAAAACAACATTGACACGACACCCATTCGTGTTCAGAATAAAATTCTTGCATGGGAGGCAAGAATCAAAAGCTATAAGGAAGAAAAAAATGAGCGAAGCAAAAACAATAAGGTTCAGGCAGAATTCGAATATACTCAACCCATAGATAATCATGTACCATTTGAGGAAGGGAACTTGGTACTCTTGAGACACTTGGAAACAACAATACCACCCGATAAACCAAGTCCTTGGTGGTATGGGCCATTCACAATCGAAGGTGGGATGAAAGGTGGATCTTCCTCACATAAATATGTGAGAGAAATTTTGAAGAAGTTTGATATGGAAAATGTCAGAACTGCCACTACACCGTATGAAGCTCCAAAACCAAAGAATAATCTTGAACCAGATCCTGCTGTGAATGTTCATTTATATAGATCCATGATTGGTTCATTGATGTATTTGACAGCTTCTAGGCCTGACATTACATTTGTTGTGAGTGCTTGTTCTAGACACCAGATCACTCCACTTACTTCCCACTTAAATGCAGTAAAAAAGATCTTCAAGTACCTCAAAGGCCAACCCAATTTAGGTCTTTGGTACCCAAGAGAGTCTCCTTTTAGGTTGGCAGCCTATTGTGATAGTGACTATGCTGGAGCAAATATGGATAGGAGATCCACAACTGGAGGTTGCCAATTTCTGGGAAGAAGGTTGATTTCTTGGCAATGCAAGAAACAGACCATTGTTGCTACCTCTACTACTGAAGCAGAGTATGTTGCTGCTGCCAATTGTTGTGGACAGGTTCTATGGATTCAAAATCAATTGCTGGATTATGGGTTTAATTTCATGAATACCACAATTTTCATTGATAATCAAAGCACCATATGCATTGTTAAAAATCCAGTTTTTCATAATAGAACCAAGCATATTGAAATCATGCACCACTTTATAAGAGATGCCTATGAAAAACATTTGATTAAAGTGGTTAAGATTCACACAGATGATAATGTGGCAGATTTGTTGACTAAAGCTTTTAATGGACCTAGGTTTCAACACTTAGTTGTCCATATTGGGATGCTTAACCCTTAACTGCAAAGTTTGAGGGGAGGCATAAGCCTCAGGGGAGGCATATGCCTCAGGGGAGGATTGTAGTTGTAAAATTGTATATTATTTGTATATTTTGTTTGCTAACACTAACCAACTAATGTTCTTGTAAGTTTTGTTTGGTACTTTGTGTCTGTTTTGCAGAATGCCCTTATGAGTAGTTGTTGGTTTTAAGTTGAAATTCACCAAGACTGTTGCAATGGGAAAGTGGTCATGTAAGCTTAGAGTTTGTTTCTGCTGAAGAGTAATATATGCTGAGACTCATTGTTTCTACTGAAGTGAAATTAAAGAGTTGACAATTGAGAAAAGTTGTTCATTCATTCAAGAAACAATTTACAGCTTACAATCAACTTCAAAATGAAATACAAGACCATTCCTATACTATGTATACCAAACTTATTCTAGCTCCTATCATCTATAACAAAAGGCTGGCGGATATGCATGACCAGTACGATGAAGAAGCTGAAGGTGAAAATGGAAAGGAGGGAATGATGATGATGACGACGAAGATGCTCAAGAACCTAGTTTTATATCTTTGGTCCCTGGCAACATCACACCATCTTCTACTCCACCTTCCTTTTTCCCTTACCCATCACCTCTGCCTTCTTGCCCTTTCCCTTGCGTCCATGGTATGATACACCAGATCCTGGAGCAGGAAGACCCATCACCACTTTCTGTGATGTTGGAAGAGATGGATTAGAATTCCTTGGCGTTGGTTGGGATCTTTCTGGTGTGGAAGGAGGGATGAAAGGTGGATCTTCATCTTCATCCTCTGAAGATTCTTCATCAGAAGTAAAGAGAAAAGGAGAGACATATTGTCTCTCAACAGGAATGGGGGCATGGCTTGGTTCACCTCTCTCTAGAGCATTCCATCTTCTCTCTAGTTCCCTTTCAGCATCCGAATCATCCAAATCCAAAGGAACGTTTGCAGGATCCTCTGATGGTGATGGACTTGGAGGATTTGCATCATGTTTTTTCTTCTTGGCCTTTTCTTTGGTCAGACCTCGTGGGATGGTTGGTAATCTTAATGGAGGTGGAGATGTTAGTGATTCTGAAGAATCAGATGAGTCAGAAGAGATGTTGATTATACTTGGGTTGGATGCCATTCTTATTACTTGATTGATGATTTTGGTGGATAATTGGGATTTTATTGAGAAATTAGGGTTTGATGATAATTGGGGGTAATTGATATCCGTATTGTGTGATTTGGGGATTATTTTATAGACGAAGTCAAGGATTAATGGTAATTAATGCGAGTTGGGTGGCACAGTAAAACTCTAGATATTTACTGAAGATATTTTAACTCTTGAGTTTTTTCTGCTGATTGACTTTTTATCAGCAGATTGACCACTATTTCTGCTGAAGGGTTAATTTTGAAATTGGATGGAGCCGCTTTACACGTCAGATATGGTCAACGATTTGTTCCGATATTCTTGACCACGATTGGGTAACTTCCATTTATAACCTATTTCGCATATCTTCGCCCAAAACTAACTTATTCCCTCAACACTCAATTTAAACCCATTTCCCATTTGCATAATTCATAACCGTTTCTCACCAATTCTTCGAATGGCACTACTTCAATTCAAGCAAGATCATAACAAGGTTGCTTTTCTGAGTAAGACAAAAGATCATGAACTGTATGATCCTATGGTGGAGTTTTTGCAACGTTCCAAGATTCATTATGCTCTAACACATTCTCCAAATGTGATATATGAATCATTGGTAAAACAATTTTGGGCATCTGCTACAAAAAGGTCTAACACAGGGATTGTAGCTATTATTGATGGAACTGAGTACGTGGTGACTGAATCGTTGATAAGGACAAAGCTTCGTTTGGATGATGAGAATGGTGTCTTTCACTCCAACACTAAAGTGATTCTTGCTGGGTTGAGGGAAGCTGGTTATCAAAGCACTGACACAACTAAGTGGCTTAAGAATCAGTTTTGTCCCAAGTGGAGTTTTCTGGTGCACACATTGCTTCAATGTATCAGCAACAAGTCTGGTGGATGGGATCAATTCTCTACCCAATTGGGATGTGGTATTGTCTGTCTTTCAAAGGGTTTAACTTATAATTTTTCTAATTCTATTTTTGATAATATGCTAGAAAATATTAAGAAGAAAAAGCATAAGTTTTTAATGTACCCTAGGTTTCTTCAAATAATTTTAGACATAACCACACAAGACAGAGTCTATATCCCTATAAAGGGTCTTAGTGCTAAATTGTTTGCTTCTATGAAAACAAATTATGATGGGGTACATCACCCTATGTTAGCTGCTATGTTGTCACATGGTAATGATGATGCAGGTGAGGGTGATGCTACTGGTGATTTACCCTCTCAACATGCTGCTGATGATGGTAATCCATCATCTTCTGGTGTTGCTGGTGATGGTAATCCATCAGTGGTAAATGATGGAGAGCCCTCTACAACTACTGAAGCATTACATGTTTCTTCTGACCTGCCTCCACCTTTCCCTCTACCTCTGTCACCTAGTCCTTATCCATCACCTTCTCATGTTGCTCCTGATGAGCTTGTTCCTGAGGTTGAGGAGACAATTCAGTCTCTTGGTACCCAAGTACCTACACCTCTTGAACCTGAGATTACTAGACTACCCACACCTAGTCCTATAAGAGAGCCAATTGATGAAGGCTCTCCCAATGTTGTACAAATGTCTGTTTCTCCTGATAGGTTCAATGAAGCTCCCATGACCACTGAGCAATCTGCTGGTGGAGCTGAGGACCCTGTTACTCTCACCTCTGTATATGATTTGCTTTGTTGGTATGTTAAAAAGACTGATGATCTTCAAAAGGAGCTTGCAGATACCAAATCCTCTCTTGGTGGTGAGATTGAGTTGTTGAAAAGGAGGGTTCAGGAGTTAGAAACACAACTTGATCAGCAAAAGAAAAGAAAGGTTGTGATTGGTGCTGATGAAGTACATGAGTGTAGGACTTTGGATTCACTTGAGATCTTGGCCGAAGTTGCTCAACAGACTCATGCTTCTTCTCCCAAAGTTGCTGAATCTTCAAAACAAAAGAAGCCATTCAGTTCAGCAGAAGAAAGGGAAGACAGTATTTGGCAAAGAAGTCTGCTGAATCTTCTAAGGTGTCCAATGTTGATGAGATTCTTATGACAGATGCTAGTGATACTCTTCAGGGTACTGAACCAATAATTGATATTGCTGCTGAGAAAGCTACTGATGGGATTCACACATCAGTGGATTCATTCTTTGTGGCTGGTAAAGAGTATATGGATTCACCTAGCATTGATCCATCTGTTCCTCAACAAGTTTCTCATGAAGACACAACCGCAACTCCCCATACTACAGGATATGCTGATACTCTAATTGATTTAGATGTTCAAGATTTACCTGCTGATCCTCTGGAGGAGTTAGTCATTCCTCATGATGATTCTGCTGAAGTTGCTGAAGTGTTTAATGATGATCTTATCTCAGAAGAAGAAAGACTTGAGCAAGAAAGACTTTTGAAAGAATGGGAAGATCAGAAGAAAAGTACAGAATTGGCAAAGGAAGAACAAGCTAAATATGACTCAGAGTTCCAATATGCTACAAACAAGTATGTTTCTACTCTGCCTCTTGTAAGACAAAGAGAATTGGATGCTGCAATTCCAAATTTTGATGAAGCAGATTGGATGAATATTGGGAGACAAGTGATTTTTACTCCTGGTTTAGCTAGAGATATTCTTGGAAATAATGTCAGTGCAGATGATTTTGTTCCTGGAATAGTTGAGATAATGAAACAAAGGAGGAAAGATGCAGCTTAAAGAATTGCCAAAGCAAAGATGGATAAACCAATGACTCAATCACATCAAAGAGATTATATGAGAAACTTTGTGAAAAATCAAAGCAGTGCACTATATAATCATGCTTGGACTAGGAAACAAGTTTGGTCTTTCTCAGATGAACAATTGGATCATCATTATAATAGAATCAAGACCAGATTACAAAAGGATGGACTGAGTACTCCTAAGCTTGTTCCTACTCTAATTACTACTGATGTGCCTGCTACATCTGTATCTCATTCTGCTGATGCTATTTCCACTTCTGATATGGATGTTCCTGCTGTTGCTCATGTACCTTTACCAACTGTGTCTACTTCTGCTGATATAACAACTGTTTTGCTCCATCTATTATTGACAAAGGAAAAGCAATAGTTGTAGCAGCAGATGTTCCTTCTAAAAAGAGAACAAGAAGACCAATAGAGGAGGAGAGATTGGGTGAAGAGGCTGTAAAGAGGTTGCATGATGATCAACAAGCTGAAATGGCAAGATTTCATGAGATCAAAGTAAGAGAAGTAGAGCTTGCAGCTGCTAGAGCTAAACAGGTTAGGATGGAGATGGATGCACAAGTTGAATCTGTTTCACTTGATCAATCTTTTGCTGCGGATTATGCTGAAGTTCCACTAGTTTCTCCATCAGTGGAAACACATGAATCAGAGGATGTATCTGCTGCAGATGTAAATACTGAAGAACTTTATTCTCCACATGATGCTATATACATTCCTGGTAGAAGGGCCAAAAGAATGGCTAGAATGAAGGTTTCACACCCTCCTCCAGGGCATAGGGTAGTAGATGTAAATGCTGCTGATTCTTCTTTTATCAAAGAAGAATCTCCTGATGATTGGCCAGAGAGTTTTAGGGATGTTTTGGTTAGATGGGAGCTGTCTAGTAATGGACAAATCAATACTATTTATAGGCTTGATAAAACATCTCTGTCATTCACATTTCTACAAGAAATTTTACATCTTGTGGATCATCAGGACTTAGTCACTCTATATGAGCTGGTTACCAAGCATTATGCTACTCATACTCTTGAAGGTGTAGAGTTGTTTCTTTTGGGGGATCTTCAAGTGCTTATGGATTCTACTTCACCAACTGGTTCTGGGTATGGAGTGTGGAAGAACAATCAGAGGTGGAAAGTACAAAGTTGGAAATTTTATCCTCTTCCTTATGTTCATGTCTTGGAGACTACATCTGGAATAAGGGTAATAATGTTCATTGAGAAGAATTATCCTCTGACTGTGCCTCTCATGGAGAAAATGCTTCAATATAAGTTGGAGATTCCTCCTGATCCAGTTGGAAATGCTAGATTGTTTGCTGAATCTTTGGTTCGTTTATTCAAAGTCAGGATCAGGGTTCCTAGAGCTGCTTGATGGTATTTTGTTGTATATTTCTTCATTTCTTATTAGTAAAAAAAAGAAAAAAAAACTAACAGATTTGTATAGTATTTTGTATGTTGTATGCAGGTTTGGTGTTGGTTATTTCCACACTTTCTCTAGTTATCAACTTACCTGATGTTGACTATTCCTTTAAAAAGTTGGCTAGTCCAAAGGGTACAGCTTTGGTAAAGACAAGTCAAATCTGTTGATAGCTGTAATAGTTTGCTAAAAACTATTGGGTATTCAACTCACCCATGCTTAACAGCTGAGAGTTGAATGGTTGTCAATTGACCATGGATTTTTCCTTATGGAATCCCAATAATTGACTAGCCTACAAGTGTATGGCTTGTGGTAAAGGCAGTGGAAAACCATATTTGGTATTCAATTTCCAAGGTGATTTACTTACCAGAATAATTGACTAGTCCTGAGCAAACGGCTACAGGTAAAGACAACTCAAATCCATTTATAGCTGATGATTTGCTAAAAATCATATAGTCATCAGTGTACCATAGTTTTCGAACTAAAACATTTGGCTACTCCAGTAGTGATGGCTATTAGTAAAGAGATATCAAATCCATTATTTTCAATGATTCACCTCTCACAGGAGTTAACACACCTGGATGTGATGAGAATAGTATGAAACTAATCTGTTTTGATGTACATTTGGTCATTTGTTGCTGCAAAGAATGGTGTTTTCAAGTTTTTGCTGATCATAGAGATCCTGCTGATGAAGATTCTTTGCTGATAATGTTCGATTTCAATCCTCTTGGTTTGTGACTTTAAAAGATCTATCAAGAATCTTGAACTTAACCATGTCAAATTCAAGATTAGGGGAGGATTGTTGGGAATTATGCTAAACAAAGAATTCTGCTGAAGATACTGCTGATGGTTCCTACTGAAGAGTTGGTTCCTGCTGAAGCAGTATATCTGCTGAAGGATAGATTCCGCGTATTATGTTTCTGCGGATATAGATGTTACGTATAGTTTGTTATTTAGTTAGGATATGCATGAGTTTTATTAGGAAGTGATAATGCATATCTTTTTAAGTTTATAAAAGATACGTTTCTTGTGAAACGGTTTAGGGTTCCTTGTCTATAAAAGGAGCACATGATTATGTATTAGACACGCGTTTGAAAAACAAGTTTTTAGTATTTTAAAAAGATCCATAGAGGATCAAGTATTCTTAGTAATCATTGTTCATACTTGTGTTTATTTTCCGCTACAGAATACAAGTTATAGAGACTTTCTATTAGAGTGTTTGTGACTACATAAACATTACTAACGATCCACGAGTGCTCAAAGATCTATCAAGGTCTAAGGTTTAACATCCTCCTATCCCCATAGGTCTGTCTTCGTGTTCTGTCTTCAAGCTCACCTCATAGATAATGAGGATTGAACTTATCCATTAGTTTTAGGATAGAAAACAAACCATCACCCTATCTTGCCCAGAGTATGTTGATACTCTCCTTCCTCCGAATATCATCTTATGACTATCTAAATATTTCATTGGAAATATTAAAGTCATCTCGAACTGTCAATAATCTCTTGTCAAATCCCGTTGGATTTATCCCTCTATCTCGTCAAGAGTGTGTTGATACTCTCTTTCTTCCGAATCGTGTCTTTTGACTACTTGAATATTTCACTGGAAATATTGTAGTCATCTCGTGCGTCTCGTCTCATGACTCTTTAAATATTTCACTGGAAATATTGAATCGTTCTTTACATCCCTTGTATAACCACTTAAATATTTCACTGGAAATATTAAGTCATCCTTTATATCGCTCTAATGACTACCTATATATTTCCTCGGAAATATAAAAGTCATCTCTTCTCGTCTAATACTACCGTTCATCTCGTAAAAAGAATTTATTAGGTATAAATTCTCTCCTCGTGTCGAAAAGTCTCACTAATCTATCTTCTGATTCCTTAGCCTTTTACCCTTCACTTCCGCATGGTACTAAACACACCATATGTTTGGTTACCTTCATATCCATCATCTTCTCAACTTATCTACACTTTTCAATCTTCGTTTTACACTACCAATGCTTCCGCATCCCACTCATCTTCCTCACACCTCAAGCGAAGAACCGCTAGGATAAGTTAAGATAACCCTTTTTCATCAACATAGATAATCCCACTAGAACCTTATCACTAACCTTGCAACTTTTGAAGATTTTATCTTCTTAACCCTTAGGATAGCTCTACATGATCACATGCCTCATCATATGAATGTTCTTTGAATATTCACAATGATTGTGAAGAGCTACATGGCTTAAAAGGTGAAGTTTATTGTATGCTATCCACTACTAGTCATGATGTTACTAAGCTCATCGCTTCCGTCAATGTTTGTTTTCATCTTTATTTTTTTTATATATCTTGTCCAGATGGTCATAGATTAAGGGGGAGCAAAAACACACTCATATAGTCTTTCAATAAACACTCTTAAGAACACACAATTGTAGTTCTTATTCCATAGAAAACTTCCCTTTAGCTGCCCAAAACTAGGCTGCACAAGAAAATTCGTGACTTCCAGGTCACGGTACCGTTAAATAGGCCATAGTACCATTAAATTTAATGGTACCGTGCGGCATTTAGTGGTACCGTGCTCCTGGTTGACGAATTTTCATTGTTTCCTTTAGATCCCTACATCCCTAACCTCAAACCTGCAAAATTTTGCAAACTCACATACACCCTAAGATTCCCTCACTACAACATAGGACACTACCACAAACTTTTATTCGAATCCCACAACTCTTACCTATATAAGGCCTCACCATTGCAAGCTTATCATGCATCTCATCTTCAAACATCACATTAACATCATCATACTCAACCCTTATAACTAAACTTCACTCTTGACAGTGATAGTTAGTCCAAAAACCTTCAACCCATCGATCATTACACTCAAACTTTAAAACTATTCCTCACTTTGGATAAGTGACAGTTAGTTCAAAAACCTTTAATCCTCATAATTACACGAAACCCTTCATGCACCAAATTATCTCTAACACACAACTAGGATCATCCAAACTAGTAATCTAGAACTTCGTTACCGCAACCCCGTTAGAGATCTCCACCAACAATCCTGTTAGGATCACATGCACATTTTCTTTTTCTCTTTTGAAATATATCATGCATCTCATTGTCAGTGAAAACGAATCTAAACCATCTTTCCCCACCTTTCTTTCAAGGTCAAAACCAACACTTTCCCATCTTATGGAATCATTTCCATTCGCATCTAGGTGAATATCGTTCTCATTTTCATTTTTTTATCTTCTATCGAGTCTACTTTATGGCACTGATGTATTTAGAATATGTCTTATCAACAAACCATCCTTAACACCAATCATCTTAGGTAGATTATTATGTCGTTCAAAAGGTTTGTTAGAATTTGCCTTCCCAATGACAACTTGAAAGAAGTCATTTTGTGTGTCAGTCAACTAACGAATCTCGTTCTTGTTAGTGTGATTGATTGAACAATTACACCTTAGGTTGTTGGTCGGGTTGTGACACTCAAGTGTCTTTGAATTGCAATATGCATTCATCTTTTTGTGTCGCTCAACTCTCTTGGGATTTCTTTTAGGTTGTATCACTCACATAGTTTAACCATTGCATGTTTTGCTATATGTATTCTATCCCTATATTGTTGATCCTATGCTCTTATATATTATGTTGCGTGAAGCTAACCCTTGATGTAGGAAAAGTCTTTTATAAGAAGTTGATCCATGGATCCATTAGATACTAAGGTAAATAAACAAGGGGATTCAATCACCATAGGGGAGCATTGAGCTAGGGGGCTCGGGGATATTTGAATAGATAGCTCATAGTCGCCTTCACAAGTGGTGATAGAAGACTTCACTGTGATGATGCAAGCTCGCCTTTCTGGGGAGAAAGGATAGTAGTGCAATAAGCGGGAGTAGGGAATGGATTCAAGGGAGAGCTCAAACCAACTACCTTTTTGCTTCAACAAAAGGGGGAGAAGGGAGTGTAAACAGGTAACCTTTACATTTTACTGTGTGTTACGGTTTACATATTTGTTATCATCAAAAAGGGAGAGATTGTTAGTGCAAGTATTACGATATTTAAACTAAACGGTTTCTTCGGTTTTAATGATGACAAACATGTAACTTGTAATGCAGAACGTAAAATGCGCAAGTTACTTGTAAACATATATCATCAATGCTTACTTACATCAACACCTCCCGACGTCTCAAGCATGCTTTAACAAAGTCGTAGATTTCTATCCCGACGTAAATCACTCAAGGTATGGAAAAACAAATCTACTACTTGACAAATGATCAAAGGATTATATTTTTCTAAACTTCACATTTTTAATGTGACAAAACATTTTTTCAAAAATAGATTTTACAAATTATTTTTGAATTATAAAAAAATGTTTTATTTGGGAAAATCTTTTCAAAAATCCTAACAACTATATTTTTACCTAAATCTGCTCCAAACTCCCCTAAATAAACTTTCACCACTAAAGACAAAAATTGGAGCATTTTTTTCTGGCACGGTACCACTAAATTTAGTAGTACCATGTGACAATTAGTGGTGCCGTCCTCCTGTAACGGTCAAATTTCTCTTTGCCTATAAATAGGGAACATTTTACACTTCCAACTTGATTTTTCCAGCCACTTTTCTCTGGATTAATCCCTTCTTAGTTAGATCACTTTCTTAGAGTGATCCAATCATCCATTCAAGTGATCACCTTCATTCCTCTTCTAGTCCAAGAGAAGATACAAAGTGTTAGAGTCATTGAGTAGTGCACTTGCATTACTAGTTGTATCTTGATATACATCAAGCAGTCATTACCTTTTGTTTAGTGTTGTAAGTGTGGATCATTGTGATCTTGTTGAGATCTTGGAAATCTCTTATAGCTAGTGAGCTTGTGTGTTGATCAAGTGGATCAAGGGTAGATCGTGTAGGTTGTGTTGATTGTGTGATTTGTGAAGATCGGGTAGATTGTGAGTAGATCGAGTGTAGATCATGTGGATCTTGAAACTTGTGTGATTTTTGAGGATCGGGTAGATCGTGGTAGATTGGTACTAGCTAAGATTAGTACTCGATATTTAGCTTAGTGTCGGAAAATAATGTAAGCGACGTTATATGGTTTTCTCCGCCGAGAATGGAGCTTGTTGATTAGTGAAGTAACTCTCGAGTTGGGTACTCGGGGAGTGGAGTAAGGATAAGAGGAGCTTCGTGACCGAACCACTTTAAATCGCCGTGTCCGGGTTTGCGTTTTCTTTACTCATCTCTTTACTTTTCATCTTTGCATTTACCGCCTTATATTTATATTTGCATTGCATTTATATTTGTATGGTTAGTTGCTTATATCATGTTGACTATGTTTATGGCATGACAAGATTCGTGTGTTATGTTTTTGTTGTGATCTAGTTGATAATATCTCTAGTTGTTTTAGATATATAATTAAGACTTTCCATATTGCGTCACACTTGATCGGGTGTTTGATACAAAAGATTTAAGATTTTAAATAGAAACGGATTCACCCCCTCTACGGTTTCCACACCTTTGAATGTAAAAATACCATGTATGATTGGGTACAAGTACATTGATCAAGCTTAAATTGACTATGAATCCCCAATCAAGGTGATGTCCTCGAGTGTTTATAACGATATAATGAATGCACAATTTGTTCCTATGAGAGATCCCAAATACCCCGACAGAGTTTGTAACTTTGTTAGGAGAATTAAAGGTGTGCATATCTTTGTTGGAAGTTTTACCTATGTCGTTGACTTCATGATTTTAGAGGATTTGGAAAGTGTTATAGACTGCCGGTTATCTCATGTTGTACTAGGTAAGCCGTTTGTCAAGGATTCCAAGTTAGTATACGATAAGCTAGTAGGCACGGTTCAATTTTCAACCGAAAATGATAAAATAACATATAGGATGCCTAATAGGTTGATGGAGTTTCATTACATGCCTTAATTAGACAAAGATAATATCAGTGCATTTGAGGATATTAACAAGGAGTATAGGAAAAATGGCATGGATTATGTACGGGAAAAAAAGAGCCTTTTTTATAAGAACTGTCTAAGCCTTGGAGCTAAGTACAAAGTCGATTGGGAAATTGTTAAGAAGATTAGAGAGGCGATCGAGAGAAAGGATAAGAAAATGTAGGGCGTGACTTTGAGTCTAGCTACAAGACTCGTAAATAAAGAAAAGCGCTTCTTGGGAGGCAACCCAAGCTCTATTTTATTTTGCTTGTTTGTTTGCTTATTTGTTTTTATTTGTTTCCGCATGTATTCTTCATTCATATTGTGTATTGTTCATATCTCAAATAAATTTGTAAAAATTCTTTATTTTGTTTTTAACCTCGTCTTAGTTACATATAAAGGTATTTTACAAAAGATAAGTGTAAAGGAAGCTCATACTTGTTTTAAAGAACGGATTAAAAATGAACAATAACAATAAGATATGAACATGTATATTAGTATTTTTTTGAGTCAAATGCTTGTATCGAGTCACAATGAATGTTTTGAAGGGATTCCAGGTCTTAAAATGTGGATTTTTCTCGAAATTTTCTGGAAACAAAATATAAAAATTCTGTCAGGTGCATTCTGACGACGTCAGATTTTATTTTCTGAAAATTTTTCCAGATTTTGTTTTTCTGCCGGAATCGTAAAGTTTCATAAAATCTTAAATTTTAAACTCCAGGAATCTGCAAACATTTATTTTGTAAGCATTATATCTTTACTTGTTTTCTAGGATTTACTTTTATATAGAGTTTACCGCCGATTTTACGCGAGGTTTCATGTTTGTTTTCTTTGCTATTTAACAAGTTATATTGGACAAGAAGATGAATATATTCCAGGAGTGAAGCTTTACATGCACATTTTCTTGGAGGAAGATCTAACCAAGTTACCATATTTTCCATACCGAGTGAATCAGGGGAGTATTAGTTCTTTTTCATTTATCTTTACTTTACATCTTTTAATTGAACATTGGGGACAATGTTCGACTTAAGTGTAAGGGGGTAAATTGAGATACCTCAGAAACTACAACTTCACTTGATTTTACTTTTGTTTAATAGTAAATGTGTAATAAAACTGAAAGAAATACATTTTAGGGTAATTTTAGCACCAAATCTAAATTTTTTTGCAATATATAGGAGTAATACTTTAGTTTTAATAAGCGTCTAATGGATATGAGTTATATGACTAGCAGAAAAACCATACCATTCAAAAATTTCCACCCCAAATATGTGAGGATCGCTTTTAGATTATTAGGAAAAAGTATTTATCTTTAGTGCTTGTGAGTGTACCGGTAGTATTTAGATTCTAGAGCTTGCGTTAGCGATGCATTCCGAGACCGCTAGTGAGACTACATTTGTATAGTTAGGATTTACTATATGATAAGAGGCATTAGGATAACCCTTGTTTTAAACCTATATTATAATTACATTGACTTTATTGGTCAAGTAATTCTCCCACACCTTTGCGATGTACTCATTTTTAGTACATGATACCCCTAGTATAACCCTCAGACCCTATCTTTTTCATTTCTAACTTTAATCATCTTACTTAGAGGAAGAATTTGTTTACAATCCACCCCCAACTGTACGCCCAAATCGCCTTAGCCTTCTTTGTATGCATTCATCTTTAGTGCATTATTGTTACATGTTTAAACCCTTAGTTAGTTGCCAAATTAATTACATGGTTGCTAAATCGAGTCATATCTTGTACATATTTTTTTGGGATGATTGGGACTCATGGGTAAAGTACTAGTGTAATGGAGTAATGGGGAAGAAGATCATTTATTACCCCCCCATATATGCGTTAATGTTTTAAATTACTCCAAGTGTTTCGATTATCTTGATTCGAGTCTTTATTTTTAATTATGTAAAAGTTCAAGTGTAAGGGGAGAAAACAAGCTCTCTTTGATGTATTATTTTGGATGGTAGGGAAAGAGTGTATGAAAAATAAATCAAAAAAACAAGAAAAATGAAAAAAAAAAAAAAAGAGAAAAAGAAAAGTAGAAAAAAATACGGACTACCATCCCGTTTCTTTTATATTTATGGTAGTCATAGTTAGCTTTAATTGAGTCGAGTCTTGGCTTAGCAACACCGCATTGTGCATGTAATTGACCAAGATAATTGATTTGCCACCAGTAAAATATCCATTATCCAACAAATCGTATTTTTCCATACCCCTACACCTAACGTTATAACCCTCTGAAAGACCTCTTTGATAGTTTATCCTAGGTGCTTACGCCAAAGCGTTGGAGGTTTTTTATCCTTTCCCAAGCCTATGGTAATCTATGTGCTATGACAGGTAGTGAGAGATATCTTTTCCATTTCCATTTGTGATATATAAATTTATAATACCCGAGAGATGAGAGTATCTAAACACTATATGTGAGGTGCTAGTATATAATTTCCGTGCTTGTTTTGACTAAGGTGGAATGATCATTTGTTGTAATTACTTTTATATTAATCTTAAATGACCCATAACTTGTATTTTGATTGGTATAAAAGCTCATTTGCTTGAGGACAAGCAAATCCCAAGTGTAAGGGTATTTGATAAGGATTTATTTGATACGCTTTTAGGTGGTCATTTAAGCCCTAAACCGTGTTTTTATGGTCAAATATTACCTTAAATTGTTTCTTTTGTTATTTTAGGTACTTGGGACATGAATTCTGGAAAAAGGAGCATTTTGGAGCTTTTTGAACGTTTTTATGCTCAAGAATGAAGAAAACAAGAAAACCAAGAAAAGTCTTGAATTAACACCGGACGGCGTCATGCTTTGGAGCTGACGCCGTCGCCTTATGAAGTGATGTGATGGATTTTTACACTAGGCGCCCCAAAAAAGAATTTGGAAATTACTATGGGACGGCGTCAGGCACAAAAAGTGCAAGGCCGCCTGTCTTTGTGCTATAATGAGGCGGCCCAGAAGTATTATAAAGGGACGGCATCAGAGGTCTCTTGGGCGATACGAAACCCTAAGACATGGTGAGTTGATGGCGTCAGGATCTACAATCCGACACCGTCAGAGTTGTAAATCTATATATAGTTTTGGTATTTTTCATTCATAAAAGGTGGAACTTTGTGTACAAACACTAGTCCGACTTTTGCAGTAAATTTAGGGGTTCAAACCCTCTTTTCTTCCATGTTCAATTAAAGATAATTTCTTCCTTTAATCATTCAATATGTCTATTTTTTTGATTAATTTTTTGTCTTTTCTTTACATTAACATGCTAGCTTAGATTTCCTAGTGTTTGCTTTTAGATCTAATGAAACCTAGTTATTAATTATTGATTGTTTATTTGTTATTGATTGTTTGTTGATTGACTAGCATTAGGCTTAAGAAAACTAGCTAATCTCCTATACGGTAACAAGCTTGAACGTCATAAGAAATGTAATCGGATCTGTACTACAGTTTTATTGGTTGTATTTAATGCATGAGTAACTATTAATGAGGCTATGATAGGATACTAAACTTGTCATCATAAGAAGAGATAGAAGCTCATAGGGTTGGGGAAGGACGTACACGCCCCCATGAATGGTATTAAGAAATACAATCCTTCATCCAAACAATTGTGACAAATCAATGAATCAATAAGAGATGACTAGGGAGTAGTGAAATCTAAGTAAACACATTTTTCTCTCATAAGTAGTCCACCACATTTATTTTCTTGTTATTTTATTTTATTTTGTTTATTATTTGTTTCTGGGTTAGTTGACAGGCAACTAATTTCGCCTAATCTTCCAATACCCGATATTTTAATTGCTTTTATAAAAATATAAAAATACAAAAAGAATCATCACTTACCTCTAGACCCAGTTGACATAGTTTTCAATCCTAAGAATACTATTCCCCTAGAAAACTATCAATCCCCCGGTAATTGCCACTTACTATACTACACCGGTCAGGTACACTGCCTGGAGGATTGCAAGCTTCTCAAGATCTCTTGAGAATTAAAAATTTTACGAGTTTGTAATCCTGCATCAGGTACATCCATGTTACAGGTATTAACCCATTAATTCATTTACATTTCCTCTATTCACATTATTAATGCATTTCCATTTTATAGGCTGGAAACATGGAAGAAAGCTTACTCAAACCTGATCAAACCTACCAGATGTCCAGTGCATTCCTAAGTGTATTGTACCAACTACTCTGCTACCACCAACTCATCACCGACAAATTGGAAGACCAAGAACGGAAAGGAGGAAGTCTAGGGCAGAGAAAGATTTGGTGCATATGTTCAAGAATGGCAAGCTTACTAGGAATCTCAGGACTGTCACATGTGACAAATGTGGAACCAGAGGTCACAACTCAAGGACTTGCACTGGACCAAGAAAATCAAAGTCAAAGGGAGTTGGTAAGAAGAGGAAATAAAGAAGTGTTGCTAGTGATGTACCTGATGCTGATAACTCTGCAAGTAGATCAACACCTGCTGATAAAGGTAAGGGAATTGCAGTTGATGATGGAAAGAAGAAGAAAGGTCCACCAAGGAAGAAAGTTATTGTTCTTGGTTGATACTTGTTTATGTTTGATGTTTAAGTGAACCTGTGTTTGGATTATGACTACTTATTTGTATTTTGGACATGCTGTCTTAGGATTATGACTTTGGATGATCATGGCTTGTATTTGGATATGTCAGTTAGTTTATTTTGGATGGTCATGGCTTGTATGCCTTGATCATTAACTTAACTACTTAATGATATTTGCAGTTTAGAATGTGAGGAATGGTTCAATTTATTTGCTACTTGGTTTTGTATTTTCAGTTTAGTATGTGTGTGTTAGGAATACGAATATTCCTATAAAAGACTCGGTCACCTAAATGATGTAATAGCATTATGATAGCTCGTAGTTAGTTTATTAGTTTAGTTTAGGTAACATCGTGGAAGAAGGACGGGTCTTTACCCACTGTATGCCTGATCCACAGCCCAGGTGTGGGCGTTTTTATATTTTTGTAGGAACCTATAAATACCCCTCTCCACATGTGGAGAGGGTTGGTTCTTTCATTTCCACTAATCTAATATTACATTTTCTCTCATCTCTTTCTCTCTCTAGAAACACCCAACTCACTTTCTCTCTCTAAACTCTCTTCTTATTCATCTTTCTTGAATCAATCCAACCACTAAACCATACATGTTACAATCAATGTTGCAAAAATCGTGAATCGGTACTGAGGCGGTCGGGGGGCGATTAGCGATTTTTTACCGATTAATCGGCCAATTTTTGTGACTCGGCCGATTAATCGGCCGATTTCCGTGTAATTCTCTCCAAGGTCGCAGACCGATTAGCGATTACTCGCCGATTAATCGGCCGATTCGGCCGATTTTTGCAACACTGGTTACAATTATGAATATATTACAATTGGTATCAAGAGCCAAGGTTTCATCCTAGGATTGTTGGTGCTCAAATTTATGGCTTGGCTTAGTGGTTCATTGTTTTGGTTCGAAATGTTTTTTCAAGAAATCACCTCGAATTGATTTTTGTTTGTGGTGTTGTTGATGATTTGGTGGTATTGTTGTGTTTTGAGGTGTTAGTAATACTTAATTTTTCACTTGGGTTGGTTGAATTAGTTGTTAGGTTGATGTTTGATGTGATTTAGTGCAAGTTTCTTGGTTGAGATTAGTTTGTTTCTTGGTTGAGATTAACTCAAAAGCGGGAAAAAGACAAACTGACAAGATAGTGACTTTTTTGTATTTTTGTGTTTCTTGGTTGAGATTAGCTTGTTTCTTGGTTGAGATTAACTCAAAAGTGGGAAAAAGACAAACTGGCAAGATAGTGACTTTCTTGTATTTTTGTGGTTAGAGGTTAGCTCAAAGTTTGTGGTTAGCTCAAGTTTGTGGTTAGCTCACGTTTTTGGTTAGCTCAAGTTTGCGGTTAGTTCAAGTTTGCAGTTAGCTCAAGTTTGTGGTTAGCTCAAGTTTGCGGTTAGTTCAAGTTTATGGTTAGCTCAAGTTTGTGGTTAGCTCAAGTTTGTGGTTAGTTCAAGTTTGCGGTTAGCTCAAGTTTGTGGTTAGCTCAAGTTTGTGGTTAGTTCAAGTTTGCGGTTAGCTCAAGTTTGTGGTTAGCTCAAGTTTGTGGTTAGTTCAAGTTTGCGGTTAGCTCAAGTTTGAGATTACCTCCAGTTTGAGTTTACCTTCAGATTGAGATTACCTCCAGTTTGAGTTTACCTTCAGATTGAGATTACCTCCAGTTTGAGTTTACCTTCAGATTAAGATTACATCTAGTTTGAGTTTACCATCAGATTGAGATTACCTCCAGTTTGAGTTTACCTTCAGATTCCGATTACTTCTTCTTGATTTTGTAAAATCCCGCGAAAGAATCCATTTCTCGGTTTAAATCATAGAAGTGTAAAATCCCGTGCACGTCCACATCATGTCAAATTCTTCAGACTCAGTCATACCTGAGATACTTAAATTGTACAACATGATCGATGTACATAAGACTTCCAACCCTTCACAATAAATTAACGTGTTTGAGTCTGATAATGCTAAAATGGAATCTCCGTGCTCGAAGTCTCAACAGAATGAACTCCATCAGCCACTTAAATTGCTCGATAATGCAAAGGACAGTTGCATTGAATGTTTTCAACTACTTCACTCACATCTTAAGGTTCTATTTGAACGACTTGGATACTTAACTGGATACGAACGTGCATTCGCGCACGAACGTGCCTTCACATCACTCTTTGGTCAAGATGTTCAGACCTTCACTGTCAAAATTACTCAGTATTTAGACCAACTTGAACAACAACTTGACAAAGGAAATTTTTCTGAAGGAAGATCCATGGCTGCCTTGTGTGTGATTAACAACCAACTCCAAGTGTTCATTGATTCACAATACACTGAGAATCAAATGATTAATAAGTATTTTCCTAATTACACTGGAATTGAAGTTAATGCGTTCAGAGAAACACTAAACAAATGCATGAGTAATGTTGTGAAGTACCCTGATGAAAGAGCACTACACAAACGAAAGTGTGACATCATGATGAATGACAGTCGGATGCAATTAAGAGATATCAATATTGATTCGGGTAACTCATCAGATGTTGGATCAGTTGACACTAAGTGCAGAGGAACAAAGACAGAGAAGCTTAAACCATACAACAGTTCAGCAACCCGATAATGAACAGGTGTCATGTGCTGAGGTACCCTTAACTGTTCAACAATATACATCTGCTAACATACTTAAACAAACTGATCAGGATGTTGAACGTGATGATTCTTCAAGTTCTTTGTTTATGGCAGAGTCCTTTAAGTCAAATGATATGGTTGATAAACATGTTTTTGATGAACTTTCAAATAGATTTTTACAACTTGAGAAACATTGTATTTCACTTGAAATATCAATTCAACAAAAGGAAGAAAGTCTTCAAATTTACAAACCATGTAAGAATACGGAATTCCCTGAATTTCGTGAATTTTTTGAAATAAATGATTTGAAAGCTCGACTACAAAACAAAAACTTAACGATCAATAATTTGAAAACTCGAATCAACATGCATGAGAAAAGTAATGAAGCCAAAGTTAAACATGACATTAATGTTATGGAAACAAAAATCATTGAATTGGAATGTAATATGGCTAAATTGCTTACGGAAAATGAGTCTTTGAAAGTTCAGTGTAAAGACCTATGTGACTCAATCAAAGTAACAAAAACTAAGACTGTAGAGCAGACAACCTCTTTGATTGCTAAAAATGATGAACTCAAAGCTCAACTTCAGGAAAAGGGTTTTGCAATTGTGACATTAAGAAATGATTTAAGAAAATTAACTGGAAACAGTGTGAACACTAAGTTTGCAAAACCATCAATCTTGGGAAAACCACCTTCACAACCTCTTAGCAAACAAAGTGTTATTAGGCAACCGACTGCGTTTAGATCTGAATGACCAAAATTTTCAAAATTGCGGTTAGACATAAAAACAGTGTTCAGAATCACAACCTAGAGGATACTAAGATAACCACACATGAAAAGACTAGGATTTCGCCTGTTTCCAAGAGTAGTTATGTATCGATTAAATTGATTCCTGTTGAAGATCACTCTAAGAATCCTAGATCCTTTTCTGAATCTAAACACTTTGTTTGCTCAACTTGTCTGAAATGTGTTTTTGAGGCAAATCATGATAATTGTGTTACTAAATTCCTGAAGGAAGTGAATTCTCATGCTAAGGTTCAATCCACTAAGACTAGAAACTACAACAAGCCCGTAGAATGAAATAGTTATACTTAGAAATCGGGTAGGCAGATTGTTATAGGACAAAGGTCTTCTCTCAAAACAACTTTCACATTACATGAGAAACCAAACACTCTTAGATCTTGCCTTAGGTGGATACCGACGGGTAGAATGTTTAAAATTGTTGGTCTTAGATGGATACCTACAAGAATGATGATCACTGATTGCAATACCAAGGTTGACAGTGGAACCCTAAATGATATAGATGCTGATATCACTAACCCAAATAAATGCAAACAAACTCTCAATGTCAGTGCAGGTAGTCTTTACTTAAGTGCAGGTACATCATTAAACCCTAGTAAGAAAAGACTTAGAGTTTGGCTGCCGAAAAGAACGATATCTCATCAATCAGGGGTTAAAGATACTTAACTTTGATGGACATCGACAAGATGTCTGAATACTTAAGTTCAGGCCTCGTTCTTCATCGACTATGACGTTTGAATAATTCAGTTCAAGCCTCGTTCCTCAATGTCATCATGGTGTCTGCTGATAACACTTCAGGCCCCGTTCATCAAAGAAAAGAAAAGTGTACGCTAGAGTGCGCTTTATCTTCTGAAGAAGTGTTATGCTCTTGCTTCTGACCATTCTCAACAACATGATTCATGCGTCCTCCATGTTCGTTCAGTTATCAAGTGGATCTACTCATCTTTGATCGAATTCGTATTCACTTGCTCATTCAAAAATGGCCAACTCCGTATGCAATTTTTGAGGGGGAGAAGGGTGAATGAACTACATGATTGAGTGTATTCTTATTCACATGCTTAATCAAAAATGGCAACCTCGTATGCAATTTTTGAGGGGGGGAAGTGTGAATAAAATACATGATTGATTGTATTATTATTCACTTGCTCAATCAAAAATGGCAAACCTGCAATTTTTGAGGAGGAGAAGTGTGAACAGTGGATCAACCTCTTATGCAATTTTTGAGGGGGGAGAAGTGTGAATAAACTGCATGTATTTCTAGTCACTTGTTCAATCAAAAAGCGCATCCTCATATGCAATATTTGAGGGGGAGAAGTGTGAATAAAATACATGTTGATTGATGCGTGAAATGACTCTCCTCTCCTCCTACACCTAATGTTCCACTAACTAAAGAAGACTTATTGTGACTACGGAGTTGATTGGGTATCACATATTTAAGATTGAAGTTGACTTTCACAAAGGCGTGTTCTTAGCTTATCTTGAAGTCGGGGTTGGTTGGATGAATGACTTTCAATGATAACTTGCTCGTGCTTGAGATTTAAGTTGAAGACTTGGTTTATCTAGTTACCAGCAGTCGAGGTGGATGGTTGAAGACCTGGTTAACTATCACTTTAAGGAGTTACGTTGTAGTACTCAGTGTCACACGCCGCTGTCGTTGTGGATAATCGCAAGAGGTGATAATGTCTCATGCTTTGGTTGGGTAGTGAGTACTTAGAGATTTGCTTGGAGCATAAATTCTCTACACCGTTCTTCCAACATTAGTTCAAGCTTAAGACACAATAGCGGGGAATTCTACTTCAGTTTCAAGTTTAGTATATCGGTTTTTCTCTATACGTGGTCATTTACTATTAGCCAGTGGAAGTGAAAAGAGGTTTACTTAGGGGTTGATCTACAGTGAATTGTTGAAGAGAATTGCCATCGACATCTACTCATGGGGTATTGATTTGTATATTGCCTCCAGTTGTCATGTTTATGTACACATAATTATGATGATTCCAAGTGATCGTCATCATCATGGAGGGAGAAATGTGTACATCGGGGTTTTTATCGAAGAACTGGAAGCATTCTAAGTGGGTTGAAAATGTCGACGTAACATTCCCTAAACAAACCCGTGAAGAAGCTACAGATTATCAGTCTATGATCCACTTTACGTTGTGGATGAAGAGACTGAAGACATTTTGGGCAGAGTTGAGAGATAATTCTTCAACAAGCATCAAGGTTATATCAAACAGGTCGTCAGTTTGGGAGGAAGCAAGTTTATTAATGGGCTTACTAATTGGGAGGGAGTAATAACCCAATTAGTGAGTGTTTCTATAGCAGTTGATTCTCACCAGATCCATTTAAGTCAAAGGTTGTTTTTCTCACAAGATTTCAAGTACGTGTGCATAAAATGTGTTGCTGATTCTGAGGTATCAAAACCAGCAAGGGGGAAGGAGACATACATCTAAATGCATAATGAGTACATGTGATGAACTTAATACTTCATCTTAATTGAAGTTATGCCGGGAAGACAAATGTCACAACCGCAGAGATAATCAGTATCTTAACTCGTGGCTTTTGGTGTATCATTCCAACTATGTGGGGGAAATGGTCTCTTGATACTTATGGTAGGCATTACTTCAACTTCCAGTGGGAAGAAATACGAGAAGAACAATTGGAGCGTGAGATGATATTGCTTATCGACATCTTCATATGAGTTGATATGAGTTATGGTAAAGTGCTTCTGGTTAATGCTTCATGTACATAATGTTATGCTGATTCCGATGAGATCGCAACCATCAGGGGAGAGATTTGTGTACATCAAGGATGCGCAACAGGTTCACGTGATCGGGCTTAATCATATATTCCTGGAAGTGATATCCGCAGAGATGATCAGTGCTTTAACATGTTACTTTGGTGTCATTGTTTCTTCTTGTGTTGGATAAATGCGTACAATATGGATTGAGTTGGTATGTGTAAGATAACTGGAAAGCATTTAGTGAAATGAAGATGTTGATATCTTATTCCCCTGAATAGACAACTGCTCCAAACTGCAAAGTAATGTGTACATTGGGGACGTACAACAGGGTCATGTGATTGGGCTTCATCATACATTCCGGGATTGATAACCGCAGAGATGATCCGTGGTTCACCCTGTTACTTCGGTGTTATCGTTTTCTTCGGGTTTCTGAGCTTCATCCAATGAGACTTTTTGTGTCACTTCAACGTCCTAGGGGAAGTGGTCTCAAGTAGGTGATTGTCGGTTTGGGGGGAAGCTACCAAAGCTTCACATTGAGGAGGCAATAATACTTTCATAAATTTGGTGGGTGTCTAGCGATTAACTCAGTTGTGAGATTCTAGTGATTTGTTAACTACTTGTGTTTGGTGAATTGTTGTGACTTAAGTCGTTTCGATTAGTCTGATTGTAATTTGACGTTGTGAGTTAATCTTTACGACTTGACTTATTATGATCGGATATATTGTAACTTGACTTGTCGCGACTTGACACTTAATGCTAATTGTCACTTATCCTAGATCTCTCTCTAAGTCTAACTCGCATATTACATCTTTCGGTTTCTTTTGTTGACTTTAGTTAAATCCCGGGAGAGAATCGATCTCTCGGTTTAAGTTACAAGAGTTGTAAAATCCCGTTTAAGATTATATCATGGCAACTACCACTTCAGACGACTATTCAGGTGCCTCGAATGCTTTGGTGGTGAAAGTTTAAGAGATGTTGACTACTGATTTCTACAACGAGCTGAACGATACTATCATTCTGGTACTCATGTCAACATCTTCTTAAACTGATTAGTATCCTTTGTACATATCTTATACAAATACGTAAATAGATAAATATAAAACCTATAAAAACCATAAAAATCTGAAAAATTATAAAAAATCCAAAAATACTCTTCTTACGACATGTCTCTTGTGTAATCAATATTATGTACGTTTCTAGAAATGTCATTCAATAATGACACGGAATCATACATATGCTTGAGCAAGAGTTTTTCGGTTTCAAATAAAGTTTTTTTTCTAAAACATGTCGTCTCTCAAAATATTCTTCAAAAATTAATGGCTTGTAGTCAATTGTACTCAAAACTTGGTGGTACCATGAGATTTTGATTGAAAATCAATTTGTACTCAAAATTTTGACAAAATTTTTCACTCAATCAATGACATCACTTATTTAAGCTTTAGCATCCGTCATTGATTGAGGGGGAGAGTGATTTTTCGCAAAATTTTACGTATCATCAAAACTCTCCACACTTTGTACAAAAACCTGGCAACAATATACTTTGTGATGGTTATATGTCAGAATGAGAAATTTTTAAAGTGTTTTCATTAAAAACTTCGAATCTTTTGTAAACTCTTCAAATCTGACACATAACAACCTCCCTCACAAATTGAGGGGGAGCAAGAAAAAGTTCCTTTTATCAGAAAATATTAAAATTGACCGCATGTCTCTCCCAAAAGCTTTCTAACTTATTTAAATCAATTGAGATCCAAAATCTCAAAATATTTGAAATTTTTGATCGGGGGAGAGAATGTGATTTAAATATGAAATCTGATATTCAAACGTGGTCTTTTGGACTCAATAAATGTGCTCCCACATATGTGCTAAACTCTTTCGAATATCGATGCACATATTGAGGGGGAGCAAAAGGCGTTAGTGGAAGTTATACCAAAGACCGACCATTTATCTTTATGCATGGAGTTATAAGGTTGGTTAAGGTCAGGTATGAGATCCCATGATCCACCAGAACCGGAAGGGTCTTCCCAGGGACAATCCTCTAGATAGATTAGAAGTCCTTAGAAATGATTGAAAAAGGGAGTAAAGTGAGAAAGGGAAGAGTGCGGACTGAGATAGAGTTAGGACTGGAACAAACCCAACAAGGTTCTAGTGGTGAAGTCTCGGTAAGCACTGAAGGGGTTGAAGAATGAAAAAGAAATGTAATGAGAAAGGGTGAAAAGAAATAGCCCTCCATATTCAACCTTAGGGCAGAAACCGGGTTCAATTCATAAGCTACTAGCGGTTACTAAGGTAACACCGGTATTGAAGACAAGACGTCATGGACCCAGTGACGCACTGCACTAAACTTCCTAACCACTCAAGTTCTCTTAAAAGAGCTTGTTTCATTCTCATGGGGAACCCTGTGCAATGTATCGACCGCTCATTGTGAGCTATGTTGATACCTAAAACAGGAGACGCCTCCCCAGTCTCCAGGAGCGGATCAAAACGCACTATTGAGTCTAGAGCCATGAGATCATCCATAAATCTCGATAGGACACATTCCAAATATGCTTATTGTTTCACACAATGTGGAAAATAAGATAAAATATTTAGAGTCCTACGCATTATCCTTGTGGTATTGCTAGAACATCCGAGTGATTATGAAAATATTCACAATGAAGATGGAAATCCTTCTATAGCAAACATCTCTCAAGCTCTTGGTAGGTGACATGTGAGATCCATCTTGGATCAATGATCAAGTGACAACTGGAAAGCAACAATGGTGCAATTCAAATTTTGAATCAAACTTCTTTCAGGATATGGATTGACGGATACTTTTGCAAAAACCTTTCAATGTGCTCACAACTAATTTTCGAGCACATTGATTGTGTAAAACCTTTCAAACAAAAGTATTTTTGATGGAAATATGATTCTGTTGACATAAATAATGTCTTAAAACATTATTAGCATATTAACAATGTCTCTATGTTTTGATAATTACAAAGCATAAACTCATTAATCTAAAACTTATGACGTAAACAAGTTTTTAGTACTTAATATTTGTCTTTGCTTCCATATCACTTAAGGTATGAATAAACAAAGAGTTTATTGCATTTCATGATCAAAGGAAATTTTTCTAATCACTAGAATTTTTAAAAAATGTATTAAACATCTTATATATCTTTTACAAAATTACTTTTGGAATTAAAAGAATATGTTTAATTCATTATAAATATATGATTTCAAATTTCCAACCAAAAATGGCAAATTTTATCCAGAAAAATATTCCTCACTAAAAGACAAGCAAAACCAACGTTCTGAAGGGGCGGCCCCCTTATTCACTAAGGGGACCGACCACTAATTAAGGGGACCGACCACGCTCCAGAACAGTATTTTTCTCCCCTATAAATACTGGTTCATCCCTCAAAATTTTCTCACCTTTTGCACTTCTAAACTTTCTGATCTAGATCCACATTTCTATTCTCTTATCCTTTGATCATAAGTGTATAATTCTTTGTTTCAAAGTGATTCAAACTTCATCCTCTCAAGTGCAAGAGAAGAATACTTCTATCCCCCAAGACAAGAAGTATTACAACTTGTTGTGATCTCCACATCCAAGTTGTTGGTACATCATCAAGATTATTTACATTATTCTTTGTGAAGATTGTTGTGAATATTTGATTGTAGATAGTTGTGCTAGATATATAGATTGTGTGATTAGTTAGTAGCTTGGTGTGAAGAAGAAAAGTTAGGAATTATATTGGTGTGAAGAAGATAGGTGTGGAGTAGTTAGTTGTGAAGTAGATTGATTTGAAGAAGTTGTGTAGAAGTTGTGACTTAGGTGTGAAGAAGTTGTGGTGTGAAAATTGGTGTGTAAATTGGTGTGTAAGGTTTTCTTCGCCATAAGGGAGCTTGTTGATATAGTGAAGAAAATTCTCGAGTTAGGTGCTCGGGGAGTGGAGTAGGGCAAGGAAGGTGTCCTTGTAGCCGAACCACTATAAATCTCTTGTCTCGCGGTTCGATCTTTCCATCTCTTACTTATTTCATTACTTATCATTGTTATATATTACTTATTGATAGTTGTTTATATTGTGCAAGACTTGAGATCACATATTATTGAATCTAAGTTTTTAAAATCTAAGAAAACACTAAAACTATCTTTTACAACGAATTAAAAAGTGTAGGACCTTAGATATATCAACTTTTTCACAAATATAAGAGCTAGATGAAGTAAAGATGGTGACTTGATGCAATATATGTGTGGCTTTAATGAGAGAAAAAGAGTAATAAGATGAAGAGAACTTTTATTAAAAACACACACAATACACACACAAGCACACCTTACAAATGAGAGGTAAGGTGCCTTATATAGTTAGAGAGAAAGGCCTCATGGGCTTTCTAATGGACTTGGGCTTGGACTTGGTTTACATGAATTATATAACAAGGCTTATGAAACATAGCACATAACATATTAGCTTTCCAAGTCCAATGCCCAATGACTAAACTATTACTAGTCTTAACAAACGACACAAAGTTACAATATGAGAATGACCATCACTTCTATATAAATATTTTTAATGCTAACAATCTCCCCCTAAGGGGTGGTCATTCGAATGATGCTCCACGTGAGTGGGTCTTCCGTGTTCTTTGTCTTTAACTTTGTGTGTCGTTGTAGAATAGTCTTTAGTCTTTGTTCCTTTATGCTTTGTGATCTTTGATAACTGATTTTTCATCGTTCTTTGTTCCTTTGTGATGTGGAGTTATCTGCCTTTCGTCACTTCTGCGTCTGTGGTGGTTGTTTGCCATTCCAACATGCTCATACATCTTTGGACTTTGATATTCATATGCACGTAGTTCCCTTTCTTTCACTTTGATCTTTAGTCTTTATACTTTGTAGATTCTTCTTTTTGGCGTAGAATCTTTCTTTGAACTTTGTGTTGTATAGATCTTTGAGGGAGCTTTCTTTAACTTCTAGATGTATGTATGAGCATGTGGAATCTGTCGCCATGGAGATGAAGTGTCCCTGCATATAACCAGTTAGCAATAAAACATCCGGTACTTACAGATAAGAATTAGAGATCGTCAACAGCATAGTGTGAAGACTCCTTCTAACCCTTACCAAGGCCGTTCCCATGTCAGATACTCTCGAGAGAGCTTACGAGACCTACTTAGTAGCTCAATGACTGGGTGAGTCGCTGGGGATCACTCCACGACTGTAGACCGTTTGAAACCACCGCGAACACTAAGCGTAACCCATAAAGAATTACCGAAGTGACCTGCTGTCAGGGCTGCTTGATGTTGACCCTGGCAGGAATTTCCATTCAATCATTGAGAATCACGAAAGTGAATCCTCTCATAAATGTTCTGGCAGATTGCTAAGATCTACGTAGGACTCTAAAGTTTACATCTGGCGTCCTTAATGATGAACAACCAGTGTAGAAATATCATGTGTTCCTATGAGATCTTTTGATGAATCTCGGGGCTCTAGACTCGATAAGTGCACATTTGGTTTCCTATCCAGAGATTAGGGAGAGGTCTCCTGCTTCAATATCAACCATCTCTAAGAGACAGGTCGATAGATTACACCGGTTCCCCGTGAGAATGAAACAAGCTCTTTTAAGAGAACTTGAGTGGTTAAGAAGGTTTAGTGCAGTGCGTCACTGGGTCCATGACGTCTTAGTCTTCAATACCGGTGTCACCTTAGTAACAACCAGTAGCATATGAATTGTACCCGGTGTTTGCCCTAAGGTTGAACATTTGGAGGGCTATTTCTTTTCACCCTTTTTCATAACTTTTCTTTTTAATTCTTCAACCCCTTCTTTCTCGTTTCTCATTTTCTCCTTTTTTCAATCATACCTAAGGACTTCTAATTCTAATCTATTGGATTTGTCCTTGGGTAGATCCCTCCGGCTCTGGCGGATCATAGGACGGTTTTTCCTAACCTTAGTCACCTTATAACTCCATGACTATCCTATCATTGATCACATGCCATAAAACCTTTTGTGAAAAATCTCTCAAAGTGTTTATGATAATAAAACACATTTTGTTGACACTTCGAGAGTTTTGCATTTCTTTTGAAGGACTCCCCCTTCACATGTGCTCATGTAATTTTTAAGAAATTTGCACATGTGGGAGGAGTTTGCACATTTTGAATTGATCCACTTTCAGCGAACATGACCGATTCGAGACCCGCTTACATCACTAGTTAGACTAGCTTGAAATTATTACCCGTCCTGGTCAAGTCCAAAGGAAGTTTCTCGATACGGTACATTCTACTCAGACAAGTCCTATTCGAGACACGCTTACATCACTAGTTAGACTAGCTTGAAATTATTACCCGTCCAGGACAAGTCTTTTCGATTACTGACATTTTAAGCTTCGTCAATTCATTGGTACTTACTGAGTCGAGCTCTTCTGAGATTCAGCCACAATCTTTAAACATCTTTGATCACATTTTAATCATGTCTTCTCCCCCTCAAAAATAGCATATCGTGATATTTTTGATATCAACAGATTAAGAAAAAGCTTTTGGAGAGAAAGACAGATTCTGCATGAATTTGGAACATTTTTTCTTTTTATACTCCCCCTTAATGATAGCATATTTAAAATCAATTTTAAGGGTTTAGAAGGAGTTTTCTTGAGCACTAATTTTGAGAGATTTTGAGAAATCTTTTGAACAATCTTGAAAAAGTGCTCAAGAATTTTGTTTTGAAAACGAGTTTATGCTTGAAATCTTTTTCGTTTGTTTAGACTCGAACTTTTTGAAAAAGAGTTCGTCATTGAACGTACGAGTCCTTGATTTGAAAATAATCAGAAGTCATCATTGAAGTCCGGGTTTTGTACAGAAGTATACGAAAGCCATTGTGAAGAAACTTTTGAGAAACGACATGTTTTAGAAAAACATTTAAAAGAACTCCCGTTCAAGCATCTGTACATGTCCGTATCATTGTTGAATGACATTTCTAGAGACGTACAGAATATTGATTTATACGAGAGACATGTCGTGAGAAGAATATTTTTGGATTTTTTGATTTTATATTGTTTTTGTATTTTTTGAAATTTTATATTTTTGTATTTTGTTTTTGTTGGTTTTCAAATTTTGTATTTTGTTTTTGTTGGTTTTCAAATTTTGTATTTTGTTTTTTCAAAAATATTTACAGTGAAGCGATTTTGAAAACATTTTTCAAGAAGATTCGAGAAGACGTTCTAGCTCCTCAGGAGTTAGGCTTCGCATGCCAATTCGTCGAACTAAATAATCAAACCGTTCTTTTGGAAGGGCTTTAGTAAAAAGATCGGCGAGTTGGTAATCAGTCTTAACGAAAAATAATTCAACAGTACCCTCTTCCACGTGTTCTTTGATGAAATGGTAGCGGACTTTGATATGCTTCGTCTTAGAGTGATGTACGGGATTGCACGAGATGGCTATGGCACTTTTTGAGTCACAATACATAGGTATTCTGTCAAAAGTAAAGCCATAATCTGTGAGCTGTGTCCGCATCCAAAGAACTTGGGCACAACACGCAGATAGAGACACATACTCGGCTTCGGCGGTTGATAGTGCAGTACAATCCTGTTTCTTTGACGACCAACTTACTAGCTTTTCACCCAAAAATTGTGCTCCACCTGATGTACTTTTTGCTGTAACTTGATCACCAGCATGGTCTGCATCTGAAAATGCTGTTAGATTAAACCCCGAATCCTTCGGATACCAAAGTCCCATGTTAATGGTGCTTCGTAGGTACCGAAAGATCCGTTTAACCTCTTTGAGGTGAAGTTCGGTAGGCTTTGCCTGAAACCGTGCTAACAAGCAAACAGCAAATTGGATATCGGGTCGACTAGCAGTTAGGTACATGAGAGAACCGATCATGCTCCGATATTTTTTCGGATCGATGAGTTTCCCAAATAAATCAGCACCTATTTTTGGTGAAGTGACCATTGGTGTACCAACAGAATCACAGTTTTCCATTCCATGTTTTTTCAAAATCTCGATTGTATATTTAGCTTGATTGATAAAAATACCACGAGGGGATTGATGAATTTGTAAACCAAGAAAGAATTTTAATTCTCCCATCATGGACATTTCAAATTTACTTTTCATGAGATTTTCAAAATGTTTTGAATGGTTAGGATTGGTTGATCCAAAAATTATGTCGTCCACGTAAATTTGAACTATCAAAATGTCATCTTTGAATTTTTTGATAAACAAGGTGTCATCAACCGTTCCTTTGGTGAAATTGTTTTTAAGCAAGAAAGATGATAGTTCATCATACCACGCTCTTGGAGCTTGTTTTAGACCATAAATGGCTTTCTTAAGCTTGTAGACGAAGTCTGGATGATCTCTGTCGATGAATCCCTCTGGCTGACTCACATACACTTCTTCTTTCAGAGTTCCATTCAAGAAAGCTATCTTAATATCCATCTGATAGATTGTGATGTTTTTGTGAGCTGCATAGGCTAAGAAAATCCGGACTGCTTCAAGTCTAGCTACAGGCGCGAATGATTCTTCGAAATCTATCCCTTCTTCTTGTGGATAACCTTTAGCCACGAGACGAGCTTTGTTGCGGATAACAGTCATTTCCTCATCCAGTTTGTTCTTCCACAACCACTTGAGGTCAAGAACACGTTTATCAAGTGGTCGTTCAACAAGTTCCCAACTGTCATGTAACATGTATTGAAGAAATTCCTCCTGCATCGCTTCAATCCATGGGTTTTCTGCCATTGCTTCCCGGATGTTCTTAGGTACTTTGGTGCTTATTGAGCAAATGTAAATGCACAATTCGAGATCGGTGGCAAGTTGTCTCCTCGTCTGAACTGGCATTGAAGGATCACCAATAACATGTACTAACGGATGGTCTTTTGTCCATTCAAATGTAGAAGGGTACCTTTGGTTGAACGAATGTGTGTTAGGTGGTTCTTGTAACCTTGAAGAAGATTCAGCAGAGTCTGATGCAAACGGGTTTTCAAATACTTCTTCTTCTTCTTCTAACGCAACATCGTTTGAATTATTTGTTGGTTCTTCTTGAAAATTTGTGTTTTGGTTTTGCTCATCAACGTTTGGTAGAACAGTTTCAAGTACTGGAGTTGCTTGAGTAGATGTAGATGATGTTGATGTAGTTGGTGCTTCAGCTTCGATTGTGGTGGATGCATCTTGTGATGGTGGTGGTGGTTGATGGTTTAGAGCGGGTGCAGCGGAATGTTGTTGAGATGCATTAGTCGAAGTTCCACCATAATATTCATCAAACATTAACTCGAAGAAGTTTTCCAGTTCTTGTTCTAAAGGTTTATCCGTGTTTGTTGACTGAGCTCCTTGAGGTACGAGTCCTGAACTGATGTGTCCAGAAGTCTGTATGTTAGGTTCGGGTCCTAATCCGTTTTGATTAGAAGCCATTGGATTAAGCGCGGGTTCAAGAGCGTATCTCTCAGAAGCCATTTGTGAAATCTCATCAAACTTCACATTCATCGTCTCCATTATCTTTTTCGTTCTTCTATTATACACCCTGAATGCCCTCGAGTTTTCTGAATATCCAATGAAGATTCCAATATCACCCTTAGCTTTCAACTTTCCTAGATCTTCTCTGTCGTTCGTCGGATAGCATAAAGCGCCAAACACGTGAAGGAAAGAGATGTCAGGTTTACGGTTGTTCACTAGCTCATATGGGGTTTTATTGAATCTTGGATGTACTAGGGATCGGTTTTGAGTGAAACAAGCAGTGGCAACAGCATCAGCCCATAAGAATAGTGGTGCACTAGAATAAATCAGCATTGTGCGAGCAGCTTCCACAAGAGTTCTGTTTCTTCTTTCAACTACCCCATTCTGCTGTGGAGTTCTAACAGCTGATGTTTGGTGTGTTATTCCAACATCTTCAAAGTAGGTTCTTAACTCCTGATTAGTGAATTATGTGCCATTATCTGTTCTTACAATCCTTACTGGAGCTTGAAGTAGAACTTAGATACGCTTCAGAAAGGTGATGATGGTACCTGGTGCTTCGTCTTTTGACCACAGAAACTTTACCCATGTATATCTTGAATGATCATCGATAATAACAAGAATATACTTCTTCCCATTAATGCTTTCAACTCTCATTGGGCCACATAAGTCCATGTGCAACATATGTAACCTTGCTTCCGAACTAGGTACGGTTTTGGGTTTATATGATGCTCTTTTGCTTTTTCCTTGTTCGCATGATGGACAAAGGTGTTCCTTGGTGTATTTGAACTTAGGAAGTCCGGTGACGATGTTGTCTTTGGCTAACTTGTTGATCGTGTCGAAGTTGAGATGGGATAAACGTCTATGCCACAGCCAGGACTTAGTTTCGGTTGCCCTTGTCATAAGACAAATTGGTGATGTAGAAGCCATTTGGTTGATGTCGATAGCATACAAGTTTGTACCACGATTACCGGTTAAAAGATCATCACCAACCAAATTTCTTATAAAAATCGTGTTTCTCCTGAATGCAACTTCTAAATCTGCATCACAAAACTGCCCGACTGAAAACAAGTTGTGTCCCAACCCTTCGACGTAGTAAACTCGAGTGATTAAAAAATTCTCAAACTGAAGATCTCCAAAACCCAGGATAGCTGCTACATGATCATTTCCAAAACGTACAGTTCCCATGAATTTCCAAATGAAATTGATCAGCAACTTTAAATTCCCGGTCATGTGCTTGGAGCAACCCGAGTCGACGATCCAAAGACATATTTCGATAACCTGCCAATAACAAAAGAATTTGTATTTGGACACCTTTTTGAATTTGGTTCCATGGGGTTAGGGGTACATTCAAACTCACACTCATAGACAGTTGCTACTTGTTTAGCTTGAACTATTTCTAATTTTCCATCCTTGAGTATAAATTCTCTACCCGTTGGAATCCAAACACAATGCTTAAGATAGTTCCTAGGTGTGCGACTATTAGTGGTGTTCCTAATTCTTTTAATTAAGTTACCAACAAATCTAGATTTTGCACTAGGACCTTTCAAAACGCTCTTCTGTGCAGGTGTAACATTCACATTCTTAGAAACACATTCATCATGAACATCATTAATTAAACATTTCCTGCATATTAAACAAACAGTGTCATTACATGCATTAGAACCAGTACTCTCGACATTACATTCAGATGAAATATGTCTCTTATTAGAAAGCGATAAATTCCTAGGGTGTTCTTCTACTTCTTCAACTTTATTCTTGCAACTACTCTTAGAGGCAGGCGAGACTCTATTGTTCCTTGTATTGCTCCTAGGCTTTAGTCTGCTGCTCCTAGAGGTGCTGTCTAATCCTGTAGAAGTTAAGGCACACACATTGGGATTTATGTTGTTGTCCTTTTTAGCATCACTTGACTCTTTAGAATTATCCTTTTTGCACGCATTTGTCTTAGAAGTGGAGGCAGACGCATTAGTGGGACTAATCCTAAAAAGGCCAGGTGCTAGAACTTTTGGTGTTTCGACAATCGCTTTTCCTTTATCAACAATCTTTTCATTTTCAATTTTCTTGGGCAAGGGTGTTGGAGTGACTGGTTTTGTCAAATTCTTATTCTCATCGACTTTTGGAGCAAACCTTGAAATTGACATCTTTGGTTTTTGAACCGTGTTTGAAACATTTGGTTTCTCCGAAGTCGATGGTTTTGCAAACTTAGTTTCCTCACCCTTCCTTTTTTGACTTTCAAGCTGAGCCCTCAAAAGATCATTTTGCTCTTTCATGTTCTTGAAAGCACGCTCATACGACAGTTTGTCATACTTGCATTCTTCCTTTTTTCGATCAAGTTGTTTAAAACATGACACATTTTCTTTTTCAAGCTTTATAAGAGCATTTTCATATTTGGAAACAATTTCGGAGGTCTCAGCTCTTAGTCTTTCATCGTCTTGAATAGAGTATGTTTGTAAAATGATGGACATAATATCAGTGGTCATAACAGCTTCGAAGAGAGAATCATTTAGGTTTTCCAAAACATTCATGTTTTCACGAGTATCATTAGCTTCGTTTACCAGGGATTTGTGGTCCTTGACAAAGTCGGCCGTTTCTTTTAAGAAAGCTTGTTCAAAATGGATTACCCTCGCACTGATGTTATTCAGTGGGATAGTAATTTCGTTTTCAAAAACTTTTTTCTGCTCTATATGAAAACTGGAATGCCAGTTGTTAATATTGATTGTAGTTTTAGAAGCAACGATATTTTGAAGTTCTTGAATTTTCTTTTTAACGTCATCCAAAATTTCTCTAGCCTCACTTGTATTAAAAGTGTTGTTAGAAGAAATTTGTTCCATTTTTGAAAGAGATTTGGAAACAATTACTTTCTTAGAAAACATTTTTGAGAATGGTCGTTTTATTGAAAACACAGATGGTTCTTTTTGTGGAACAAAAGTAATTCCCGAAAGTTTGTTCAATTTGTAGTAATCAATGGGTTTCAAATCCTTTTGTTTCATTTTAGTAATGCTCTCTTCGACATGTTCTATCGTTTGCACAGAATCCCGAACGACGGGAGGATCATGTTTGGCGTAAATCATATTACCATTATACAAAACATTCTGTTCTTGCTGAGCTTTCTTAAGATTACTGGGGGTGTTGTTACCAAGAGCCACTTTATGTTTCGTATGGTAAACCGGATTAGTTTGATTTGAAATCATTTTCATTGTTTGACTTGACTGACCCGATTTAACCACTAATTCTTCTAAATGAGCCATCATGTGTTCTGACTCTACGATTTCGGGCAAAAGTTTGTCTTCTTTCTTTGCAAAGTCCTTTTTCAGCTCGTCCCTTTCTTTTTCAAGATTGGTATAAGCTGATTTTTGTTTAGAAAGTTGGTTTTGTAAATCAGAAATTTCCGCGTTTAAAGATTTTATCTTTTTGAAAGAGTTAACATCAAGTGTATCAAACTTGAGTTGCAATTGTTTTTCCCTTGAAACGGAATTTTGATAACCAGTTTCTAATTCAGACAATCTTTTGTTATGAAATTCAAAAGCTTTAACATTTTCTTTGTAACTCTCAAGCTCAGCGGTCAATTTAACATTCGCGGCCTTAACATCGCGATTGACCTTTTTCACATTCTCAATTTCAATACGACAATTATTCAATAATGATTCAAACAAAGCACGTGTTTCCTCATCATTCTCAGCATGCTGTGAAACGAAGCCTCCATTATGATTCTCATCTGGAGTTGCTGAAGGAGTATTGCTACTACTTGGCGTGTCCAGGTATGTATCATAAGTGGGTGCTAGCTTCTCAGAATGCTGTTCCTCATGAGGAGACATATCAAATATATCATTATTGTGACATGTGCTGAAGTTTGATACCTCAGATGGTGCATTGGTGTCATAAACAGGAAGTGTATCAGAATCCGTGTCATACTTAGCTTCCTGAAGATTTGCCATGAATATGCAGTTCGCATCGATATCCTCTCTATCTTCCATGTCATCCATAAGAGCCATAAAATCATTCTCCTCGGCATTCAACTGAAATCCTGCCTCTGCCTTTTGTGCCAACATCACTGCTTTCTGCAAGTACGCTAGATCTTTCTTGTTCGGCTTAGTAGGACAGTTCCTTGCCATATGACCTATACCCTGACAGTTGAAACACTTTACCGGATTACCCTGATTCACATTTCCCAAATTCCCAACTACTGGAGCTGCAACATTTCTATTCTGATTACCCATTGCCTGATTACCAACATTCTGACCCCTCTGATTTCCAACAAACTGACCCAACTGATTCCCTGCATACTGACCATACTAATTTCCTGCATTCTGATTCCCTGCATTCAGCATATTCTGATTCCCCATGTTAATTCCAGTAGTATATCCTTGCTGATTCCCATAAACTCCAACCATTTGGCCTCTGTTGCCCATATTGAAACTCGGCTGAGCAATCTGCTTGTTGCGAGTGTTCGATGAAATCCTTTGGTTGTTGTTTGTTGGTGTAGAATAACGTCCTTGGAATGCCTTTGACAGAAAAGCAAAGGCTTGGGTCAATGCTGCAGTAGCTTCATCATTTTCAGTGAATTCTGGTTCTTGGAATTGTTGGTATTGCTGTTGTGGAATAACATGTTGTTGTTGTTGTGGGTAGAACTGTTGTTGGTAGACCGGTGTTGTTTGTTGAATGTATGATAGTTGCATGTAGTTGTGAGTGGAAGATGATGATGGTTGTTGTGTGTTCACTGGTAGCGGTGTTGGTGTAGTAGCAATTAATGCGAGAGGATCATGATTCTTTGCCAATCTTTCTTTCCTTACTTCATTAGCCTCAGTTTGGTTTTGCTTCAAAAAGTCATAGAGTTGATCATAATTCACCTTATGTAAATCCTTTGTTTGATTGACAATTGTAACATAACGACCCCATTCTTCTGGAAGGTTATTGATGAATTTGATGTTTGTTGCAATTGTTCGAGGTGTCAACTTGTTTCTGATTAACTCATTCATCAAAGTGCAAAACCTTGTGTAGTATGATTCAATCTGTTCACCGTTAGTGGATGTGAAATTCTCCCATTCAGTAAGAAGTTTGTTCTCAACGTCCTGTTGTCCAATCTCTGTTCCATGACATATCCTTCTAACACGTTCCCACATAGCATAAGCAGTTTCACAGCTGTCGACTGCAGCAAATATCTCCCGTGGTAATCCAAGTTGGATTAAATGCATTGCCATATCATCAGCGGCGATCTGCTTCTTATCTTCCTCTGTGTAATCTGCTTCTGTTTGTTCACGCACAAATGGTTGAGTAGGAGGTGTTGCATTTGGATTACCTTCAATTTGAACTTGTCGTGGCTTGAATGGACAATTTGTAATGGAGTTGATCATTAATTTACCATCAGGCTTTGTTTTGATGTAACGAAGCATGCGGCTTGTCCATGGGAGATATCCACCTTTTTCAAGCATTGGAGGTCGGTTTTCCGCACCGGCTGCATGAATGTCTTGCTGAGTTGCCATTGATGAAGTGTAGATTGATAAAGTTGATTCTTGGATCGTTCCAACGAAGTAGGAGTTGTGTTTAGTGTAAGTTGATGCAAGTTTTTATGGTGAAAAATTTGATCTGAAACCTTAAAACCTCAATAACTTCTTCTCGGAGCGTTTTTAGGCCTCGAAACTTCGCCTTAATCGATTTAGCGTGTCGTTCTCCTCTGTCTCACGGTCGTTTTGACAGCTGATTCGTCGAAAACGGAGTTACGGTTCAAAAGTTATGGCCGTTTGAAGTTTGGTTGTCAAAAAGTCAAGAAAGTTACGCGTAAACCCTGAACTTATGCGTAAACAGTGATTCTTACGCTTAACTTCAAATCTTATGGTTAACTTCAAATCTTACGCGTAAGAAAAGTTATGCGTAAACTTTCAGGTTATGCGTAAAAATTAAGGTTATGCGTAAACAAAATGTTTATGCGTAAGCTTTGATTTTTTACGCGTAAACTTTGAGTTTATGCGTAAGAAAAGTTACGCGTAAGGTTTTTTCAACCAATTTGATCTCTCAAATTTGTCCAAGCTTGAAAGATATCCCATGTAGAAGTATTCCACAAACTTATCCAAGTCAGGGAAGTACTGAGTCACCGTAGCACGAAGAGAGAACCTTTGAAGAAACTTAAGCGTAGATTTCTGAAACTTACGCGTAGAAAGTTACTCGTAGAAACTTACACGTAAGATAGTGGACTTACGCGTAGGAATTGCAACTTAAGCGTAAAAAGAGGGTTTTGACTAAAGTTATGCGTAGGAAAAGGGTTTTGACCAAATCTTATGCGTAAAAAGGACAGAAAGTACTGTTCACAGCTGTAGATTCGTACTATTCACCCAAGTTACGCGTAAGGAGACCAGAAAGCTTGAAAAATCCGATTTTTTCAACCAAAAACACTTTTTCCACTTGATTCTAATGATCAAATCTTTCCCAAAACACTTAGAATCACTAAAGCTTCAATAAAAACAACAACTTTAACACCAAAACTTGTAAAAGTCAAAACTTTTTGAAGAAAAAGTACACAAAATGGATGAAAAGTGTAACTTTTTAACAAAAAACTTGATAAAAACACTCCTAAATCATTGTTAGGCGATTGATACCACTTGTAGGACCTTAGATATATCAACTTTTACACAAATATAAGAGCTAGATGAAGTAAAGATGGTGACTTGATGCAATATATGTGTGGCTTTAATGAGAGAAAAAGAGTAATAAGATGAAAGAGAACTTTTATTAAAAACACACACAAGCACACCTTACAAATGAGAGGTAAGGTGCCTTATATAGTTAGAGAGAAATGCCTCATGGGCTTTCTAATGGACTTGGGCTTGGACTTGGTTTACATGAATTATATAACAAGGCTTATGAAACATAGCACATAACATATTAGCTTTCAAAGTCCAATGCCCAATGACTAAACTATTACTAGTCTTAACAAACGACACAAAGTTACAATATGAGAATGACCATCACTTCTATATAAATATTTTTAATGCTAACAAAAAGACGTAAAACTATTCAACCCCCTTCTAGTTTTCCACAATTGGTATCAAGAGCCACATCTAGCAAGATTTTTAAAATATATTGTATTTTAAAACTTGTAACGATCTTTGGAATCTGAAAAATATTTAGAAGGGCAATCTATGCAAAGACCACCACTATTTGAAAGTGATGGATTTTTATATTGGAAAAATAGATTCGAAACGTATGTGAAATCAAAAGATCTTGATCTTTGGCATATTATTTCGTTTGGTGATTTTCCCCTATTCAATATAATGTTGAAACTAAAATGAATGAAATTGTATCTTTCCAAGAACAAAATGATGATTTGAAAAAGAAATTAGCAAAAAATAATGAGGCTAAAATGGTTATTTATAATGCGTTACCACGCAAAGAGTATGAAAGAATTTTTATGTGTAAAACCGCCAAAGAAATTTGGGATTCTTTACTAATCACTCACCAAGGTAATAGCCAAGTCAAAGATAATAAAATAGATCTTCTTGTACAACAATATGAACAATTTACGATTCCGGAAGAGGAATCAATTGATAATGCTTTTGCTAAGTTTAACACTATTATCACAAGTTTAAAAGCACTTGATGAGACATTTTCTAGTAAAAATTGTGTTAGGAAATTTCTTAGGGCATTGCATCCAAAATGGCGAGCTAAGGTCACGGCAATTGAAGAATCAAAGAACTTGATGACGTTATCACTAGATGAACTAATTGGCAACTTGAAGGTTCATGAAGAAATCATAAGAAGAGATTCGGAAACGGTCAAAGTTAAGAAAGAACAGACCAAATCCATTGCTCTAAAAGCCAAAAAGGAACCTAGTGATGATGATAATTCAAGTGACGAAAGTGAAGACGAAGAATATGCAATGGCCGTAAGAGAATTCAAGAAATTCTTCAAGAGACGAGGAAGATTCACTAGATCATCACGAGACGAAAGAAAAGCGTTCCAAAGAAATAGAAGTGAAAACTACGGGAAAAGAAAGTGTTTAGATGTGGAAGTCCAAATCATCTCATTGGCGAATGTCTAAAGCCACCGGGTTATGAAAATCAAGGCGCTTTTGTTAGTGGAACATGGAGTGATAGTGACAAAGAAGAAGTTGAAAAGCCAAGAGACGAAAAGTGTTTTATGGCAAAAGAAACCGACGAAATATGTTTAGGAATTGACTTGGAACCTGACGAATGGATCAAACATAGCGGATGTTCGAGGCACATGACGGGGAACCGCAAGCTATTCTCTACATACAAGGCATACAATGGAGGTAACGTTATTTTCGGTAGTGACTTACGTGGAAAAATTATTGGGAAAGGTACGATTTCTCAAGACTCACTTACTATTGAAAATGTAGAGCATGTAGATAAATTAACATATAACTTGCTTAGTGTAGGACAAATATGTGATAATAAATGTAGAGTTACATTTACCGAAGAGGATAGCGAGATAGTTAAGAATGGAAAAATTATAGGTAGAGGAATTAGGAAAGGTGGCATATATGTTATGAAACTAGGAAACAAACCTGAGGATAGGATATGCCTAACGACCCTAGATGAAAACTCTACATTGTGGCATAGGATATTAGGACATGCTAACATGCAACAAATACAATCTTTGGCCTCTAAGGAATTAGTTAGAAATTTGCCTAATCTAAAATATGACAAGCATTTTTGTGATGCATGTAAAATTGGAAAGCAAGCTCATGCTAGTCACAAAGCTAAGAATATAGTATCCACTACTAGGTGCCTAGAATTATTACATATGGATCTTTTTGGTCCATCCGCTGTGCGGAGCTATGGAGGAAACAAATATACCTTAGTAATAGTAGATGACTACTCACGATACATGTGGACTAGGTTTTTAAGTGACAAAACCCAAGCCTTTGAAAAATTCGAAATATTTAGTAAAATGATTCAAAATAAATTAGGATGCTCAATAGTTGCCATTAGGACGGACCATGGTAGGGAATTTGATAACAAAGTACAATTCGGAAAATATTGTGAGTTAAATGGAATATCTCACAATTTCTCCGCTCCTCGTACTCCTCAATCAAATGGCGTAGTAGAAAAAAAAATAGGTCACTACAAGAAATGAGTAGAACTATGTTAAATGAACAATCCATCCCACAAAAAATTTGGTGTCACGCCGTAGATACATCAACTTATATTTTAAATAGGGTATCAATTAGAAGAACTCTATGAAAAACTCCTTATGAGTTATTAAGAGGTAGAAAACCAAACTTAAGCTACTTTAGGGTATTTGGAAGTAAATGTTATATTCTAAACACTAAGGATTACCTCACTAAGTTTGATCCAAAATCATATGAAGGAATATTTTTAGGATACTCACAAAATAGCAAAGCATATATAATACTTAACAAACACTCCATGAAAGTAGAGGAATCACTAAATGTAACATTTGATGAAACACCACCACCTCCTAACACATTACCTTTAGAAGATGATGATTTAGTCGAAGATGAAGCTATTGAGGTTAGTAAAACAAAACCCATAGGAAATGATAATGAAGACATTCAATTAGAAAATAACCAAACTGTTAATATTAAAGAATCTAGATCACATCCATTAGATAATATAATAGGACATCTTAACCAAAGAACCCTTAGGTCACAAGCCCAAGATAAAAACAACTTCTTTTGTTTCCTCTCAGCAATAGAACCTAAGAATATTAGCAAGGCTTTAAAAGATGAAAGTTGGGTTATAGCTATGCAAGAAGAATTAAATCAATTTAAGGCAAATGATGTTTGGGAATTAGTCCCAAATCCAAAGAATATGACCATCATAGGAACCAAATGGGTATATAGAAATAAGTTAGATGAAAGTGAAATAGTTACTAGGAATAAAGCTAGGTTAGTTGCTCAAGGTTATAATCAACAAGAAGGAATTGATTATGACGAAACTTATGCCCCCGTAGCTAGACTAGAATCGATTAGGATATTAGTTGCCTACGCTTGCGCCCTAGATTTTAAGTTATTCCAAATGGATGTGAAAACTGTATTCCTTAACGGTTTTATCAATGAGGAGGTATATGTGACACAACCTCCAGGATTCATTGACTTCGCAAAACCTGATTATGTTTATAAGTTAAAGAAAGCTTTGTATGGACTCAAACAAGCTCCTAAAGCTTGGTATGATCGATTAAAATCTTTTCTTATTAAACATGATTATTCCATGGGAATGGTAGATAACACTCTTTTCACTAAAAGGAAAGACCCAAATCTCATCATTGTCCAAATATATGTCGATGACATTATATTTGGATCGACTTGTCAAGACATGTGTAATGAATTTGCCAAAATCATGCATGATGAGTTTGAGATGAGTATGATGGGTGAACTTAACTTCTTCCTAGGATTACAAATAAAACAATTAGAAGATGGAATATTTTTAACCAATCTAAGTACATTAAGGAAATACTTAAGAAATTTGGCCTAGAAGACTCAAAACCCATGAAAACTCCCATGTCTACGGAAGTAAACCTCACAAAGGACGATGAAGGTGAGTCCGTAGATAACACCAAGTATAGAGGAATGATAGATAGTTTACTATACTTGACGGCAAGTAGACCCGATATCATGTTTAGTTGCCTTTGTGCCCGTTTTCAAGAGGATCCCAAAACCTCTCACCTAGAAGCGGTTAAGCGTATCTTCCGATACGTTAAAGGCACTATACACTTAGGATTATGGTATCCTAAGGGATCCAGCATAGAAACCATCGTCTATGCGGATTCGGATCATGCGGGAGACTACGTAGATAGAAAGAGCACTAGCGGTATTTGCACGTTTATGGGATGTTGTCTAACATCTTGGTTTTCGAAGAAGCAAACCGCTCTTGCTATTTCTACCACCGAAGCCGAATATGTAAGCGCTGGAAAGGCATGTCAACAAGCACTATGGATGAAACAAGCTCTCATAGACTATGGCATTAGGTTAGAAAACGTCCCCATTATGTACGATAACAAAGGTGCGATAGATTTAAGTAAAAATCCGGTGCAACACTCTAGAACTAAACACATAGAAATACGCCACCATTTTCTTAGGGATAATGTACAAAAAGGAAATATATCTATAGAAAATGTTGCATTGGAAGACAATATTGCGGATATATTCACAAAACCCCTTAAGCGTGAATTATTCAACCACTTGCGTTTAGGATTAGGAATGATGGAACAAGTTGACTAAATTATATTGAATTAATACAAATTTATACTTGCATAAAATTTATTTTTCTTCCATTTCATCTTTTCTGAGTCTAGGAATCTATTTCGCACAAAAATAAAGATTGGGAAAATTTATTTTCTTTGCATAAACTCCTTTGTAAAACCCAATCAATTCTCTTTAAAAAAAATTATTCTCACATCTAGGAATCACATGAAGATCATTTTCCTTGCATTGTTGACTAATACTAAAAACATTGTTTTTCAAAATCATGCATAAACTCTCACATAAATTGTCAAGGTATATAATCTAATATATGTCTTTGACATTCATGAGCGAGCAAAAATTGAATCAAGGAGATCATCTGGATTGTTTCTTAGGATCGTTATTTCTTTTTGGATTTAGAAGTCGAAACAATCACAACTCCACATTTGTTGCATATAGTCACACACTAGGACAAATTCACTAATAATGTTGTCATCTTGATTCATCACTAGTCTTTCACTCACTAGTTGCCTTTGCCTTTAATCTAAGATAGGTGCCTTAGGAAGTTTAAGTGATCTTGCCTTTTCTTACCTCCTCTTGCTTATTATGTGTTGATTATTTGCTCTTTTGCCTATGTGTTCTTGCATGCATGCTATATCTTGATTAGATTAGATTCTATATTGCCTAAGGGAATTGAACTTGCTTGAACTCTAATCCAAACACACAATCTTTCTGCAAATTTTCTGCCAAAAACCCAATTCTGGCAACCTGGAAATCACCAGATGGGCGGCCCTAATTTTGTAAGGCGGGCCCCTTAATCATTAAGGGAACCGCCCCCTAATTAAGGGGACCGGCCATCTGATGGTCGGGTTTACAGAATCTTTTCTGCTTTTTAGCCCATTTCATCCTACATTTCCCAATTTTCACCAACACATTTTATCCTAATCTCCTAAACAAACTTTATCCATCCATAAACACACAAATCTTACACTATAAATACCCCCAATCCTCAAAACTCTTCACTCATCCCTTCATGGCTTCTCCAAACAAACCCAAACCAAAAGCCTCAAGGCTTGCAAGAATGACAGAAAAACCCATTTGGCGAAGAAAAAGCCCTCAAAACAAATCCATCATAACAAATGAAGTTGGAAGTCACTCAACACCACCAACCACTTACTTCCCAAACTTTTCACCAAATTCACAAGGACATTCATTTGATACTCTTTACAAACCATACAACATTGGCCAAAAATCTTCCTTCATGTCAAACCACTCATCTCATCCTCCAATCACTTGTAATGATCCATACAAGTTTGATCAACCATCCCACTACAACTCCAACTACACAAACCCAATTCATCCATATCAACACAATGACTTTCTCCGCATTACCACGGAAAAGCAAAAGTTCCGTGATGAAATATCACAAATCCATGATCTTTGTGATCTCAATGCCATGCATCTTGCACAACGCAACAAAGGGCAACCTCCATCATCACCCTACCACAATTGCCTTCCTCACTCTCTCAACTTGGATCAAGTTACAAACCACACTCATTATTGCCCTTGTTGCATCTTTCTTCAAAAACAAATCCTTTACTTGAGTGAAGATATTTCTTGGATTGAATATCTTCTCACTCGACCTCATCCCATTCCACCCTTAACATGATACAATATCGTAAGGGCCACCTCTTCCGCTCCATACCCCACTCCATATCCTTCTCCATCTAACAACTAAGCTTTATGATTATGTTATCCTTCAAGCAAATAAAACAATCAACCATGAGTTGCAAGCAAGTCCAAGTGCTCTTTTAGGCAATATAGGACTATGTCTTTTCTTTTGTTTTATTATGATTAATATGCCTTAAGCATATTAAATGTTGTAATGCTTGAATGAATCTATTTTTTTTATTATTGCTTTGCATGTATATGTGCCTTGTTCTCTTCTAATATTTTGTGTAGCCAAGATTTCCATAGCTCATTCCCTTGGTGCTCTCAAATGAGGGGGAGCATACATCAAGGGGGAGCATTAATCTTTTTGATTTTACAAAAAGGGGGAGAAGAGAATGTTAAATTCTAAATTCTTGTCTAAAAATTATTTTTTAGACCTAATGAGTTTAAGGTTTTGTAATCATCAAAAAGGGGGAGATTGTTGACATAAATAATGTCTTAAAACATTGTTAGCATATTAACAATGTCTCTATGTTTTGATAATTACAAAGCATAAACTCATTAATCTAAAACTTATGACGTAAACAAGTTTTTAGTACTTAATATTTGTCGTTGCTTCCATATCACTTAAGGTATGAATAAACAAAGAGTTTATTGCATTTCATGATCAAAGGAAATTTTTCTAATCACTAGAATTTTTATAAAATGTATTAAACATCTTATATATTTTTTACAAAATTACTTTTGGAATTAAAAGAATATGTTTAATTCATTATAAATATATGATTTCAAATTTCCAACCAAAAATGGCAAATTTTATCCAGAAAAATATTCCCCACTAAAAGATAAGCAAAACCAACGTTTTGAAGGGGCGGCCCCTTAATTCCTTAGGCGGCCCCCTTAATCATTAAGGGGACCGGCCACTAATTAAGGGGACCGGCCACGCTCCAGAACAGTATTTTTCTCCCCTATAAATACTGGTTCATCCCTCAGAATTTTCTCACCTTTTGCACTTCTAAACTTTCTGATCTAGATCCACATTTCTATTCTCTTATCCTTTGATCATAAGTGTATAATTCTTTGTTTCAAAGTGATTCAAACTTCATCCTCTCAAGTGAAAGAGAAGAATACTTCTATCCCCCAAGACAAGAAGTATTACAACTTGTTGTGATCTCCACATCCAAGTTGTTGGTACATCATCAAGATTATTTACATTATTCTTTGTGAAGATTGTTGTGAATATTTGATTGTAGATAGTTGTGCTAGATATATAGATTGTGTGATTAGTTAGTAGCTTGGTGTGAAGAAGAAAAGTTAGGAATTATATTGGTGTGAAGAAGATAGGTGTGGAGTAGTTAGTTGTGAAGTAGATTGATTTGAAGAAGTTGTGTAGAAGTTGTGACTTAGGTGTGAAGAAGTTGTGGTGTGAAAATTGGTGTGTAAATTGGTGTGTAAGGTTTTCTCCGCCATAAGGGAGCTTGTTGATATAGTGAAGAAAATTCTCGAGTTAGGTGCTCGGGGAGTGGAGTAGGGCAAGGAAGGTGTCCTTGTAGCCGAACCACTATAAATCTCTTGTCTCGCGGTTCGATCTTTCCATCTCTTACTTATTTCATTACTTATCATTGTTATATATTACTTATTGATAGTTGTTTATATTGTGCAAGACTTGAGATCACATATTATCGAATCTAAGTTTTCAAAATCTAAGAAAACACTAAAACTATCTTTTACAACGAATTAAAAAGACGTAAAACTATTCAACCCCCCTTCTAGTTTTCCACAGATTCAAAACTTAAAACTCTTGTCGTGTCTCAAAAATGTTTATCATATGACACGCGAGTGATTTCTATAAATCAATTTTTCATCAATCCGTGAATATCAATTCACCGATTCACTCTATCGTGCAGTCTGCTTTGAGACGTTCCGGTATGAGAACATGCTAAGTATGAAGATTCCGAAGTGGATTCTTTGGAAAATTCATTACTACAAGCTGGAAATTCTTGTCAAGGAGAGTCTTCTTTAAAAGAAACTCTACCTGATCACAGGTCAGTTTTCACAAAACCGGAGGGTAGTCTGTCCTCGCAGAACGAATGACAAAGCCATATTCGTTCTCTATCTTTATTGCTAACTGTTTTATTTCAGGGACACATATAAAGATGGCATTGATGGCTCCTATTTCCAGCTGAATCGAGTCAATCCATACCTCATGCTCACACATCCTCCTCACTATCAACGATGATGAGAGACTTACTACAACGAATGTTGAGAGACTACCAACAACGTTTCCGCAACTCTGATGAAAAGTCTCCTGATCCGCAACTCTGATGTAATGTCTCCTGTTCCAAAAAGGGTGTGAGCATGATGGTCCTAAAGTCACTACATCACATGAAGGCGATACTACTGTGGATAAGCTTGGAGATTTACTGTGGCTGATGATCTCAAAGAAGCTCAAAGATCACACATCACAAAGGAATCTCAAATCACAAGATCATTGCTTGAAGTACAAAGTGTGCTGAAAAGTGAATAATCAGAACCTACGAGCTACAAGATCTAAAGAATGCTTGAAGAACAAAGTGCTTAATTTCCAAGGTGACCTCGCTTAGGGGGAGATAGTTAGGAATACGAATATTCCTATAAAAGACTCGGTCACCTAAATGATGTAATAGCATTATGATAGCTCGTAGTTAGTTTATTAGTTTAGTTTAGGTAACATCGTGGAAGAAGGACGGGTCTTTACCCACTGTATGCCTGATCCACAGCCCGGGTGTGGGCGTTTTTATATTTTTGTAGGAACCTATAAATACCCCTCTCCACATGTGGAGAGGGTTGGTGCTTTCATTTCCACTAATCTAATATTACATTTTCTCTCATCTCTTTCTCTCTCTAGAAACACCCAACTCACTTTCTCTCTCTAAACTCTCTTCTTATTCATCTTTCTTGAATCAATCCAACCACTAAACCATACATGTTACAATTATGAATATATTACAGTGTGAAATATACTAAAGTCAACTTTAGTTTGTTAATGGGTCAATTCTAAATTTGTAATGGGTCAATTTGAGTTATTACTTATCTGTATTTGCTACTTGGTTTTGTATTTGCAGTTTACTTATCTGACTTTTACTTCAGTTTGATAATGGGTCAATTCTAGTTTTGTAATATCTTGACTTTTACTTGTTTGACTAAAAGAACAAACAACTCAAAAAAGAACCAACAACTGACTTTAATTGATTCATAGAAACCACAAAAGCTGTCACATTATCATCTAATTTCCACAAAAGACCTAACCTTACGCCAAAACACCTAACTTAGCATCTAATTTAAGTCAACACATTGTAAACAACAAACATGAACACAAGAGCCCAAGAAACATAAAGATACTTCTTCATCCTTGCTCTTTCTTCCTTCAACACTTGGATTTGTCCTCGATGGTTGTTCAATGATCTCAATAGTCCGGGTATGATGTTAACAGATCGAGGACACATTATGGGGTCCACCCATCAAGAAAAGGACAATCTGATGCTTGTTAAAAGGTTTAAACAATAATTGTTAATAACATCATAAGAAAAAACACATCCGCACCACATCATGGCAACTATAAAACCTTCTTCCTGGGTTGATGTTAGTCCATGATGTTTTCACCACTGCAACTTTTCCACAATAAGAATTAACCATTTTGAATCTTAGCAAATGAACTGTGATTTGGGTTTTTAATGGAAGAAAGAAAGAAAAAAGGTTATGTGGGATGGGATAATATTTATATTACTAGGTGGGTAATAACCAAAATAAAGAAGCGGGAAAATTGGTGTGGGTGGGTGGGAAAAGTGGTGTGGATGGGAAAAGACTAAAATACTCTCAGTTGGACCTCATCAAACAACTATTACTGATGCCAGTTAGTGTGAGGGACGAACCACACATAACGTTCGCACTTAAGGTTGGACGGTGCAATTTTTTCGGTGAAAGGACGAAATCTGTCTGTCAACGCGTACTACAAGGACGAATGGTGTAGTTTACTCTAGATTATAATTCAATATGACACCTAGTATATGGGTCATATCAGATCTAATTTTATAGGACGTTTATTCGGCTAGATATTATTATCATTTAACATAAAGGTATTTGAACACAAAATTTTACAATTCAATGTTTTACTTGTTGCTTATTTTATGTGTGTTAATAAGTTTATGGTCACATGTGTTCTATGAGAAATATACATATGTATGAACCTCTTGGACCATGCCCCTCAATATGGTCCATCAAATTATATTACATCAGTTTATTTTATAAAACTCACTTGGCTGGGTATCTTGGATTTGTTGCAAAAGTCAAACAATAATTAGCCTTAATCTATACTATTATATAAAGGAAAGTGATTGAAACACTTATAAATTTGATTGTAACACTCAATGTACAAATAGTTAAAGGAGTTTATATTTATAGTACAACTGTTTAATGCACGTTTTGGAGTGTCCTAATCAAATATGTGAGTGTGCAAATCACTTCCCTTATATAAAGCATTTAAGTTGTGGTGTCTATAAATAATTAAGATAAAGATGTCCAATCATAAAGTGGCACGTGTTACTTCTCAACAAAAAAATCACTTTATTTTTAAATTGAAATGTCTTTTTATCTATTTATTATCTTTATGATCTAATTTCACCATAGTTTCTAAAATTTTCTTCTCGTTAATTCAATATCCATTTTGATATATTTTTATGAATTTTTAGTTTTTACATTTTTAGTGGGTTTATTTTATTTTCATTCAAATTTTACAGCTTTAATCTTAATTTGAATCAATACAAACTTGAATTTGGAGAATCATAGAGGGGGGAGGGGGTGAATACGGTTTCTTCGGTTTTTAGATGTTTAAAAACTTTAAGCCTCGAAAAATACCAAGTGGTTTAAACAAGAGCGACCACTAATATAATGTAAAGTATATAAAGCGAGTAAAGAGACACCACAATATATACTGGTTTAGGATGGGGGGTTTATACCATCCGTACGTCCAGTTGTAAATCCACGACATGATACAATTCACCAGTATAATCCTTTCGGTGGACTACAAACCGTTACAATTCACTCCACCGATATTCCCTAATATCGATGCTCACAAAGAAGGAGTCACTCACCAATGGTATTTCGCCCTCGGAAACCACCCAAAAGAATCTCGCAATTCGACTTCACCTGAGGGTCACCAAGACTACTACCAAGAGTTCCCACCGGAAGTATCAAACCCCAACTAGATCCCAATGATCTAGGCTTGGTTGCCAAGACACAAGACTTCCTTTACAACCAAGTCGAATGAATAACTGTTTGATTGTTTAATCAAGTCCTAACTAAACCTAGAGACTCGATTCTAGTAGAAAGGGCAAAGATAGAAAACCCTTTACACAATCACAAGAGTGGATTAGGTTTTTGTGATTCTTCCTTGCAAGAAGATGTGTTCTTTCAAAGATGTTAGTGTGAAAAACTAAGAACACAAGATAGAATTAGAGGATTAGAGAGAAAGAATGTAGAGAGAATGAATAATGGCAATGGGTGAGGAATACAAGAGCCAAGGTGGGGTATTTATAGACAAAAACCCAACTTGACAAAAATTTACCGAGGTCGGGCGCGTCGCCCATGCGTCAACACGTGGGTAGCGCGCCAGGATCACTGTAGAAATTTCCCAAGACTTAGTTGTTGGTCTTATAAATACCTAACCTTGCTAAACCCCCAATCTTACTTCACACACTAAACCTTAACATCAATCAATCTAAGGTTTACCAACTCAAATAGCCAATTTAGAAAATGTATTGTGAAGTGTTTATGAGAAAACCAATTATCAAGGATAGAAAGAGAGAAGAGATAATTGGGTAGGGGTAGAATGGTTATTCCTCATATGGCATAAAAGAGAGAAAAGAATATGCCATGGTATATTCCTCTATAGGGGAGAGTGAGTGAGGTTGGGTTAAGAATGAACCATGGTTAGGTTAGGAGTAACCAAGGTTGGGTTAGAAAGAAGTGTGTAGAGAGTAAACCATGGTTAGGTTAGAAAATGAACCATGGTTAGGTTAAAGGGTATATCCAAGGGAATATTCCATTCTTGGTGAGGTTAAAAGTTAACCATGGTTGGGTGAGAATGAGGTGCATTGAGAACTAACCATATTTGAGTTAGAAATGAACCATGGTTGGGTTAAGAGAAGAATATGCTAGAGAATATTCCATTTCTTGGAGAAAAAGGTGAAATGGAAGGTTCAAATGTGTTTGTTTGAAATGGATGGTTAGGATGAAGAGTGTGTAAGGAATTTAAGATATGAGTTGGATTGTGTAAGAGTGAAGAGATGTGTTTAAGGGAATATGTAAGAATGAGATGTGATGGGGAGCATGTGTGTGTACAGAATGAGATGGTTGTGAGTAGTGTGTATTTTGAAAATAAAGTTGTTGGAAGTGTAAAGAATAAGTTGGTTGGATATGATGTGTAAATGTAAGGAATATGTAAGAATGAGTTGTTTGTGTAAGGAATAAGTAAGAGTGATTTGATGGGGAGCCTTGTGTGTGTGAAGAAGGGTATGTGAGTGAAGTGTATGTATTTTGAATGTAAAGGTGTGCGTATGTGTGTGAGTATGTGTGTATATAAGAGTATATGTGGGGAATGTATAAAGTAGATGGGAATATTGTAAAAGGGAATATTTTGTGGGAATTTGGGAGACAAATGTACAAAGTGTAAGAGAAGTAAGGGAATATTAAGAGGATGTTGGGGATAAGATACTGGGAAGGATTTTGGGAGGTTTGGAGGTTTTGTTTTATATGAAAGGTAATTAGAGAAGTGATTAAAAGATAATCAAATTGCCATTAAGAAAGAAAAGATTTAGACAATTGTGATTATAAGTTGAGAAAATTAAAGGTTACTTATAATCTCAAGTAACTCAACGTCGAGAATCCATAATCTCATAACTCGTGACTTTCCACGACTCGACGTACTCAACTAACACCTTGGTACAAACAAGCCAAGTGCTTTGCCTTGATGTAAAGCATATCCCATGTGGGAAAGGATGCGTTTACGTAAAGTGACATTTGACTTAGTTTGACCAATAAGGGAGTAAACTCGTTACGTAATTAGAGAAGACATAAGCATGGGCTATGAGAATATGAATGCTTTCAATTGATGTTACGTGAAATATATAAGCTCCCTAGGTTTAGAAAGGCCTTGGTGAGAGGCGGGAGTTAGAAAACATGAGTTGGCGTTTTCCCAAAAACGGGTATTTTAAAACTTGGATCTCTCTAATCCTAAAACTCGTTTCGAGTGTTCTCAATTAAGCACATACCATATTCATACATGTATTGAAAGATCCACATTTGTCAGGTAAGGGGAAAGCCGACTTTCAAAGTTCGTCCCGAAAATATTAGTAGCCTGGCACGTCGCCCATGCATCAACGCGCGGGCAGCGCGCCAGGAGCAGATATTGAGTCAGGAGAACTTTGGCTAACGTTTGTTATTTTATGTGTTTCGAAGGTTTTTTTGTCATTGATTGAGCCTAAACCGTCTAATTATTATTGACCAAGGTCAACAAGTCAAAGACAGCCTAGAATCAATACTCCGGTGATAGTGTAGTGTTTTCCCAGGTCGTTAAAGTCCCGACGAGATTGAAATGGTGCTTTTGGAATCGTTTATGAGAAAGTGGCACTGAGGACAGTAGCCAGATGATGTGGGATTGGTATTGCTACTGTTATTTTGGTATTGGCAAACAGATATAATATTCACAATAATCAGATACCAGATATATGCACAAATTCACAATTAAGATCACGTATCGGACTGGAAAAGTGGGTTTTTGGTTTTTAACAAACTACAGGGGGTGATTTTGACACTTTTCAAAACTTAAAATTAAAAATGAAAAAGAAATTATAAAAGTGATTAAAATAATATTAAACTACTATTTAATTAATTAAACTATTTAAAATCTAAATTAAAACCTAATTTAAATAAACTAAAAATGACAAATGATTTAAATTATACTAAAAATTAACAAAAATATTTTCTAAACCTAAATTAGAACTTGAAGAAAGTATACAAAATTAAAAATAATATTTTTGTCTTTTTGTGGTTTTGTAATTAATTAAAAACTATTTAACTTAATTAAACTAAATAAACTACTTTTAATTTATATTAATACTAAATTAACTTGGAAAATTAAGATAAAATTTATAAAATTACTTAACCATTACAGGAATCCTACAAAATTATAAAAAACTCTAAAAATTATGTTTAAGATTAATCTACTAATTAATTACCTTTTAATTAACTTAATTCTAATTTAAACAAATAAAATAAGAAAAATAGAAAATGAACAGTAGAATATCAAAATTTATTTTCTAAAAACTTATTATACTATATTAGAACTAGGAAAATTATAAAAACTAGATTTTACTTTATAAAAACTAATTAAGCTATTTAATATTTAATATTAATTAATAATAAAGAAAATTAAAATTAAATCTAATTAACACTAAATGACAAAATAAAAATCTGAAAAATTTATTATAACTACTTTAATATATGAGGTATTTAATAAAAATATAAAAACACTAGTTACTTAATTAAAATCTTAAAATGAAAATTAAACTTAACTTGAATTAAATAGAAACTATCACTTATTTTAAAACTATTTTTTTTTTTTTTTTGATTTTTCTTTTACAGAACTACTTAATACCTTAAAAAGACAAACTTTTGTAAAAACACTTTTTAAGATAGCTTATAAATAAGCTATAACACCCCCTTGTCTTAAACAGTTGACTTTGGTTGACTGTTTGGTCAAACTGGGTCAAATGGCCTTGGGTGGGGTCCACAATGGTAAAAACAGATACAAACAAGTTTAACAAACCTAATTAAGCTAGGAACAACAAACAATAAGCACAAATAAGCTGTTTAAAGAGGAATAAGCACTTGGGCAAAGTTAAAACTAACACAGACTTGGGACAAACTTTAAGGCTTAAACTAGGTGGGGTCCACAGTGACTCAGGTCAAACAAGTGGTCAAACCTGAGACTCTGGTAGGAGGGGGGATGTAAAAACTTACTTATGGGGTCTGGGGTCCACAATGGTGGTCACAAAACACCACCCAAGTGATGGTGGTGAGGTGGCGACTGGGTGAGCAGGGCACAACCTTGCCCTGCAGGTCACTTTGAAGGTCTGTGGGACCCACTTAAGCTTCCCAACAATTCAAGCAAAAATTAGGGAACAAAGATAAGCTGATAGACTTTAACCACACAAAATTTCAAGACTCAATATCCATTACACAGTTCACAATTAAAATTGGAAATTTGGTAAAAATCTGAAAGGGCAACTTTTGATTTTGACAAGAACACTCAAACTTTGACTTTTATGAGATTCCAATGACTCCTATTGATCCAATGTGATGTATTAAGATACACTTGAACTTAATCACTCTATATTAACTACTTAATAAGCTAATGGTGTGGTTTTGGACACTAAAATCTCTCACAGTTAACTGTGAGAGAGTAATTTTTGAGTTTTTGACTTTGAACCAAAATGACAACTAGTTTAAGACTTTGAAACCAACAAATAGGACTATTGAATGCTTTCTATGCTTGTGTTGTATTCTGAGAACCTCAACAACACATCCAACCAAACTGATCCAAACACCCCTATTGTTTTACTGTTTTGAACTTTTCAAGACAAATGGTAACTAGGGTTCAAGTTCTTGTTTTCAGATTGTTAATTATGACTAGTTGAGTTGGTTTTAGGACTAAAAAGCAGGTTACAACTTATAATTATACTAATTAGACAATGAAGGTAATAATGATAATTTAAGCTAATTTTAAAGTAACTAATTATTCTACAAGGTAAGTTATACTAATAAGCTAAATTCTTCTTAACTACAAATCAAGAAACACAAGTAAAACACAGAAACTCAGATTGCAATCAAGAACTCAGAAGCTAAGTTTTTTAGTGGAAACTTTAAATGAGAACAAGCTTACAAACCTTTGCACAGCTGCTATGATCATGAACCAAGGACTAAGAACCATTCCTAATGAACCTCCACAGGTTCTCTAACCCAGGGACATCCAAATTCAACCCTGCTCCAGCAATGAATTCCAAGAACTTGTCGTGTTGACTTTTGTTGACCAGTTGAGTGTTTTGAGTTTTTTATCACTAAGCTGATTTAAGTTATTACTAATAGCTTTAATAAGCTACTTAGGAGCTTATATGTAACTAAGAGTCCAATACATAAGGCTTGAAACAACAACTGAACAATATAAGAAATTGAAATATAATTAAAATTGCATAAGATGTAATAATAAAGGAAACTTCAAATTAATAACTGAAAGCAAGTTACAATACACTAAAAAAAAGGTTACCACTGCTTAAGAGCTTGGGTGTACCCTAGAATTGAGAATTGAAATTAAACGATATGCATAAAACTAAAATTAACTACTGCTTCATCCTTGTGCCTCCTCTTCTATTTATAGCTCCCAATTAGGGTTCCCAGTTGCATTGCCATCATTTCCCACCACTTTGTTGTAACTTTGGTCCACTCATGAGGCTCCACGTATTTTGGCGGGAAAATATGCTTTTGCAGCTTATATCTGATACACGCAATGGGAGGGGGTAGCATTAATTGTGGTGTGAAAGGGTAGGTATAGGGAGGTGGGAGCATTAATTGTGGGGTGCTTTGGCTTGTGATTGGAGGAGAGGGGAGGCTGCAAGTGGTGGTGTTTGTGGGGAAGGTCTGAGAGGGAAAGGGGAAGAGGGTAGCGTTTGACTGGGAGTTGACCAGGTCAACGTTGACCTGGGTTTAGGGGAGGTAAACTGGGCTGGATGTGGACTGGTGGTTTTTGGGCCCAACATGGGTTTAAGTGGTATTTGGTTTTAGCTTATTTTGAGTCCGGTTAGGATTATTTTCACAAGGACCTATTTTGTAATTAGCTGAAAGTTGAGGGGCTGTTTGTGATTTTTTTTCCAAACTTCAAATAAGGATCAAACCTGCAATTTAACATTAGTACAAGGACCACAAGTATAAATTTTATTATTTTAAACCTCAGGGACCAATTTTGTAAATTCCACAAACTCCAGGGACCATTATTGTAATTTTCTGATTTTTGAAGGGTTAAAGGTTGTAAATTCTCAAAAGTTATCATAAGGACCAATTTTGTCATTTTTAGAATAGTATAAGGTTTATTTTTCACATTTTCCATTTTTCAAAACCTTAGGGACTATTTTTGACATTTTTCAAAGTTGAGGGACCAAAGTTATAAATATGTGATTTTAAACTTTAAAGGACTATTTCTTACAACTTATGAATCCCAAGGACCTTTTATGATATTTGTACAAGTTTTGATTTACCAGGGACTAGTTTTGCAATTTTATGAAACTTGAGGGACTGAAACTGCCAATTATGCAAACTTTGTACGTTTTTCATTTGTTTTTGCATATTTTGTGTTTGAAACATATAAAACACACCTCTAAGATATTTTAAGTATTTTGATACATATTTGGGTGTTTTTGTATGTTTTGGCAGTTCAGAATTGGTAAAAATGATGAGTATTTACACACTCATCAATCCCCCACACTAAACTATTGCTAGTCCCTAGCAATCTTTTGAGAAAAATTAATGGATTTGAAACTCTTTACCAAAAGCCATCACTTCTGGAGTAGCCAGGTGTAAGAACTGTGGCACACCTGATAACCGTGTGATTTTGAGCAAACCACCAGCTGTCAACGGATTTGATTAGTCTTTACCAAAAGCCGTTTGCTTCTGGACTAGCCAACTCTTGATGGAATAGTCAACATCTTGGTGAGCTGATTACCAATTATGGTTTTTCCACGGCCTTTACCACAAGCCATAATCTTGCGGGCTAGCCAGCTCATTTGCTTATGAGGATGCGGGGGAGCTGAGGAACCATGCAATTTTTGCAAACTGCCAGCCATCAACGGGTTTGAGATGTCTTTACCAAGAGCCGTTTGCTCCTGGACTAGCCAATCCCTTTGTCATTTAGACTTTGGCGGACTGATAACCACAAAAATTTTGGAATAAAGTGAAAAATTTTGAAAAATTTTGGCCTAAAATGGGGGTACTTGGAAAGTTTTGTGATAAAATTCGTAAGAATTTCCCCCCCCCCCCCCCCCACACTAGAACTGAATATTGTCCTCAATATTCAAAGTCCCGGCTATTATGCCGAATCTCTGAACGGGAAATGCAAATATTCGATTCTAACTGTGGAAATTTTTATTTTTCACTTTATTTTATCTGTACATACAATCTTTTTTTTTTTTTTTTTTTTTTTTTTTTTTTGGTTCACTACCTCCCAGGCTTGTGTTAGGTTTACCACGCTAGCTAATCACTTGTGAATGATTAACTGTAATAAATTTGCCCTAACAGCCCGGGAGTTGAATGATAAAGTTTATAATATACATACACCTTCCAGGTTTGTGTCAGGTTTACCACGCTAGCTAATCACTTGTGAATGATTAAATGTAATAAATCTGCCCTGACAGCCTGGAAGATGAATAATAAAGTATATAATATACATACACTTCCCAGGCTTGTGTCAAGTTTACCACGCTAGCTAATCACTTGTGAATGATTAACTGTAGTAAATTTGCCCTGACAGTCTGGGAGATGAATAACATAATATACATACAAAACATGTTTATTGAATTTTGGAAAATATTTACTTTTGAAACGGTGGGGGATGGCCACTCCCCCACACTAGGGTGGTAGAAAGTAGAAAGAAGTCAGAAATACGGGTGAAAACCCATATATGCTGCTAATTTTTGTTCACCGAGTCACTAGCTTGACTCGATCCCCGAATTCATTGGTCCATGGGGAAAGTTTGGAGATCCAGGACAACCAAGGGTGGTGTGTCCTCTCCAAAATAATGTTTCAATCTGTGACCATTCACTTTGAAGTTGGGACATTCGGGTTGAGATAACTCAACAGTCCCGTATGGGTATACTTTAGCAATAGTGAATGGTCCAGTCCATCGGGTTTTTAATTTCCCCGAGAAGATCTTTAATCTTGAATTGAAAAGAAGGACTCTGTCACCGACGTTGAAAACTCAGTTCTTAATCTTAGAGTCGTGAATCTTCTTTGTCTTTTCTTTGTAGATCAAAGAGTTCTCGTAGGCTTGATCACGAAGTTCGTTTAATTCATTGATTTGAACCTTACGGTGATCACCCGCTTTATGAAGGTCGTAGTTAGCATGTTTCAAGGCCCAGTAGGCTTTGTGCTCGAGCTCGATCGGTAAATGACACGCCTTCCCGTATACAAGCTTGTATGGAGTACACCCGATGGGTGTTTTGTAAGCTGTACGGAAGGCCCAGAGTGCATCATCTAGTTTATCCGACCAGGAAGCACGGTTTTCACCTACTGTCCTCTCAAGAATCCGTTTAATACCACGGTTGGAAACCTCCACCTGCCCACTTGTTTGGGGGTGATATGCGGTAGAAAGACGATGAGTAACACCGTACTTAAGCATGACTTTTGCAAATTGATCATTGCAAAAGTGAGTACCGCGATCACTAATGATGGCACGTGGGGTTCCAAAACGAGCAAAGAGGGATTTCAAGAATTTCACGACTACTCGGGCATCATTAGTGGGTAAGGCCTTTGCCTCAACCCATTTTGACAAATAGTCAACAGCCACGAGTATGTATTTGTTTCCGTGAGAAGATGGGAATGGCCCCATAAAGTCAATGCCCTAGACGTCAAAGATTTCACAAACTTGAATAGCATTTTGCGGCATTTCGTTCTTTTGTGAAATATTCCCGTGACGCTGACAAGCATCACAGGCTTTGACTAACTCGTGGGCATCCTTGTAGATTGTGGGCCAATAGAAACCGGAATCAAACACCTTTTAGGCGGTGTAGTTAGGACTATGGTGGCCTCCGGTGGGTCCAGCATGACAAGCCTTGAGAATATCAGTGGCTTCCTGTCCGTATACACATCGCCTGATGACTTGATCGGCACAGATTTTGAAGAGGAAGGGGTCGTCCCTGAAGTAATGTTTAACGTCTTTGAAGAATTTTTTCTTTTGTTGGGACGTTAACCCCTTCACTATGAAGTTACCCGCATGGTAATTTGCAAAGTCGGCAAACCATGGGGTAGTAGAGTCACCACGAAAAGCAACCGCATTGAGTGTCTCGAGAGGAAATGTTTCATTTATTTCCTTTTTCTCGGACACATCTTGATGAGGGTTCTCTAATCGTGAGAGATGATCAACAGCTAGGTTCTCGGCTCCTTTTTTATCACGGATAATGATATCAAATTCCTGAAGGAGGAGAACCCAACGAAGAAGCCTCGGCTTTGCATCTTGTTTTGCAAATAGGTATTTCAAAGCCGAGTGATCTGTGTACACTACGCATTTAGTCAAGATTAGGTATGACCGGAATTTCTCGAAGGCATACACCACAGCTAGGAGTTCTTTTTCAGTAGTGGAGTAATGACCTTGAGCCTCAGTCATAGTTTTGCTTGCGTAGTGTATGGGCTGAAAGTATTTTGCTTTTCGTTGCCCCAAGACCGCACCTATGGCAAAATCACTAGCATCGCACATAAGCTCAAAAGGTTGGTCCCAATCGGGGGCAACAAGGATCGGTGCCTCGGTAAGCTTTTTCTTTAATGTTTCAAAAGCTTCGATGCACTCAGGAGAGAAGATGAAAGGAGCATCCTTCTCGAGGAGATGGGTCATAGGCCGGGCAATCTTAGAAAAATCTTGGATAAACCTACGGTAGAAGCCGGCATGACCCAAAAAGCTCCGAACACCTTTTACGGTGGTGGGATGAGGTAATTTGGCAATGACATCGATTTTAGCTCTGTCAACCTCGATCCCGTTTTTTGAAATCTTATGGCCGAGGACAATGCCCTCCTTGACCATAAAGTGGCTCTTCTCCGAGTTGAGACTTAGATTCGTTTCTTTGCAACGTTTAAGCATCTGTTCCAAGTGGGAGAGGCAAGTCTGAAATGAATCCCCGATGACCGAAAAGTCATCCATGAATACCTCCATAGTTTTCCCGATCATGTCAGAAAAAATAGACATCATGCACCTCTGGAACGTGCCTGGTGCATTACATAAGCCGAAAGGCATACGTCTGTAAGCAAAAGTTCCGTAGGGGCATGTGAAGGTAGTCTTCTCTTGATCGTGGGGATCAATGGGGATTTGGAAGTAACCCGAGAAGCCATCGAGGAAGCAGTAGTATTCATTCCCCGCAAGTCTTTCGAGCATTTGGTCCATAAAAGGGAGAGGAAAATGGTCTTTACGGGTGGCTTCATTTAACTTTCGATAGTCAATACAAACACGCCAACCCGTGACCAAACGAGTTGGAATCAACTCGTTATCCTCGTTGGTGACAACGGTAATGCCACCCTTTTTAGGAACACAATGAATTGGGCTAACCCAAGGACTGTCAGATATAGGGTAAATCAATCCCGCATCAAGAAGTTTAAGAACTTCTTGTTTGATAACTTCGTGGATTTTGGGATTTACCCTTCTCTGATGTTGCACAGCTGGTTTAAAGTCATCCTCCATTAAGATTTTATGAGTACAAAAGTTCGGGCTTATGCCCTTAATGTCGGAGAGTTTCCAAGCAATTGCTTGCTTGTTTGACTTAAGAACCTTTAGGAGTGCAGCCTTTTCCTCATCTTTTAAGTCTTTGGCAGTAATGACGGGTAATTTATTATCACCCTCCAGAAATGCATATTCTAGATGAGGAGGCAAGTCCTTGAGTTCAACCTCGGGAAAGTCTTCAGTTATTTCAACATTTTTGACTTCCGCTTTATGAAGAATTTGTGGTGACGGAGAGGGTGAAGGATCGTCATTTAACAATCTTTCAAGGAGAAGAATGTCCCCCTCCGGGTCAAGATAGTTTTCATCAACTCCATCGGGAATTGAGCTATCTTGAGCAAGAAAAGCCTCGAGCTCTTCCAAAAGGAAGTCGCTTCCCTCAAACGGAGTGAGGGAAGGGGAAGAGTCGGAAATGATCGGGTCAGTAGAAAGACTGCCACTGGATGAGAAACCAAGGACTTCTTGGGATGATTCCTCAGACGCAATATCGATGATGTCAATACGGTTAACCGTTTCAGCGTCATAATTGGAAGAATATCTTGAAGTCTGATCAAGATTGAATGTTATGGCTTCGCCACCAACACGTAGAGTGATTTCTTCTTCGAATACATCGATTAAAGCACGACCCGTTCTTAAGAATCCCCTCCCGAGAATGAGAGGAACTCGTGGGTCAGCATCGAAATCAACAATCACGAAATCTGCCGGAAAATGGAACTTTCCTACTTTCACAAAGATATCTTCGGCAATGCCGAGAGGACGGGATATGGTACGATCTGCAAGCTCGAGTGTCATGCAGGTTGGAGTGAGAGTAGGTAGAGAAAGTCTTTTCCAGACTGTGTAAGGCATCAGGTTAATGCTTGCGCCAAGATCGGCCAAGGCAAAGCATTCAACCATCCCAGGGAAAATACATGGAATGAGAAATTTCCCGGGATCTCCAAGCTTTTCGGGAAGCTTTTTCAAGAGCACTGCTGAGCAATGCTCGTTAAGAGGAGTTTTTGCCATCTCACACAGTTTTTCTTTGTTGCTTATCAGATTTTTGATTGTTGAAGCAAACTTAGGCATGAGAAGCAGAGCGTCCGCGAAGCTAATATCAAAGTGTAATTCTTGGAAAATTTGATAAAACTTTTCCATCTGATGGTTAGCTTTTTCGCGGTTCTTTTGTTCAGTCACTCGTGAAGGATATGGAATTGACGGCTTAGGGTTATTCTTTGAGATTTCATCAGGACACACAGGAGGATCAAATACAACTTTTGGCTTACGAGCCGAGACCGGGACAACTTGAGGGTGGACGTTGTTGGTACCTCCGTTATTAGTAGGAAGTACCGTGTCCGTAGTAACCTCAGGTTCACGTTCCGCTACCTTAGGAGGAGAGGAAGAGGTAGAAGGAATCGAGGGTCCATTGTATGATACCCCACTTCGGGTAGTGATCGCTTTGACATCGCCCCTCGGGTTAGCGATCGTGTTGCTCGGTAGTGTACCAGAGCTCGAGGGTCGATCATTTAAAGACTTCTGAAGATCAGAGATCGTTTTGATCAATAACCGATTTGTTTCCTCTTGTGCTTTCATGAATTGTTTAATCTCAGCATCGGAGGAAGACGAGGGTGGAACAACGTTTTGATTTTGAACAGGGGGATTTTGAACACGGTTGTTTTGAAAATTCCCCTGGTTTTGATTGTTGTTACCCTGAAAAGTGTTTCTCTGATTGAAATTGCCCTGATTGTAATTCCCTTGATTCTGGTTTCTTTGAAAATTTCCTTGAAAACCTTGGTTTTGATTGCCATTTTGAAAATTGTTTTGATTAAACTGGCCTTGATTTTGGTTCGGGTTTTGGAAATTTGAGTTTTGACCTTGGTTAAAATTCTGATTCGTGTTACGGTTTTGATTTTGGTTAAAACCGGGAGGTCCGAGAAAATTGTTGGAACGATAGCTTAAGAGATTACGGTCCCCTTGCGGTTGGTAAGAATTACCCCCCGTGTTATAGGAACCGTTAGCAGCATAAACGTTCTCTTGAAAAAATTCAGCAGTAGCTGGACACTCGGAATACAGATGTGGGCCCCCACAAGTTTCACAACTTCGGGCCACGGCTTTCACATGTTGATTTTGAACCTGATGTTGCATCGTTTGGTTCATTCTCAACACAGCCGTAGAAATATCATCCATCTTTTTGGTGAGAGCGATTATTTCAGGAGATGATGATGATGGAGTAACGGAATTACATGACGCATCCCTCTCCGCAGAGGAATCCCAAAAGTTATGATGGGCAGTCATGTTCTCGATTAAGTCATAGCACTCCTCGGGACGCCTTTTCATAAAGGTCCCACCAGCAGCAGCATTGAGAATGTCTCGGTGCCTCAATGTCAGACCATTATAGAAGGTATCTATGATGGTAACTTGTAACATATTGTGGTTAGGGCACCGATCAATGGCTAGCTTATTACGCTCCCAAGCCTCAAAAAGAGACTCATCGGGACGTTGCCGGAAGTTGCTGATATCATTTCGTAACTTGGTAACCATGGATGGTGGAAAATATTTTGCTAAAAACTTGGTTACCATTTCATCAAAGGTTCGAATAGAATTCTTTGGGAGTCGGTCAAACCATGCAGTGGCATGATGAGCGAGAGAATAGGGGAAGAGGTACAGCCGAAGGGCATCATCGGTGACACCATGCTGTTTCATGCTTTGGGTGACCGTAAGATATTTGTCAAGATGCTTGTTGGCATCGTCACCCGGTAATCCGTGAAATTGACACGAATTCTGGACTTGTTGGATCATGTGATGCTTGAGGCCAAAGTCCGCAGCCCCAATAGTGAGTGGTGCAATAGGCCCACCCCGCCCTTGCATGGTAGGTTGGCACAGCTCCTCCATAGTTCGGAGATCGGGAGCTGGCTCATCCCTAGGAGGGTCAGGGGGTGGTAATAGTGGTGGTGGTGGCCCAGCGGCCATTTCGGTTTCTGTATTAGAACGTAGCTCGGGTACGTCTTTCTGTTTTTTATTCTTTGTTTGAGACCGAGTGCGCATGCACTAAAAACAATTTTTCAACACAAGTTCGAGGCAAAACCACAGTGAACTTAAACTAATAATCACAAGTGAGCAGCTTCTTTGAAAAAGGTACACTACTCACAGGGATACAAAGGCAAGTTTTAATCTTAAGTTTGGGAACTTATTATGGGTTTATTAATTAACTTTTGAAAAACTGCTTTAGGCTTATGGGTGTGTGTGCAGAAAACTTGGGAAATATTTTTGGAACTGATTCGTTAACCGAAATCGTCCCTTTAAGATTACTCGCAGGCTGGCGGGAGGAAGTAAATAGGTTTCCTCTTCAGTTCGCAATTTAATGTCAGAACTTACCTTAAACCAACTGTTTCAGGTTGTAATCTTAAAGAACACGAAGTAATTTAACTTCACAGTTTGTTTTTGATTGTTTTTAATTTTTTTGGTGTTTTTCAACACTTCAGGAGAAGTGTTAATGAACGTTTTTGATATGATTATGTTTTTACAAAACTTTTTACAGGGAGGGTTTTGGAAACTACTAAACTTAAAACGATTTTAAAACACGCAACAACCTCCCCGGCAGCGCGCGCCAAATTTTGATTGAGCCTAAACCGTCTAATTATTATTGACCAAGGTCAACAAGTCAAAGACAGCCTAGAATCAATACTCCGGTGATAGTGTAGTGTTTTCCCGGGTCGTTAAAGTCCCGACGAGATTGAAATGGTGCTTTTGGAATCGTTTATAAGAAAGTGGCACTGAGGACAGTAGCCAGATGATGTGGGATTGGTATTGCTACTGTTATTTTGGTATTGGCAAACAGATATAATATTCACAATAATCAGATACCAGATATATGCACAAATTCACAATTAAGATCACGTATCGGACTGGAAAAGTGGGTTTTTGGTTTTTAACAAACTACAGGGGGTGCTTTTGACACTTTTCAAAACTTAAAATTAAAAATGAAAAAGAAATTATAAAAGTGATTAAAATAATATTAAACTACTATTTAATTAATTAAACTATTTAAAATCTAAATTAAAACCTAATTTAAATAAACTAAAAATGACAAATGATTTAAATTATACTAAAAATTAACAAAAATATTTTCTAAACCTAAATTAGAACTTGAAGAAAGTATACAAAATTAAAAATAATATTTTTGTCTTTTTGTGGTTTTGTAATTAATTAAAAACTATTTAACTTAATTAAACTAAATAAACTACTTTTAATTTATATTAATACTAAATTAACTTGGAAAATTAAGATAAAATTTATAAAATTACTTAACCATTACAGGAATCCTAAAAAATTATAAAAAACTCTAAAAATTATGTTTAAGATTAATCTACTAATTAATTACCTTTTAATTAACTTAATTCTAATTTAAACAAATAAAATAAGAAAAATAGAAAATGAACAGTAGAATATCAAAATTTATTTTCTAAAAACTTATTATACTATATTAGAACTAGGAAAATTATAAAAACTAGATTTTACTTTATAAAAACTAATTAAGCTATTTAATATTTAATATTAATTAATAATAAAGAAAATTAAAATTAAATCTAATTAACACTAAATGACAAAATAAAAATCTGAAAAATTTATTATAACTACTTTAATATATGAGGTATTTAATAAAAATATAAAAACACTAGTTACTTAATTAAAATCTTAAAATGAAAATTAAACTTAACTTGAATTAAATAGAAACTATCACTTATTTTAAAACTAATTTTTTTTTTTTTTTTGATTTTTCTTTTACAGAACTACTTAATACCTTAAAAAGACAAACTTTTGTAAAAACACTTTTTAAGATAGCTTATAAATAAGCTATAACACCCCCTTGTCTTAAACAGTTGACTTTGGTTGACTGTTTGGTCAAACTGGGTCAAATGGCCTTGGGTGGGGTCCACAATGGTAAAAACAGATACAAACAAGTTTAACAAACCTAATTAAGCTAGGAACAACAAACAATAAGCACAAATAAGCTGTTTAAAGAGGAATAAGCACTTGGGCAAAGTTAAAACTAACACAGACTTGGGACAAACTTTAAGGCTTAAACTAGGTGGGGTCCACAGTGACTCAGGTCAAACAAGTGGTCAAACCTGAGACTCTGGTAGGAGGGGGGATGTAAAAACTTACTTATGGGGTCTGGGGTCCACAATGGTGGTCACAAAACACCACCCAAGTGATGGTGGTGAGGTGGCGACTGGGTGAGCAGGGCACAACCTTGCCCTGCAGGTCACTTTGAAGGTCTGTGGGACCCACTTAAGCTTCCCAACAATTCAAGCAAAAATTAGGGAACAAAGATAAGCTGATAGACTTTAACCACACAAAATTTCAAGACTCAATATCCATTACATAGTTCACAATTAAAATTGGAAATTTGGTAAAAATCTGAAAGGGCAACTTTTGATTTTGACAAGAACACTCAAACTTTGACTTTTATGAGATTCCAATGACTCCTATTGATCCAATGTGATGTATTAAGATACACTTGAACTTAATCACTCTATATTAACTACTTAATAAGCTAATGGTGTGGTTTTGGACACTAAAATCTCTCACAGTTAACTGTGAGAGAGTAATTTTTGAGTTTTTGACTTTGAACCAAAATGACAACTAGTTTAAGACTTTGAAACCAACAAATAGGACTATTGAATGCTTTCTATGCTTGTGTTGTATTCTGAGAACCTCAACAACACATCCAACCAAACTGATCCAAACACCCCTATTGTTTTACTGTTTTGAACTTTTCAAGACAAATGGTAACTAGGGTTCAAGTTCTTGTTTTCAGATTGTTAATTATGACTAGTTGAGTTGGTTTTAGGACTAAAAAGCAGGTTACAACTTATAATTATACTAATTAGACAATGAAGGTAATAATGATAATTTAAGCTAATTTTAAAGTAACTAATTATTCTACAAGGTAAGTTATACTAATAAGCTAAATTCTTCTTAACTACAAATCAAGAAACACAAGTAAAACACAGAAACTCAGATTGCAATCAAGAACTCAGAAGCTAAGTTTTTTAGTGGAAACTTTAAATGAGAACAAGCTTACAAACCTTTGCACAGCTGCTATGATCATGAACCAAGGACTAAGAACCATTCCTAATGAACCTCCACAGGTTCTCTAACCCAGGGACATCCAAATTCAACCCTGCTCCAGCAATGAATTCCAAGAACTTGTCGTGTTGACTTTTGTTGACCAGTTGAGTGTTTTGAGTTTTTTATCACTAAGCTGATTTAAGTTATTACTAATAGCTTTAATAAGCTACTTAGGAGCTTATATGTAACTAAGAGTCCAATACATAAGGCTTGAAACAACAACTGAACAATATAAGAAATTGAAATATAATTAAAATTGCATAAGATGTAATAATAAAGGAAACTTCAAATTAATAACTGAAAGCAAGTTACAATACACTAAAAAAAAGGTTACCGCTGCTTAAGAGCTTGGGTGTACCCTAGAATTGAGAATTGAAATTAAACGATATGCATAAAACTAAAATTAACTACTGCTTCATCCTTGTGCCTCCTCTTCTATTTATAGCTCCCAATTAGGGTTCCCAGTTGCATTGCCATCATTTCCCACCACTTTGTTGTAACTTTGGTCCACTCATGAGGCTCCACGTATTTTGGCGGGAAAATATGCTTTTGCAGCTTATATCTGATACACGCAATGGGAGGGGGTAGCATTAATTGTGGTGTGAAAGGGTAGGTATAGGGAGGTGGGAGCATTAATTGTGGGGTGCTTTGGCTTGTGATTGGAGGAGAGGGGAGGCTGCAAGTGGTGGTGTTTGTGGGGAAGGTCTGAGAGGGAAAGGGGAAGAGGGTAGCGTTTGACTGGGAGTTGACCAGGTCAACGTTGACCTGGGTTTAGGGGAGGTGGACTGGGCTGGATGTGGACTGGTGGTTTTTGGGCCCAACATGGGTTTAAGTGGTATTTGGTTTTAGCTTATTTTGAGTCCGGTTAGGATTATTTTCACAAGGACCTATTTTGTAATTAGCTGAAAGTTGAGGGGCTGTTTGTGATTTTTTTTCCAAACTTCAAATAAGGATCAAACCTGCAATTTAACATTAGTACAAGGACCACAAGTATAAATTTTATTATTTTAAACCTCAGGGACCAATTTTGTAAATTCCACAAACTCCAGGGACCATTATTGTAATTTTCTGATTTTTGAAGGGTTAAAGGTTGTAAATTCGCAAAAGTTATCATAAGGACCAATTTTGTCATTTTTAGAATAGTATAAGGTTTATTTTTCACATTTTCCATTTTTCAAAACCTTAGGGACTATTTTTGACATTTTTCAAAGTTGAGGGACCAAAGTTATAAATATGTGATTTTAAACTTTAAAGGACTATTTCTTACAACTTATGAATCCCAAGGACCTTTTATGATATTTGTACAAGTTTTGATTTACCAGGGACTAGTTTTGCAATTTTATGAAACTTGAGGGATTGAAACTGCCAATTATGCAAACTTTGTACGTTTTTCATTTGTTTTTGCATATTTTGTGTTTGAAACATATAAAACACACCTCTAAGATATTTTAAGTATTTTGATACATATTTGGGTGTTTTTGTATGTTTTGGCAGTTCAGAATTGGTAAAAATGATGAGTATTTACACACTCATCAGTCATCATTAAAACATTAGGAGATCTCGTCAATATTGCCTCAACAATCTCTCCCTTTTTGATGATGACAAATAAAATCCGAAAGCAAATAAAATTACAAATCGTAGCGAAGACAAAGAACCCATTTGATGTAGCTTGTATCCTGACCTTGCCTTGCAATTTGGTCAAGCCATTGTCTTTATCTTAAATTCGAATTCACGCTCTTGCTTTCTTTCTCCCCCTAGATCGTTGCTCCTCCTTGTTCCAAGATGGGGATTTATGGGTTAATAGCCTCACCTTTATGGTGGCCTAGCTACATAAAACACAACATACAAGAACCAAGAAATTCTCACACGTGGAAGTCCAAAATGGGTTAGGTTACCATATGGATACTTGCAACATGGGTTAGATCACAACAATATATATATGGTTTTTGTTATTATACCCTTATGACTTAAATAGGCCAAATGATGAGCATGGAGGATAATAATTACTTATGCACACATATAGAGACAAAAGATACATCATTCCACAACAATTTATTACATGAGACCCACAGGGCATACTACCATAAACCTACAACACACATTACAACTAGGGTCACAACGATGATACTACTACATGCTACAACTAGGAGTCAATAGTCAAGAGAGTTCATTGTGAAAGGATCCTCCATTGGAGACACTTCATCCACTTCAATCATCCTTGATGGATCATTTGGGTGTTTCTTCTTGATGTAGTCAAAGATGTTTGTCATGATCCTAGCAAATGGAAGTGGCTCATCATTGTAGTCCAATGCTTCCATTCTTTTAGATATGAAGTAAGCAAAGTTAAATGGAGTATTGGTCTCAATGCAATAGAGCATGCACCTAACAATGATGGGCAACTTCTCTTGTGCCTTAACTTCAACAAACACATTTTTCAACAAGACCTCCGCCCATGACATCAATTTTGGTTGAAGTTGAGACTTGTTCCAATATTCGGATGGAACCTCCTCACAATGAAAGTCGGGTTGTAGAATGGTGTTTTGAATGAGAACAGGTTGAATTGGGACTTCTAAAGCATATGTAGTGCTTGATTTTCATGAAAGTTTTGGTCTCGGTGGATCTTGAGTAAAACATGTTCCCCTTTGAAGACAAATTCAATACTCTTCCCAACTTCCTTAAGTTCCAAGCATAGACATGCCCGTACACTCGGAAGTTAAGAGTGAGAGAAAGTTGGTCAAAGTAGTACCTAGCATGAAATTCTTGAAAATGCCTAGGGTAGATGGCAAGAGGGAGGTTATGAATTAGAGAAAAGCCTTTTGATTGGGTAAATGGTTGTCTTATGCTTGTAGCACACATGAAGTTCGTGTCGCAATCACGACCTTCACGGTATTCACAATACTCAAAGGGCTCATAAGAATTAGTCTCGGAGGACTCATTAACACGTTTCATGAAGAATTTGGTTGCCATTTTTGAGAAGTAAAGGATATATTTCAAAGGTGATAGTGATGCAAGATACTAAACTCCCTTTTATAGAAGATTAGTATGAGTTAGGTATGGATAAAGAGGTTCTATTGTCCAATGAACAAGAATAATTAGCACTAATATTCTTATTAGGTGGTACTAGGCAAGGTGAGATGAAAGAAAGTGGTGCATGGGAAAGATAATCATCCCTTGTTGATAAGAGTGATTTAGATTGGATTATTTTTGAGTTTGGTTGGATTTGAATGATCAAGTTGCTCATATTTGTTCCTATAATAGTTGCATGCATTCTTTACAAGAGACGTGCATGAATATATCATAGTTGATGAGTGAAGATCAAGGATCATCAAATCTGTTGAAGATAAAATGACTTCATAGAACACCGTTCGAACCTACAACTCTCAATACATGAACCAAGTGCAAGTATTTCATATACAATATCTCGAGAGTATAGTTGTTCGTGCATAGATGTCAAGTGTGTTTTTGATTGGGTACACAAGCTAGATCCTATAAACCATCACATATTATATAGAAAGTCATTTTACAATGCAAGACATCTCTGGTTTATAGTTTGCTGCATAGTGTGTCGACTTTAATAATTCTTATTTGTTACTTGCATTAACAAATTAAGTTTATAAGATCTCGGATGAGGAACTTAGCTTATTAAGTCTATTAAATGGGTATTTTAGTTTGTTATTCAATACTATACCGAATTTGAATCACTAAAATTCTCATCAACTACGTAAGTAGTTTGTATGCTTTCATAAAGTTCATTTTCCTTTCTTCTCTACCCTAAAACACAGAGCATGCAATCTTCACATAAATTTAACAAGTAGATATAGATATAAGTCCTTCAATACGATTATGAGTCGCGATCTGAAGTTTTATCTAATCTTGGTAATTTGACACAAATGACTTTCAATCTTATTAATTTTAATAAGATATTTTGTGTTAAATTTTCTTGTTCATTACACATAGTATAGACATGTAGAATCTTGAATATTATCAACCATTGTTTGAATAATGAATGATGAATATTTTTCCTCTCGGAAATCATTTATTTGCATTTCCTTCCATGCCTTCACATAAGTCCTAGCCACATACGCATATAAGCTCTAAGAGCACCTAAATAGGACAACGCAAACATCACCTAGTCATCTAGACATTATCTTTAGAGATTGTTCTCTTAGGATGTATGTCAACCATGGACATCTAAACCTATCCCAAAACAATTTGGATTTTTGAAAAATGTCATGCCAAAACTAAAACTTGTTTATTTTGTGACCTAAGTGTCCTTCTATTCAAGTCACCAATGACTTGTTCTATAGGATGACCCCTCGCTTCTCTCACTTCCTTAGGATTGTCTTCATCCGTAACATTAACTTGTAATGATGGCGACCTTTCTTGATGTTGAACTATTTGTTCATTGATCACATCATCTTCTACCGAAGGAGATGATTTAGGCTCGAGCATGCTCTCATCAAAGGTCACATTGAGAGATTCCTCAATACTCATTGTTTCCTTATTAAGCACTATGTATGCTTTGCTAGTATGAGAGAATCCTAGGAACACACCTTTGTACGTGATGTGCGGATTGTGGTCTACACGAAAGTTTTACTTCTCAAGGGATCTTGAGAAGCTTACAATCCCCACCAGGCAGTGTACCTGACCGATGTAGTATAGTGAAGTGGCAAGTACCTAGGGATTGATCGTTCTCTATAGGGAATAGTGTTCATTAGGATTGAAATAAGTTTAACTGGGTCTAGAGGTGAGGGATGATTCTTTTTGTATTTCTATGTTTTATAGAAAGCAAGTAAAAATATCGGGTTTTTGGAAGAAAGGCGGAGTTAGTTGCTAGTCAACTAACCCAAATAACTACTAATGCAATAAAAATAAAATAAAAATAAAATAAAATTTGAAACTATAAATGGAGAAAACGTGTTTACTTAGATTTCATTAATCCCTAGTTATCTTTTATTGATTGATAAGCTTGTTACAATTTCGTGGGTGACGGGTTGCATTCCTTAATACCAATTGTGGGGCCGTGTACGATCTTCCCCAACTCTATAAGCTTCTATATCTTCCTATGGCGACACGTTAAGTATCCTTACCAAGGCCTTCTTAATAGTCCCTTATGCATTAAATACAACCATGAAAATCGCAGTACACATCCGACTCATGTTTCTTAAGACGTTCAAGCAAGTTACCGAATAGGAGATTAGCTAGTTTTCTTAAGCCTAACATCGATTAACAATCACCCAACAACAATTAATAACAAACCATCAATCAATAATCAATAACTAGGTTTCATTACATCTAGGCAAACACAAATAAACCTAACCTAGCATGTTAAAAAAAAGACAAGCGTAAGATAGAATCAAACAACACATAGACATATTGAATAATTGATAGATTACTTATCTTTAATTAAACATGGAAGAGACAAGGGTATGAAACCCTTAAAAACTTCTGAAATTCGACCTAGGGTTTGTGTGACAAAGTTTCTCTCCAAAGTTGCACACTAATGAATGAAAAATCAAAAACTATATATAGATTTACAAGGGTGACGGCGTCAACTTTTGATGGTTGACGCCGTCATCTCGCCGCGACTAGGGTTTCTTGTCGCCCAATCCAACTTCTTGACGCCTTCACTTTATAAGGGTTCTGGGCCGTCACGCTTTAGAGATACACGTGACGGCCTTCTTCTAGTAAAGGGTGACACCGTCACGTGTTAATGCCCAAATAGTCTTCTGGCGCGTCAAGTGTAAAAGTGATATCCACCTTTTGTCACAAAGGCTGATGTCATCACTTTGGAATAGGTAATGCCGTCAGGTGTAATTTCCAGCTTGGATTCTTGACTTTGTCGTTTTTTCACTTTTCGCTCCAAAAATGTCCAAAATGTTATGTTTTCCAGAATTCTTCTCAAAAGTACCTAAAATGACGAAAGGAATGATTTTGGGTAATAATTGATCATATTATCACGACTTAAGGCTTAAATGACCCCTTAAAAGCGTAACAAATTTCGCTTCATTAGTACGACTTTGGGTCAAATTTGGTGAGATACTCTTTGGTGTTTAGTATAAATCCTTTTACAACCAAATACTCTAAGGAAGGCTTCCTATTTCTAAGTATTTCATACGGTGTTTTATTTATAACCTTTCTAATAAAGACTCTATTAAAGATATAATCATTCGGTATCTACGACATGACCCCAAAACTTTCGTGGGATGGATTGCTCGTCAAGCATTGCATGACTCATCTTTCGTAACTCATGATGTGTTCTTTCAACAATCTCAAGCGATTGAGAAGTGAACGGGCCCAATAAGTTATAAGATATTCCATGTTGTTCACAAAAGGTTCCAAATTGCATTTTTGTCAAATTCACTACCATGATTTGTTTTTATTGAAACAATAGAACAATCAAGTAGGTTTTTACGTTTCTTTCTTAAAATATCAAATTTGCCTAAGACTTTATTCTTACTTTCTAGAAATAACACCTGTGTATAATTTGAATAGTCATTGACAATCATCAAAGTATAGAAGTTTCCTCTGTAATTTCGCATTGGAGATGGACCATTCAAATCCAAGTGCAACAACTCTAAAATCCTATTAGTTGCCACTACATTCCTATCCTTAATGTTTGCATGACCTTGACTCCCTAAGCAAGAAACTCAATAATGCCTTTCAAAACACAACATTGGTAGATTGCTTACTAGCTTGATGGCGAGACCTAACCTCCTATGCCAAAGCGTTGGGTTATTTACCATGATTAAAATGCATATATTGTTTGAAGTTATCTCCGATTAACAAGTGTACAAGTTGTCTCACCTATGAGCTTTAGCTAGTATGTTACCGTTTCTACTAATAGTGCAATCTACATTGGTAAATGTAATACTACAATCATCGTCATTTAGATTACTTGTACTAATAAACTTAGAGTTTAGATTACTACCATGCTTATTGATTGTACAATAATTTGAACGACCATGCCTTCGATGGTGATCAAAGGATATAGGGGATGTTGTGGTTGAGCCAAGCTTGTGTCTAACCTAAAAATAAAAAATACGAAGACACTACGTTAAGTGATTGCACAGGGGTTGGGCCCTACGAACCACCTCTGGCGTGTGAATAAGTATTTGGTATGAAAATTTTAGTGGAAATATAGTAAAGTAGAGTTATTGAGATTGCATACCAGACTTGTGGATCGTCCAAGCTATTTATGGAGGAGAAAAACAGCTTGGAGAGTGCTTACACCTTTTTCGGAGATCATGGAGGCGTCCCATTATAAGTGGCAACCGCTAGGGGTTAGTGTCCCACTATTCCTGGTTTAGCGGGAAAGCTAAAGAGGGAGATGAGATGTAGGTTAGACTTGGTCTTCCCTATGTTTGGACTTGGCATTATTCCGTCCTTACATTTCATCGAAGGATAACCCGAAGGGTTTAATCCTTCGACTGGCGAATTCTCATTTGGTAACTAGGTCATTGGTGATTAGCTTTACGCTAATGAAAGTGTTAGGAGGCTAGCCAGAGTCTGCGATTATGTAGGTTTAGAGCAGGACCGAAGGGTAGTCCTTTGTCCAGTTGAAAGGGATGTACATGTACGAAGGGACATTGCTTACGACTCTATCACTAAAACTACATAAAATGTGCCAATCATTTTTTCAAAAAATGCAAAAAAATACGCACGTATCCCACTCACGCATTAAATGTAGTCATTATTGTTTAAACTACTTGTACCTAATCCCTTTACAGCACTAGCATTGGTATTTGCAAATGTCTCTTCACAAACTATATTACCCTTTTGAAATCCAGATATATCCAATTCACAAGGACACGTGTACGATGCAGATTTAAAGAAATACCGATATAAAAGATTTCTACCCCCAACCCCTAAATCACTTTCACTTCTTCGCCCAAAATTCACACACAGTAAGTGATACTCACGGTGAATCTCTCTGATCATACAATTCTCGTACGAACTAGCTCTCTACATATTCCTCCGACAAAAAGGTAAAGTTCTTCGTAACTGATCTCTATCGATTTATCATAATGAGTATGAGTGCAAAGTTTATCATTAAAGAGCAGAAGTGTACCCTTTCTAGGGAAGATTTATATGATTTTCTTGAAAGGTATCCTATCCTGAAAAATATAAAATTATGCTTCCCAACAAAAACCAAGCAATTTTTGATGCCCCGAAAGGTTATGTAGGGCTATACACCCATGCCTTTTCTCTATCAAACCTAAGGATACCTTTACACCTCTTGATCCTAGAGTTTTGTCACTATTATTAGGTCCATATATCTAGGTTTAACCCATTTGGTCTTGTGAAGTTGACCACCTACATAGTTATGTGCAAAGCATATGGTTACGAGCCATCATTATTAGTGCTTAGGGGTTTTATGAACCTTTATCCTGCTGGGAATTGGTTAACGCTAGCAAAAAGGGGAGAGCGTGATGTGCCCTACTTAATTACAAAGCCATTTACAAACATTAGGGATTGGAAAGGTGATTTCTTTTATATACAAAAGATACGATCATACCTTCAGACTACCCTGCATTACTAGATAAGGCCAACAGATTTGATGACAAACGCTTCAATGACCTTCTGCCCTACCGTGTTCGAAGGAATCCACTTTACCAATGTCTTGCTCGCCATCCCGTGGATGTACAAACATTTCCTGAGCCAATACTATTCATGGCTGACATTGTTGATCGTTGGGAAGGGTCTCCGTTAAAGCCTGAAATAATATGTGATGGATAAAGTATGTATATCCTCATTTAAATAAGTTACACAACAAATCTGATGATATTTATTCTTTCTTTCCTTTTTGCAGGAATGGTATTCTGAAACTTTGTTTTTTCTGGTGGGGCTAAAGAAATAAGCTTTCTTCCCAAGGATCCAAATGATGTGAGTTATAGGATTGGTTCTCCCTCTGTTTCTGTGAACAAAAACGACTTAGATGCTTTGGCCATCGAGCCCATAGCCTTTGCAAATCCTACCAAGACAGAGAAGTCCCTAGCCATAGAGGAGTCAACTTAGCTTGTTGAGAATGTTGTTGATTCAGATGACCCACCCTCCGATGAGGAACCTGTCATGATCGTAGGATCCTCCGGCATAGCTGATAGGGTACGAAATAGGAAAGGCACTGAAGCAAAAGCTATCATGGCAAATCCTAAAAGGAAGATCTTGTAGCCCACTCCGTCTTCGAAGAGCACTAGGCAGAAAGGTCCCAAAGGCAAAGCCATTCAGTCTGCACCACAAGGTCTTGATGATGACGTCCATGGTAAGTATAAACTTCATACCGCATAAAAATAGGTAATACTTCATGTATCTAACAAATGTCTGTTGTGCAAGTCTGCCCAATTCAAAGGAGCTACCGAATGCTCTTGCTTGTCATCAGTTAGTGGAGAAAGTTGACCCTCCTAGCTGGAGAGTAGCCTTGGATAACATGTTCGTGGAGGAGATGTGTGATATCCATGACAAGAGCTACACGAGGCAAGCAGTCCTGGATAATCATTTGAATGATCGTATGAGGGATCTGATCCATACAGTAAAGGGTGCTAGGGAAAAAATGGATGCCATTCTTGCCAAGGAAAAGAAAAAAGATCAAGAGTTTGCAGATCTTAAAGCAAAATGTGAGGAATCCATGGAAGAGATTGAGAAGAATCCATTGGTTCAGGACCTGCGAGCTGATATCCCGGGTCTGGAAAAGAAGCTCAAGGATGCCCGGTCAGAATGTAAGAGGCTTCGTTTGGAGGAGGCAAAGATGGGGGAGTACAAGGAGGAAATTGCTACCCTGGAGTCCAAGTGTGAAGGTCTGGAGTTGGAGAGAACAAAGCTCAAAGAGAAGGAGATCAAGCTTCGAGAAGAACTTGATGGGTTAAAGCGTCAACACAAGGCTCTAAAGAAGGATAGATCTGCGGTTGTGTCAAAGGTTGTTTTCTATATCGCTATGGAGTTGTACCATAGTGATGAGGTTGGGAAAGTGATAGCAGACTTGGTTAATGCTGCGATATGTCATGGGAAATGCACAACGCTTGAAGAGATTGTTGCGACCGATAAGCCGGTGGATCTATCAAAGGTACCCTACTACCGCTCTACCCATGAGAGGGAGTATGACAATGCCAGCAATGCTCTAGCTACGGCAGAGTAACCCTTCCTTCGTGAGGCAACCAAAGACCCAACAGCTTCCGTTGATGCACTCCTTGCTAAGAAGCCTCGAAGGGCACAACCTCCTTCATCAAGCAAAAAGGGTACCCCATCCAAGCCTCCATCAGTGAAGATAACTTCTGAGAAGCCCCCATCCCCATTGAACAAGGAATCCATGGTGCAGCCTCCTTTTCCTGGTGACAAGACGAATGTTGAGGAACCTTCCTCCCCTGCCAAGGCAAATCCTGAGAAGCCCCCGTCCCCAGTTACCCAAGGAAGTCCTAAGTCTCCCTGTGAAGAATGAAGGCTGCATTGTTTGCAGTAATTTGGCCCCAAGGGTGGTGAGGCTTCGGCCAAGACAATTTCTATTATCTTGTTGTTGAACAATTTCTAAACAATTAACAATTTGTCTTTCTAAACAATTTCTATGCTTCTGTTCATGAGGCTTCGGCCAAGACAATTTCTATTATCTTGTTGCTGCAGGTACTTTATAAGCTACAGATGTTAGCATAATTTATAATGTGTAAGGGACTAAGGGTAGTATATCCCGCTTTTGGTACTATGATTTTTCTTAATGTTTTTGATAGATATTTTAGGGTTATAGTGATTACCCTTTATGTTCTCAACCAAGGGTTTTTGGCAATCGTATAATTTGATTGCTAACGGAGGGTCGCGACCCACTATGTCTTTATCCTTTTAGTGCAGAGGGCTTCAAATACCCTAAGACTCTTAGGAAGGTTAATGTGAATTGCATGTGATGCTTTTCAAGATAAGCGTATCTTCGTACATTCTTCGAACATTGAACTCTAAATACTTGGTTGATAAAATCTTTGTTGTATAAAACAAGACAAGAGATTTCAAGGGAATATATCATATCATTAATTGGGTAGGAAGGAATACATCATTTTAAGATATGAAAACTAAGACACCTACCATTAATGCTTTTTTCCCATTGTGAGAAGAAATCAATACATGAATGAAAAATCATCTAATTGCAAATCCTGGATTAAAACTTATGAAGGATATGTCAGCTCATTTGTATGCTGGAGGAGGGTTGGTAGCATATCAACCTGGCTACTGTAGATTTTGGCCTGCGCCATTCATCTTTCTCGAAGTAGATGTAAGAAAGGTCCTTCGTTTGAAACTTAAACAGGTAGCATATTACTTAAAGGTTGCTACGAACTTTGAGTCTTAGAGAGCAAAAGGTTGTTACTCCTAGGTCATTTTGTTGAAGCCTGCTGCTCCACCCCAGATTCAAAACTAGATTCAATGAGGCGTTTGCCTTTTTTCTGATTGTGTGAGATCATACGCGTCTTTAAATCACTTTTCTTCTCGTTTAACCTTGAAGGTTCTTTTGTTGGAAGACATATTTGATTTGCTTACTTCAGAAGGTCGTCGGTTTGACCTTCTAAGAGACCACCTATCCCGTACTCTACGTCATATTCTTCCAATTCCTTAGCCCACTTGTCCATTCTCTGCGATCTATCGGGCTTTAGGAACGCCCATTCAACTGGCTTATCAGAAGTACCCTAATGGGGTGATCCTTGAAGTACCTTCGGAGGCTCCTTGTGACATAAACCAGAGCTAAGATTAATTTCTCTGACTCTACGTTTCTTTTCTCCGCACGTTTCTTTTCTCCGCAAAGAGCATTGCGCCGACCTGATCGAAGGATGTTGTTATGTGTAGGAGCAAAATTTCAGCTCTGACTGGAGTCGTAACCGTTGGCAAGATTTCCATGCACTTCTTCCACCTTTGGAAGGTTGTTCCGGCTTCCATGCTCCATTGATAGGATATTTGATTGATGCCTTCATTGCGGGCCTTGAAAAGTGATGAAGACCTGTTGACACCCTTCGATAAAAATTTTCTTAGTGTTTCTAGCTTGTCTTTCAGACCGTGAGTTTTCCCTGTTGATCTTTGAGTTTGCACCTTTGAGGTAATTCTTTCTTTAGTTAAGTTAGCCTGAATCCTTCGTCTTGCGAGTGACCATTCTTTTTCAATTCCGAAGGAGCACATTCTTGGATTTAGCTTCATGTTGATTCTCCTCAAATGTACAAAGGTTTCTTCGACATCATAAAGGAGGGCTTCCTTTGTTTTGCTTTGCATAACCAAGTATCCTTCACAAAATCCTAGGTTTCTCCCTATCTGTTTCTCGAAGGCCCTTCCTATCAGCCTGTTGTATGTAGCCTCAGTATTCCCTAAACAGAAAGGTATTCTTTTGATACAGTTGGTGCTTTTACCCACGTGAAAGGCCGTTTTTTCTTCATCTTCTTTTGCCATCTATATCTGATGGCATCCCTTGTCCGTACTGAGGAAGCATTCCCCACAAAATTCAGACGATGACTGTTGCTTTCCTATCAACAAGTAGCTTTCCTTTCGGCAAGCTATATTAATGTCTTCGAAGTTAACCCGTATTTTCCATTCTCCATCCATTCATTGGATTGCGATTGGATTAGTGACCCATGGTGGATTTTCTACCTTTCTGAGTATGCCTGCCTCTGTGAGTTTACCAACTTCCTTACGAATGACCATGCTCTGTTCAGGTGGTGGGAAGTTGCTTTCCAATCATCACCTTTTGTTCAGGATAGGAGTTGTTTATCACAATCTGCTCCTCAGCTTCCAAGCGCTCCGTTATGTGTTTTGTAGATTTTTGGTTACGTTGTTCATCTCTTCGTCGGTCCTCCTGTATACCTCATGCATTGTAGCTAGAGAAGATAGTACCAATGCCATGTGCTGCTTGGAACTTAAATGTAGCATGCACAGTGGAGACCACGATGCCCATTATTTGCATGGCTGTTCTTCCAATTAGCATATTATAAGGGGATTGGGACCTTACGATGACAAAATTGAGGGTCTCCGTCCTCGCAAATCTTCCTTCTCCAAGTGTCACCTCCAAAGGTATTTCTCCTAGCGGCCACAAACGCTCACCCGAGAATCCTACCAGAGGCATCTTTGGCTTCACTTGTTTGGCCCAAATCGAAGGCTTGAGCTTCATGAGGCAATGTTCGTAGATTATTTCACAGGAACTTGGAAGTCCATATAGACTTTGTTAATCTCTAGGTTTGAGATTACAACCTTAATGACTACCGGATCTTTAGAGGGAGGCCTTTGCATCTCGGACGGAAACGTTATTTCTTCTACTCCGGGCATCTCTCTCTCGGAGGCCCTCCTTTTTAAGCTGGAGGAGTCTCTGTGAACCATTTGAATGGGAGCCTCTTGTGGAGTGGTGTCTTTTCCCAACTGTGTATCGGTGACCTTCTGCTTGCCCTTCTTTATTCCCTTTACAAGTTGCGTCAATTGCCCCGACCTTACTACCTCCTTTATTTGTTTCTTCAACTCTCGAAAACTGTTTGTATCATGGCCAAAGTCCTCGTGGAAGTAGTAGTACTTAGTTGTGTCCCTGTTCTTGCCCTTTCTCGTCATACGAGGGGGTGCTTCGAAGGCTTTCACAGCCTTTTCTGTAGCTAGAATTTCCCTTGGGGACTTCGTTAGACTTCCCAGCAAACAATGATTCGGGCCTTTGATGTAAGGGGTAAACCTGTTATGGTTCTTGTTCTTGTTCTTCGATCCTTTCCACGAGGAGTGCTTTGCGATCTTGCCGCCTTCCATAGGAGTCCCATTGGTAGACACTTCCTTAGCCTCTATCCAAGTGTATGTTCTTTCCATCAGACCCTTATAGGTCGCCGGAAGGTCCGTGGATAAGAACTCCACCAGGTGGCGGTTCCGTAGGCCGTGCACGAAACCTGAGATACACTGCTCTTCATGTAAACCCAGGATTTGCAGAGTTTCGTCTGTGTATCTTGTAACGAAGCTTCTTGTGCTTTTGTTCTCCTTCTGCTTAATGTTATGCACTGTGAGGTGTGTCCTTGTGAACTTCTTCTGCTGGCTAAAGTGAGAACGAAACATAGCCTTCAGATCATCAAGGTTAATGATGCTGCCTGGTTTCTGCCCATTCCACCAGATACGTGCGGAATCTCGAAGGGTGTACGTAAACATATGACAGGCTACGGACATGACCCACTTTTCATCTTTATAGATCCTTCGAATAAATGTATAAAGTTTTCTAGATCCCCTTTTCCATGATAGGTGCCTATGTGCGAAGGCATCTTCAAACCATCGGGTAACGGATAGTCCTCAATCCATCCTACAAAAGGCATCGTAGGGCCCGCAGGCTCTGGATATAGACAATTTTAAGGTGCCATGTTCGCGGGGACAGTGTTGTATGGATTGTGAGGAGGAGGCACCCCCGAAGGGGTTTGATTAGGATAAGGAGGATAAGGTGTTCTTATGTTGAAAGGGTAGCCGCTGTACATAGTATATGAGGGATACGCCATGGGCTGCCCGTAGGACATAGTAGTTTGTGGGAACTGGTTGTTACTAGGTTGTACATTTGTGGGAGGGTAAAGGTTTTGAGGATAACTCGGAGTTTGAAACGGGGGGGGGGGGGTACATACCATTGGGAGGAAGGCTTCCCCCTGTGTAGAACGAACACGAATTGTCTCCTACACCGGATGTGTGAGAAGGCTGCAGTGGAACCCCTGCTTCGGTTCTTCCCAAATGTGCAGCTAATAGTGGAGGTAGGTTTACCTCCGTGTTTTCTCTTCGTTAGCTCCTCCCATTAGAACCTTCAGTAACCGTTCTCTCTTTTCTTGTGGGTGCCCTTTCAGGGACTCCCTCAAAGCCAACAGACCTTCCTCCAGCCCTTCTTCCAACAGGGGACCCAATACATAGGACCGAGTGAGTAGCACTAGGAACCGAAGGCCTCGGCTCCATTTCTATCTCTTCATCGTATTCATCACTAGAGTATTCCAACTCCCTTTGCATCTTCGTGTTCCTAACTTATATCCTTCGAGCCCTTAACAAAGATTCTAGTTCTTCGTAATTAGCCTCAACAAAGGCAGGGCTAATGACAGGTTATGGATTAGCTGATGTCGATGCATGATGATTGGGTGTTATTTTAGGGTGAGATCTTGTTGTAAAGTTGGACGCCGTAATTGGCGGAAGACTGTTAGTGTTGGTTACTGGTATTGGGGTTAGAGTCGAGAAACCTGGTAGGGGTGTAACTTCTCTTTCTTGATTCATGCCAGAAAAGTGGTGAGTCTGTTTGACTGGTTATTTGCTTGGAATAACGAGACCAATTGTATCGGGTCCCATGGATGGCGCCACTGATTGTACAACAGTTTGCACGATCAGGCCTTCGATGGTGATCAAAGGATATAGGGGATGTTGTGGTTGAGCCAAGCTTGTGTCTAACCTGAAAATAAGAAATACGAAGACACTACGTTAAGTGATTGCCCAGGGGTTGGGCCCTGCGAACCACCTCCGGCGTGTGAATAAGTATTTGGTATGAAAAGTTTAGTGGAAATATAGTAAAGTAGAGTTATTGAGATTGCATACCAGACTTGTGGATCATCCAAGCTATTTATAGAGGAGAAAAACAGCTTGAAGAGTGCTTACACCTTTTTCGGAGATCATGGGGGCGTCCCATGATAAGTGGCAACCACTAGGGGTTAGTGTCCCACTCCTCCTGGATTAGCGGGAAAGCTAAGGAGGGAGATGAGACGTGGGTTAGACTTGGTCTTCCCTATGTTTGGACTTGGCATTATTCCGTCCCTACATTTCATCGAAGGATACCCCGAAGGGTTTAATCCTTCGACTGGCGAATTCCCATCTGGTAACTAGGTCATTGGTGACTAGTTTTACGCCAATGAAAGTGTTAGGAGGCTAGCCAGAGCCTGCGATTATGTAGGTTTTGAGCAAGACCGAAGGGGAGTCCTTCGACCTGTTCGGAGGGTACATTATCACTCATCATTCGTGATTTCTATAAAGTCCTGAAGAGTATTGTTACGAGTGATTGCAAAAGAAGTTTGAGGAAAGAATGGTTTAGCAAAAGCATTTAATGACAACTCATTTTCACTCAGACTCCTGGCGCGTTGGTCGCGCGTCGATGCGTCAGCCATCACGCCAGTCTCGGTAAGATTTGGTTTTTGACCTTCTTTTATAAACACAATAGGTTTATTTTGACATGTAGTCATATTTTTATCATTTTTAGAACAACCAAGACCTCCTTTATCATGAAAGGTTTTTGCTCACTCAACACTTTGTTTAAATCGTTTCCACTTTTCTTAAATTTAAGTAGTATCAATTTTCGTTCAAGTTTACAAATCTCTTCCTTGAGTTTATGTTTATCCATTGCATGTTTTTCACTATTTCTCAAAGTGTGGTCATTATGTTTTATTAATTCCTCATTTTTCTTTTGCAATTTATGAAAATCTAGATTATCATTAGAGAAGGAAAGATTAGATAATACCTCAGGGGTTCCAGTGTCGTGTGACAAGTACCTTCCTCATGCACATGATCTCCGTCCTCACTATCACTCCAAGCCAATCCAATGAATGCCTTGTCATGACCAATGCTACTTCCTTGTTCATCGCATCTTCTACATTGCTTTGTCAACACTATGATCTCTTCATCAACTTCTTCATCTTTATCAAAACAAACATCTTTATCACTATTATTTATACTTGTTAGGCTTCTAGTGACTTCTTCTTCGAGAGTAAGTGACTCGGTCTCTTCTTCGGCGATGACTCTAATGTTTTCTAAAAACTTTTCATATTTGTTAATATCGTCAATTATCTTCTCATAAGATAATTGTGTCGATTTTCGTGTTTCATCAACATCTGCCTCTTCAAGTTGCCAATTCTTGGAAAGAGCATGGACAAACTTTTTAATATGATTTTTGCTACTATAGCTTGGATCTAACGAGTTCAAGCTTGTAGTAATAGCACTGAATCTCATTAAACTGCTATCAATAGTTTCATCATTGGTGATAGAAAACTCCTCATATTGTTGAATGAGAGAATCTATCTTATTGACCTTGACTTGTGTGGTATCATGATGAACAATAAGAAGTAATTCCCAAATCTCCTTTGCGGTCTTACACATGCACACCCTCTCGAGCTCCTCTCAAGGTAAGGCGTCATAAATCATCATTTTGGCTTCATCATTCTTGTTAGCCATCTTCTTTTCTTTATCATTCAAATCTAAATATGGTTTGTTCACCATTAGCCTTGTTTCAGGGTCTTGGCCGATGAAAACAAAGTTACGATTTTGGAAGATATACCATAAGTCATAATCCTTAGACTTAACATAAGCCTCAAATAGGATTATCCAAAATCGAAATCCTTCATATTCAAACAAAGGTGGTCTTTTCATAGAGCGCCCTGTGGAAAACTAGAAGGGGGTTGAATAGTTTTACGTCCGTTTTAAAATTTATAAAAACAAGTTTGTTTTAAAAACTACGATTCTAGTTTATATGATCTCAATACTTGCACAATATGAACAATTATATAGTAACTAACTAACTAAGCTAATATAGTATAAGTAAATAAGTAAGTAATGAAAAGAGTTGGAAAGATCAAACCACAACACAAGGATTTATAGTGGTTCGGCTACAAGGTCACCTTCCTTGTTCCTACTCCACTCCCCGAGTCATCTACTCGAGAGTTTTCTTCACTATGTCAACAAACTCCCTTATGGTGGAGAAAACCTTACACACCAATATACACACCACAACTTCATCACACCTTGATCACAACTACTTCACACCAATTCTTCTTCACACCAATCTTCTTCACAACTACACTACTTCACTACTAAGCAACTTCTTCTTCCTACACAACTTCTATTTCTCCTAAACTACTTATTACAAGCACAACACAACTTCACAAATAATATACACAATATACACAACTACTCTTCAATACTTCTTGAACTTAGTTGTAGAAGGAGTATTCTTCTTTTGCACTTTGGATAAGGATGGATGAGAAGGGATTGAATCACTTGAAACAAGGATTAGTAATCTAATGATCAAAGGGGTTTGGAAGATGTTTAGAGAGTTTTAGATCTGAAATTTTCGTGCAAAAGGTGGGGAAAAATTCCAGATTTAAGGTGGTATTTATAGGAGAAAAATTCTGACAGATTCTGACACAAGAGCCTGGCCGGTCCCCTTAATTCATGGTCGATCCCCTTAATTTTAAGGGGACCGCCCCTTATAATTAAGGGGGCCGCCCAGCTGTAACGGCCAGAAAATCTGTCTTTTAGTGGAGAAAGTTTATTTGGTGAAAAACTAACTGATTTTGGTTAAAAATTTGAATTCATGTTTTTAGTATGATTAAAACATTTTTCTTTATTACCAAAAGTGTTTTTCAAAAATATATAATATGTTTATATAATTAAATAAACTTTGTGATAATAAATTAAATACCCCTTTGATCATGAGATGTATTAAGCACTTGTTTATCCATACCTTAGTGATTAAGTTGGATATAATGATATAAACTAGCTTAATATTTGTTTACGTAGTAATCTTACGTTTGATGATTTTACATTTTGTGATCGTCAAAACATAGAGATATCGAAAACTATAAATAACGTTTTTATGCATTATTTATGTCAACAATCTCCACCTTTTTGATGATTACAAAATCTAAACTCATTAAGCGGGAAATTAGTATATATACAAGTATTATTGTGAGTTTATATCAATTCTCCCCCTTTTTGTTAGCATCAAAAAGGTTATCCCGATTTTGTTTGAGCTCCCCCTTGATGTATACTCCCCCTCGTTTTGAGGTTATAAAGGAATCGAGATATGGAATTCTTGCAAAAAAATATTTAGTGGACAAGCAACATATATATATATATATATATATATATATATATATATATATATATATATATATATATATATATATATATATATATATATATATATATATATATTTAGCATGCAAGAATAGAAACTAAACATAACCATAATCATTGATAGAATAAAGAGGTTACAACAAGCATTACATCAACAAGTAGGGCAAATAATAAAAGCCTTGAAGGCTTACAATCATAACTAAAATAAACCAAAGCTCTAACATGAAGGTCTTCTCTAGAGCTTGCCATCCAAAATGGTTTAAGACAATTTTATTTGCAAAATACGAAGCATGTTTAATTGGGTAGAATTGATGGTGAACATGGAGATGGTGATGGTGGAGGAGTGTTTGTTGATGTTGGTAGAGGAGGTGTGTTTGTTGTTGGTGGTGGTGGAGTTGTAGTAGTGGTGGTTGGTAGTTGATGCAATAAGTTTTCAATGTGTGAAAACATGTATTGTATCTCATCTCTTAGTCCGAACACAATTGTTTGGTTGTGGATGCAACAAAGGCAAGTGTCACCATGAGCTTCAAGTAAGCTCTATGGGACGGGGTCAATGTTGCAAAAATCGTGAATCGGTCCTGAGGCGGTCGAGGGCCGAGTTGCGTTTTTTAGCCGATTAATCGGCTCAAAACCTTGTAATCGCCGATTAATCGGCCGACTTCCTTGTAAATGTCTCCAAGTTCCAGGGCCTTGTAGCTTGGAATCGGCGATTACAAGGCCTTGTAGGCCATTTTTTGCAACATTGGACGGGGTTATAGGTTGGTGGATTGATAGGGGATGATGAGAAGTGTGCATCAAGAGGTGTTAATGGTGATAATGAGAGGGTTAATGCAAGAGTTGTGTTTTCAATGGTAGGTTGTGATGGTGGAGCTCTTGGTGGAGGAGACAAATGGGTGTTTATGTAGTCATTTATGGATGAAGTGGACGGTATGGAAGAAGTGGAGGTTCCATTTGTTGATGGTGTTTTGGAAGGTGCATTTGGTGCACTAGGAGATGAGCATTGAGGTGGTGGTGATGGAGTGGTGTTGTCTTCATTGGTGAGATCAATGAAGAGTTGTTTTGGTGGAATAATGACAAGTTTTTATATCTTGGCATTGTTTGAGTAGGTGGTTCTTGGTGATGACATGATGAAAGGATGAGGTTTGATGAAGGTTGAGGATGATGGAATGTGAATTAAACATGCATGGGGATTATATAGTATGAAAACATGTTTAGAAATGGAATTAATTTTGAAAATAGATGGTTAGCTACCAAAAGCAGTTTAGATTTAAACGGAAATGGTAGCTGAGACTAGCAAAAGAAGTCACAAGATGCAAAAGAAAACAGTAAAAAATACTGTATGGGTGGCCGGTCCCTTAAATGAAGGCCGGTTCCCTTAAATTTAAGGGGGTCGCCCATCTGACGACCCAGAAATCAAAATTTTTCTAGAAAAACGTTATATTCTGTTTTGTTTTTGCAGCAAGCTCTATTTGGACATTTCACATTTGTTTTGGTCTATTGGAAAGCATACATGTTATATATATATAAACATAAACTAATCATGCAAGCATATATATAGATTAAGTGATAAAACATACAATAATAAGCATATATTAAACATAAATAAGCAAGTTATCATCCTAATCAAATATCGAAACAATTATCCAAGAGAATAACAAGTATGTCCGAATATAATTCGGACAAATAGCACATAAAAATCCACGATCAAAAGTCTTAAAAATAAATATTGTTCAACAATCATAAGATAATCTCCATCATCTTCTTTTCTTCCCGAAGATGCCCTTCAATGTCTTCCCGATGGATTTGAAGCCACCTCTAACTTCTTCATGCAAACTCTTTTGTCGTCTAAGCACCTCGGTTGTTCGTTCATGAAGTACTTCGTCGGTTTGATCGCTAGGAGATGGGGTTGAATATTCGGGATAGTCGAGATCCTCGAGATTATGAACGAAATCGGAGAACGAAGTGGTACTAGCACCATGGGTGTTTTCCTCCTCATCGTCATCGTCTTGTCAAGAAGATGAACCGTGAAAGCTATGACGACGAGATTTTCCCTTGTCACTTCGAGTTCGTCGAGTTTGTTTTTGAGCGAGAGGACGTAGGGTGAGATAGATGGAATCGTAGATGCTATTGTCAAGATCGGGGTTAGTACTCGATAACATGACGATAGAGACGAGTTAGTAACATTCCATATGGAAGATTGGCTTTGGGAGTTTTTCTAGCACACTCAATCTGTTTGATAAAGAAGTAGGCCAAATTGTACGGCTTTTCAATAGCGATACAATACAACATGTGAGCAAGGCACGCCGGGAGATGGTCCCGGTGACCTCCGATACCGAACGCATTCTCACGAATGAGTTCTTCCCAACGCTTCATGTGGGGGCCTAATTCCTTGAGGAGAAGTTGGTATGAAGAGATTTGGACGTTTTTTGATTTTATTTTTCGGGTTGTAGTGGCACGCTCCACACCAAGGACTTGACGAATTTCGTCGGGATGAGGGATGCCGGAGAGATATGGACCAAAGGTTGGATGACAACGATGTAGTGATTCGAGGTCCCACTCGTTTGTGAAAACGGCTTGACCTCTAAAAGGAATTTGAAGGATTTGACCGAATTGTTCAAGAGTTAAAGTGATAAATTCATTTTGGATCATGAAGGAGATGGTGATGGCACCAAGATCATTGGTTTGAACCGTGACTTGGCTATAGAAATCAACTATGAAACGAGGACCGATTGGTTCATTGATTTCAAAGAGGCAATTGAAGTTGATGCTTGTAAACAAGCGATTAATGTAGTCGGATTGAGCAAAAGCTAGATCTACTACACATCCCTCATGAACGTTTCTATCTTCAATTTGACGATATATACGTCCAATGGAAGGAGATGTAGTAGGGAGTTGGGAAACTTTAGGAACGTAGTTTTTAGTGTGAGAAAGATCTTCGGTAGTCGCTTTTGGCATTATCACCTAAACACAACAACAATACAAAAGACCAAAATAAATATAAAGAAGAATAAAAGTGTATATATTGTTAAGACTTATGTTGGAACGTAAACATACTTCGACTCTAAGACGATAATCCTAAGAAGTAGTTTACCATTCCTTAATATTATTTTTAACTCGTTCTAGATATATTTTACTATGTTTAGTAAGTAGTTATGGACAAATCCAAACGCCTTTTTAAACATCTTAATATATCATGAAATTTACTAGATTTACTTTAGGTTGTAAAACTAGCCATTTCTTACGAGTTTCTTATGCATGTGATTAGTTTTTGAAAAAGATGGTTTATGTTTTGACTCAAAAATATCATTTTTCGTACTAAACCAAACGCTTCCTTAACTAGACACTTACACTAAAAGTATGTCAATATATATATGAATTATATATCTTGACAAGTCCGAATTACAAGTTTTAGGTTTATAATCTTCACAACGTTTTATAAAAACTATAACGACTTAATTTCGACATTATTTGGACATAATCCAAACACCCACTTATCGTGTACGAAAATATTTTTACTTAGTCGAAAAATATAGTTTCATGTTTTAGAAGTTATAAAAATATAATGTGATTAGTTTTAACAAGTTTTTATAGCATTATTCAACAATGTGTTTACCAAAAATTTTGAAAAGGAGTGTATGAAATTTTTCAAAAATTTTCGACAAGAAGGTTTATAATTCTTAGTTTCTAGTGTTAATTAAGCATCCTAATCCTAAGGGAAGTATTTAGTTATGGAAATTTTAGACCCAATTCGAAAGAAATTGTGAATTTGAAAAAAAATTATTAAAACATGCATAATCTTGAGTTTGACCAAATTAGATGGAATTAGATGAAATGTGTTATGAAAATCTTACAATATGTAATGCTGATTGTGTTAGATGAATTTGCCCTTTGCGAATTAACCCGAATTAAGTGAATTAGAGGTTGGTTTTTTGAGTTTTGGGGTTTAGAATTCGTTACAGCAGCAGCAAATGGAAGAGGTGTTGGAAAAGTGGAGTGTTTGGCAAAAGAAACAAGAGGAAAAACGAGTTGGGATTATCAGATGGCCAGCCCCCTTAAACATTAAGGGGGCCGCCCTCCAAAATTTGATTTTTCGAGGTTTTGGTTTCTGGAAAGAACAAGAAAATATTATATATATATATATATATATATATATATATATATATATATATATATATATATATATATATATATATATATATATATATATATATATATTAGATTTATATTTAATCAAAAATACGTTGGAGAGTATTCGCACGAAAGGAATTACTTGACATTTCGTCAATTAAAATTTCTTGATTATTTCGGATGAGATTTATCAAGTTGTCAAGTGGACGAGAGAGTTGTGGAAGGCTTATAAGTGTATATATATATATATATATATATATATATATATATATATATATATATATATATATATATATATATATATATATATATATATATATATATATATATATATATATGTATATGTATGTATGTATATATATATATATATATAGTATGGGCTTATAAGACGAGAATATGGGAGGGAGACGTATGCAACGGAAGACGGGAGTTTGTTTAATCCATAGATTTTTCGACTCATCTCTCTACATCAGCATGAGTGTCGTTGAACATTGAAGTTCAATAAGGCAAATGGGGGGAAAGAAAAGGTTCGTAAACGAACAATTTCTAGTTCTTGAAAGTCAACTAATGAGTTTTCTAGGTTATAAGATTCTAGATATAGCTAAGTATATATATATATATATATATATATATATATATATATATATATATATATATAAGATCTAGAGGAAACTAAAAGCCAAACAAAGTCACATAAATACTAGAGACTAAACTAAGCATGCATTTCTTGACAGGGAAATAAAAGGAAATGTGTACCTTTCGTCTTCAATGCGTTTTTCTTCAAAGTCTTAAAGGAATTGTACGAACTAGAGGTGACAACTAAAATTTCCAAGTTTGTATGGCGAATTTTCTATGTTGGTCCCCATTGTCTCATTTGACCAAAGTTATTTGATCCGAACATGTTTTGTATTTGACTTGGGTGCATATATGGTGGAAACATTCCCCACAGATTGAAGTTCCACATTTGTTGATTATTGTTAAAGTTTTGTCTATTTTGGTTTACTCTTGGTTGAGGTGTTTTAGATCTAGGGTAAGAATTATTTGGTTTCCTAGGTGGTGGAGTTTTAGATCTTGTTTTAGGTTTAGACGATCCTACATTGATTTTTAAAGATGGTTTATAAAACGATTTTATTTCTTCATCACTAGTAAGAGGTATTTTCTTATCATTTATGAGTATATACTTAGGATTAGATTTTAGAGGTTTTAGTTCATTGAGTTCACTTTCAAATTTGACATTTTTAATTTCACTTGTTGAAGCTTCGGTTGAGTTAAATCCTAAACCGGTTTTATCTCCGGATACTTTTTGAATACTAATTATTTTACTAAGTGAGTGACCACTATTTTCAAATTTATCAAGTTTGCAAATTTCTTCCCTTAGATTTTCGTTTTCACCTTTAAAAATTTACTTACCTTTTTCAAGTTGATGTATTTTAATTTTTAGTTCTAGTACTTCATTTTCTAATTGGTTGTTTATGCATTTTAGTGATTTGTTTTTAGCCATTACTTGTTGTCCTAGTTTGCATAATCTATTGTATTCACTATCTAAATCTTTTTCATCTAATGATAAATTTTCATCACTAAAGTATTCGGTTTCGGAACGTACCTCACTTGATGTTTTCGCCATGAGACACTTCTCTTCCTTTGTTGTTTCTTTCTCATCTTCATCACTATCACTCCAAGCTCCTCCAACAAATTCTCTTTGATCTTGATCTCTTGTCATCATTGGACATTTTCCAATGAGGTGATTCGGATCACCACACTTGAAACACTTTCTCTCATTCTTGCTATACATGTCATCTTTATTCTTTTGAGATGCTCTCCTTTCATCGTGTGGTTGTCTAACGAATCTTCCTCGCCTTTTGAAGAATTTCTTGAAATTTTTTACGGCCATGGCATATTCTTCGTCATCACTTTCGGAAGATGAGCTATCTTCGTTGTTGGATTCCTTTCTAGCTTTCAAGGCGATTGACTTGCTTTGCTCTCGTTTTCCTTTGACCATTTCGGAGTCCTTCTTTATAATTGCTTCGTAAACTTTCAAATTTCCAACTAATTCATCAAGTTGCAACGTTGACAAATTCTTTGATTCTTCAATAGTCGTCACTTTAGCTTGCCATTTTGGGTGAAGAGCCCTAAGAAACTTCCTAACAAAATTCTTACTAGAAAAATTCTCATCAAGTGCTTTGAAACTTGTGATGATAGTGTTAAATCTAGCGAAAGCATTATCAATTGATTCTTCTTCCGGAATCGTGAATTGCTCATATTGTTGGACAAGTAAATCTATTTTATTATCTTTGACTTGATTATTACCTTGGTGAGTTATTAATAAAGAGTTCCAAATTTCTTTTGCGGTTTCACACATAAAGATCCTTTCGTACTCTTTACGTGGTAGCATGATTCGTGAAATATCAATTATAGTATAATAATATTCCGAGGAAATACCGGTTAAAGTAATTCCCGGGTCGTTCTTCCCAACGAAAGCTCAAATGGAATATTTGAATTATCAAATCGGGAATCGTGTAGTGAAAGTGAGTGGTGAAAGAGTGATATAGTGACAATAGCAATCAAGGAAATCAAATATTAACAAACAACAATAAAGCATGCAAAGATTATAAGCTAACTATGCACCGAATTGAAAAACGTAAAAACGGAAATGCACACGTAAAAATTAAAACGTAACGTTTTACGAAAAATGACCCTACGAACTTGGAAATATTTTCTAAAAATTAAAAACTTATAAAAAGAATTTTAGGAAAAAGAAAAATATTTTTTTGACTTTTCTTTTATTTTCTAGAATTTATTTTGTATTTTTGGAATTAAAAAGTGAATTAAAAATAAGAAAAATAGAAAAATTAAGTGGAAAATTGAAAATAAAATTCTAAAAATTCTAACTAATTATAAAAGAAATTTAAAAATTATTTTTGTATTTTTCTAAACCTTTTTGTATTTTTTATTGATTTTTGGAATCTAAAAATGATTTAAAAATTGGAAATAACCAAAAGTAATTATTAAAAATAGTAAAACTATTCAGAAAAATCTGGAAAAATTCCAGAAATTCAAAAATAATAAAAAGAACTTAAAATAAAATTTTGAAAGAAAAATCAGTTATGGAACTGCTTATTTAAGCTAAACTGCTTATCACAAGTGCTTAATTATAAGCACTTGTGATAAAAACTTTATGAACTTAAGAACTCAGGTCACTAAGGTTGTGAAAACCTTAAATGCAACAGAATATGATGATACTAAAGCACAGATTCACACAAAAGCTTAGAAATGAAGCAATAAGCTAATGAATAAGCTCAATAAGCTATAGCAGAAACAGATTAAGCTAACACAGAAGCTCAGAAACCATACTCAGAACTCAAACTACTCAGATAAGACACAATTCACAAGAGAAAAACACAAATATAAGCTCAGAACATGATTAGCAGGCCAAAGATATAAATCCAGAAATAAACTAAAACTATGAACTACAAGATCTAAATAAGCTGCTGAGACAAGCTAATATAGAGAAACCAAATGTGAATTCCACTACTCTACCAACTAGTGTACTCAGAACAATCAAGAATGGAGATCTCTAATCTCTTATAACCACTTAAATCAACCCAAGAAAACAGGTACACATATGTGGTGCAGGGGAGAAATGTGCTCACTCAGTCAACTTCCAATCAGTTTTCTAATAAGCTAATGAGCTTTAAACATGAAAATTCTTTTTGAAATTGATTTAATTACTTCCAAACTACTGAAATCTACAATCTAAATGAATTCACTAAATCAAATGAATGCTACAGATGCTCCCAAAGTAGAGAACTAAGTCTGATGTACAATTATTTTTGACCTTTTTTTACTTTTGAAAAACTTTAATTAACTTTAAACTAAGATTGATCCTAATTGACTAAACAGTTATTTAGTAAACTAATATTAATCTTATTTAACAAATTTAACTAATTATGCAACTACTCTAACTATTATACCCACTGATTCAATTATTTAACTAACAGTTAACAGTGGACAACAACAGATAAGCAACAAAGCTCAGCTGATCATTAATCCAAACACTCCTTATGAAACAGTGTAACAAAGAATTGTTGCTCTTATCAATCCAAAACTCTACCAAATAAGTATCACACAGCTATGGTAAATGATGCAACAATCAATAAGATGAGTACAAGCAGTAAGACAGATTATCAACACACAAATACTACACAGTTGCAAAAATTTAAACTAATTATCTATCAATTACTAAACTAGAACCAATACAAAATCAATCTAGCAATCACTATAACAAAGCTAATATAACAATTATACTAACAATACTATACTAATCAATGCTCTGTACTCAAAGATCAAACAAATCCTAACCTTTACAAGATCAATCAGTTATCTACTAAAATTAATTCTCAATTATTAAACTAAAATGATGAAACTGAGATCAAAAGGTTACCACAAATCTCTCTCAGCAAGAACAGAGAGAGTTCACTGTAGCCTATCTTTATGATAGGCTGATGGCTGCTTATTTCTGAATCAGCTATCAATTTACACCTCAGCAACCTTAGGAAACCATTATTGAACACCTCTTTTTGTCTTTGATGAAACAGTACTCATGAAACTTGAATTCATAAAACTTGATTATGAAAAGAATAAGCTGAGCTGAGCTTATTTTAAGATTGAAAATGGCTTTTGAAACTATTTTTTTATTTTTTATATAATTTTCTGATTTTTTTTTTTTTTTTGTTTTCTGAATTGGAAATTTCTGTGATTAAGATGAAAAGTAAAAGTAGATTAAGCTAGTTAAGTTTGAAATAGATTGAAGATAAGAGAGATTAAACTAAGAGTAGATGAATAAAGCTGATTATAAGCTACTACTAAAATTGAATAAGCAAATGAAATTAGGAAATAAGCTGAATTATAAAACAAACTTGAATTTATTATAATGCTTAACTATTACATTTAACTAGTCTAACTACAATTCGACAGCATAACATTGCTAAAAAAACTACATACAATATGAGAGAATTGGAGACCTATTTATAGGAAATGAGGAGTGCTTGGGTAGTCAAGTGCCAAGCTGGCAATCAGCGTCAATTTTGTGTTACTTTGAAGCAATGTGAGCCCTCAGATGATACTTGTGCTACTTCGATTCAATATGAGCCATAGGATGATGATCCGTGATGTGGCTTGTCCACTCAAATGGCTACACCTGTCCAATCCACGCTTGTACTCTTCTCTTTCCGTGTCAGATGGGTGTCAGCACCTTCTAGAAGTTATCCCAATGATTGGCATGACGTGCCATAGCCAATGGTACTCTGACACGTATCTTCATTGGATCCTCCTTCACTCTCTGTCATGTGATTGAGTCACGTGGTGTTCTAGAAGGTAATTAATTAAGCATTATTGATGGTTGGGTAGGTTGGTATGAACCAATTGATATGACTTGGTGTCTAGGGTTCATAATCTGGGGTGTGGGTGTATTTGGGGAAGAACACTTTAGGCGAATTTGGTTTAGTTATTTATTTATTTCTTGACTTTGACTGGTTGACCGAAGGGATATGTGGGCTCGGGTTGTGTTACTTGGGCTTGGGTTTTATTTCAAGAGTAGGCTTTGAGTGTTTAATGGATTTGGACTTTTGTGTAGATATTTCAAACTCCAAGGGTAAAAACTGTAAATCTCCAAAAATTAATTCCAAGGACTAAATTTGACAAGTCTGAGTAAGTAGATGACTGAAACTGATTCTCGGATCCCCGGCTTTGACTATTTGACCGTCTTCTAATCTCGTGCTCGTTTTTCCAGTTTCTTGATGATTTTTCGTCAAATTCTTATTCATCCGTACCTGCATGTCACAATCACAAAAACACATGTTTTCTTGGCGATTATAAGCTCAAATAGTCGTTTTGGGTTGGTGTTTGGCCATAAAATGGTGAGTAAATAAGTACTCACCAAAATCCCCCCGACTAAGGTATTGCCGTGTCCTCACGCAATGTGATCAATTCACGCTCTTAGGATAAATGATTTCAAAACTCTTTTTACTAACTTTGAAAAGTAGCAAGGAGGTTCAAAAGAGATAATAAAATCATTTATTCCCGAAAACGCTCCGTTTTCCAAAATTTTCCTTTTATTCCTTTATTCTACTTACACTTCTATTTTTGTATTTTTCCATAATTCACACTTGTGACGGTTTGTTGAACTTTCATTATCTTGCAATAATTATTAGGGTCAACGAGTAGAAACACTTCTTTTAAGAAGCGACCATACGGTTAAAATTCGTCATCCTTGATTTTTTCACGAGTCCCCAAACTAAGCGTACAAACGAGATCACAGCTTATCTACAAATTAGATGCTAACACTACTCATAACAGTTACTTGTGAAACTTCTTACTCCCATTTCCTAGGTTTTGTATCTCAATATTTTATTTTGTTGAGAAATGAATTGCTTCATATTTTCTCGTTTCGATAATTTTAAGTCCGATAGTGATACCTAAGTTAAAACGATAAATAGTTATTCATTTTCTCTTAAGAACCACTGCAATAGAAATTCGGTCCACATCAAGGAATTTGGGGTACATACAATATCAAGAATATAAGTTGCGGAGTACGATCACGTGCACCTCATGTGACTGATTACTAATCACTTATCACATGCACCTCACGCGCCAACAACTTATTTACATACATAAGCTCTTATTCAACATAACTTTCAACTCTCATTTTTTCACTTTTCACTTTTTTTCATACTTTTGATACTTTTTTCTTTCTTGACTTTACTTTTTTCTCAACATAAATGGAAGCTTAACGGGTAGCTCCAAAACCACATAGATAATCAACTTTTGACTTTTGATTTTTTCACTTTTTGCTCTTATTTTTGGTGTTCCTTGATATGTACCCAATTTCTAAAGCAAAAATTCTCTTAAGAAAACAAATAACTAAGTATTATTCAAACCGAAATACCACTAATTAACCTAGAACATCTATTTTTATATTGGTGACGTTTCTGATGGGAGTAAAAAGCCACAAGTACCTCTCATGAGCTCTAAAGAGAACCACTACTCCACGTTTAGCATCTAACTTCTAAATAAACTCTATCATTTCTCGCTCTTCGCAATTTAAGATTCCAAATAATGAAACCAGCGAATACTTAGCCGATAATCAGCCACGCATATATAAAGTCAGTTACGGAAACTTGCAAATTCTAGAAGAAGAATTCGCGTTTTCTAGCTCCTGATGTAAAAGACTAGCGAAAGCTTTTAAGCTGCGCATGTATAAAGTCAAGTACGGGAACTTGCAGATTCTTAAGAAAGAATTCGCATTTTATAGCTCCTGGTGTACAAGACTAGCACAAGCTTATGTGATCATCATTGGTTAAGGGAACAAGCTAGGGCTCAACACGCCCGGTCAAGTCAAAATATTTATTCCTACTATCGCCAGCAAGAAAGTCAACAAGGTGTCAAAACACTTATTCAAACTTTATTATATTTTTGCACAACTTTTTCAACTTTTTCACATCTTTTTTTTTTTTTCATTCATTTTTTTTTTTATCAAAATTTTTGAAATTTTTCAAATTTTTGAAATTTTTTTTTTTTTATTTTTGGTGGAAAAACGGAGTTGCAAAAGTGCACGACATGTGAAAAATGCTAGGTCAAAATCGAATCGAAGATTCACCCTCCCCCCGACTAGAACGAAACATTGTCCTCAATGTTTTATGGGTTAAGGTAATCCTAACAAAATTCTAGGCCGTTTATTAATTATGCCAAAGAAAACGTTAGTCGATAAGATTTAACGGATATAGGATTTCCAAGTAGCACCGATGAATGAGACTCTAAGTGAAGAGATAACGAGCACGAGAGTCATCATAAATCACGGACAATCCTGAACAAACATCACAAACAACCACGGAACACAAGAGTAGAAGAGGCACCCCCTCCTCACGTTAGGTGTTAGAAAATAGAAATATAAGAAGATGAAATTTGGATAAGCATGGGTTGCCACCCACGAAGCGCTTGTTTTTGTTCACCGAGTCACATTAGCTTGACTCGATCCCCGAATTAATTCGTCCTTGGGGAGAGCAGAGAAAACGGCCACTCGACACAAGAGATGCCAGGATCAAAAACAACATCCTCACTCCCAGCGGAGTGAAGGATAAGAGAAATCACACCAAACGTTAGAAACGGCAAGAATGTCATGATAACAATCTTGAAAAACTCATCTTCATCAAAATAAAATTTCATAATTATGGAATTATGAATCTTATCATTTAAGCTCTTGTTAAAATCTTTTCCGGGTGGGAGGGTTGGGAAAAACTTTTCATTAAAACTCTCATTCTTAAAAACACCACCCGGATCATGATCAATTTCAAGATCAAAACTGAAACTCTCATATTCAGATTTAGAAAACTTTTCAATTTTATATTCAAATTCATCAAAACGAAATGATTCAAATTCCAGAAGAGAGATAAAAGCATGAGAAGTGGTACTGCCACGACTCGTCTCTTCCGAGTGATCAAAATGAAAAGCTTCAAATGTCGGATCATAAAAATCATGACGATAACTTATTTCCTCAGTCTTGTCAAAGGAGAAACTCTCAAAATCTGGTAAAAATTCCTCGAGCTCGGGCTCAAGAGGATCGTCAATTATAAGCTCAATCTTCGTCTTAACTTTATCCGGAAGAATTGACGGTTCATCGTTCAACAAATTGTTAAGAAAAATAGTATCCCCCTCCGAATCAAAGTAAGAGTCGTCAATCTCAGAAATCGGAATCGTTTCGATAGCAAGAAATTCATCGACCTCTTCCCAAAAAGAATCATATTCCTTAGTCGTAGGAAATGATGGGGAAGAGTCGGGAACGAACGTTTTCACAAAATCATCAAAAGTATAATCACAAACATCGATGCTATTAACGGAGTACTTCTTCAAGTTCGAAGCATCGGCTTTAAAAATCATAATATCGTCATCATGTCGTAAAGTTAGAGTGTCCTCAAAATGATCTACTAGGGCTTTTGCGGTTCGTAAAAACGGTCGCCCTAGTATAAGAGGAACTCTCGGATCGGGTTCAAAATTCACAACGACAAAGTCGGCCGGAAAAGTACACGAGTTCACTTGAACAAAAACATCTTCAGCAATTCCAACTGGATGAGCGATCGATCGATTAGCAAGCTCCAAAGTCATTCTCGTCGGTTTAAGTTCCCCCATCCCAAGTTGTTTATAGATCGAAAATGGCATAAGGTTAATGCTTGCACCTGAATCGGCCAGGGCTTTGCAAACCTCTTGATCTTTCAACGAACAAGGAATGAGAAATTTTCCCGAATCTCCAAGCTTCTCGGGAAGCTTCTTGAGAAGAATCGCGGAGCATTGAACATTAATCGGCGTTTCGGCTAATTCGAGCAATTTCTCTTTATTACTTATGAGGTTTTTGAACGTTGAAGCAAATTTCGGCATATACACAAGAGCATCCATGAAACTGATATCAAAGTGCAACTTTTGAAAAATATCCAGAAATTTTTCCATTTGTTTTTTAGATTTTGCACGGAGCTCTTCATCATTAAATCGTGACGGATATGGCAATTTAGACTTGTATTTCACATTATTCTCAAAAACGACTTTTTCTTTATCTTTCGACTTTTGGACAACCGGAGGTTGGACGTTTTCAGCTCCTCCATTATTAACAGGAGGAACCGGGTCCTTTGTCGCCTCGGTCTCACAGTCTACTACCTTAGGTGGAGACGAAGAAGAAGAAGAGGTAGTAGGAGCTGTGGGTCCCTCATATGTAGCACCACTGCGAGTTATGATCGCTTTTACTTCGCCCCTCGGGTTTGCGATCGTGTTGCTTGGCAAAGATGTAATACCCGAACCCGAGGGTCGATCATTTAAACGTTTGTTGATATCACTGATTTGATTAGCTAACAACCTTGTTGTTTCCTCTTGTTTTGTCATAAAAGCTTGTTGGTTTTGAAGCAATTGCTTAATCAAATCTTCCGTGGGCGACGGATTTGGAATAACAGCTTGATTTTGATTATTATTGAAATTCTGCCCACGGTTTTGGTAATTACCATTATTCTGATTTCCATGATTTGCGTTCTGAAAATTCCCAGGGTTTCCATGGTTTTGATGGTTTTGAAAATTGTTCCCTTGAGGCGGGCCTTGATTGAAATTACCTTGAAAACCCCGGTTTTGATTAAACCCTTGATTATGATTTTGAAAACCATTATTAGCTCGACTCTGATTTTGATTTCCTTGATTATTACGATTCACAACATTATGATTCTGGTTGACTTGATTGACTTGGCTTGGTTGTTCGAAACCGGGTGGTCCAAGAAAATGAGAAGAACGGTAGCTGAGGAAATTACGGTCTCCTTGAGGTTGTGGGTAACCGGTGTTACCCGCGTTTGCAGCATACACGTTTTGAGAAAAGGCACCGGTGGCCGGACATTCATAATACACATGTGGACCACCACAAGTCTCACAACCGCGACTAACCACATTGACTTGATGGTTTGGTTTTTCAATAGACATTGAATCAACTTTCTTTGTTAAAGCCACAATCATATTTACCAATTCATCATTATTTTTACCATTATTAGAAACTTGAGGTTTATTCCTTGACATTCTCACACGAGCTTTATTCTCAATTATCATGAAAGCATCATTCGTGTTCCTAGCCAACAAGTTACCACCCGCAGCAGAGTTAAGCGAATCTTGATCAGTATGACATAAACCATTATAAAACGTATCAATCTGCTGAAGGTCGGTAAACCCATGGTTCGGACATTTCTCCTTCAAATCTTTGAATCGGTCCCAAGCTTCACTAAACGTTTCATCAAAAGCTTGTTGGAACCGAAAGATTTGAGAACGTAGGTTAGAAGTTTTAGACGGAGGATAGAAGTAATTCACAAACTTGGAAGCGAGATCATTCCAAGTGTGAATCGAATTCGGCGGTTCCTTTTCCAGCCAAGTCCGGGCTGCTCCTTTTAAGGAGAAAGGAAACAACTTCAATTTCACCACATCGTGAGGAACTTGGTTCATTCTAATCGTCTCAACGATGTCGGTGAAATTTCTGATGTGAGCATAGGGGTCTTCGTTATCAAACCCGTGAAAGGATATACTCGTGATCAAATTGAGTAATCCGTGATTAATTTCAAAGTTGGCATTGATGTCCGGAATCACAATTGCCCTCCTCACACCATTGAATGGTGATTGGAGTTGTTCTTCCATCGGACGTGGATCAAATGCCGGTTGTTGTCCCATCGGCGGGATAACATTGTGCTGCGGACCACCCATCGGCGGGGGTCCGTTGTGTTCGTTTTGGTTCATCTCCTCCTCGTCAAGGAAATGAACCCGACTCGTATGTCGTAAAACCCGCTCGGGGTTAGAGAACGGAGACGTAAGACTCTCAAACGAAGATCGGGTGTGCATACACCACGAGCAAAATCAAAAAGAAAATGAAAAAGAAAAGAGAAAAGAAAATCTTTTTGTTTTTTATATTTTTTCACAAAAACTTTTTATTTCTTTTGTTTTTCTTTTCTTAAAACGTAATATTAATCGAAAACCGTTTCTTTCAAAACCACGCGCGACGAGACGGGAGAGAAGAATGGATCTCTCTTCAGCTAGCAATTTAATGTCTTAGCTTCCGTATTTCCCGCTTATTCGGTTGTAGTAATTGAAATAGTCCGATAAACAACTAAATTACGTTTTCGTTATATTGTGAGACTTATTTGGTTTACAACGCCCTTTCTTGCGATCGAGTCGAGGCTGTAACTTTTATTATTTTTTTGGTATTTTTGAAAACACTTTAGTAAAAGTGTTTTTGATTTTTCAATTTTTATAGAGATATATATACAAAGTAGAAGAAGGCTTATCAAAACACGATTTTCCAAAACAATTATTCAAAAATTCACTTTAAGCCTTCCCCGGCAGCGGCGCCAAAAATTGATTCGTGAAATATCAATTATAGTATAATAATATTCCGAGGAAATACCGGTTAAAGTAATTCCCGGGTCGTTCTTCCCAACGAAAGCTCAAATGGAATATTTGAATTATCAAATCGGGAATCGTGTAGTGAAAGTGAGTGGTGAAAGAGTGATATAGTGACAATAGCAATCAAGGAAATCAAATATTAACAAACAACAATAAAGCATGCAAAGATTATAAGCTAACTATGCACCGAAATGAAAAACGTAAAAACGGAAATGCACACGTAAAAATTAAAACGTAATGTTTTACGAAAAATGACCCTACGAACTTGGAAATATTTTCTAAAAATTAAAAACTTATAAAAAGAATTTTAGGAAAAAGAAAAATATTTTTTTGACTTTTCTTTTATTTTCTAGAATTTATTTTGTATTTTTGGAATTAAAAAGTGAATTAAAAATAAGAAAAATAGAAAAATTAAGTGGAAAATTGAAAATAAAATTCTAAAAATTCTAACTAATTATAAAAGAAATTTAAAAATTATTTTTGTATTTTTCTAAACCTTTTTGTATTTTTTATTGATTTTTGGAATCTAAAAATGATTTAAAAATTGGAAATAACCAAAAGTAATTATTAAAAATAGTAAAACTATTCAGAAAAATCTGGAAAAATTCCAGAAATTCAAAAATAATAAAAAGAACTTAAAATAAAATTTTGAAAGAAAAATCAGTTATGGAACTACTTATTTAAGCTAAACTGCTTATCACAAGTGCTTAATTATAAGCACTTGTGATAAAAACTTTATGAACTTAAGAACTCAGGTCACTAAGGTTGTGAAAACCTTAAATGCAACAGAATATGATGATACTAAAGCACAGATTCACACAAAAGCTTAGAAATGAAGCAATAAGCTAATGAATAAGCTCAATAAGCTATAGCAGAAACAGATTAAGCTAACACAGAAGCTCAGAAACCATACTCAGAACTCAAACTACTCAGATAAGACACAATTCACAAGAGAAAAACACAAATATAAGCTCAGAACATGATTAGCAGGCCAAAGATATAAATCCAGAAATAAACTAAAACTATGAACTACAAGATCTAAATAAGCTGCTGAGACAAGCTAATATAGAGAAACCAAATGTGAATTTCACTACTCTACCAACTAGTGTACTCAGAACAATCAAGAATGGAGATCTCTAATCTCTTATAACCACTTAAATCAACCCAAGAAAACAGGTACACATATGTGGTGCAGGGGAGAAATGTGCTCACTCAGTCAACTTCCAATCAGTTTTCTAATAAGCTAATGAGCTTTAAACATGAAAATTCTTTTTGAAATTGATTTAATTACTTCCAAACTACTGAAATCTACAATCTAAATGAATTCACTAAATCAAATGAATGCTACAGATGCTCCCAAAGTAGAGAACTAAGTCTGATGTACAATTATTTTTGACCTTTTTTTACTTTTGAAAAACTTTAATTAACTTTAAACTAAGATTGATCCTAATTGACTAAACAGTTATTTAGTAAACTAATATTAATCTTATTTAACAAATTTAACTAATTATGCAACTACTCTAACTATTATACCCACTGATTCAATTATTTAACTAACAGTTAACAGTGGACAACAACAGATAAGCAACAAAGCTCAGCTGATCATTAATCCAAACACTCCTTATGAAACAGTGTAACAAAGAATTGTTGCTCTTATCAATCCAAAACTCTACCAAATAAGTATCACACAGCTATGGTAAATGATGCAACAATCAATAAGATGAGTACAAGCAGTAAGACAGATTATCAACACACAAATACTACACAGTTGCAAAAATTTAAACTAATTATCTATCAATTACTAAACTAGAACCAATACAAAATCAATCTAGCAATCACTATAACAAAGCTAATATAACAATTATACTAACAATACTATACTAATCAATGCTCAGTACTCAAAGATCAAACAAATCCTAACCTTTACAAGATCAATCAGTTATCTACTAAAATTAATTCTCAATTATTAAACTAAAATGATGAAACTGAGATCAAAAGGTTACCACAAATCTCTCTCAGCAAGAACAGAGAGAGTTCACTGTAGCCTATCTTTATGATAGGCTGATGGCTGCTTATTTCTGAATCAGCTATCAATTTACACCTCAGCAACCTTAGGAAACCATTATTGAACACCTCTTTTTGTCTTTGATGAAACAGTACTCATGAAACTTGAATTCATAAAACTTGATTATGAAAAGAATAAGCTGAGCTGAGCTTATTTTAAGATTGAAAATGGCTTTTGAAACTATTTTTTTATTTTTTATATAATTTTCTGATTTTTTTTTTTTTTTGTTTTCTGAATTGGAAATTTCTGTGATTAAGATGAAAAGTAAAAGTAGATTAAGCTAGTTAAGTTTGAAATAGATTGAAGATAAGAGAGATTAAACTAAGAGTAGATGAATAAAGCTGATTATAAGCTACTACTAAAATTGAATAAGCAAATGAAATTAGGAAATAAGCTGAATTATAAAACAAACTTGAATTTATTATAATGCTTAACTATTACATTTAACTAGTCTAACTACAATTCGACAGCATAACATTGCTAAAAAAACTACATACAATATGAGAGAATTGGAGACCTATTTATAGGAAATGAGGAGTGCTTGGGTAGTCAAGTGCCAAGCTGGCAATCAGCGTCAATTTTGTGTTACTTTGAAGCAATGTGAGCCCTCAGATGATACTTGTGCTACTTCGATTCAATATGAGCCATAGGATGATGATCCGTGATGTGGCTTGTCCACTCAAATGGCTACACCTGTCCAATCCACGCTTGTACTCTTCTCTTTCCGTGTCAGATGGGTGTCAGCACCTTCTAGAAGTTATCCCAATGATTGGCATGACGTGCCATAGCCAATGGTACTCTGACACGTATCTTCATTGGATCCTCCTTCACTCTCTGTCATGTGATTGAGTCACGTGGTGTTCTAGAAGGTAATTAATTAAGCATTATTGATGGTTGGGTAGGTTGGTATGAACCAATTGATATGACTTGGTGTCTAGGGTTCATAATCTGGGGTGTGGGTGTATTTGGGGAAGAACACTTTAGGCGCGTTTGGTTTAGTTATTTATTTATTTCTTGACTTTGACTGGTTGACCGAAGGGATATGTGGGCTCGGGTTGTGTTACTTGGGCTTGGGTTTTATTTCAAGAGTAGGCTTTGAGTGTTTAATGGATTTGGACTTTTGTGTAGATATTTCAAACTCCAAGGGTAAAAACTGTAAATCTCCAAAAATTAATTCCAAGGACTAAATTTGACAAGTCTGAGTAAGTAGATGACTGAAACTGATTCTCGGATCCCCGGCTTTGACTATTTGACCGTCTTCTAATCTCGTGCTCGTTTTTCCAGTTTCTTGATGATTTTTCGTCAAATTCTTATTCATCCGTACCTGCATGTCACAATCACAAAAACACATGTTTTCTTGGCGATTATAAGCTCAAATAGTCGTTTTGGGTTGGTGTTTGGCCATAAAATGGTGAGTAAATAAGTACTCACCATAGCACATTATAAATAACCATTTTTGCTTCATTATTTTTAGCAAGTTTTCTTTTTAAATCATCATTTTGTTTTTCAAAAGGTACGATTTCATCTTTCTTTGTTTCAGGGTTATTTTGAATAGGTAAAAAATCACCATTGGTAATAACATGCCAAAGATCTAGATCTTTTGATTTCATATAAGTTTCGAATCGATTTTTCCAATATAAAAATCCATCACTTTCAAATAGTGGTGGTCTTTGCATAGATTGTCTTTCTAAATATTTTTCAGATTCCATAGATCGTTACAAGTTTTAAAATACAATATATTTTAAGGATCTTGCAAGACGTGGCTCCTGATACCAATTGTGGAAAACTAGAAGGGGGGGTTGAATAGTTTTACGTCCGTTTTAAAATTTATAAAAACAAGTTTGTTTTAAAAACTTCGATTCTAGTTTATATGATCTCAATACTTGCACAATATGAACAAGTATATAGTAACTAACTAACTAAGCTAATATAGTATAAGTAAATAAGTAAGTAATGAAAAGAGTTGGAAAGATCAAACCACAACACAAGGATTTATAGTGGTTCGGCTACAAGGTCACCTTCCTTGTTCCTACTCCACTCCCCGAGTCACCTACTCGAGAGTTTTCTTCACTATGTCAACAAACTCCCTTATGGCGGAGAAATCCTTACACACCAATATACACATCACAACTTCGTTACACCTTGATCACAACTTCTACACAACTACTTCACACCAATCTACTTCACACCAATTCTTCTTCACACCAATCTTCTTCACAACTACACTACTTCACTACTAAGCAACTTCTTCTTCCTACACAACTTCTATTTCTCCTAAACTACTTATTACAAGCACAACACAACTTCACAAATAATATACACAACTACTCTTTAATACTTCTTGAACTTAGTTGTAGAAGGAGTATTCTTCTTTTGCACTTTGAATGAGGATGGATGAGAAGGGATTGAATCACTTGAAACAAGGATTAGTAATCTAATGATCAAAGGGTTTTGGAAGATGTTTAGAGAGTTTTAGATCTGAAATTTTCGTGCAAAATGTGGAGAAAAATTCTAGATTTAAGGTGGTAATTATAGGAGAAAAATTATGACAGATTCTGACACAGGAGCCTGGCCGGTCCCCTTAATTCATGGTCGGTCCCCTTAATTTTAAGGGGACCGCCCCTTATAATTAAGGGGGCCGCCCAGCTGTAACGGCCAGAAAATCTGTCAGTTTATTTGGTGAAAAACTAACTGATTTTGGTTAAAAATTTGAATTCTTGTTTTTAGTATGATTAAAACATTTTTCTTTATTACCAAAAGTGTTTTTCAAAAATATATAATATGTTTATATAATTAAATAAACTTTGTGATAATTAATTAAATACCCCTTTGATCATGAGATGTATTAAGCACTTGTTTATCCATACCTTAGTGATTAAGTTGGATATAATGATATAAACTAGCTTAATACTTGTTTACGTAGTAATCTTACGTTTGATGATTTTACATTTTGTGATCGTCAAAACATAGAGATATCGAAAACTATAAATAACGTTTTTATGCATTATTTATGTCTACACGCCCCTTAGTGTAGTTTTCTTGAGCCATGGATCTATACTCAACTTTACTAAAAATCTTTGTTAGGATTTTAGATTTTTGGAAAAGAAGTTTTTGACTTAAAACGACTTCTTGGGAAGATTTTAATGCTCAAAAACTTGAGTATTCCACTCTAATACCAATTGTAGATCCGTAGAGGGGGGTGAATACGGGTTTTTCAGCTTTTCAGATGTTTAAAAACTTTAAGCCTCGAAGAATACCCAGTGGTTTAAACAAGAGCAACCGCTAAAACAATTCAAAGTATATAAAGCGAGTAAAGAAACACCACGATATATACTGGTTTGGGTTGGGGGTTTATACCATCCATACGCCTAGCTGTGAGTCCACGACACGATACTATTAACTAGTATAATCCTTTCGGTGGACTACAAACCGATACAATTCACTCCACCGATATTCCCTAATATTGATGCTCACAAAGAAGGAGTTACTCACCAACGGTATTCCGCCCTCGGAAACCACCCAAAATAATCTCGCAATTCGACTTCACCTAAGGGTCACCAAGACCACTACCAAGACTTCCCACCTAAAGTATCAAACCCCAACTAGATCCCCAATGATCTAGGCTTGGTCACCAAGACACAAGACTTCCCTTACAACCAAATCGAATGAATAAGTGTTTGATTGTTTAATCAAGTCCTAACCTAACCTAGAGACTCGATTCTAGTAGAAAGGGTAAAGATAGAAGACCCTCGACACAATCACAAGAGTGGAGTAGGTTCTTGTGATTCTTCCCTTGCAAGAAGATGTGTTTTTTCAAAGATGTTAGTGTGAAAAACTAAGAACACAAGATAGAATTAGAGGATTAGAGAGAAAGAATGTAGAGAGAAAGAATAATGGCAAGGGGTGAGGAATACAAGAGCCAAGGTGGGGTAAAAACCTCGAATGAGCCGGGCCTAAATGGGCTCGAGCCTAAGTTGCGTCTTCTTTATTAATCGAGGTTGAGCCTGAGCTTTACATATAAAGCACGATTAGGCTCGCGAGCCTAAAAGACACTAAGATATTTTAAGTATTAAACATATATAATACTTTATGCATTTGTATTATAGGCGAGCTTATTAACGAGCTCAAATAGATATATTGCGAGTGGAGCTTGAGCCAAACTCTAATTTTCATTACTAAATCGTATAAACGAGTCGAGATCGAGCCAAGCTAGAGCCTAAGTAGAAGCAATAAACAAGTAAAGCATTAATGAGACAGATATCGAGTATGAACTAGTATTGGGCTGTATAAATGAGTCCAAGCGTCATAACCCAAAGATTTTTGGACTCACGATTATATACAAGCTTTAAAGTATATACATATGCATAGACCGTATAAATGTATAATTGTAAATATAAAATAGGCTCAAGCGTGAGCTTTTATACCAAATGATAACGTATAGGGCCGAATCCGCCGTATGGAAGCAAGTAATACTTTAGCCAATCATAGAATGTGAGTTTCAGCCAGGATGGAGCATTTGAAGGAAACAAAGCCGGGCGATGAATAACGTGAAGCTGAAACCGGAAGGTTAGACCGACGACCGAGACAAATACATAAGCCTAAGCCAAGCACTCCTTCACCACGTCCCCCTAAAAATGAGTAAGCTCCAAGTCACGAATCACGTGATTTACTTGGAGAAGAAAAGAATATATTATGAGAAAGGAGTGCAGACCAAATATCTCCATATATTGTTAAAAATACCAGGCCCAGAGACAACTCCCAAAGGCAGATGAAAGCCACACGTGTAAACAAGATAGCTCGGATATCAAGGGTTAAAGTATCCGGCTCGTGGCAATCATGCTATTGTTCACCAAACGTTAGCGAGATCCGTTACCCATGATCCGGGGAAAACAACAAAACCCTTGCCCTATAAATATCAATCGCTAAATCATTTAAACTCACTTTTTGACATATACACTTAAAGTATACTCTCTAAACTCTTTATTCTCACAAACATATACTTACTTTCACACCTGAGGTTGATCGTGGGATTCCTCTCTTACGATGAGACTAATGGTGCTTTTTCTTATCAAATACATATTCGTGAATGCCAACCATCCTCAAGAAACAAGTGATGTCTCTTAGTCGATTGTTGGTAGAAAAATAATAACGCTAAAATCTGTATTATCAAGTGGCGCCATCCGTGAGACCCAAAAACAATTGCGTCCTAAGAACATGAATCAAGCTGGGGAAGAGAAGAGGAATAAGAAAAAGAGAAGAGAAAATGAAAAATACAAGGTCAAGAACGCCACATGGATTACAATCAAGGAGTGTATTCTCAAGGCTGGGTTCCGGGTCCCGCAACTCACATGGAAAGTGGGCCAGATCCCCATCCCCATCACCAGTTTTTCTTGGTCCGAAAGTGTCTTCTCCCGTTTAGGAGCCAAAAGACAAGAACACAGAAGGAGGGAAGCACGAAACATTGATTAATCGTGAGCTTTATACTCAAACATTGATTAAGTTTACCATAAACATATTTTTATTTTAAAAATTTTCAAACGAGACAAGTCCGAGCTAAAATCTAACATTTGGAATAATCAAACCATGAAATTACTAATCTAAAACCCATATAAAACTCATTTCATGATTACTATAACCTTTAATTAGTTTAAAACACCATTTTACCCAATTCCCCTAAATTAGAATTCATGAACCCTAATTCCAAATTCGTTAATCAAATACTAATTAATCATCACTTACCTTAACAATTCGTACTAGGGATCATCCTAATGGATTGTCATCTTCAATTCCTCCAAAACATATCAAGTTCATCTCCTTTTCTCACTCTCTTAAACCGTCACCCAAACACACCCACACTGATTAGTGTGGATAAACTCAAAACTTAAGATATATAAAACTAGTGATGACTCATCAAAAAGGGTATTATAGTTAATTTATTTGGCCGACTTAATCGATACGCCATATCCATAAGTCCACACACTTATACTTAATCAAACTCGTCTAGGGTCGTACCCGTTTGAAAACGGTTTTTGGGTGTAACAAAGCCCCCGTAAGCCCCAATAAGCCCTCTCTCAAACATACCCATTATATGAATAATCAAATAGTGATAATTTTATTTATTCTAAAAATATAATTCACATGATCATATGACTCCCAAAATAATCATTAAAATTCAATAAATAAAAGTGAGAATATATACATTTATCTATTTTACCCTTAATATGTGCAATATCATATAATTTGTATTTGGTTGGCGAGCAAAGAAAAGGGTAAATACGGCATTTTATTAAGTATATATTCATTTATTGCGTATATCATAAATTGTTAAAGATTTATTGCGTATCTATACTACATATAATAGACAAAGGACTCTCTCTTCAAAAAGAATTAAGATGTACAAAAAATTATGCAATGTTTACAACACTTTAAAGCAAGGATTTTTCACAATTACAACAAGCAAAGCATTGTGTACAATGAAAACAAGCATAAATCGAAATTCAGACCAAAATCTTACAATTATACATTAAATAGCATTTAAAACACCCCTGGACCTAAAATTACAACCATTTTAAGCATAATGTACAATCTAAAGTATTCATTTTTTGTCTTTTGTGTTGGGCTTAGTAGAAGAAAACCCGTATTAAGAAACAGAGGTCTTTTGTATTCTCAAGCTCCGTATTTGCAGCATATATGATGCACAATGTACAATCTAGACACTACCATAACCTTTACCATCTCTCCCCAACTCTCATCTACATATTAACAAGACTCGAACAATCAAACAAATCTCATAGTCGATCCAACTCACAAATACAATCTACAAGCCTCAAGATAAGAAAACATGATCTCAGTTTGCTTTAGGTGGTATTCTTCACGAGATACCAAGATCTCTATAGATCTTTAAAAAATCAAAAGCAAGCTCATCATAGATCATTAACATACGAAAAACAAATACTACCTTACCCGAGACCTACTTAAAGAGATCGCGAAGAATTAAGGTGCTACGATGCTTATTGTCTCTTTTTCTTTCGGTTACGACAAAAACGAAAATAAAAACAATAAAACCTAGACGAGACCACTTTTGGACATGATCTTGAAGCAGAAACATGGTTGGTTCTGTTTCACGAATACACAACAAGAAACAAATCAATCAGTTGGTGTTGGGTTTGAAAAAGGTAGGTTAGGTGTTTGATCTGTAGTGTTTGGTTTCATAAAGAAAGAAAGAAAGGTGTGGTAACTACAAGTTGTAGTTTGATGAGAAAGTTGTGTGACTGCGGTTCAAAGAAAAGTTTTTTAGGGTTGGTGGAAATGGAAAATATTAGGGAAAGAGTGTCATATATCATTTTTTTAGGGTTAATTAACTTTGGGCTGATATTGGATTATCATCTATTGGACCAAGATTTCAAGAACAGTAATCTTGGATTGTTGGGCCACGAAATTTTTAATACTGGATGTCATATGATTAACTGGTCAAGGGTGGTATAACTTTATAAGAATAGTTTGGCTAATCTTTTATATAATAAAAGAATTACATCATTTCGGAATATTTTTACAAAACCCTTCTCAATGTAAAAAAATTAGACCAATAGGAAAGCTTGATTTTGCCATGTAGGTTAAATCAAGCAATATGATTGGTAAATAGAAACTCAAAATTGAATTGATTTTGGTCAAACTTTAATAAATTTGGTGGAGAAATTTTGTTTAGAAAAAAAAAACTCATAAAAATATTTGTGTCAAATTTATGAAAACAAAAACTTAAAAAAAGAGGAAGTAATTAATAAAACTTTAGCGGTTGAATTTTACCTAAATTATATAGAGTTGAGTGTAAAATTACAAGTTACCATATATTTTAATAACTTTATAAAAATAACAAATAACCCATTACATTTTACACCCCTATACTTTATAAGATGAACTTTATTTAAAATTACACGAGTATTAGTATTTTTTTCAATGTTGCAAAAAAAGGCCTACAAGGCCTTGTAATCGCCGATTCCAAGCTACAAGGCCTTGGAACTTGGAGACATTTAAAAGGAAGTCGGCCGATTAATCGGCGATTACAAGGTTTTGGGCCGATTAATCGGCTAAAAAACGCAACTCGGCCCTCGACCGCCTCAGGACCGATTCACGATTTTTGCAACATTGATTTTTTTCAAACTTTTATCTATTAAAATTACAAAATTTTATAAATATATGAATTACTTTTAATATACGTTAAATATTTTTTAAAACTAATATTAGTTTTAAACTTTCATCAATTAAAATATTTTTTTACTCTATACGTTAAATAAGGACTCATGTTACTTTATTTTAAAAGTTTAATTTATGCGTACATGGGCTTGAATGTTAAATACAGCCAAACTATTGTTAACGGGAATATGAATATCAAATGTAAGCACTAATTACTGCGATATGAAAATAAATATACGCTATTGTATTTATAACGACAACTAATGAAATTCTTATTTAAAGTTTATATATGGATATCAAGAAAAACATTTTTAAAAAACTTTACGGAGCATATTTTAACTTCACAAAGAGGACTTCCGTCAATACGAAAGGTGTCCCGTGGATTACGTACTGATATATCTCCTGTTCGTGCTAATTATGTGCTACTAAAATCGCACATTTTATAAAACATGATATGAATAGTTAAAGTTAAATCGTTTAAGCAACAAAGTTTTTTACAAAATGTTATTTTAATAGATATTAATACATAAAAAAAAAAAAAAAAAAAAAAAAAAAAAAAAAAAAAACCCTGGACAAATATTAGTTATACTTATATCATAATTTTCACGGGTAAATTCTTATATGTCTATATACTAAACTAAAATTTTAAGATAAATTCGATTTATGTGTAAGCCTCGTATGTGCACGGGACTTATAGCTAGTATGAATTATACGATAATGGTTATAACTTGGGTTGTCAATCACAGTACCATATTAAAAGTTTAAACAATATATTATCTAAATACCTTCTATTTAATTCACATTATTTAGCTAGGGTTAATTCACATTAATTAGCTAGGGAAAAGATATGACTAAATGTCAATCATCGTACCATTTCTTATTATTATCCAAAATATGATAGATAACTCACAAGATCGCAATGAATTAGATTAACATTATATTTGAATTATTTCTAAAAAAGATTAAATTACATATACAAGTATTTTTATCTAGCTTAACTTTGGTCATTGTGAACAACAAAAAAAATCATTGATAATTGAAAAATAAATTATCATGCATTGAAGAATGAAAAACATTGTTTCTGGTTAAAGAGTTAAAGTTGTTTTGACACGAATTTTCGTATATTTATTGTAAAAAAATGTAATAATTTAAAATACGTAGCTCACCGGAAATTAAAATACGTAAAGTTATTGTTAGAAAAAACATGTAAACGAAAAATATTTGCTCACCATAAAATTTAGTCACAGTGTTAAATTGTTTGTCACTTATCTGAGCTTGAAGTGACATTTCACGTAAAACTTAATCCTAACTTTTTTACATCAAACTTATTGAAAAAATGTTATATGTTTATAATATAAGAAACAAATTTATTGTATAGCATATTTAGAGCTTATCTTACTAGAAAATGCTAAGAAATTATATATCATTGTTATTGCTTAACGTTATAGTTATTGTTCGAAAAAAATGTGTAATCGAATATTATTTGCTTGCCACAAAATATAGTCACAGGGTACCCGCCGCCGCATCGCGCGGGTACCCTGCTAGTATCATAAATTGTTAAAGAAAAGGTTGGATCAAGTGGTTAACACACTTGCCTTTGAAGACAGAGGTCAAGGATTCGATCCTCGCTCTTTGCAAGGCCGGAAGTCCTTTTCTACCTTTTGTAAAACTGAGGTATTTGGAGTTACTTTACTTTTACTTTACTTAAAGTAAGATGATGCAATGGCTTCTTTTTTTATCTTTCTTTAAACCATGTAACTAAATGCAAAATTTTCATGTTCATTTTGACAAAAATATCTCGCAAGCAAGCAAGCAAAATTTCACACTTCACAATTCACATACCACAACTCAAAAGCCATTATTCTTCGGTGTAAAGCAACGGCAACCATTTGTGACAAAAGTTAAAACTCCAATGCCATCAAAGTACAATATGAAATGTACAATGAACAATATGCATAATTACATGAAAATAATTCCTTAGCCATGAATGGTTTTAAATAACCTAAAACATATAATACATCTACCTTGATATAATGTACTTTTATCTTAACAAACAAGGAGAGGTGGACCAAAGCCAAAATTTACAACGTTTTTTTTAATCAAAAGTATAAAACCATTGTAATCCAAAAGTTAAAAATTGCGTGCATTTTAGAAAAATCAATATATTTGACATAATTTTACACTTTGAAAGAAAAATCTATGGGATTTCCATGCACCTCTGAAAACCCACCACGGTACACCTTTGCAAACAAATATTTAAGTCGTCGATTTCTCTATAGCGTTTATAGAAAACAGTTTACACAATCTTTTCTCATTCACAATCACATGGCGCCGAATTTCTTGAATGATCCCATTACTACAAATATAATGATCAGGCACATCTTGTGAGACGGACATCCAACAGACTGATTGAGACATTAACTGCATTATATTCCAGTCCTGAAAGGCTTAAGCTAAAAGCATTGTACAACTATTGATCCATAACATTCAACTCTTATATTCATGGCTGGTTCGGAATCGACCATTCGGCTATAGCCATATTAGCAAAGGAGGAAGTATGCCAAGAAACCTTCACATGGAAACTAATAACAGAAGATGGTGAAAATTAATTTGATTAGGTCAAGGGACCACAGAGAAGGTCCATAACTCATGACATCCCTAGACCCAACCCAATGGACTATGGACCACAGGTGCTTCCATTTCACATGCATTTCCAAAACTTCCAAATCCAGAATACTTCTAATATCAATACTAGTACACCATGAATGAGAAGTTGTATATTATTCTCGACATACTAATATAAACCCTGGGAGAAATGTGTAGTTTGGTTACTTCTATTAAAAATAATATGGCCCATTTGGGCTTTGAACTATAATGTTTATGGCGACGTATAACATGGCTCATTTGTGGTATTTTTCCATTCTTCGACAACTCTCTTTCCATCCACCACAAAAAAACACAACTTAAAACCAAGTACAGCTCAACTTCCGATAATTCACACTTCTTTTATCTGTTTACAGTGACAACACGAAAACCTTTTGTTGTCTCTCTATCTATCTACCAAGGAAGCAAATATTTATGACTAATTAGATCAGAATAAATATCTTATTGCCTCTTGTTGTCGGATAAAAACTAGTGATTGAAACTGCGCATGCATCACCCTGTTATGGACCTTTCTTTACTATTTATCACTTTATCAGTATAACATTTTATTAAGTCAACAACCCATTTCACAATTTATCCATTACAAAATATCACATGTAATGTATAGGACTGTAATTCACAACCCTTTACCTTGAAAACATTCTCATATAGTGCGAGATACTGCTGGGATAGAAGCCTTTTGAAGAGCTCTTTGTTTCACTATGTTAAAACAGAAAACACACGACTAAAGGTATGTTTGATGAAATAGGCTAGAGCTAGAGCTAGAGCTAGAACTAGAACTAGAACTGAGAGTTTTTCTGGAGCTGGAGCTGGACCTTTTATTATAAGCGGGAAGCTAGAGGTTGTACTTTGATTAAGTTGTTTGGCGAATTAGTTGGACCTGAAGCTTATTAAAGTAAAATCGCATAAAAATACATCAAATTAAATTCAGATCTATTTTCAGCTTTTGCATGTGATAACTCACTATATTTTAAAATGCATGCAAGTACTTTAACTAAATTAAAGCCCATATAAACGCGTTTCAATTGGCTTGGGCTTATGGAGGCTTATGGCTTATAAAAACTTCCATGAACATATGTGACAAATAAAACATATTTTATAAGCTAGCTTATTTTAAAAGTTCAAGCTTTTGCAAAAGGCTTATAACACAACCTAAGTGAGTGCATGCTTTGGGGATAATCTATCATGAGTTCATGGAGTTTTCAGTTTCTTTTTACATACACGCCACATGTGTATTGAAACAAATCTTTTGGTCGCTCAACTATATGTTTTAAGTTTTTAATTCATATTGCTCAAATATGTTGGATGTGTTTTGCTAAACAATACTCACCGGACAATGTTTAATATGAATATAAAAAAAAAAAAAAAAAAAAAAAAAAAAAAAAACCTTGATGTTCATTTATTGTACATTAAATGTATAATTACTTTAAATATTGAAAGAACATATAGTTTAATGTGGCTTAACCATTGCCCAGTGGGCAGTGGCAAAAACCTTGTTAGATTTAGGTTCTTTAATTCTGTTTTACAGTTTTCGGGCATCAATTTTGCTGAAACTGATATAAGCAAAAACAACACATAATGGAACGACTTACAAAGTTTTCTCAATAAATTAAATAGCCTATATCATAACAACTGAAAACTTAAATGACCTCGTACGTAATACATTATTGTTGATTCATTATATTGATTCAACTATGGTAGTATCGTGAGTAAATACCTAATAATTTAGATAGATGAATTTTGTGTTATCGTTAGGAACATGATTACATGAAGCATTTGGCCAGCCCAATCAAAAACCTAGTCAATTGAATTAATGGACTACTTGTGTGATGCTTAGATAGTAACTAAATGAAAAAGACTATTTAGGAGTCTTGTGTACTTTTGATATTGATAAACGACAAACATATAATTTTCACCTATTTATTCATACGCAAGGAAGGAAAATGTTGCACGTAAGAAATTAAAGTATTCCGATAGGTACTATTGGCTTGGGTCCAGTCGTATCATAAGGTACAACAAACAAAATAAAAAAGTATATATTGTACGGTAGGCAAGAATGGATGTAACCCTCAAATAGCAAATGGACCATAAATATTCCCAACAAAAATATCAAATTATCAATTTTTATTTGACGTGCACGAGTCATGTGTTAAATGTTACGTATAAACATTAATATGTAAATGTCTAGTATCGAACCCGAGATCTCAGGATTGCACACTTTACAAACAAGAATAATGTATAATAAATATATATATGTTAAATGTATTGTATATATATATTTATAAACACTTAATGGACTAAATGGTCGTTAGTTATTAAACGTATGGACTAATTATCATTAGGGACAAAAGGAAAAGGACTAGGATGTAATTTGGAAGTCAAGAAGGATCTAGAACACCCATGGGGTGCCTAGGCCGGTCGAACCCAACCCATCATGGGTCGACCCATGCTTTCTTGAGCTCCAAGATTCACCTAGTATAAATACAAGGCCTTGGGGTTAAACCTAAATATCTTTTGTGCACACACACAACCCTAAAGTCTTTTCTTTTCCTCCTTGTTTTCTTGGCCGATCGACTCAACTCCAACTTAGGGTTTGGATCGATTTTTCCAAAGCTAAAATATTAAGTGTTTTGTTTACTTGCATCAAACATTTATTCGTTGGTAGTTTGTGTGTACAAGAACGAGGTAATTACTTACTTTAGTAATTATCAAGGGATCGATAAACAAAACGGTAAGGGGTTTATTATTGATCTATTTGTGCAAGAATCAAGGTTAATTTGAAGTGCATCGGGTACGTTTACTATTTATGTTTTAGTTAATATTTATGTGTTATACTTGATTCTAGCTTCCGCAATACGTGCTATTTAATTGTTAAACTCTAACAGTGGCATCACGAGCCATGTTAAAACGTAATAAAACCGAATCTTTAATTGTTTTATATACATGTTTTTTTTTTATCTAGGGTTTTTCCTATTTTTTTAAAAATTTCGAAACCCTAACCCTAATTTTGAGGGGGGGGGGGGGGTCGATTTTTCCATGTAACCCTAATTAGGGTTTTGTGGTTTTCTTGGATTATATGTAATCACTAGAAACCCTAGGTCTTTAACCGGTTTATTGAACGTATCTTGTGACCTATGTGCTAATTGTTAGGTTTTAATCCGTGACTTACATGCATGTTTGTCATGGATCCTTTTTTTTTATCACATGTTTTAGATAGATCTTAAATTGGGGAAGACTCCAATACATATTAAAATCGATTTTATATGCTATGTGGTGTGTTAATTAGCTTTGGCCTACGCAATTGATTCGTCAATGTATGTGGCTCTCTTCCATTAAGAGGAGAAGGCCTTAGTTGATTGCATGCACAATTATACCTAGAATTGATTTTATTAGGATCTTTTCTAATACGGATTGCATGTGGCTAATTGTTTCACTTATTTATTATTGGTTGTTTTTATTTTCTTTGATACTTGTTTTATTGTTATTAGTTTGACTTGATGTAAGCAATAAAAGGGTTGTTTTTTTATAAAGAAAATAATACGGACTAATAATGGTGAAACCCTAATGTGATAAAGTAAGAATCTTGCAAGGTCTTATGTGCCGCTAGTGGTCCGATTCGCACGGTAATCAACTCCCAGGCGAGACTAGCAAAATTCACACTTTATTACATAATTTTGAGATTGAATCCATAAACTTTTGCTTGATTGATGTTTTATACAAGTATGCTTTTAAAATTAAGTCTTTTAAGATGATATTCATAACCGTGATTTGAAGGCTTAGAAAAGAGCCTTAGAATCTGCCTTGGTTATCACAATCTTGAATATGTCTTAAACGTATTACTTTTAAAATCATGATTGTAGAAAGTCATCTTAGGGTTTTGGCATAAACCTCAAGTAAAACTTTGTGTATTAATTTCACGAATTGGATATAAAAAGTTTTTTTATGAAAACTTATGTTATAAAGATGAGTGCATGCATCTTTGTACATATTTTGATTGACATATCAAAATTAATACCCTTAATAATTTAAGTTACATGCCATCTATCTATAAGGAACACTTGGAATTTTAATTTAGTAAACGTGAGACCTAGGCTAAATTACTATAACAAGGTAAAATTCTTTTAACGCGTGAGACCCTAATTGTAATTTTTCAGTTTCTAAGGTAGACGACTTAATTAAGTTGTGCGTGAGACCTAGAACTTAAGGCATGAGATGGGATGAAACATGCTTACAAGGCAAATTGATGAATCAATTTGATGTAAATCCCATAATGATCTAGGAATTGGAAATCTTGTTTGCCAATTATTGTTCGACAGATTACCAACTTTTATACTTTCACCACTAGCAGATCAACTGGTGTGGTGGAATCTATGTAAAGTTGGATCCTAGATTTTCAAGAAAATTAGTTGGTTATATGAATATAGCCATGGGTATTTTATTTTCTTGAAGATATTGATTATCGAAAATACTAATATTTGAACTTTATCTGTAGATATGGCTCAACCCGATAACCAAACTGTGATTTCTGATTTCAAGAGTCATCTTGAGAGAGACAAACTGACTGGAAAGAATTTCAATGACTGGCACCGTTCGCTCAGAATTGTCTTGAGGGCGTCTGGTAAGCTAGACTTCTTGACCGAAGAATGCCCAGCTGAGCCTGAAGCTACTGCTACACCAGAAGCAAAGGCAGCTTGGAAGGTGGTAAATGCTAAGTTTAATGAGGTTGCTTGTTTAATGCTCACTAGCATGAGTGCTCAGTTACAAAAGAAGTACGAGTACGCGTTCCCAAAATACATGCTTGAGATGCTTAAGCAGTCTTATGAGAAGCCACCTGCAGTTGAATTCTATGATGAACTCGACAAGCTACACAACTGCAAGCATGGTGATGGTAAACCAGTAGCTGATTATGTGGATGAGATGAAAGATTCGTTTGATCAACTTCACAGAATTGGTTTTGGTTACCCCGACAATGTGCAAGTGCACTTGATCAACAGATCCCTCAACAGGGATTTTGCTGGTTTTGTGCAGAATTACAACATGCATTGCTCGGGGAAGACAGTCTCAGAATTACTCGCATTGCTTGTTGATTATGAGAAAAGTCTACCAGCCAAGGTCAAGGCTCCTACCCCACAAGTGTTGGCAATTCATGGGGGGAGAATCCAGAAGAAATCGCATGTGAACAAAGGCAAAGGTAAAGGTGATAAAGGCAAGCAGGTCATGGCCTATCAACCACAACCGAAGATGAAACAGCATCAGCCTAAGCAGAACAAGACAAATCCTCCAAACAAAAAGGATCAGGCTTGTCACCACTGTCATGAAAAGGGCCATTGGAAGCGTAATTGCCCACTCTACATTCATGACTTGCGACAGAAGAAGCAGGGGAATGAAGCTGGTAAAGCCAGTACTTCAGGTGCGTTCTTTATGATTGAATTATTCACTCTTACTCCTAAATTGAATTCATGGGTATATGATACGGGATGTGGCATTCATATTTGCAATACCTTGCAGGGGTTTAGAGTTGAGAGAAAGCTGGCCTATGGACAACAATTCTTGCACGTTGGTAACGGAGCGCATGCAGGAGTTGAAGCTATAGGAGTTTTTAATTTAGTGTTGCCTTCGGGCTTAGTACTATCTTTAAATAATTGTCATTATGCACCGTCAATTTTTAGAGGTGTAATTTCATTTTCATGTTTGTTAAACCTTGGTTTTCATCATACTATTTCTAGCAATGGAATTTCAGTTTCTTTAAATGGTGTTTTTTTATTTTAATGCTATTGCTGTGAATGGTGTATTTGAAATTGATATGAATGATAATGATAATGCTTTTGTTACAAATAATTCAATGTATAGCATCAACAATAAGAGAATCAAGAAAGGTCTGGATTCGTCTTATCTTTGGCATTGTCGACTTGCTCACATTGGCAAAGATCGCATGAAAAAGCTGCAACATGATGGGCTTTTAAATAAGATCAATGATGAATCATTTGATAAATGCGAATCTTGCATTGCTGGGAAGATGACTAAGAAACCCTTTAAAAATAGGATTGAAAGGGCTAATGATCTACTTGGTCTTATTCACACAGATGTGTGTGGACCACTTAGACATGTGTCAAGGAGAGGTGCTAGCTACTTCTTAACATTTATGGATGATTACAGCCGTTATGGTTATGTTTATTTACTTAAACATAAACATGAGGTATTTGAAACATTCAAAGTGTTTAAAGCAGAAGTAGAGTTGCAACTTGGAAAGAAGATTAAAGCTCTTCGATCCGATAGAGGTGGTGAATACCTGAGTCAGGAGTTCATAGATTATTTAGCTAAGGAGGGAATTGTCCAGCACCTTACTTCTCCATATACTCCACAACAAAATGGTGTATCTGAAAGAAGGAATCGTACATTGCAAGACATGATACGATCTATGTATAATCTAACAACTATTCCTTTCTCGTTTTGGGATTATGCCTTAGAGTCTGCAGTTCGCATTCTTAATATGGTTCTAACAAAGAAGGTTGATAAGACACCATATGAGTTATGGACTGGAAAAGCTCCTAACTTGTCTTATCTTAAGGTCTGGGGTTGTGAGGCGTATGTTAAATGTGACTCAACAGACAAACTCCAACAAAAATCTGTGAAGTGCATCTTCGTAGGATACCCTAAGGAAACTATGGGATACTACTTTTATTACCCACCTGAAAACAAAGTATTTGTTGCAAGGTATGGAGACTTCCTTGAAAGGGAGCTCATATCTCAAGAATTCAGTGGGAGAGTATATGATCTGGAAGACGGTCAAGAAGATGTAGCACCTTCTGAAAACACTAACCAACTTTCGGTAGAACCTGAAAGGTTAGGTCCTCCACCTGAAGTTGAAGTGATTCCCATTCGTAGGTCAACAAGACCAGTAAAAGCTCCTACTCGTCTATGTCTTAATGTAGAGAGTGATGAGAATATACTGGGTGATCTTGATGAGCCTACAAGTTATAAAGCAGCCATGAATGGTCCTGAAAAGGCCAAATGGAAAGAAGCTATGGATGGGGAAATGCAATCCATGGAAGACAATGATGTCTGGGAAGAAGTAGACCTACCTCCGGGTGCCAAATTAGTTGGGAGTAAATGGCTCTACAAGAAAAAGACTGACATGGATGGCGTTGTACACACCTATAAGGCCCGTTGTGTAGCTAAAGGCTATACTCAAACTTTTGGTGTTGACTATGAGGAGACCTTTTCTCCTGTAGCTGACATAAGGGCTATTAGGATTCTTATAGCCATAGCCGCTTACTATGACTATGAGATTTGGCAAATGGATGTAAAAACCGCCTTCTTAAATGGTCGCCTAGATGAAGACATCTATATGGCGCAGCCTGAGGGGTATGTAAATCCAGAATTCCCAAATCGTGTATGCAAGCTTAAAAGATCCATTTATGGATTAAAGCAAGCATCACGACAATGGAATAAGAGATTTGATGGTGAAATTAAAAAGTATGGATTCACTCAAAATCTTGTTGAGCCATGTGTATATCACAAAGTTAGTGGGAGTAATGTAATTTTCCTTATATTATATGTTGATGACATATTGATTATGGGAAACGACATTCTAAGTTTGCAAAAGGTTAAGGCATATCTTGGAAAGTGTTTTTCTATGAAAGATTTAGGGGAAGCTGCATTTATTCTGGGAATCAAGATATATAGAGATAGATCTCAGCGATTAATTGGATTAAGCCAAAGTGCTTACATTGATAAAATATTGAAGAGATTCAATATGCAAAATTCCAAGAAAGGATATTTGCCGATGCAAGAACAACATGGCTTGAGCAACAAGGTTTGTGCTTCAACACCTGCAGAGGTGCAACGCATGAAGAGAGTCCCTTATGCTTCGGCTGTGGGATCTATAATGTATGCGGTGAAAAGTACAAGGCCTGATGTAGCGTTTGCTCAGAATTTAACCAGTCGATATCAGCAGAATCCAGGTGAAGCTCACTGGACAGCTGTTAAGAATATTCTTAAGTACCTTAGGGCTACTAAAGATATGTTCTTGGTTTATGGGGGAAATCCATCAGCAGAACTTGATGTTACAGGTTACTGCGATGCTTCTTGGAAAGGTGATAAGGATGATACGAAGTCTCAGACGGGTTATGTCTTTGTCATTAATGGAGGAGCTGTGGATTGGAGGAGCAGAAAGCAGAGTGTACTAGCAATGTCTGCTACAGAAATTGAGTATATAGCTGCTTCAGAAGCTGCAATGGAAGCTGTTTGGATTAGGAAGTTTGTTTCAGGGCTAGGAGTTATGCCTTCGATTCAAAGACCTATTAAAATGTATTGTGACAACTCAGCTGCAATTACATTTGCCAATGAGTCTGGAATCATGAAAGGCACCAGACATTTCCCGATTAAGCATCACTATGTTCGAGAACAAGTCGAAATAGGTGAAATCGAAATGCTCAAAGTTCACACAGATGATAACTTGGCAGATCAATTAACAAAGCCTCTACCTGGCACCAAGCTTTACAAGCATGCTGAAGGTGTAGGACTTAGATTAGCTGAAAGTTTCATGCCCATTTGTGATTAGTGTTTGGATAAAGGATGTAATGTACAATTATTATTTTAATGAAATAAAATATGTTTTATGTTTATTTATTCATTGTCTTAATAATATATCATATATTTGCATGTTTAAGATCCATGAATAAATTATTATTCTAAATTGTCCATTGTCGATTAATGATATGGGAATATCATTAAACTAAGACAAATTTGAGTATTGGTTTAGGATATACTTGAAAGTATATTGATGCGTAGTCATACCAATTTCACATGATATTCAATGAATTGAATATTGGACATATCCCAATAATATGATTTAATATTTAATGTGAGAATCATATTTAAAGTTATCCTCAGACTTGAGATACCAGATAAGTGTCATGGATGTAGTGCATTTTTGTGAAGCAATCTACCGCTCACCGTAACAGGGAGTTATAAGGGTTGTTTTCAGAAGTGTTGCAAAGTTCATGGGTTATTCTTTTAGTCAAGAAAGAATTTATTCCTTCTGATTTGTTTAGAAGTTTAATACTGCTGGGCCCCTCGTAGGGTTGACAAAATGTTTGCATGGCCATGCCCAAAGTCTATCTGGAATACGTTCAGATATTTTGATAATTTTGTTCAATCATAAAGAAACGAGAAACAGAAATTTAATAAAGAACTTCACATCTTTATTAATGTGGTATTAGTAATGAAAGGATAATTATAATGATGAATCATTAAAGGTTTTCCAGGAAACCTAGCTCGGATTGAACTAGGGGCATTGGAGTGTTCCAAGACGCTAACCAATGTCATTTTACTATTAATGAATATACGAGTGGGAGCTGTTAAATGTTACGTATAAACATTAATATGTAAATGTCTAGTATCGAACCCGAGACCTCGGGATTGCACACTTTACAAACAAGAATAATGTATAATAAATATATATATGTTAAATGTATCGTATATATATATTTATAAACACTTAATGGACTAAATGGTCGTTAGTTATTAAACGTATGGACTAATTATCATTAGGGATAAAAGGAAAAGGACTAGGATGTAATTTGGAAGTCAAGAAGGATCTAGAACACCCATGGGGTGCCTAGGCCGGTCGAACCCAACCCATCATGGGTCGACCCATGCTTTCTTAAGCTCCAAGATTCACCTAGTATAAATACAAGGCCTTGGGGTTAAACCTAAATATCTTTTGTTCACACACACAACCCTAAAGTCTTTTCTTTTCCTCCTTGTTTTCTTGGCCGATCGACTCAACTCCAACTTAGGGTTTGGATCGATTTTTCCAAAGCTAAAATATTAAGTGTTTTGTTTACTTGCATCAAACCTTTATTCGTTGGTAGTTTGTGTGTACACGAACGAGGTAATTACTTACTTTAGTAATTATCAAGAGATCGATAAACAAAACGGTAAGGGGTTTATCATTGATCTATTTGTATAAGAATTAAGGTTAATTTGAAGTGCATCGGATACGTTTACTATTTATATTTTAGTTAATATTTATGTGTTATACTTGATCCTAGCTTTCGCAATACGTGCTATTTAATTGTTAAACTCTAACATCATATGGTAGAACAAGCCAAAGCGTTATAAACAATGTTTTCTATATTTTTTAAACAAATGTTGAGAGCAAATGATTATTATTTACACTACCAAACATTGTAAAAATGTTTTTTTCTTTAAGACATTGACACACATACCCTGTTTTGAACAAAAATCTGCCCATACTAAAAACAATTATCACTAGCTTCTTGTTTTCTTCATATTCCTTTGTGTTTTTATCTACATAATTATGATAATAGAAAGTAAAACTAATGGTGTAAAATTTTTAGCCATGAATTTGTGTTTGTCTTTAAGGAAAAGTTGTTTGCGATGGGTGATGATTTTCCAAAGGGGAAAAAGAAGGTAAACTCCAAATTTGGCAAAAATTTATATAGCTACAAGTAAAACGTTGTGTCGATAGAAGAAATGGTCAAAAAGGCTATATGAATCTCAATAATATTGCCATCAAAATCCACAATTTTGTTTTTTTCCTTTCAGGGACAAACAAAACGTCTACTCACAATTAAGATTGGTGTCATAAGCCTACATTTTATGTCATTTCATGACAAATTTATTTTATTTATGACTTTTAATGAATCAAAATAAATCGTTTTCGTTGTCTTTATGTCGTTGTTGTTCTCTGTTTTTCTTATGGAAAAATAGACAATAATTGTTATACAGTACATCAATTACCTAAAGCACGTTAAAGTGAACTTAGCTATGTTAGTAAATGATATACTCCTATATTAAGTGTCAACAATGAAATTTTTTGATGTCTCAAATTAAATGTACATTTTTATATTTCAATCAATAAAATAAAACTTTAGTAGGTAAAAATAATATTACTTTCGTCCCATATTAAGTGTTCACTTTCATAATGTACAAAATTTTAGGAGATTCCACTAACTAAACTTTTCACCAATCAAATATTACTTTTATCCACTAAACTCTCATCTTATTGGTTGAAAGGTACAAGTGGACACTTAATTTAGGACATCCAAAGATTTCATTGTGGACACTTAATATGGGACGGAGGGAGTATTTGATTGGTGGAGAGTTTAATTAGTGAAATCTCCTAAAACATTGTGTATTATGAAAATGCACACTTAATATGAGACGGAGGGAGTATAAAGCTGGATGGCAACATCACCACACTTTCACTATACACCTCAGCGCCACCTAATCTTTCTCTCTCCTCTCACTTCTCCTCACTTCACTTCACCATTTAGTAGTAAAGGTCACCTATAACTCCACATTTCATTAAATACTCACTTTATACAAATATGCTCCACTAAATACCTCACACAAATAAAAATTAATAAATGGGGCCCGTTTTTCTTCTTTTTCGTTTGGTGGTACGATCAGCACAAGTCCTTTTGGAATTCGAACCTCGCGCGTGAGTTGGAGAGGAGGGAAGGGGTGTCGTGCGTTAATGGTGAAATGGTGAAACCATCACCACCTTGCCGACTAGTCTAAGTGGAAAACTATGTCAATAAATTAATTGTCTCAAAGTGTGCATGCTTTTTCTTAATATGTTGTTGCCACTTTTCTTGTTAGGCTATGCACAGTGGTGACCTGAGTCATCTCCTGCCACATCAGCTTTCTCTCTCCAGACCTGGCCTGATCAAGTTGCCACAGTCGATGACCGAGGTTTTTTTTTTTCTTCTTTTTTTTTTTTTTTTTTTTTTTTTTTAATTCAAATATTTTAAACAAAAAAAATTAAAATTCATTAAAATTAAAAACATTACAATACTAAATTTAAAACTTAAACTAATAAACTTAAACATTACAAGACTTATTAAAAACTTAAACTAGTAATCTAGGTTGTAGCGTGCCTTGATTGCTGCCTTAATCTCCAAAAGTTCTCGTATTTGGCGTGCGGGCAAACTTTGGTCGATTGCTGAATTGTAGAAAATCAAATCTTACTCCCGTTTTGATGTGGTCATGATTTCCACTTGCTTTCGTTGGAGTTCAATTTTCACTCTTTTCATCGCTAGCTCTTGTTCCTTGAACTTAAAGTATGAGTCTTCCACGTCCTTCTTTTTCTCCGATTTTGACAGCTTGAACTAGAAAAAGGTCTTGGATAGCGAATTTGTCCATGATGATGGTGGATCACGAGAGGAGGAGGATGAATTCTTCCTGGCTGTGTCACGACCTTGTGGTCTTGATTCTCTAGTCTCATCCTCATCATCAGAATCATCCACCTCTTAGAAATTCAAGGGACCTTGTGTTGACTCCGAGGTATTTGTAGAACCCTTTGTTTTCTTCCGGCTATTCGTTCTGAAAGCAGGCACCTCTCTCTTCCAAGCATCATGATGCCTCAAAATTTTCCAACAATCCTCCAAATTAAAATCATGGCCGTAAATCTCACGGTATTCTCTAAGAGCTTTTTCTTTATCGTCTGCATCATTCTCACCACTTCCATGATTATCCTTGATATTATCCATAATAGCACAAAAGTCCCAACCGTATTACGGATCCTATTCTTCCATTTGGTCGTGATCGAGTCGTATGTGCTTTCTGAACCAGTTTCATTTTCAAAGTACGCTATCACCAATTCCCAAAAGCGATGCCTGTTGATAGCGTTTCCTCTCTCGGAATTTTTCGAAACATGGATGAAAGCTCTACAAAGCGCAATCTCTTCCGCTTGTCCATGGTTCGTTCTTTTTGGCCGGTTCAGGCTTTTTGCCTTTATCCTTCACCTTTGTATGGCTTGACGGGTGACGTCTCTTCGACATCGTCATCGTCTTCAATAGGTATGGAACCGTGGTACGAATCGTCACCAGAACCTTGCCCCATCGAAGCATCTTGACTCGGATAGTTTTGGGTCGAGTATTGTTGAGTCGGATACTCTGTCATATAATCCTCCAAATCCATTTCAAGATTAGCACTACGAAGTGGGGAATAATCTTGATACGGTTAGGAAGACTGTGAGAAATCCATGTTAGGACAATACGGCGACCCTCTTGGTTCTTGGTGATAATCCAAATTAGAACGATATGTTTGACATATGGACGATTAACGTAAAACGGGTTTTGATTTTGATTCGGTTTTGGTAGTCGTGATGGATATTCAAATGCGGGTGCACGAAAGCGAATACCCTGATTTTGTGGTGGTGTTATGCCGGTTAATTCGAAGTTGTTTTCTGGCGAGAAATTCAAATTCGGGGCATTTTGGGTTAGTCGGGATCGTCGTTCTTTTGATGTGGGAGTTTTTTTTAACATGGTGAATATGGATGATAAGTTGTTTGAATTGTCTTTGAAATTGTGTGTTTAGAAGTGTGTTTGAGGTTGGTATTTATAAGGTTGTAAAGTGATGTTTTTGTTTTTTTAAATATCAAACGGTAAGATTTTTTGAAATTATATGTGTGTATAGAATCGGTCAAAATTTAGACCGATTGTCTCTCTTTTTGTAGCTCGACTGATATTTGACCCATCACCCACATAGGGCTCAATCGATTTCAATATCGGTCACCCTCCTCACTCGACCGATTTTTTGCGATCCACTGTACATAGCCTTAATATCCTAATGCAAATCAAATTATTATCATAGCTGTGGATTTCAAGTATGTGCTCTTTATGTTGAAGGATAACAAGTCTAAGTTATAAAATTATGTTTGTTCTTGTTGCAGTGTGTTGGCCTGCTATAAACAGCAGCAATGCTTTTCCAATATACTAATGACTAAACCTAATACTTGGGCTTAAACCAATACTAATACAAATATAAGTTTTATTCTAATATAATTCTACTAACAGCCCCTTGTAGTTGGAGCAGGAGCAAAACGAACACTCAAATTGTCTCGAAACTCAAAAAACAAAGCAGATGAAATACTCTTGGTGAATATGTCAGCAAACTGATAACGTGATCGAACATGGAAAACACGCACATGTCCACCAACAACCAAATCATAAACTAAATGAATGTCAAGCTCAATATGCTTTGTGCCTTGATGCTACACGGGATTATAAGACACATAAACCTGTACTAATATCATTACAATAGACAATAGTAGTTGAAGATAACGGCATGTGAAGCTCACGCAAAAGAATATATGACCAACAAGTCTTTGCAACAACGTTGAAAACACCACGATACTCAGCCTCAGCACTGGAGCGAGAAAGCATAACATGACGCTTAGAGGACTAGGAGAGAAGCTTGTTACCAAGAAATAAACAATACCCAGAAGTAGGCAATCGAGTAGTTGGGCAACCAGCCTGTTCATCATCAAAATATGCAACCAAAGAAGATGTGGAAGCAGAAAACAATTGTAAACCATAACCCATAGTGCCTCGAACATAATATGAAATCCGCTTTAGAGCCAAAAATGACGTCCTGCATATCACACATAAATAAACAAACCTGATGTACTTCACAAGATATACCAGGACTGCTAAAAGTACGATACTAGAGAGCAAATGCATGACTGTGATACAAAGTAAAATCCTGGACTGGGTCACTATCAATACCCAGCTTAGAGTCAGTGTCAACTGGAGTAGTAAAAGGATTACATTTGAGCATATATGCACACTGTGAGGATCTAAAACACACTTAGAATGTGTTGAGGATACTTTGAGTTAATACTAAATAACACGCAGAATTTGCTATTTGATACTTAGAAGATTTATGTGTTTAATTGATGTAACAATATATGAATGAATGAACAGAGATGTTAAACCAAAAGCTTCAATATTATTGATTATAATACGAGTGATCTAGACAATCACTAGGGTTTACAACCTTGAAACTTAATGCAAAAGACACGTACATAACATCTAACCTAGGACCTCCTTTTATAACATAAAGAGTCCTTTACAAGATAATTATAATATTCTAAACATGCAGAATATTCGTATAAGTCTAACTAAATAAGATAAACACCAAATCTATTATATACTTATCATCTTATACGTCTTCATATGTCTTCGGATCATAAGCAGTACAAAGTGTTTGTACTGGCAGTACTAACCTAGTTAATACTATTAGTGTTTTTCTTTAGCAGTAGAAACTTTAAGCTTGGCAGTACAAACTGTTAAGTTTAATTCCCAACAATCCTCCCCTAAACTTGTAATTTCTCTGCAAATCATCTAAGTTTCTTTAATTAAACTTCAACCATGATGGGGGGGGGGGGGGGATTCTTCCAAATACTTAACCTCTTTTCTGCCTTGCAGCCTTTGATTCTATGTCACATTGATCTATGATTTGTTGAAGTAGTACCTTAGCCATTTCAATGACTTCATCAACTCTAAGTTTCACTGATAACATCAATGTGAGTATACCAACACTCAAAGGATATTCTTTCCCTGCTACATGAAGACATCTATCACTGATTGTGTAGACACCTGATGTATTCCACTTGAACCATACAGCTTCCAAAATGCAAGATTGTGAGCTTCAAATTTCCAGTATCTATCACTTTAATCTGGTTCATACAATCTTTTCAATTCAACCTATAGCACTTTATCTTTAACATTTGTAGCATCTGATGTCTTGAACCTTTCTTTAACCAAGCTCCAAAGTACATCCAAATCTTCTCTATCAAGGGATCTGATCAAAGCTTCAAAATTCTTATACACTGCTAAAACTCCACCAACTCTTATTATCTTCCATGCTTTGCCAAATCTGTCTGAGTATATCTCCCAATCCACAATGGGATGTTTGGATTGAATAGGATCAACATTCAATGATTCAGGGACAACCATCATCATCTCATCCAACTGTTCATCTGACAAAACCTTTTGTTTCTTTGAAGACATTAAATGTAAAGTTGAACCTGCTCTCTTTGTTCCTTTGTCTTCCTCTTCTGCATCAATAGGGACAAATTGTTGTACCTTCTTGTAAGCATTGTAGTATAACCTCTCAATCTCTTCATTAGGTTTCCCCTTTAACTGAGCAGCTGTCCATGTGTCTTGATGAACCAAAAACTTCTTCATGTGACTGATGATTTGTGCCCTTGTTGGTGGTTTATTCTTTGCAGCCATATTCTTATTCTAAATCTTTCTAATAATTTCCAACGGATCATTGTAAGCTTCTAACCTTTCATCTTCAGGAATTTTTGATCTGTCCTCTTCATAGAGTTGTTTAGCTGCCAATTCATCAAAGATTTCCCTTTCTGTAGCCAATCTTTGAGCTTCCATGAAACCTGCAACTTTATCTTGATTTTCTTAGTTGGTTCATCCTCAACTTTAGCCATAATACCTTTGCCTTTGTCTTGAGCAATTCTACTTGTGTGAATGATGAGACGAAAAATGATCCGTTTTTAGGGGGTCATTTAAGCCCGAATTCAAATTTATTTGATCAAATATTGCCCTAAATCGTTCCTTATGTGATTTTAGGTACTTTGGGAGTGAAATATGGAAAAGGAAGCAATTCGGACGTTTTTGGAGCATAAAAGTGAAGAAAACGCCAAAGTATTAATTTTCCATGCTGGGAACAGTAGGTGACGGCGTCAAGAGTAATTCCCTGACGGCTGATGAGGCGAAAAATGATCCGTTTTTAGGGGGTCATTTAAGCCCGAATCCGACTTTATTTGATCAAATATTGCCCTAAATCGTTCCTTTTGTGATTTTAGGTGTTTGGAGAGTGAATTCTGGAAAAGAAGCTATTTTGGACGTTTTTGGAGCATAAAAGTGAAGAAAACGGCTAAGTACCTAATTTGCATGCTGAAAATACAAGGTGACGGCGTCAAGACCATCAGCTTGACGGCGTCAGACATGAAGAATTAAATATCGAAGGTGGTGACGGCGTCAGACAGACTCGTGACGGCGTCAAAGTGGCAAAAATAATATACCGTGGGTGGTGACGGCGTCACATAGGCCGTCATAAGTGGATCAAGGCCGTCCGAGGAAGTATATGGCGGCGAGGTGACGGCGTCACAAGTTACTCTTGACGCCGTCAGACTGTTTTTCCTATATATAGTTTTCTAGTTTTTTCATTAAAGAGAGAAGTTTTGGTGAAACCCTAAAGACGATTTTGGTGCCTCTTTTACAGGTTTTTCAAGGGTTCCAAACCCTTGAGACCTTGCATTGTAATTGAGAGAAGTGTACTTTCAATTCAATCAATATGTCTATGTGTTGGTTGTTTATCTCTTGTTCTTGTCTCAATTCTACTATGCTAGGCTAGATCTCTCTTGTGTTTGCTTAGATCTAATGAAACCTAGATGTTGATTATGTGTTGATTACTTGTCTATTCTTGTTTTGAATGAATGATTTATATGTTAGGCTTAAGAAAACTGGCAGATCTCCAAATGGTAACATGCTTGAACGTCTTAAGAAACATGAACCGAGGCGTACTAGGTCTTTATTGGTTGTATTTAATGCATGAGCCACTGTTTACAATCCCTATAGTTGTGCTGGGTCATGGTGTAGGAGGAGATAAGAGCTCATAGAGTTGGGGAGTTATGTATGCCACCCCACGAATGGTATTAAGGAATACAATCCGTCATTCATACAAGTGTAACAAGTAATTAACATGTAAAAGATATCTAGGGAGTAATGAAGTTTAAGTAAACACAATTTCTCCAACCACTGCTCACAACCTTAGTATAATTTAGTTTAATTTCATTTTCATTATTTTATTTTAATTATATAATAGCTTTGGGTTAGTTGAATAGCAACTAATTCCGCCCACTCCTTCAAAACCCGAGATTTTACTTGCTTTCATAAAAATATAAAAATACAAAAATAATCATCTTTCACCTCTAGAACTATTAATTAGGTTTTCTAATCCTAGCGACACTATTCCTAAGCTGAACGATCAATCCCCCGGTACTTGTCACTATACTATACTACAACGATCAGGTACACTGCCTGGTGGGGGTTGTAAGCTTCTCGAGATCCCTCGAGAGGTAAAGCAAGGTGCGATTCCACGCATCAAGTTTTTGGCGCCGCAGCCCGGGGAATAGTTATTGTCTAGGTTAGGATTTCTTTTTATTAGGTCTACTTGCTAGATTCCTTTCTAGTAAGATTTTTATTTTTATTTTTAGGTCTTCTTTAGTCTATCTTATTTCTTCGTGCCTTTGTTCATAACTCTTTACCATCCGACATCATGGAAGGTGGTAACATCTTTGAACCCATCATCCCACCACAACAAAACCCACCATTAGAACCCCTTAGGCCCCGAACCTTAGGAGAGTATTCCCGACCTAGCCACCAAGGCTACCGAAACACCATTGAGCTCACCGGAGCCAATGTGACCCCCTTGCGATCCGACACCATCCGGTTGGTGCAAAGCGGATGTGCATTCCATGGACTTCGTTCCGAAGATCCAAACCAACACCTTAAGGACTTCCTCAAAATCGTAGATTCCATAGACCTAGGTGTTGAAACTAGAGAGACTACCCGTTTACGCCTATTCCAATTCTCTCTACGGGATCAAGCTAGTCAATGGCTTGAGCGTTTACCCGCGGGATCCATCACCACATGGGATGATCTCACCACTCGTTTCCTTGCTCAATTTTTCCCACCGGGGAGAACTACTAAACTTAGGAATGACATCTTGATGTTCCAACAACGTCAAAATGAATCTCTTTATGAAGCATGGACTCGTTTCAAGGACTAACTCCAAAAAGTCCCTCATCATGGCATAGATCTTTGGCTCCAAGTCCAAATCTTTTATAACCATATCGACATCTCCACGAGGCGAACCATTGACCAATCGGCCGGTGGTAAGCTACGTGATCTTAGTGCGGAACAATCATGGGAACTCATAGAAGATCTTGCTCTCTATGACAACGAAAGTTGGAATGATCCCCGTGATTTGAACAAAACGGTCAAGGCAATATCTTTGCCTTCGAATAATTCAAGCACTCCCGACCATAGGATCATGGAACTTGAGGACCAAGTCAAGTTTCTCATGAAATCTTACGAAGCTCCGAAGCATTCAAGCCAAGTGAATAAAATCACTTCTTCATGCGAATTATGTAGTGGTCCCCATGACACTCGTGATTGTGTGGAACTCCCCGGAACAGCTTTTGCGGACTACGCATCCACGCGTACCGACGAAGCGGGAGATAAGTGGTACACTTTCAAGCCCGAGCCAAACACATACGGTGATTCATACAACCCCTCATGGAAAAATCACCCAAACCTTAGGTGGAAGCAAAATCAACCCAATTCTTCCAATCCGCCTAATAGTTACCAATCAACCGGTCCACCATCCAACCGTACCTTCAACAACAATCCTTCTAACAACTATGGTAGTACCAACAATCTTGAAGGATTGATGTCGAAATTTATGGCATCTCAAGAAGCTCGCATAGCTAGGTTTAAAACCGAATTCAACCAACAACAAACGGAGATGACCAACAAGATCGACAACTTGTTGAAAGCCCTCAACAACCAAACATTAGCCACACCTAGGAAGGACACTAGGGACACCAATAGTGGAATCCAAGTTAAGGACCCCTCATCATCCAAACATGTCCACTTTGTCAATGTTGTCACCATTAAGCCGATAGATAGGGAGATAGAGGAGAGTGACAAAGATGAAGTTAAAGTAGAAGCCAATAGTGAGGATGAGAGTAGGGAAGTTGAGGTTAATAAGGATGAGGAATTAGAGGAGGTAGAACCTATAGAGGAGTATTTTGATAAGTTGCCAACCAAGGAAGAACGGGAATACCATAAGGATTTATTCGATAGTCCCGAGACAACATATATCTTTGGCGATCCCCTGATCAAAATGGGAGACCCCTCTAACATTAACATCCCATGCAATATCGGGCACATGCATGTATGGAAAGCTTACATAGACCCTAGATCCCCCGTGAACATCATGTCTAGGACTTATTACAATTGGGTGATGAAGAAGCAACTCAATTTTAGGATGATGCCCGGTAAAAGTTGGATAAGTAATTTTGCAGGAAGAGTTAAGGGAGTACATGTGATTATAGGGAATCTCACCTATGAGATTGATTTCATGATAGTGGAAGACACGCGTCCGGTGATAGATGCTTGCCTAAGTCAAATAATATTTGGGAAACCATTTGTTGAGGCCACTAGGATGAGTTATGATCCGACGTTAGGGATAGTTAGATTCAAGGAAGAGAATGATGAGGTTGCTTATCAAATGCCCTACAAGATTGAGCAATACCGCCTTCTCTCTAATTTCGAAAAGGAACGTAAGCAAGCGGCTTATTATAGGAATGATGAGGATAGACGTAGAGGAGTAGAGTATGTTAGAAATAGGATGCTTGGTTTCTACAAAGAATGCTTGCAACTAGGTCCGGAATACAAAACTGGTTTAGAAGACGACCTAGAGAGTGGAACCAATGATGAGATCACGTAGTAACCCACGACTTTGAGTCTAGCTACAAGACTCGTAAATAAAGAAAAGCGCTTCTTGGGAGGCAACCCATGTTTTGTGTGATTTTTATTTGTTTGATTGTTATTTGCTTCCGTATGCATGTTTTATTTTTATTGTTGGTTGATCATGTTTCTCAATTAAAATGTGGAAATACTTTATTATGTTGTTTAGCCTAGTCTTAACTTCAACCTAAAGGTATTTTTGCAAAAGATAAGTGTAAGGGGAAACCCTAAATATGTTTTTAAGAAACAAACCGATCATGATTCTCCACAATATTAAATGAACATGTATATTCGTATTTGTTAGAGTCAAATGCTTGTATTGAGTCATAATGAAGTTTTGCAGGATTTTCCAGGAAGTAGGACAAAGTTTTTCCAGAAATTTTCCGGAAACTTAACATAAGAATTTCTGCAGGTCCATTCTGACGGCGTTAGGGTATTGCTCTTGACGGCGTCAGGAGTTAAAATCTGGAAATTTTACTGGTTTCGTTTTTCTAACGGAGTCTTATGGTTTTTGTGAATTATTAAGTTTTATAATCTCCAGGAAATCTGCAAACTTCATTCCACAAGCATTATATCTTACTTTGTTTTCTAGGATTTAGTAACTTATATAGGATGCCGCCGATTTTACGCGAGGTTGCCTTGTCTACTTTTGTCAGGATTTACAGGTTATTTATGACAAGAAGATGATTTATATTCTGGAAGGGAAGCTTTGATTGTTCGTTTTCTTGGAGGAAGATTTAACCTGGCCAACTAAAATCCATACCGAGCGAATCAGGGGAGTATTTGATTTCATTCTCTTTACTTTTTAACTTTTACATTCTTTACTTGAACATTGGGGACAATGTTCATCTTAAGTGTAAGGGGAGGGTAAAAAGATGATACCTTACTTATGCACTTTCGCTTGAGTTTGTTTTGTTTGATAGTAGATGAGTAATAAAACTACGAGAAATACTTGTTAGTGTAATTTTAGCGCCAAATTTAAAATTTTTTACAACATTTAGGAGTGAAACTTTAGCCATAGCAAGCGTCTCATGGATAGGAGATTGTATTACTAGCACATAACCGTATATTCAGAAAAATTTTCCACCCAAAAATGTGAGGTTCGCCTTTAGATTTGATAGGAAAAGCATTCATTATTGGTGCTTATGAGTGTACCGGTAGCATTTAGATTCTAGAACTTGCGTTAGTGATGCATCCCGAGACCGCTAGTGAGACTACATTCGTGTGGTAGGATTTACTACATGATAAGAGGCATTAGGATCACCCTTGTGTTAAACCCGTATCATAATTACTTGACCATTTAAGTCATATTACTTGGCTAGTTAAGTCAACTAATTTTTCCCACACCCTTTGCGTTGTACTCATTTTTAGTACACGATACCCCTAGTACACCCCTCCGAGCCTATCTTTTCGTTTCTAACTTTAAGCATTTTACTTGAAGGAAGAATTTGTTACACCCCACTTAAATGTACACTCAAATCGCCTTAGCCTTCCGTGTATGCGCTCATTTTTAGTGCATTATTGTTATTTGTTAAACCCTAAGTTAACTTTCTAATTGATTACATGGTTGCTAAGTCGAGTCATATCATTGTACATATTGTTTTGGGACGATTGAGACTCATGGGTAAGTACTTATTTTATGGAGTAATGGGGAAGAACATCACTTATTATCCCCATATGTACGTTAATCTTAAAAGTGCTCCAAGTGTTTTGATTTTCTTAATTCGAGTCATTAGATTAGTTTAATGTAAAGTATGTAAAGATTCAAGTGTAAGGGGAATTCTCATCCCCTATGAGGTATTATTTTAGATGGTAGGGTAAGAGTGTATGCAAAAAAAAAAAAAAAAAAAAAAAAAAAAAAAAAAAAATCGAAAAAATCAAGAAAAAGAAAAAAAAATAGAAAAAGGAAAAAGAGAAAAAACATACGGACTACCATCCCGTTTCATTCTATGTTTATTTTATGTTTTTAGTTATTTTTCATTTATTAGCTTAAGTCGAGTCTAGTCTTGGCTTAGCAACGCCATATTGTACATGTAATTAACTAAGATTGTTAACTCGCCACCAGTAAAACTTCCTTTATCCAACAAAACCGTGTAATTCATATCCCTATACCTAACGTTATAACCCTTTAAAAAGACCTCTTTGATAGTTTATCCTAGGTGCTTACGCCATGTGGTGGAGGTTTGATCCTTTCCCAAGCCTATGGTAATCTATTTTGCTATGACAGGTAGTGAGAGATATCTTCCATTTCCATAATATATGGCAACTCACTCAGATCAGCTTGCTAGATTCGAGGAAGCAGTTTATAAGCAAAAAGAGGAGATGCAGGAGAAAATGAATGAGATGATGAGTCTATTAGAGGAGTATGCCAACCAGAGAACCCCTGAAAGAATGTTACTAAGGAAAGAAAGCGCCACTCCCACTACCCAATTTGTTAATTCCATCACAATTGTCCAAAAGGATAACGAGAAGGTAGAAACCCCTGCTAAACAGACTTTAGACAAACCACCAGAATCCCAACCTTTGAGTTACTACCTGAAACATGATATAAACGAAAACACCATAACAAATTGGATTAAGGGTGATGGGCGTAACCAACCTTCCAAACAGGTTTCTGAGAAAGAGGAAGAAGTGAAAGATGAGTATGATACGCTTCCTGGAGGATCAGTATTCGAGAGGCTATTGGTATAAAAAGTGGCTACTAAGCAGATAGCATGTGGGAACTTTGAGATACCAACGAGCATCGGGGACTTGAAACATCTTAGTGCTTTCGCCGACCAAGGATCGGAAGTAAATCTTATGCCCCTAACTATTTACATCTAACTAACGTCAAAAATGCCAGCCCCTAATTGTGTTAGGCTATCTCTCTTTGCACACTCGTACGTATACCCCCTAGGAATCGCAGAAGATGTATTAGTTAATGTCGCAGGATTCATGTACCCCGTTGATTTTATGATCATCGATGATAAAGGGGATGGATGCATGCCAATAATCCTTGGGTCACCATTCCTCGCCACCGCTAGGGCTGTCATTAAGTATGAAGGTAGGAAGATTGAGCTTAAATCTGGAAAAAGAAAGATTAGCTTCCCCATGACCCCGCGAAGTGGGCATGAGAGTTTGAGTTGGAGAAAGATCAAAAACAACATTGGCACGATACCCATTCGTGTTTAGAATAAAATTCTTGCATGGGAGGCAAGAATCCAAAGCTATAAGAAAGCCAAAAATGAAAGAAGAAAAAGCAATAAGGTTCAGGTCAAATTCGAACATACTCGACCCGCATAAAATCATATACCATTTGAGGAATGGAACTTGGTACTCTTGAGACACTTGGAAACAACAATACCACCCGATAAACCAAGTCCTTGGTGGTATGGGCCATTCACAATCGAAGGTGTGAGCCAAGACGGGGTAGCTAACTTGAGAAGTAAAGTAGGTGGAATGGTAATTGCGAGTATCGACAGATTGAGGCACTACCACCATAACTGTAATGATCTCAACTACATGGGGTATATCATTTCAAGGGATGAGATCACGTAGTAACCCATGACCTTGAGTCTAGTTACAAGACTCGTAAATAAAGAAAAGCGCTTCTTGGGAGGCAACCCATGTTTTGTGTGATTTTACTTGTTTGTTTGTTATTTGCTTCCGTATGCATGCTTAATTCTTATTGTTGGTAGATCATGATTCTAAACTAAATAGTGGAAATACTTTACTTTGTTGTTTTGGCTTAGTCTTAACTCCACCTAAAGGTATTTTTGCAAAAGATAAGTGTAAGGGGAAACCCCAAATATGTTTTCAAGAAACAAACCGATCATGATTCTCCACAATATTAAATGAACATGTATATTCATATTTGTTAGAGTCAAATGCTTGTATTGAGTCATAATGAAGTTTTGCAGGATTTTCCAGGAAGTAGGACCAAGTTTTTCCAGAAATTTTCCGGAAACTTAACATAAGAATTTCTGCAGGTCACTTCTGACGGCGTAAAGAGTTTACTCTTGACGGCGTCAAGTGTAAAAATCTGGAAATTTTATCGGTTTTATTTTTCTAACGGAGTCTTATGGTTTTTGTGAATTATTAAGTTTTATAATCTCCAGGAGATCTGCAAACTTCATTCCACAAGCATTATATCTTATCTTGTTTTCTAGGATTTAGTAACTTATATAGGATGCCGCCGATTTTACGCGAGGTTGTCTTGTCTATTTTATCAGGTTTTACAGGTTATGTATGACAAGAAGATGATTTATATTCTGGAAGGGAAGCTTTGATTGTTCATTTTCTTGGAGGAAGATTTAACCTGGCCACCCTACTATCCATACCGAGCGAATCAGGGGAGTATTTGATTTCATTCTTTTTACTTTTTTAACTTTTACATTCTTTACTTGAACATTGGGGACAATGTTCATCTTAAGTGTAAGGGGAGGGTAAAAAGATGATACCTTACATATGCACTTTCGCTTGAGTTTGTTTTGTTTGATGGTAGATGTGTAATAAAACTATGAGAAATACTTGTTAGTGCAATTTTAGCGCTAAATTTAAATTTTTTTACAACATTTAGGAGTGAAACTTTAACCATAGCAAGCGTCTCATGGATAGGAGATTGTATGACTAGCACATAACCGTATATTCAGAAAAAATTTTCCACCCAAATATGTGAGGTTCGCCTTTAGATTTGATAGGAAAAGCATTTACTATTAGTGCTTATGAGTGTACCGGTAGCATTTAGATTCTAGAACTTGCGTTAGTGATGCATCCCGAGACCACTAGTGAGACTACATTCGTGTGGTATGATTTACTACATGATAAGAGGCATTAGGATCACCCTTGTGTTAAACCCGTATTATAATTACTTGACCATTTAAGTCATATTACTTGGCTAGTTAAATCAACTAATTTTTCCCACGCCCTTAGCGTTGTACTCATTTTTAGTACACGAAACCCCTAGTACACCCTTCCGAGCCTATCTTTTCGTTTCTAACTTTAAGAATCTTACTTAAAGGAAGAATTTGTTACACCCCACTTAAATGTACAACCAAATCGCCTTAGCCTTCCGTGTATGCGCTCATTTTTAGTGCATTATTGTTATTTGTTAAACCCTAAGTTAACTTTCTAATTGATTACATGGTTGCTAAGTCGAGTCATATCCTTGTACATATTGTTTTGGGACGATTGGGACTCATGGGTAAGTACTTATTTTATGGAGTAATGGGGAAGAACATCATATATTACCCCCATATGTACGTTAATCTTAAAAGTGCTCCAAGTGTTTTGATTTTCTTAATTCGAGTCATTAGATTAGTTTAATGTAAAGTATGTAAAGATTCAAGTGTAAGGGGAATTCTCATCCCCTATGAGGTATTATTTTAGATGGTAGGGTAAGAGTGTATGCAAAAAAAAAAAAAAAAAAAAAAAAAAAAAAAAAAAAAAATAGAAAAATCAAGAAAAAAGAAAAAAATAGAAAAAGGAAAAGAGAAAAAACATACGGACTACCATCCCTTTTTATTCTATGTTCATTTTATGTTTTTTTTTTTAGTTTTCATTTATTAGCTTAAGTCGAGTCTAGTCTTGGCTTAGCAACGCCATATTGTACATGTAATTAACCAAGATTGTTAACTCGCCACCAGTAAAACTTCCTTTATCCAACAAAACCGTGTATTTCATATCCCCACACCTAACGTTACAACCCTTTAAAAGACCTCTTTGATAGTTTATCATAGGTGCTTACGCCATGTGGTGGAGGTTTGATCCTTTCTCAAGCCTATGGTAATCTATTTTGCTATGACAGGTAGTGAGAGATATCTTCCATTTCCATATTGTAATTTACACTTTATTACACCCGAGAGATGTGAGTATCTAAACACTATTTGTTAGGTGCTAGTGTATGACCTCCGTGCTTGTCTATTGGTCTTTAGTGGAACGATTATTTGTTGTAATTACTTTTATATTAGTGTTAAATGACCCTTAACTTGTATTTTGACTAGAATAAAAGCGCATTTGCTTGAGGACAAGCAAATCTCAAGTGTAAGGGTATATGTTGAGACGAAAAATGATCCGTTTTTAGGGGGTCATTTAAGCCCGAATTCGAATTTATTTGATCAAATATTGCCCTAAATCGTTCCTTTTGTGATTTTAGGTACTTTGAGAGTGAAATCTGAAAAAGGAAGCAATTCGGACGTTTTTGGAGCATAAAAGTGAAGAAAACGCCAAAGTCTTAATTTTCCATGCTGGGAACAGTAGGTGACGGCGTCAAGAGTAATTCCCTGACGGCGTCAAGAGCAGAATTCCATGACGACCCAGTACAGATTTGACGGCGTCACGAAGGTAGGGCGTCAAGAGTAAAAGTCATGACGGCCTGGAAATGATTAAGTCTTGACGGCGTCAAATGTAGATCAAGGCAGTCCGAGAATAGTTTTGGCGGCGAGGTGACGGCATCACATGGTTGGTCTTGACGCCGTCAGACCCCTTTTCCTATATATAGTTTTCTAATTTTCACATTAAGAGGAGAGAAGTTTTGGAGAAACCCTAAGTACGATTTTGGTGCAACTTTTACAGGTTTTTCAAGGGTTCCAAGCCCTTGATACCTTGCATGTGTAATTGAGATAAGTGTTCTTTTAATTCAATCAAAATGTCTATGTGTTGGTTGTCTATATCTTGTTCTTGTCTTAATTCCATCATGCTAGGCTAGATCTATCTTGTGTTTGCTTGGATCTAATGAAACCTAGATGTTAATTATGTGTTGATTACTTGTTTATTCTTGTTTTGGATGAATGATTTATATGTTAGGCTTAAGAAAACTGGCATATCTCCAATTGGTAACATGCTTGAACGTCTTAAGAAACATGAACCGACGCGCACTAGGTCTTTATTGGTTGTATTTAATGCATGAGCTACTGTTTACAATCCCTATAGTTGTGCTGGGCATGGTGTAGGAGGAGATAAGAGCTCATAGAATTGGGGAGTTAAGTGTGCCACCCCATGAATGGTATTAAGGAATACGATCCGTCATCCATGCAATTATAACAAGAAATTAACGTGTAAAAGATGTCTAGGGAGTAGTGAAATCTAAGTAAACACATTTTCTCCACTTATTGCTCACAACTTTAGTATAATTTAGTTTATTTTTATTTCTAGTATTTTATTTTGATTGCATCTTTAGTATTGAGTTAGTTGATTAGCAATTAATTCCGCCCAAATCCTTCAACCCGAGATTTTTACTTGCTTTCTAAAAAAATATGAAAATACAAAAATAATCATCCCTCACCTTTAGAACTAGTATTTAGGTTTTCTAATCCTTGCGACACTATTCCTAAGCTGAACGATCAATCCCCCGGTACTTGTCACTATACTATACTACAACGATCAGGTACACTGCCTGGTGGGGGTTGTAAGCTTCTCAAGATCCCTTGAGAGGTAAAGCCTGGTGCGATTCTCACGTATCAGTGAACAACCTCAGCAGTACTATAGATTGGATGAGCAGTACTAACTGAGATACTAGCAGTAATTGGTCTTTTCTCTGCTGTTTGTACTGCTTCCTAAATTTTCTTGGACATTTCAATCATTTGCTCTACTAGTCTAGCAGTAACTTATTGTTCATCATCAAAACCCATATCGTGATCATCACCACCAGTATCTTGATCGTTATCTTCAAAATCAATTTTCCTCCCCTGCGTTTGTGCACTTGTTTTCCTCCCCTGTTTGGAAGAATCACCACCAATATCATCATCATCTGAGTCATAAGAACTTGAAGAATCAATGACAACTGTTCTCCTTGTTTCCTTTAACTTCTTGACCTTGTCTTGAAGTTTCCTCATCTTGAGAACCAACTTTATGTAAATATTGGCATACAACTTCTTTGTGTCTTTAAGATCTGACTCCAAGGCAGCAACTTTGGTGGAAAGAGTGGTACAAAGATCCATCAATTCATTAAGTTTAGAACTACCCTCAGCACTTCCAGATGTGTGACCTTCTGGGAGAGGTGCTTCATGGGGCAAAGGCTCAGATAAACCCCTAGTTGGACTAGGTATAGCACCTGAACCACCCAATTGTTCCATTTGGCTTAGGATTCCACCATCTGTATCAAACCCTGAAGGACTTAGTATAGAAGATGTGGCCATAGGGAGGGGTCTTACTTATGTTACCTCTGTCCTGCTCAGCTATTAAGCTTGAGACAGTAGTGGTAGCCCATCCTATACTGCCATAGACAGCCTCATCTGCTACAATGATATGAGTGGGAGGACTGGGCTGAGGTACGACAGTCTCTTTTCTGATCCTCCTTCTATAGGTGTGTGAAACAATTAGTATATGTGAAACAGATGGAACCACAATGGTGTGTGATAGGACTTGATGCGTGTAACTGGGTGTTTGATTAGTATATTTCCTAAGTTTTTGTCAAATTTTAAATTTATAAAACACCTTTTTACCGATTATTAAGAAAACGCATACGAGCAAGTATACTCGTCCGTGTGTAATATGGTTTGTGGTAAATAGGGATCGTCCCAAGAGACTACGAGTTAATAAGCAATCAATGAACAAGTACTTGTTTAGGAATCATAAACAAACGTGATACAATGTTGAATATGTTTGGGTGAAACATATATGTAGAAGGCACATATCAATTTTCACAAGGTTTTCTAGTCAATGGTTAATATCAAGAAAAACCAAGTTTTTACTAGTTTCATGGGTGAGTCCTTTCGGCCAATACATCAACCCATTACGTTAGCTCTTTGTTTTAACAAATTTATGAAAAAGATTAGTAAAATTAGTTCTTACGAGTCCTTTCGACCCAATCTCGTGATTAAATATTCTCGAATTCATTTAAAAACTTGAATACTTAATAGATGTCAATGATCAAGTACCAATCCATTTGTGCACCAATTTCTTGGAATAAAACAATGTTAGAAATCCTTTTAGCCTTTAAATCCAACAAGGTTAAATTAACAAGTTTTAGAACACGAATTATATTTAAACAAACTTATGAGAACAATCACTTTTTCTAACCGACTAACCATTCAGCATTCATACGTAAGTCTAAATAATTCCCAAACAAGTATCACAAATTACTCCACAACAAGTTTCATCAATAAACGTAACATTTCATTTAACATCAAATTGTTCAACATCATAAATAAAATAGAAGAAAGTTACCCAAATCAAGATTACAAAGAGAAAGTAATGTAAAGAGTTAAAGCACTCCTCGGGCCTCCAATCGAACAAGGGAATTCACCGCCTCTTCTAACAGGTATCACCAACACTTCTTGGTATCTTAAGAATGATATGAATTATTGAGCTCTTTGCGGGTTATGTAAGTTATGATCAAGTCCTTAGGTTGTAAGGCTTGATTAAGGATCAAGTATCTTTCTCTTGTAACTTGAGAGTACCTTTTAATGATTCTATAATGGTGTGTGTCTTGATAATGGGTGCTTAGGGTCTTATTTATGCTTGAAATCAATCACAAAAGCTGTTACAAACAAACCATAATCATAATGTAGAGGCAATGATCGGACTTGGTGATTAATGGTACTTAAAACATTGAGTTAATGCAACCTTTCATCTCAGAATTTTCTGAACATGCGGTTCAGACATGAACCCAGCGGTTTGGATGTGACTGCTCAACCTTGAGTTTGCTTTTGAACCTTGGGTTTGATCCTCAGCTTCAACCTTGGGTTGAGGAATATTTTGCACAATAATTTCCACCTTGGATTGACATAAAACTCCATCTTCAAACAATCTTTTTAACACCAAATCATACCTCATCTTTCATTAGAAACCTTCTCATACTTCACTCATGCAATGAAAATGATCCTAACATGAATCGATATCTTTGACGACACTCTTTTCTCGAATATTCTCTTCATCTTTTAGCTTTTCTTCGTCAACCTTCGATATTTCCTTGCACCTAGACTTGAACACATCTTAATACCAAACAAGCGTAAAAATGCTCATAAACACAACTAAATAATATACAAATAGCGCGATTCTATCATAGACAAAATGAGCGTTATCAGAACTCAGTTGGGATTACTGATCCTTCACTCGGAAAAGTTTGAATTCTTTCCAACATCTCAGGAAAAAGAGGTTGTACAACCCCATTAAACAACTTTGATGCCATGGCCATATTACTAAAAGGTTTTGGACCAAGACATGGTGTTGGAAAGATTTTCTTATGAGTTTTAAGCTCAATCTGTCTTTTGTTTAGAAGTAATTGGACAAAACTTGGATACATCAAAAATTTTGACTGAGAATCCACATTCTTCACCATATGATCAAAAATAAGTTTTGAAAAGTTGACAACTCTGTTTGTAGACAAACAGACAAAGAGCAATAGCAATATTGCTACTAAATTGCTCCCAAGCAGTTTTCTTTGGACTTAAACAATGAAGAAGTGTATGTATGAAAAACCTCCATTGTGGGGAGAAACATCCTGTTTGAAAATCAAGTTTTTGAGAAGATGTGTCATAATCCATCTTAGCAATTTTTTTCCAAATTTCAGTATTTGGCAAATGATGGATCCTATTAGAGTCTTCTAATTGGATATGTCTCCTAACAGACTTCTCAGTAACTATAAATTGTTTGCCATCTGTTGTTGCATGTATCTCTGTGTCTCCATTCTCACTAGTTTTGACAATTGCAGTCTGCCAAAACTTTGTGACTTGAGAGACATATATAGCAGGATTATAAGTAAGAGCATACCTAATGTGGGTAGTGTTCAAGAAATTCACTATCTCATGAAAGGTTGGACCTTCACCATCCTCTGTTTCTCTAAGAATGCCACATGATAATGTGTCTTCACAAATTCCAATTTAGCCATGATTAAAGATCAAAAGTGTGAACGTTTAGAAGTGAATTGAAAGTTTGTGAGAGCCAATTGGGTTTTTATAATGATGACTTTAGGGTTTGAGAATTATACTAATGGATAATAGTATTCGTGAGAGAGAAGAAATCTTTAAGATATGGAAAGAAATATAATTATCCAAAAGTAAAAATCCTATAAGTATGGTAAGAAACAGTTTTACCCAATGACTATATTCAAAAGACAGTTACTGACTCAATAGTGGTAACGGCTATTCAATAGTACAAAGTTTCACGCTAGCAGTACAAACTTTTGCCTGGCAGTACAAACTTTTTGCAAAAATTTTGAAGTAGCAGTATAAACTCAATTCAAATTTGAAACAATACTGCTCTCAATGTATTGAAGTGATTAAGTGTATATAAAGATACTTAACCATGATTCTAGTTTTGGGCAAACTATCAGCAATCAACAGATTTGATATGTCTTTACCAAGAATCGTTTGTTTTGGACTAGCCAACTCTTTATTGTGAATTAAGGTGAGTTGAGAACCATATAGTTTTTGGCAAACTATTAGCCATAAATGGATTTAAGAAGTCTTTACCAGAAACCGTTTACTCTGGACTAGTCAGTTCTTGATGTTATGATCATACATTGCAAACTAAACTGCACAACTTATTCAATGCGCAACCCTACTGAAATAACCTTATCAACCTGTAAATGTTAGTCCAAAAACCAAGAAGACACAATACAAAGCATTTTCTATATGACAATTATCAATATTGACCAATAGATTTACTTTACAAAACCAATTTGCATTAGCAGTACCAATTAACAAACCTAGCAGTACAAATCCATTGTCTTAACTAAAACATTCAGAGATTAAATCTTTAAGGGTTAAGCATTCCAATACTTGCAACCAAGTACTGAAACCTCCCAACATCAAAATCTTTAATTAATAAGTCAGCCAAGTTGTTATCTGTATGAATCTTAACAACCTGAATTAACTTTGTCTCTTTGCAATCTCTTATAAAGTGATGTTTCATCTCAATATGTTTAGTTTTAGAATGCTGATCCGGATTTTCAATGATACACATTGTATTGGTATTGTCAATATAAATTATGGTGTTCATGAAGTTATACCCATAATCAAGTAGCTGATTCTGTATCCATAGAACTTGACCACAGCAACTAGCAGCAGCCATATATTCAGCTTCAGTTGTGGAAGTGGCCACAATAGTTTGCTTCATGCATTGCCAAGAAATCAGCCTGCATCATAAGAATTGACAACCACTTGTTTTTGATTTCCTATCCATACTAGCACCAACATAGTCACTGTCTGAGTATGACACCAGATCAAATGGAGATTCTTTGGGATGCATAGACCTAATTTAGGTTGACCCTTAAGGTGCCTAAAGATTCACTTCACAGCTGTTAAGTGAGAGACCTTGGGAGTGACTTAAAACCTTGCACAAGCACAGACTGCAAATATGATATCTGGTCTTGATGAAGTAAGGTACATCAATGACCCAATCATGGATCCGTAGGTGTGTACATCAACAGCTTCACCACCTTCATATTTAAGCAAAGATTTCTCTGTATCAACTGGTATACTAGCTACCTTAGCATCTGAGAAATGAAACTTCCTTAATATTTCAGCTACATATTTATCTTGGCTGATAAATATATCATCCGATTTCTGCTTCACTTGTAGCCCCAAAAAGAAAGTAAGTTCACCCATGGAACTCATCTAAAACTTATCATGCATAAGCTGCTAAAACTCTATGCACATCTCCTTCTTTGTAGATCCAAAGATAATGTCATCTACATAAACTTGAATAAGCAAGATATCTCCTTTATGCTTCTTGATGAATAGAGTTTGATCAATCTTGCCTCTATGAAATCCATTCTTCTTCAGATAAGTGGCTAAAGTGTAATACCAAGCTCTAGGATCTTGATGCAAGCCATAAAGGGCTTTCACCACCTTGTAAACCTTTTTTGGATGATTAAGGTCAATGAAACCTAGAGGTTGAGAAACATAAACCTCCTCTTTAATAGTACCATAGAGAAAGGCACTCTTCACATACATCTGGTATACCATGAATCCCATGAAAGAAGCATAAGCTAAGAATAATCTTATGGCTTCAATCCTAGCAACAGGTGCAAAAACTTCTTCATAGTCAATACCCTCTTCTTGTGTGTAACCCTGAGCTACAAGCCTTGCTATGTTCCTAATCATAATTCTTCTTTCATCTTTCTTATTTCTGAACACCCACTTTGTACTAATCACTTTTACACCTCTAGGCAAATCAACAAGCACCCAAACCTTTTGAATCTTGAATTAGAGAAGCTCTTCTTGCATTTCTTCCACACATCTTGAGCCTTCTAGTGCATTGAGTATGTTTTTAGGTTCTATTTGTGATATAAAGCATACAAACAGACATTAATTCTTATCTTCATTATCTTTTTCTTCATAAACAACACAGAGAAAGCCATGATGATTTGTATTTTGTGTATGTCTTCTAGTCTTTACACCAGTTTGCACATCTCCAATCACATTACCAAGTGGATGATTCTTGTGAACTGTTGTTTGGGGAGTAAGAGGAACTTCATATGTGATAGGCATGTTGTGAAATTCCACTTCAAAGTCATTAACAAGATCATCTTGAGAAGCAGAATTAACTCCTGGATCAATAATATTGACATTTTGTAGCAGTACAAACATCTGGCTCAGCAATACTAACTTCATTTGTAATGCTTTCAAGAGCATCCTTATTATGATTGTCCACTTCATCTTCATTATGCACGTCTGCATCACCCTCATTTCCAAATTCATTAGAGGATGGTGGATCATCATTCTTTGAAGTAGAAACAACCCCAGAATAATCATTCCAAATAGGCATCAGTATGTGATCTTGAGTTTTCTCTTTCTCCATGCTTGGTTCATCTGCATCAACATATTCTTCTAAACCTGCAAAATCATTAGTATCTATACCTGCAACAACTGGTAAATAATTCATAGATTGGGTTAAAGAATTAATATCAAACAGCCATGTTGGACCAGCACCTGCAACATTAGATTTATCCTCTAAAAACTCTACATGCAGGTTTTCTTTTACCTTCTTGGTTCTTAAATTATATACCCTAAAAGCTTTACTAACTATAGAGTACCCAACAAAGAAACCCTCATCTAATTTTCCATCAAATTTACCCAAATTGTCTAAGGTATTAAGAATACTGACATGACACCCAAATGGTCTAAGAAAACCTAAAGCAGGTGTTCTACCTCTAAAGAGTTCATAAGGTGTCTTGTTTTTAGATTGTACCACTAAAACCCTGTTTTGCACGTAAAAAGTAGTATTAACTGCTTCTGCCCAAAAAGTTATGAGAAGCTTTGAATCAGCTAACATGGTCCTAGCAGCCTCTATTAATGTCCTATTCCTCTTCTCAGCAACTCTATTCTGCTGAGGTAGTTCTAGCTACACTAAACTCTCTTTTAATACCTTTTTCCCTGCAAAAGTCATCCATAACTCTATTCTTGAATTCTGTCCCATTATCACACCTAATGATTTTCACTTTCATATCAACTAGATTTTCTACTTATGTTATAAAAGTCTTAAGAATGCTAGCTGTCTTATCTTTAGTTCCTAGATAGAAAACCCATGAGAACCTGTTATAATCATCAGTAACCACAAGGCAATATTTCTTATGTTGTATACATGTAAAACCCACATTTTTATATCATGATTAAATTACCAAAATACCCTCCAATTTGAAATTTTGAAGAATTAAGTACGTTTACCAAACAAGCCCTAAATAAAAAAACGATTAACGTACAGTCACAAACATAGTTATGTAACCTCAAGTAAATGACAATTGAGCTACTACAACATTATATGAACTCAAGAATGTGAAATTTAGATTAAAATACAAGTGTTGCATTTTACTTGATCTAAAGGAGTCCAAAACATTAAAAACTTGTACACTACTTGTATAATAATTAAATTATGACTAGCCTAATTTAATTTTTCGCGACATTGGAAACTACAACTTAAGATAAATAAGAATATACATTATGATATACATATTCTTTTAAGCTATGTCATATTTTTTTAAGACATGTTGTCAATCGTGTAGTATAGTGGATATTTTCTAATGATATAATTCTCTAACAAATGATATTCTCTCTGTTCTTATCTATCTATACTAATAAACCAGTTCAATTTACAAGCCCCTTAAAGCACACATCACAATTAATTCGCTGATGTGTCTCTTCTCCTATTGGTCGAAGATGTATTGCGTACAACCATTCTAAGCATGCATGTTTTACACTATCCCAAACAATAAACCGGTATAATAATAAATAATAAAAACGCGTGCATTAAATATATACCAATTTAATCGGTCAATCACAATCAAGTCAAACATAATCCTCATCCTTCACACCTTGCTCTCTATGATTCAAATCGATAGCTTCTATCATACACTAATTCAAAATCAATCTTCCTCTCTATGATTCTTCTACAAATTAATTCTGCAATTCATGGAATGCAATAACGCTCTTCAAAATCAATGATGACCTTTACCTATAAATCATTGGTTACATACAATGATTTTTACACTGTCAGTATGGACGAATTGGTAAGTATCCAATATATTTCGATTGATTATGTTATCTATCTATACTAATAAACCAGTACAATTTACAAGCCCCTTAAAGCACACATCACAATTAATTCGCTGATGTGTCTCTTCTCCTATTGGTCAAAGATTTATTGCGTACAACCATTCTAAGCATGCATGTTTTACACTATCCCAAACAATAAACCGGTATAATAATAAATAATAAAAATGCGTGCATTAAATATATACCAATTTAATCGGTCAATCACAATCAAGTCAAACATAATCCTCATCCTTCACACCTTGCTCTCTATGATTCAAATCGATAGCTTCTATCATACACTAATTCAAAATCAATCTTCCTCTCTATGATTCTTCTACAAATTAATTATGCAATTCATGGAATGCAATAACGCTCTTCAAAATCAATGATGACCTTTACCTATAAATCATTGGTTACATACAATGATTTTTACACTGTCAATATGGACGAATTGGTAAGTATCCAATATATTTCAATTGATTATGTTATAATTTTAATATATCTTTTTAATCAGAACCCTAAAAAAATTAGGGAAGCTCACCTTGATGAATTATGTTATAATTTATGTGAAGAAAATCACCATGATATATTTTGATTGATTATGGAATAATTTTATTTTTGTAGGTAGAATGTGATTGAGTAAGATTAACCAGGTTTAACATGTTTTATCTCTTTTCATTCTTCAATTTAATTGTTAGTAGATGATATGGATTGATGAAAATGGTTATTTGTAGTTTAGGTTCTATGTGTGTTTCTTATGCACACCAACTGTTTGATAATTTGTGTTTGTCTAATTGTCATTTGTAGGGGAAAAATTGAGCACATAATGATTCCTTATAACCAAGAGATAATGTTGATTTCAAAGCACATGTTAAAAAGTACCCTAATGCTTCGAATTGATACTTTAAGGTGTGTTTCCAAGCAGATTGCTTAATCTAATATTATAAGAATTTTATTATTTTTAATATTGTTTTGTGACCCATTATGGTTGATGTTTTTTTTGCTGACAAGCGCAACTAAAAACTTAAAATGCAGAATTCCAACGGTGAAGCCACGGGTAATGGAAACTTTTGTCACGTCTATATAACATTATTGTTTTGTGACCCATTATAATAGGTGTGGTGATTGAGTTAATGGAAGAAGATGTTGTAAAGAAGCTCATAACTAAGAATAATGGTAGTGGCAAGGTTAGTATAATGTTTTTGTCCTATGGGTTTTTCAATATTGTCTTGCATATATTTTGGATTGAGTAATTGACACATTACGATATTTTAGTGTGTTTTATCCCTCCGTTTATAACTTAAATATAGAGTTGACAATTAGATAGGGTGCTATACATTGTAGTTAACTATTCTGCTTATTTAAACACAAATGAGTAGTTTTAAGTGCTTGGTTATTTTCTTATAGCAATGTAAATAAGCACTTAATTATATACACTATGAGAAACTAACTGAAAAGTAGATTATGCCCTTCATACAATATTTTGGTTATTACAGTGTTACACGAAAATCGAAATGTGGATAGCTATTTGGGAACGGATTGAGTACAAGTTATGCCTAACATGGTAATACTACTTAATCAGTGTTTTTGTGAATGAAATATCGAATGGGAAAGTATTTACCAATAGGGGCGTTTGGATAAAGCATGAAATGGCTACTACATTCACTTATTCAGTTCGCTCATTAAGAGTAATACAATGGAGTTTTCATTTTCTTTTGGCAGGACCCTCCTACGCAACTACAGGTACAAAACCACGAGTGACACTGAAATTGAAGTAAAGATTGTGATGGTGTTTGGAGCGTTTGTCGTGGCAAGGTAAATTTTTGTACATTTGTTCACATTGTTGTTTTATAAAATCACATATCAGATTCATAATCTTTACATAGATATGCATGTTTCATTAGCTTATTATGCTTTCATACAATATTTTGGTTATTATTGCAGTGTTGAAGTTGTTTTTTCTGAATCCTTTTTAAGAAAAGAGGAGCATCCCAAACTCTTGGTGCGGTCAACGGGTCATACTCCTCACATATTTATAAATATGTTCAGGTACAACATAGTGATTAATTTTGTAGAATAAATATTAAATATAAAAGAATCATATAAAGTTGAATGTTCTTATAAATAGGGTTGGCTTTAGGATGCATGATCGGAATAGCTGATTATGTGTTCTTTTGGATTAATAAAGGAAAACAAAAGGAAATACAAAGGTATAAGTGTTTTTAAATGTATCCAAGTTGACATGTTATAGTGTGTAGCATTTTTTTTATATTTTTCTCTAATAGATGTTCTTACTGTAGTGTTGAAGTTGGTTCTTCTGAATCCTTTTTGAGAAAATAGTAGCATCCCAAACTCTTGGTGCGGTCAACGGGTCATGCTCCTCACGTGTTTATAAATGGAGAACTTTCAGGTACAGCATAATGATTAATTTTGTAGAATAAATATTATATATAAAAGAGTCATATAAAGTTGAGTGATCTTTTTACATGGGTGATCTTTTTAAGAGGTGTCTCGATTTGCTTAAAAACCGCACTTTATTGGTTGTTTAAGTCAGCTGCAAAACGAAAGTTTGAGATGGGTGTATACTGAAGTCTTAAGGGGTGTTTTGGGCTGCTAAAAAATTCTATTTTAAATGGCTGTTTGGGTCTTTTCAAGGGGTGTTTGTGGCTGCCGCAAAACTGCAGTTTCATACATTGTAGTAGGGGAATGCATTTTTTTTTTTGCTTATAATGAAGTTTGACTTTATTATTATTTTGTTTTTAGTTATAGATTAGCGTTAATACTTTATTTTATAAGATATGAGTTTATTAGATTATTGCCTTTTATACATGCTATAAAGCTCTGTGAAGATATGATGGTGGCAACAGATCCAAAAAATACGTTTCTTTGCCACCATTTAGAGGTGATGTACAAATCCCAAGCATTTGACCTGTATACATATAAAGTTTTCAACTAACATAGTTTTGTGGTGGTTTAGGCTGTTGTGTTTTAAGACATCATCGACATGGGCTACTTTTTTTTTGCGAAGATTGATACGCAAGTTAACATAGCAAATGTGGATCATTTTAAGGAGAACTGCCATAGGGAACGTGTTTCATCATAAGAAAGGTGTCTCGCAAGTTTGGACCACTTTATAAAAACTCGTGTAATATTTTTGTAACTGATAATAATTGTTCTGGAATATCTTTAGGTATCGAGGTATAATACAATTGTCTTAAAGGTCTCATGCTTATGGATTAATATTGATATTGGTTCTTAGAGTGGAAGCTGGGATGTTTTGGGTGTAATAATATTGATCTTAGCATAGAAATAAAGTTATAAGTCAAACAGTTGACCTTGAAAGTCAAAATGCATGCATTTTTGCAATTCTAGGACTTGACTTTAGATGGGCTCCACAACAGGACAATAACATACGACCCATCACTTTGTTTGATGTTACTCTCATTGCTTATCATTTTTTTGTGTACTACCAAGGGGATTACTTTTGATCTTTTTGTAAGGATTGTAATAGGTTACGGGCGTCTGTCTTCTGGGTCCTCTATGGTGCTACCATTGTTGAAGCTAAGGAGTAATTTTGAAAGAGATGTATGTTCTCTTTAGAAAGCTACTGTACTATTTTTTAATCTATATCATTGTATTGTCCAACTTTCTTATAACCATGAGTTGATATTTTCTTTTCAGAATGTTGATAACAAAGAACTGAAAACAAATTCTGAGCAACCAGAGGAAGATAAGGTTAGATCTGAAATGTGCATATATACTTTAAGTCATGCTTATCGGCGATTAGCATGTTTTGAAAGTTGATTCATTATTTGTTTATATAGACTAAACTTGGAGTGACTTGGTGGAAAGAGAGGTACTATGAAGATAAGTTTTTTGCAAAGTCTCCATAAGATCTTGAGTTCCTACATTGTAAGTTGCAAGTTATTCATCCTGCAAGTCTTCTTACGAACAGTCACATGTCATAGCTAACCTATCTTTGTCACTTTACTAATCTGCCATGTCTCATAATTCACTTTCATTTAAGGAAGTCCATCTAAAAGAATGCGTTATGTATTGTAAATATCCTTTTTACCAATTTCCACTATAGTGACAGTTTTATGTGTATTGTGTTATGACCCATTTTGTTTAAAATATAATGTCTAAGGATGTATAGTGAGTATTGGAACTGTTTCGAGTGTCACTTTTAATGATATGGGTATTGGAACTATTTCAAAGGAACACAAGGTGCATATTGATTCCTAATTGTTAATTGATAATTATAGGACACAACCATTATTGATTAATATATAACAAATGGTAAGCGTTGGAATTTTCTATTTTGGCAGCCGCGACACGGATGTTGGCCATGCCATGGAGATCATGAAGGTATTAACTGCCTAAAGGGCTGGCCAAAAAATGTTTGTGGTAACATGGTCCAGGTGAGCATCTATACACGTTATTTTGTCTATTTTCTAAATTCCATAATTTAGACGTTATTTGAATCGGGCAGCTATAAATCGAAGATGTCACTAGAATTGGTAACGTCCAAGCATTCTACTTATAAAAGAGTATAAATTCTTAGTGTGTATTTCCATAATTTTATATGATTTGCACTCGCTTCTATAGCTGGTGGGTAAATTTTAGATAAGTGGTGGTTTTTCCTTGCCAAGAATGTTTTTATTTTATTGGTATTACAGACCTTTTGTTTTATTGGTAAATTTTAAACCTTTTTTCATAATAAAATTGAATATTATCTTATTAATAAATTAACTACATATGGTTGGCAGGTTGCTTTTGATCGACAAGTTAAAACCAGAAGTGTGATGTCAGAAGTGTAATGTCAGAAGGTGAGTTATTTCAACCAGGTGGAGTCATGACTTGTGGTTCTATCAGGTAAGTCAAATTTCAAAATCCACAATAGAAATGAGTATCAACTTTAAACAATGATCACCTAAAAATAATAACTTGCTCATAATGCACATGCATGGTGGTGATAAGTTAAGGCAACTACATGAGAAGCGGTTCTCAGAAAACGAATCCAAGTTTTCCTTCAAACCTACTTTATTTATTATAAGTACACAACGTATGTTGATTTTTTAAAATGTGTTGTATGGTTGGGAAATGGGCTCAAACTTGGATCCAAGTCAAAGGGTGTTACCCTCAGTACTCGCCGCAACATTGGGATTACCCTATTTTGTTTTGCAAAAGTCCAGGTGCAACAGTCCAGGTACCTGACTTTCAAATTCGGAGTTCCCGATTTTATTCGGTTTTATCGCATTTATAACAATTAGCTTATTCTATTATATAGTTATTCCTGAACAAGTGAAAAATTGAAGAAGTAAGTAAAGTAAATTTAATTTACGAAATAGGCTCAGAGAATGTTCAATGGTGTTCGTTTTCTTTTACATAGTGACATTGGCATGAGCACCTTTTTTTATGTGTATATTAGCCTTATCTTTTAAAAAAAAAAGTGTCAACAATTTTGGACTTCATTGCCATTTTTTTTCTTCGTAAAAGATTTTGAACTTTTAAAGGCAATATGACCATCGGTTCCATTCTACTTACTCTTGCAGCCCTACTTATTGTTCCATTTGTATTGGTCAGAGTTATGGATTTTTGCGTTTCATAATTTTTTTCGAAAGGCTTTTACGTTTCATTGATTCTGAATACATATCAGTTATGGATACCATATCTGTTGTTTATTTTAGGGTTTGAGGTGGCGTTGATGCTTCACTTATATTCATAGATATTGAGGTGAGTTTTTCACAAAGGTTATCCTTAATACAAATTTTTAATGTATCTTATATAGTTTTAAAGAGTTTTGGTGAAGATATGGAAATAAAAAAAGAGTGAAGACTTAGAGATGATGATATCAACATTTTTAAAGTAAGTTTTCAACAACATATTGTCAATTTAATTCAGAATTCAAACTTTTATATGATGATGATTGCTTTGCAGATACAACTATTGATTTCAATGGCCAACATGTCAAAGTATAAGAGGCTGATAAGGATGGTGCTTCAGCAGTGAAGGCAAGTATTGTTGGGTGTTGATTGTAAATGAGGTGTTTGGCTTACATTTTTTCATGTTCACGATTTGGGTGTGCAACTCCTATTTGGTAGTTGTCTTATACAGCTGCATAAAAAAAGTAAAGTAAAGTAACTCCCAACACCGTCTTCCACGGGTTATGGGTCCCAATATCGTCTTCCACGGTGTATGGGGGAGGTTGAGATGTAGACAGCCTTACCCGACCTCCAGCCTTTTGTAGGGAGTGAGGATCGAACCCTTGACCTCTAGGTTGAGAGGCAAGGGGTTTTCCAATTGATCCAACCCCACATGTATAAAAAGATGTCTTATACAGCTGCATGTTTCATTTTATTCCCAAGATATGGCCTCACTCTTTTCCCTCTTGGAGCACTTGAGCTTTGTTTATGTGTTATTAGTCTCATCCTTAGTTTAGGTTGGTGCATTTCTGAAAAAGTTTTGCGTTAAAAGCACCTCAATTTTCTTCTTGGAAAGGACATCTGTTGTACCACATATGCCATGGCTTTTAGAAAAAGAAAAGATGTATTTGTGTATATCAGTAGAGAAGAAACAATAGAAGTATCATGTGGAGTCAAACAACTTTATGTTACATGCATAATTGAGTTTATGTAACGTCATATATGTATAAATAAACTATAACAAATATAACTTATAATATACTATGCAAGTTTTCTACAATTTGGTGCTAACAATGATGATATATTACGTATTTTATGTGGTTTCCATCTCTTTATATTCGGAGCATGCCAGCTTTTTTCATTAGTGATTCAAACTTCTTTACAAATGTGAATTTATAGGTGTCGAATATTTTCGTCTTTTGAAATTCTAATTACTGAATTGACCAAGGTAGGCAGATGTAAAATCAATTATGCCCTATCTTTCACGGGTAAAGAACAACTCAGATTCAGTTTTAAAAAAAAGAATGGAAATTTATAATCTTATCAACAACTTCCGGTTTGACTTTTTTTTTCTTCTTTTTTTAAAGGCAGACAACTCAAGTGTTTAACATTGTCCATATACATTTGCTCTTCCAGACTGAATTTTAGTTGGAAAGACGATACATGCACGTTTATTATTTTAATAGTTACAAACCGATTAATTAATCGTATCATTGATTTACTATAATTCACTTATAACTTATTATTCCATTACAAGAAAATTTCATAGCGTTTACGATCATTGTTCTTTCTTACTTTATTCACGTACTTAATTTTTTTATGCAAAAACCTTCTAAAATCCCGTGGATTCCACGAGTCTATAAGCTAGTAATAAATATAATGCACGAGTATTATATAACTTAATCTAGGGGATTATGTACTGTTGAACTAATCTTCATTAGTTGGTTCACTATTAAAATCACAATCACAAAAAAGATCACGCAAACCATCCTAGAATTTCGGCTCGATTTACCTTCCATACTCGGCCCATTTAATCCCAATATATCTTTTCCTTTTTCTGATTTTGTACCATATTTTCACCAAACGAAAATAAACACCGAAAACACCTTCACAAATAAAAGTGGCTGCCAAACTTTTGTTCTCTCTTTCCCGTTCGATTCAAAAGGGGGTGCAAGGAGGACTTTCATTTATGGTTCGAAGGGTTTTGATCGTGGATCGATTGCTGTTCTCGAAGGGTTTGGTTGTGGCTCATTGCTGCTCGACAAGATGACTTCAAACGGGGTGTGTTTTCTGGTTCGAGAGGGTCTATTAGTCGTGGGTTTATATTTGCTTTTCGAGGGGTGTATATGGCTGCTGATTCGAGGTCGTTTTGGATTGGGTGACGGCTGGCTATGGACTAGTATTCGACCCATGATGTACCCTTTTGTTTGTCACACATCGAAGGTATGGTGGATCGACCCTGTTCAGTTCTTTCATGTTGTCTAATACCCGATCATCATTTTTCTGTTTTCGTTTCGACATTAAAGATCTCATGAAATCATAATATAACACCTAAAATAAACGACAGGTATAGTTGGTCTAATCGCCATTGAAGCTTATGTAGTCATTTCTGTTTTCGTTGCTATCGTTATTTGTTTTGGCTCGACTTAGATTCGGTGTAACCTAAACGACTTGACATAAAAGAGAAGGACTTGAAACGTGTGTGTTTTATGCGTCAACTCAATTCTGTTTTGAAGTTTTATGATATGTTCGAATATGTAAACTTAGGTGTGCATGAAAACTTTACAAAACACTAACATGGTAAATATGAGCGCATGGCGTGAAGTAGTTTTTTTAAATTGCGTTCATACATAAAGCAGTTTATAGACTATTATAAATGGGAGAAGTGTTACAAAAAAAAAAAAAAATGTTACATGAAAGCATGCATGTTCTTCGAAAACAAAAGTCGCATAAAGTATTGGAATTTGCTCACATATATGTCGATCTAAGACGGCGTGAAAACTGGAATAAATAATATAATACGTGCATGTTATTTAATATTTTGAATACTTAAATTGGACTAAATGGTTATTTCGACATTACGTGACTAATATTGCTAATTTGGGATAGTTACTATTTTTGGAAAGCTGCTAAAAATGGAAAGCCGACTAAAATGAGTAACCTGATTTAAAACACGTTATTAATAATAAGCCGATCATGAATTCATGTAGATCTGCTGAAGAAGAAGCTGCTCCCAGTCTTTATGTTTTCTGTTATGTTTGCACTTGCGGTCTAAGGTACAGATATTCCGTACTCTTTCAGCAAGAGTACAACTATTTCTCTCATGACTCTTCTCTCCCTCTCTTTTACATTACTTGATATTGACCCTTGATATTGAACCCTTGATTGGAACTCTTGATATTGAACCTTTGACTTGACCCTTGTCTTGAACCTTGACATTGAACCTTGACTTGAACCTTTGATTGTGACTTGACAACTTGTAGTTGATATTGAACCTTGACCCTTGATCCTTCAGTATTTTACCCAGGAGCTACTTGTTGTGGAGTAGCCACAACCATAGCATTGATGCACCAATGTTATGTACTCTAGTGTGGTTGGAGAGATGTACCACACCGTCCCTGATTCTTGTTATCGACTGCTGCTATGATTATTATTATTGGCCTACAGGGGCGTATGGATGCATCCTAGTCTTGTCTTGACTTGTTACTTGCTTGGGCTACGGCCATCTTGATTATGACTTGGACTACATTATATATTTACTCGGTGACTGGGCTTGCGTGCATTGCAACCCCTCACATCTTGGGAGTTGATCACTCTAACTTGGGATACTTGACTTGATATACTTGACTTGATACTTGTTTGTGCCTGGGGGTTAAATACTGAAAGTCTTGACACTTGATACTTGACACTTGTTAATTCTTGAAAACCTTGAAACTTATTAACCATTAATATTATACTTGTTAAACCTTGATATTATACTTAACCCTTGACATTATACATGACGATCCTTGAAACTTGTAAATCCTTGCTATTATACTTGACGATTCTTGATACTTAACCTTGATGACTTTTCATACTTAACCTTGATTATCCTTTGATATACCTTGTGACACCATATGTAATTTCAATTCGTGCTCTCTTGTCTTTTTACTTGATGTGCTTGTTATCTTCATATATGTTCACTGAGCTTTTTATGCTCAGCCGCGTTTTCTTTTCCTATGCGGCAGGTACTTAAGCTAGGATGCGGGGTTTAGCTTTGGGGATGAGAGAGTGTGGACCAACCTTAGAGTTCTTTTAAATAATGGACTTTGTTTTATTATCGTATCTTCTTTATTTTGGAATTCATTTGTAACCTTTGTACTCATTGTATTGTTAAAGTATTAAGCTTGTGTTTTGCTCTGTTGGACACTATTTATTGTGATATCTTTACCCTTGACGGGTTGGGGTGTTACAATACTACTCACAGATGTAAGACCAAACAAGTCCATATGAAGCATATATAATGGGTGAGTAATAGAGTTTATGGTCTTAGGCTTACAAGAAGCTCTATGTTATTTACCTTTAAGGCAGGCAACACATGTTTGGTCATTTTCAAAACATTTCTGAGGTAAGCCTCTTACCAAGCCACCTTTAACAATCTTATTAATGGTTTTAAAGTTAATATGACGCAGTCTTCTAGGCCACAACATTGACTCATCCAATGAGGCTTTTGTAATCAAACAAGTGAGATTCTCTTTAGGAACAATGTTCTTCATATCAACACTGTATAAATTGCCTTTTCTAGGAACTCTAAGTAATACTTGACTTTCATCAGGTAACTTAAAGTCAGGAGAAAGGACAAGACATTCAGTGTTAGTAAAAAGAATTGTGTTCTTTTTATCAGACATCTGTGAGACACTAAAGAGATTGTACTTAAGTTCTTTTACAAAATACACATCTTCAAAGTCAAGATTACCAGTCTTTATTGTACCTTTACTAGTAATTTTACCACCAATGCCTCCTCCAAAGCTAACATATCCTCCATCCAGGGTGTAAAGTCTGAAAGGTATGACATGTTGCCTATCATGTGCCTTGAACATCTACTATCTGAGTATCCTTGATCTTCTTCTTTAGCTCTTGGATGTTCCTGCACGTAAAGTAAAGGAAATTAGTTTCCTTTGGGGACCCAAGCCATCACTGACTTGGATTTACCTCGTGGATCAATGTAATTATATTTCTTTAAGTTAATTAATGCATTGTCGAATTTGGTGGGTATCCATCTCCAACGTGCTGAGGCCTTAACAGCATTGCCCCCATTTGCCTTGTAAGTGTTCACATACCTAACAGTACTAACTACTGGCCTAGCAGTACAAACTGCTGGCTTAGTAGCTGTGACTTTTGGTACCCAAATTTTATTGTGAACCATATTTTTCTGATAATAGGACCTGTTTCCTGTTTGCTGTGTTGTTTTTGTAAAACTTGTTATTGGTTTGGTACAAGAAACAGCTGGTTTTAGGTAAGCAGTTTGAATTGGTCTAGCAATGGAAAGGGGTTTGATGCCAGACTTTAACAAAACTGCTCTGGTAGTCATATTGCTGTTAACATTTGGGCGAGTATTTCTTGAAAAACTGTTTGTTTTCACCCTTGCATTTGTATACCCAGATACCCTTGTATTCCCATTTACCACCCTACTCCTCTAATGGTAATTACATTTAGCTTGCAGATGATCAAAACTACCACAAGTATAGCAAGCTTTGTTGTTCATTTCAAACTCACTGCCTAGTTATTGGGATTTAAGGTTGTTCTAATTCCTCTGGTTGCCACTAGGAACTTGAGACTTAATTGGTGACCTATACAACTCAGCATATCTAACTATTGACCTAGCTTGTTTTACATCTTTTCTAGGTGTAACAGTTTCAATTTCAATCACCTTAGGAACAACATTTTCCTTATTTACTTCTAACATAGCTTCCTCATTAAGTGAGGAATCACTTGCACTTTCAAAAGATTCATTTTCAATTTTAGTTTCTTCTACCTTAGGACCATATTCAAGTTTAGGCTCTTGAAACTCTTCTAATCTTGTGTGTGCAAGATCAATACCTGGAGATGAAGGTACACCTCTGTATGATGGAGGAACTGACCTATAGCCTATACCTGACTTAGCTTTATTAACAACTTGATATTCCAAAATCTTATTGATTTCATTAGAAGCATAAGCTAGTGTATCTACAGTATCTTTACATTATCATTAACTTTCTTTATCTTTTCTAACTCTTCTCTAAGCAATTTAATCTCTGCATCTTTATGTGACATATCTCTTTTTAACACACCTATGTCATCATTAAAACTAGACTCATTTTTCTTATAATGCAAAATCTGTTCTTCTAGTAGAGCTAAGCCTCTTTTATCATTTTCTAGGTTATAACTAGTTTGATTTAGTTCTAACCTCTAATCATCATATCTCTTTTGAAGTTTTTCATATTCTTTCAAAGCAAAACAAGATTTTGCACAACTTATTATAGATTGTACCTCAGAGTCAGAAAAGGCCATCAAAGCTATCTCTGTAGCCACCACTGCTGTTTCTGTTGGTGCTTCCTCTTTATCAGCCATGAAGCTCCAATCATAGCTAACACCATCAATTTCCAGCATAGCCTTTGGCTCTTCCACAATTACCTCCTTCTTCTTGTCCTGCCTATACCATGTACTTCTATTATCCTGCTGTCTTGGCTTTCTACACTCTCTAGCAAAGTGTCCCATCTTATGAAAATTGAAACACTCAACCTTAGACTTATCAAAGCCAGCAGTCTCATTACCATTAATGAGAATCTTCTTTCCTGTTTTCTGCCAATACTTTTTTGCTTTCATGCTCTGTAGAGCAACTTGCCACTTGATGTCCATCTCTTCTAGGTCATCGTCATCCACATGTTCTAGGTCTTCATTAGATAGAAGAGACCCACTAGATTGACTAATCATAAAGGCATAGAATGTAGAATCTCCTATGCCAACAACACTTGTATGTGAACCAGCAGTAGAAACACCAAAGCTAGCAGTACTAACACCTGCAGCCACATCTACCTCTTCTACTTTGCTAATACTAGAAGGTGACACAATTGCCATATTCCCATAACTAGAACTTGTACTTCCAGACTTCTTCAGGCTATGTTTTAACAATTTTGAAATTGTTGTACAGATCATTAAGTTTCATGGTGTCAATATCTGGTTTATTCATCCAGACAACAACATGAATGTTCAACTCTGAGGGTAAACTCCTTAGAAACTTCTTGTTGAGATCTTCAGGAGCTATCTCAACACCTAATACAGTCAGTTGGCTAACAATTTTCTGCAACCTTGTGAACATATGATCAATAGTTTCATTGCTGGTAGAACAAAAGTTTTCAAAACTTTGCTTCAGCAATGTCTTTTGGGTCTTCTTGGTGGCTTCATTACCACCAAACCTTGTGTAGATCTCTTCAAATAAGGATTTGGCATCTGGGTACTTGTTAAAATCCAACACTTGTTCATTAGGAAGAGTCATCAGAGCAAACTCCTTGCCTTATGATCATTCCTCTAATGAATCCTTTCATCATTAGTAACAGGTCCAGTGTTCCTAACTTGAAATGTCTTGCCTTCAACTGTAGACTCTGTAACACCTGGCTTCAAAGAATCACCATATTGAATAATATCATAGAGAGCATAATCCTGAACCAAGAAGTGTTGTTCTATCCTTAGCCTCCACATCTCAAACTCATTCTCTTTGAGCAATGGAAGTTTAGCAGAAGTTGTAGTCTGAGCATTTTCCATCTCTATCTTCTTTGTATGAAAGAAAGAGTTCTTCTGGATATTCTAATTCAAAGTATCAGAAACCTATCTATGATACCACTTGTGAGGATCTAAAACACACTTAGAATGTGTTGAGGATACTTTGAGTTAATACCAAATAACACGCGAAATTTGCTATTTGATACTTAGAATATTTATGTGTTTGATCGATGTAACAGTATATGAATGAATGAACAGAGATGTTAAACCAAACGCTTCAATATTATTGATTATAATACGTGTGATCTAGACTATCACTAGGGTTTGCAACCTTGAAGCTTAATGCAAAAGACACATACATAACATCTAACCTAGGACCTCCTCTTATAATACAAAGAGTCCTTTACAAGATAAGTATAATATTCTTAACATGCAAAATATTCGTATAAGTCTAACTAAATAAGATATACACCAAATCTATTATATACTTATCATCTTACACATCTTCATATGTCTTCAGATCATAAGCAGCACAAAGTGTTTGTACAAGCAGTACTAACCTAGTTAATACTATTAGTGTATTTCTTCAACAGTGGAAACTTTAAGCTTGGCAGTGCAAACTGTTAAGTTTAATTCCGAACACACACTGAAGAACATCATAAGCATATTTCTCCTGAGACAAGAACATCCCCGCAAGAGAAACAATAGAAATCCCAAAAAATAATTAAGCGGGTGAAGATTAATCATATAATACTTATGATGAAGAGAAGCAACAACATGTTACAAAAGCGCTGCAGAAGAGGCAATCAAGATAATATCATCAACATATAACAATAAGTAACCAATATCATTCCTATGATGATAGATAAATAGCGAGGAGTCACAACGAATATGATAAAATCCAACACGAGTAGCACAACCTGCAAACCTCTGAAACCAGGCCCGAAGAGCCTGCTTGAGACCATAAAGAGACCTCTGTAGAAGACAAACATGATCAGGACGCTATGGATCCCGAAAAACAGGTGGTTGGTGGATATAAACAGTCTCGGATAAACTACCATGAATAAATTCATTCTTGCTATCAAGCTGATGAACATGCCAATTTCGAGAAACTACAAGACTAAGAATAATACAAATAATGTTCGGCGTGACAACCAGACTAAAAGTATCATCAACATCAACTGCAAACAGTTGCGAACTACCGTTCACCACAAGACGAGCCTTGTACTGGCTAAGAGAATCACCTATTAATACTTATGCTTGAACAACCAAATGGAACGAACAATGTTCACACCAGATGGACAAGGCACGAGAATCCAAGTATTATTTTTAATTAATACATTATATTAATCAACCATAGCCTTTTACTAACTACGATCATTAAAAGCCATAGAATAAGACTTAGGAAATGGACTAACATTAGACACATTTAAAGTGAAACGTTGAGTAGGCCTATTAGAGCCAACATGAAAATGTATAAGCATGGTATGAATTAAAGTGGGATTGCGATTGGGAGGCGATTGTTGGGCTGTAGGAACTGGACCAGTGGATGAGTGGGCCATGATAGAACCTTGTTGGGCCAAAGCTGGTTGGGCCGATGGAGTAGAGTGGACACTTGAATCGACTGTGGTGGAAGATGCTTGATCGGGATTTGGACCAAAAGGATCAGATGGGTTGGATGAGGGGATTGGACCATGATAAACAGTGAGTGATGAGCTGATTAGGCCTTGATTAATAGTGGATATAAAATTTGTGGACTAGATCATTAGGATAATGGGTTGAATGGGGTTTAGAAGATATTGACATATAATGTTTGATGGAGTTTCCAAAAACGTGTACGGGGGAGGGTTATGAGGAGTCATTGAATCGTAGGGAAATGTAGTCTCATCAAAGGTGATACGACGAGAAATAATTATCTTGTTTGTATTCAAGTCGAGACAATGATACCCACGATGACTAGTGGGATAACAAAGAAATATAGAAGAAGTGGCACGGGGGTCGAGTTTGTTGTTGGTGATAAGGTAAGGTTAACATAGACACCCAAAAACACAGAGAGTGGAATAATCGTGGTAAGTCTTATATAAGCGAAAGTGAGGGGTCTCATTATGAATGGAGGTGGAGGGTAATATGTTTAATAGACAGGCCGCCATATGAAGTACCTCGACCAAAAACGTAGGAGGTTAAATGGGCTTGAAAAAGAGGGGTACGGATGAGGTTGTTAATGGTACGAATCATATGTTTGGGCTTCCCATTTTGTTAAGAAGTTTTGGGGCAAGAAAAACATATAGTAATGCCATTTGTAGCAAACAATTGGTTTGATGCATGATTATCAAAATCACCACCATGATCACATTGCAAAGATTTAATATCACAATTAAATTGATTTTTAATAAAAGAATGAAAATGATTAAATTTAGACAAAACATCAGAATTATTACGAAAGAGATAAACCCACAAATAGTATGAAAAATGATTAAGAAACAAAACATAATATTTACTACGCATAGCACTCGGAAGTGGAGAAGTCCACAAATCCGAAGGTACAATATCAAAAGCAGACTTAACAATAGTTTCAAAACTAGAAGAAACAATCCTTACGTGTTTGCCAAGCTAGCAAGCATGACAAAGAACATGAGATTTCGTCTTATTACTCGAAATATGACTACTAGAAACAAGACACCACAACACTTCACTTCCCAGATATCCAAGTCGTTGGTGCCACGTGTTTTGATTGAAAAAAAAAAAAAAAAAAAAAAAAAAGAAACTTGGGGGATAGGAGATGGCTTTGTGACCTGATACAAGTTACATGTGCTGTCACATCTGAGTAAGATTTGATGTGTCAAATAATCCTTCACATAACGACCAAAAGGATCAAATTCAATAGAACATTGATTATCATGAAAAAACTGACGCAGATAAATTAATTTTTTTTTTTACGATATTGGGAGTAACAAGAACATTATTTAAATGAAGGGGTTTAAAAGGAGTTGGAAAAAAATACTATATCCAGTGTTAGTAATGGGAATGGACTTCCCATCACCAACATAGACAGACTGATTACTGCATTTTATTAAAGTAGTATGAAGATTATTAATAGACAACTTAAGATGAGATGACACACATGTGTCTATATTCCAATTTGGTTTGCTAGGATCCTGCAATGTCAATGTACTAAACGCCCAAGGAAGTAATGTCTCTTATCGTGCAATGTCAATGTACTAAACGCCCAAGGAAGTAATGTCTCTTATCGAGTAAACACATTAGAGGCACCAGAAACATTAGAAGAAGCATTAGCATTAGATATTGTCCCTTGGGCCAGTGGTGATTGAGTTTGGACTTGGAAGGCCATTTGTTGTTGTTGGGCTGGAGGTCCAATGTCTGGAGGAAACAGAGAAGACTATTGGGCTACATCTGAGCACTAGTCTGACTAATTGCTTAGCCATAGACTCAAGGAGTTGTTGTTGGGCCTGAAGAATGGACAAAAGTTGGGCCTGACCATTATTCAACGTAAACTCTTGTTGTCCCATATGTGAATTAAAAACCTGATGTGTCATTTTCAAATTCATATGGAACCGTATCTTGTGTTTGCAAATTTGTTATTTGAACCTAATGCAATGCCAGTAGAAGAATTGGTTTGTTGATTTTGCCATAACAAGGGGTTACTGGGTAGAGTAACACGAGTCAAACTCTCATGCAAAAAACTACAAACGCCAAAAACCATGAGTTACACTAAAGCACACCTTTGGTTAAGTAGAGGAACATGAATCGGGATTACCCAGCGAGTCATGTGTGTCACGACTACGATTATCCCGTGAGGTGCCGTTACCGACTAGAAGCACAATAGGAGCTGAGGGTAAAACGTCACTTAAAGGTTGTTACGTGGAGTTAAGACGCATCTTTTTGGTTGTAACCATCGAGCGATCCATAGCGAGATCACGCAAGGGATCCCGATGAGTAATTATACGGGCCACACGAGCAAATTTATCACTCAAAACATTAATTGCATATGTGATAAAATCATCATTACTTAAAGGCGAGCCAAAAGCATTAAGCAAAGTAATAATGGACTCGATCTTTTGAAAATATGCATCAATCGTACGTTCTCCAAGTTGTATGACATGAAGTTCACTTTTTATAGCAATGATACGTGTCCGTTTGTTATCAAGAAAAATAATTTCAAGAAGATCTCAAGCATCCTTAGCAAACTTGGGATTAGCCGTAACAAGCCTTCATTGAAGGGTTTTGGATAGGAGTAGAAACATCCAAGATTTAACAATAGAGTCTGCTTTTAGCCATTTCGCGGTTGGAGGAGCTGAACTAGTAGCCTTATTGGTTGCACTAGAAGACGTACCTTTGATGTGTTTTAACATATCAAAATTTTGACAATGATTTTTGAAGAAGTAATACCACGCATCACAGTTTGTTTTGTCTACATCAAGTTTAATGGGAATTTGATTAGTGATTGAGTTAACGGCATAAAGTATTTCGCTATATGATAGGGCAAGAGTGAGGGGAGCATCTTATTAACAGGGTTGAGGTGACTAAAAAAAAGAGGGGCGACTAAAGGGTTGTGGGCTTGTGGCAATTGACTAAAAAGTAATCGACTAAAGAGAGTTGTGGTAATCGACTTTGTTACGGTAGATAAAGAAGCAAAACTAGTCTTGAGATTCTCTCTTTTCTTCTATTGATTTAGTTTGAGAACCAATCACAAAAAGCCAAAAAAGTCTTTGCCCTGACAAAATATATTTTCTTCACTAGATTCTTTATAGCATATAAAAGGGCAAATCGCATAAAAAGGTATCCAACTTATGTTCAATTTCAATTTAATGTATCAATCTTTTTTTTATCTCAATTTAAGGTATCTAACTTATTATGCTATGCAATTTAATGATATTTTTACCTGCTAGTCAGGTAACAGGTGACTAAACTTGAATCCTAACACTCCTTCTTCTACATTTCATCCACCACCAGCCCACCATCATTAAATATCACAAACAGTGTCGAAATTTCTAATCCAGCTGGTGAAGTCAAATCAATTGCTAAATCTAAATTGTTTGGATTAGTCACACAAAATTAGTATAATGCTCGTGAAATATGTTCATGAACTAAAGCTTTGAAAAAATATTTACATGAACTAAAGTTTGAATAAGAAAACTGTTGGCACTCACCTTTTATGGTTGGATTCGGTATTAACAATTGCCAATTGAATTTAAAATTGATAACTATATGTTATAGTTGAACACACCAAATACTTATCCATTAATGATTAATTATTTAAAGTTGATAACTGGTGTCGTGGAAAACATGTAACAATTTATGATTTTATCTAGTGTATAGTAGGTATACAACTATTGTAGTTATGCTTAACTAGTTATAACAATTGTCATTCAAAAAAAAAAGTTAAAACGATTCGTAAGTATGTACTGTGACAAGGAATGTAATATGAAGACCTGTTAGTGATAAATGATAGGAGGTTGAAGAAATGAGGTGTTTGGAATTAGGTGTAACAAGAAATAAGAGAGCGTTTGGTATTTTAACTTTTTTTTTTTTTTTTTTTTTTTTTTTTTGCAGGTTATACCTGCTTTGTAACCTGCAAACTTATTAATTGTCCGAGATTGCAACAAGAAAAAAGATTGATACCTTAAATTGAGATAAAAAAAGATTGATACCTTAAATTAAAATTGAACATAAGTTGGATACCTTTTTATGCGATTTGCCCCATATAAAAAGAAACCAATGTCTGAAACAATCACAACACAATTGACGTTTTTGCGAGTTACTGTTTGTTAAGGTCGATGAAAAAAGAGAAGCGCAAAATAACTTTCGGTTTTAGGAACTTTGACTCGATACCATGTTAACACTATATATTCATTAATTCCTTATTGTGAATTACATATAACTCAATATATGACTAAACTTAATATTTAAGTTTGGGCTTAAACCTTTACTAATACGGATACAAGTCTAATTCTAATATAATTTGACTAACAGAAGTGGCCTTAAAACTGTTGTTGCTACTATCTGATGCATCTAAAACTTAATTGTTTCTTTGTTGAGCCGTTTATTCAATGGATGTATTAGATAGTTGTGTTTTTGCCTCTGCATTAAAGGTGTCTCAGATCTTTGTATCTTTTGCTTGTCGTCTTTCCGATTAGTTGAGCTTTAATATAAATACTCTTTTGAAAAAAAAAAAAAAACCGTATATGTGTCTCGGTTTTACAGATCATACTTTATTATTGACAACAGAAAAATCGAAGTTACCTTGATTTAGCTAAAGGAGGTAGCCATGTGTTATGTAAACATGATATTCAAAAAAGATATATGCACCAGCCGGGAATCGAACCCGGGTCTGTACCGTGGCAGGGTACTATTCTACCACTAGACCACTGGTGCTTTTTGTTTGTAATATCTATTTAATATATATCTTTACGTGCGAATGCAAATAAGATGAACTAACTATGGTTGTAGGTGTATGGTGTTTTCAGTAATCCACTTTTGGTTAGGATTATTGGACAAAGGATGGGTCAACAATCAATGTGATACACAAACAAACGCATTTATCGAATAATGGTCATAATTAGCCAAACGATCAATAGTTGTCATTTCTCACAATTTATGCAACAAAATGTTTGAATTCCACAAATAAACATGTACTCATTTACTAGACTATACGAGTACCACCGTGCATAATAAAGAGCTTTTATAGCGGCAAATAATTATAGTGATATTTCAGTTACACAAAACATTTAATCAAAATATAATTATAACTATATGCCGCTTTAAAATCCCGTTGCTATGCACGTGTACTCGTCTAATATTAATAAACTGTGTTTCAGTTTCATGTATTCTCAAGTCAACTTTTACAATTATGTATTCTCAAGTCAACTTTTATATTTTTGTGTGTTTCTTTAAACCGTGTGTTTCCTTAATAAATTGTAAGTTTTCAAGAATTTCAAGTTTTCAAGAAATGAGATACACCCGTTGTATGTAGTATATAGATTGCACCAAGTGGCAAGCTGAATCGAAACAACACTATAACCGGTTAGGTAAAGTAGTTTAAGCACAAAATTAGACTTAATTCATCATCCTAACAATTTGAATTGTTTCTAAACTGAACCGACACCAAAGCGGTACTATCTAGCCCGTTTCTTGTAACATGTATCTTCAAATTTCTATGTTCTGTGGTCCCGTTCTTTATGGTTTTGGACAGCTGCACCCTGCACATCGCTAGAGTTTAATACAAGCTGAATACTTTACAGAAAATCTTTTACTTTTTTCATATGCAATGGAGCACAAACAGGACTAGCTCGTTATGTACTTACTACATTGCATAACAAACAGCTTATTATTAGCCTATGTGGCCAAATACAATATATTCAAACATATGTGCCAGCTTAGGATTGCCAAATACTAGATTACTGTGGTTTTTCCACCCAAGGTGCATAATGCATTAAACAAACAAAGATGGTAGCAAGTAAATTCACTAAAAAGACAAAATCTTTGTTTGTGACTGCCAAAAGAAAATATCAGTTTTCACAAAAATGACATTAGTCTACTAATCGGTAAGCACTAGATTAATCTAAATGTGAATCTACTAACCTTGGTCCCTATTTGCAGATTTTCATAAAGATGGGATATGCTACTAAACAAATTGTTTTCAATAAAAATCACAGATTTTAGATCTAAATACCACACATTATAAGAATGTCAAGCAAGCATTAGGCCTTAAGTTTATGCTTGACCATGACAACAATTTAATCAACTATATTTCTTCTTTTTCAAGTTTATTTACCAAGGGCCGTTGATGGACTGTCAATTCTCATTGCATCAAATTCAGTTTTTAAGATACCGATGTCTACTGCATCGTGTTCAAGCTCGTAAAATTACGAGTTTCAAGTTCAAGCCGTGATTACAAGCAAGATTTCTAGTTTAGTGAAGTGTTTGTTTTACAAAATCAATGTTTTCATGATGGCATTATCTAATCTATATACTTTAATTGTATCACTGTTGGGCATTTAATTAATCGTCAAAATAAATTTGTTACCTTCATTTTGGCAACATATTACAAGTGGTATATCCGGTTAATTTGGAGAAAAAAAACCTGGGTGGTGGTGTTCAACAACAAACAATAGATCCTGATCCTATGCATTGGCTATAATATAACCAAAGCGATACAACTATCAGTTTCACATGCGATGTATCAAACAAACAAAGATGCTGCCAATGCTGGAGTTTTATGATACTCCCTTTAGTATAAACAAAGAAGTCAGAAAATATGACTGCATTTGTAAGTATCGAGTTTAATATAACCGGAGTACCATAGGAAAACATCAGCTTTCATTAGCAATGCATCACACAAACAAAGAAACTGATGTTTTCCTAACTAATTTTATTTATTTATTAAAAAGCAAAATCAGTTTAACTGAGTAAACATGACAATCTACAAACCCGGGTTGCTATACACAGATTTTTCTACCCATAACAAACACTACAATAACCATTAAAAAAAAAAAAAAGACATTTTTTTTTTCTTTTTCCTAAAGCATTAGTTCAAGTTATGTTAAAGCTAATTTGTGTTTGCAATTAGCACCTTCAATCAGCCCTGCTTCATCAGAAGATTCAGAACCACCACAATCCCCTTTCAGCGCACTGGCCATCGATTTTGCTGGTCCCTACAAAAATTTGTTATGACATAAGCCGACCGGACCTTGAAAATGAATAAAAAAAGTTAATTGATGTAGCCGAATATATAACGTACCATATCATGGTAAACGAGTATTGTGGCTCATGAGTCCATAAGGCATCCCAGTGAAACATAAAACGATGATAATCTAAACCAAATAACAAATTCCTCAAGTGATTATCATAGTCTCCAGCGAGATCTGTTAAATTCAAACTAATTTCATTCTCGTCTGGTATTGCCGATTCTAAAACCATTTCATCATCGGAAATAATTGCTGGATATATGTTTGCAGCTTTTTCATTTTCAGAAATATACTCGTAATAACACTCAGAATCACTTCCTTCTCCAATAGTTGATAAATCATATGTTTCTGATTCACAAACATCGAGATCATCTGACCCATTTGATTGGTCCTCCTCACCCTCTGATTTACCATTTGACCCGTTTGATTGATTTGGGTCCGCATCGTCTGATTTACAAGAATCAAGACTACCATTTGACCCGTTTGATTGACTCGGGCCCTCGGACTTACAATCATCAAGATAACCATTTGACCCATCTGATGGATCCATTTCCACAGCTTCTGATTTACAATCATCAAGACAACCATTTGACCCATTTGACTGATACTGATTATCGTCTTGGGGGGTGACTTCATTGAACGGATGAGCTGATGACCATGATGTCTCGAATGGTGACAATTGAGAATTATGGAAAGTCCCTTCAAAAAACTTCTTGACCCCATCTCCTACATTCTCGCTTGGTAGTAACATAATTTCCCCCAGCCTCCGAGCAGCTAATCTTAAAGCACCCCTTATACGAAAAAAATTACCTAACAAAAAAAAACACATAGATGAATTTGAAGTGCATAATCATTTACCAAAAGTACATTATCACTAGATTAATTACCTATAGAAACGCTTCTACCGAGATTATTGCTTTCTTTCAGCGGATCAATAATATTCATAAGCCTCAATGGGAAAGTTGGAATTGTTGGGTTCAAATGTTTAAACTCAGGGACCCTGTAAGTGCTTATGTAGTCTCTCAAAGACTCCCCACCGAGTAAACAACGGTTCATGGGATTAACAGCTGTTCAAAACCAGAAAAGTAATTAAACAACCGAGTATATAGACAATTAATGTTATTTCTTAATTCTTACCAGTCACATTAACCATTGAGGATTTTTCAACAGGACCATATATACTGATACAATAATGATCCCAGTCGAACTGACTGTAGTACTCTAGGAACCGGTACATGACCTAAAAAGGCATAAAACAGGAATTGTAACTTAACTCGAGTATGTAAATCTGACTTTCTTTTCACAGATTACAAGGGATTGATAGTTACCGTTAATGGGTCAGTCAGAGAATCATTGTACATGCAGAATATGTACAGGATTAATATTTCTAGTGCATAGGTTGATATTAGCCCATGACTAGCACCAAGTAGACGGCTGTCGTAGAAAAACCATGCTTTTATAAGAATGATGCTACGCTTAAAGATATGATCCTTTTTTATAAGGGTATCAGCCTGGTTCAGAACAAAATTATCACAATTAAAATGGTACGGAGTGGTAAAAAGAGGACGTACGCTTTTAATAAATCTTTATATGAATACAACACGACTTTACATACCATTTCAAGAAAACCTAAAGAACAGAGTCCACCTAATTGATTGAGCGACAGGTCAACGGTGATACCATCGACAATGCACTTAATCAGTTTAACCTGTCAGTGAAAACATTATGATCACAAATTAACAAAATAGCCAAAAAGTAATCAACATTGTATATTTTCTTCAAATGAGCAGTATAAAACAACTTATTCTCCTAGATAAAGTATTTCTACAAACCCCCAAAACCTGTATGATATATCAAGACTTAATAAGCAATTATAAACACTCATCGAGTAATAAATGGAGATTATGCATGGATCACCCCTTACTTTTCTTTGTGACATGAGCTAATTTATGGTATACAAATAAAGATATTTATGTATATGATTACTATCACTAACATGGGTCATATACTTTTATAATTCTCATAATTCATTACTACCTCCGTCCCAAAATTATTGTCCTCTATTGATTTTTTCGGTCTTTACTTTTCAACTTTGACCTTAAGTATTTTTGTTTATACTACATAATACTTGATACAAAATATATGAATGGATTAAGTTTTAAATGTATTTTCATTTGGGATAATTTTTATCAAAAATTGTATAACACAAACAAAAATATTTATAGTTCAAAGTTGAGAAAAAAATACCGAAAAAGTCAATAGAGGACAATAATTTTGGGACGGAAGGAATAAATATTATAAAATAAGGTCAACAACCTCGGCAGCATCAATGAAGTTGATTTCCGTTATCTTGAATATAGCGGATTCCTTCTGCTGTGCACCCTCAAGAAGTTCTAAAACGTGTCCACATAGATTATACTTCTTATCCACCGGACCAACCACAGTTAGATCGATATCTCCATGAGGGAGATAAGCCTTGAGCGGCACTGAGCCATATGGGTATACCTACAAGAATCACACTCAGGGTTTCAGAAACTTACACATTTGATGAGAGTTTTAAACCTGATTGTAGAAACAAGTTGTTATATATAATAACTTTAACATAGAATTTAGCAACAACACTTAAAGACAAGGAAATGAAACGATCAATGTAACCTGAGATGGCACCTAAAGGTAAACATATATCAATTAGAGCCATTACTTATAACAGTTAACTACTTTGGGATTCTTTCAAATGGGAAGTCACATTACTCTGTATACCAACTTTGTGGTTCTTTCACTGATGTGATCAACTTTAGACCCTATTCTAAAGGGGAATAGTTTTGGAGTATAAATATGTTTTCGCTATGCATATAATATCCCATGGTGAAATTCATTTAAATATGCCATCTTTGCACTCTACGTGTGAATGAAACTGCTTTTGATGTCCTAGTGGCCAAGTCTATTGTTTGTTCGCACGTGTATATTTATCTGAACTTTTTTCTAATTATGATTTATTTGTTATAACAAGCTTTGATGAGAATCAAGTTTGTTAAGTTTGATTTCGGTTACTTCTTTTATAAAGGAGGCTGATATTCATCAAAGCTCATCATAATAAAGAAATCTTGATCAATAACGAAAAGATCCCATACAGAGCAAGAATTAAGCAATAATCTTTGCCACTAAGATCTGAAAGAGTGTTGTATATGAATTCTGATATACGTGTATAGAAAGCAAACATGGTATGAAATATAATTTCACAGTGAATGTAATTTTGTTTCTCAATCTATCATAATGATAAAAGTTTCTAGAATTACATCCACAAGATGTTAGTCAAATCTGAGGAATGAAGCTTGCAATGCAAAACATTTACTTGATATAACACGTAAGACGCTTCTTAAGATTATGAAGGACTCGAAGCGACACTTCTAAGGATGAAGCTGATCACGTGTTTGTTAATCATAAGAATTGCCAAAGACTCAAAACGACACTTCACAATAATATGATACGAGGTTTCCCTACCTGTAACGCGACAAAAAAAGCATATAGGCAATGCAACACAATGAATAATAACAAGTAGTCAAATCTGAGGAATGAAGCTGATCTTGCAATGCATAACATTTACTTTATAATACGTCAGACACTTCTTAAGATTATGAAAGACTCGAAACGACACTTCTAAGGCAAAAAAGCTGATCATGTGTGTGTTACTCATTAGTACAAAACACTCGAAACAACACTTTACATGCTATACTATACGAGGTTGCCTACCTGTTCGGAAACATGAAAATAGAAGTAAATAGGCGATGCAGCATAATGAAACAAAAAGAAGTAAAAACAATCCTCAAACAGATCTACATCCAACGGTAACAATAATACAATATACCGACTGACATAAAAATTCATTTAGGCATATAATCACGTGACCGAACACAACATTTTAACATCTCCATTTTAATTAATTCGCATATGATTTACTCTAACATTCACCTTCACTGATCATGGATCAACAATCAAATAAATTTAGTGGTTTATAATCAGCAGTAAATAACCAAATAAATTTTATAATAAATTTTTTTGAACTATAAAAATTTTAGCACTTTGCTAAGAATGGAAACAAAAAAATAAAAATAAAAATAAAAATAAAAATAAAAATCCTTCAACAATAATAAAACCAACAAAATTTCAACATTGCAAATTTTTTCAAAGCAGGACATAATCTCCAACCCCTAAGATTGTAGAAACAACCCTTAAAGACAAGGAAATGAAAAAGTTATTACCCCCCCCCCCCCCCCCAAAAAAAAAAAAAAAAAAGGTAGAAATATCAATCAAATAAATTTAATGGTTTATAATCAGTAGCAAATAACAAAATAGATTTTCTTAATATATTTTTTTGAACTGTAAAAATCTTAGCACTTTGCTAAGAATGGTACCCAAAATAATAATAATAATAATAATAATAATAATAATAATAATAATAATAATAATAATAATAATAATAATAATAATAATAATAATAATAATAATAAATAAATAAATAAATAAATAAATAAAATAAAATAAAAAATCTTCAACAATAATAAAGCCAACAAAATTTCAACATTGTAGAAACAACCCTTAATTAGACAAGGAAATGAAACAAGTAGAAACAACAACCAAATAAATTTTATAGTTTATATAATCAGTAGTAAATAACAAAATACATTTTATAATAAATTTTTGTTGAACTGTAAAAATTAGCACTTTGCTAATAAATGGAACCAAAATAAATAAATACATAAATAAATAATCTTCAACAATAATAAAACCAACAAAATTTCAACATTGCATATTTTTTTTCAAAGCAGGACATAATCTCGAGTTCTCCACCCCCAAATTCAAATTATCACGACAAAAGCAAATTAAGGATATGTTAGTTAGAAGTAAAAGTAACCATCAACAACATGCACAATAATTAGACATAAAAATTAAAACAAAATATAATACGAGATCATCAAGATTATGAACTAACCACCCCCAAAATGATAAAAGATCCAAATTTTACACAATTATGGTTCACATAAATGAATCGGTTGTTCACTTATTCCAATTAAAACCATATATATGTATATTCGCAAAAACAAGAATTTAAAAAAAAATGAAAACCCTAATTTTCAAATTTACAATCATCAAGATTATGCAAAAAAAGATCACGAAAGTGATACAACATCCAATTTTACAAAATTCTTATTCACATAAGTGGAATTGTATACATCAATCAAGATCCAAATTTTGTTCGAAAATAATAATATTTTTTTTTTCAAAACCCTAATTTACAATCTAAAATTAGAAACAATGAAATCAAAATCAAGCCCAGTTAAAAATCATAAAACTTTTTATTTGTATTAAAATAATAGTTTCAAGCCCAAATATTTTGACAGAAATCCAATCCAAATCAAGTCACGTAATCCGCATCTTTCATGCAAAAAAAATAAAACAATAAATAAATAAAATAATAACAAATTGAAGGTTTTAGAGAAATGAAAATAAACCTTAATAATGGGGTTATCACAACTATCAAGGAGTCTTTGTAAAAATTCAATCACTTCTGTTCTCTTATCTTCGGATTTCACTGTAGGCCAAACCCGATTAAGTACTTCTCTTGTCGCGAAATCACCTGCCACCCAATTCTCTACTGGAATCGCCTCAAATTCCGGTATATTACTTAAGTGATATGATGGCATTGGTGTAATTGGATTTTCTTGCATTGTAAATTTATAGATAAAATTGATGATAATTTATAAAACTCGATTGCACTACTTACGTTTTTTTTTTTTTTTTTTTTTGGTTGTAATTAATATTTTTTTTGTTTTTTTTTTTCTTTTTTTGATAATTTGATTGAATTTAGTTGAATTCACAACGATTTGAAAGTTTTCTGAAGATACTTGAAGAAAGTTGAGTTAGAAACTGAAAGTGAAAGTGAAAATTGGGGGCGAGGGTTTGATGAATGAATGTTGACTTTGGTATTCTACTATTCTTATAATCAGGAAAAAAGAAGATGGATTTAATACATTTGGTAATTAGCACCTCTTAACTTTTAATTCTGTGTGTGTGTTTTTTTGTTTTTTTCTGTTAGTTGTGGATATGACACAAAAAAGATGTAATAAATTTTTATGAGTGTCTATGTATAGGTTTATGAGTGAGCATAAGCAAGCCTAAAGGTGGAGCTAATTTTTGAACAAATTTGAATTATCAGTTTCAGTCTCTAACCTTTGGGTTTTGTCTTGAGTAGTCCTTGGTTCTATGTTTTTCCATTTTTTATTTATTTATAATGATTCATTGATGTATTTCTAGTGTTTGGATTGAACAATGCACAAGTATGTCACATAGATAAATGACCGTAAAATGATTGAGGTAGGCAGGGATGGTAGGATAATTGCGACGAAATCAGGATTTTAAGATAAGGAAGGCAAAAAGAATGTTAAAATGATAAGTTAGTAGTAGTTCCAAGTCACTTCCATCCTAAATCCTATCGGTAGGAAAAAAAAATATATAATTGAGGTAGGCCGGGATGGTAGCATCAACGCGGCCAAGTTAGGATTCCAAGTTTAGGAAAGCAAAACAATTTTCAAATGATAATTTAGTAGTTGTTCCAAGCCGCTTCTATCCCAAATATGATCATTAGGAAATAAAATATAACTGAGGTAGGTTGGGGATGGTAGCATTACAACAGCGAAATCGGATATAACCGATCTAAAATGATAAGTTAGCAGTGGTCCTAAGCCGCTTCCATCCAAAATCCGACCATTAGGAAAGAAATAGAGTACTTTTGTTTATATGTTTTAAGAATACTGATTATATATAACTTTATTAATGATCTCTCCAATCTAATTTCATGGGATGATTCGATGTGCCTAAACCACCACATGAGTGATACAAAGATTTCGATGCCATAATTGTTTTATATCGAAGCATTAGAAAGGATATTCTTGAAGAAGAAACCAAAAGTTTATTTCTCATTCTTATATTGTTATATGATTAGAAAATTGAATTCATCGTGGATTGACTGGATGTGTAACATTAGATCGAATTTTACAAACTTCTTGTAACTTGTTGGATCAAGACAAGTTACAAGAAGTTTGTAAACTTCTTCTAAGAAGTTTGTAACTTCTTGTAACTTGTTATTTTACATTATCTAACGTCTCATCTTTTGATTTAGTATACTGCCGTTTAGCAAAAAGATTTCAGGATATCGAATCAAACATGTCTCATACGTTAGAGACTATAATGTTTTGTTATAGTTGGAATGGAGTAATGAATACAATGACGCATTATATGTTTGATATAGTTACGATTTAGTCTATCGACTTAGAAGTTTTGTATCGAGTTTTTCTCGCTAATACTTGTTAGTTATAACATGTTAATGTCCTTAGTTATATTATACAACTTAACAAAATAAGTATATAACATAATCACCATTCTTGTCTGGTGTTTTTTAATTGAATAAATTTATAAAGAGAACTTTTATTCAAAATATATTGTCTTATGCTTAATAAAAGTTAAGCATTAACTCCGCTAACCCTCCATTTACCGAAAATGATTTAAAGTTATTATAAATGTTCCTAACATTCTTCCTACTCATATGTGTCATGATCAATTATTAGATGGTGAGAAAGTGAGCTTTTTATTAGAAAGACTATTAGGAAGATATGTAAAAATATAAATCATTTCCAACAAAAATCTATATACCACCCAAGCTCGATAAAGTCTTTCATAACATTGATGAAAACCCAATAGGTATTATGTATTTATAACGTAACTATAAATTAAAAAGCTTCATAAACCCTAACGAACTTCACAAAACTGTAACGGACCTAAGCTCACAGACAGGCTCCAACCTACTAACATATCTATCATCTAATACTCCAAGGCAGTTCGCGTAACATCATCACGAGAAGTTGACTATAGTTGAAAATGCGAATTACAAAACAAAATAAAAGTTTTTGAAGACGTCCAAAAGTGAGCGAAAAGTAGTCTAGATAAGGCGGCATCATACGTGAATTTTAGAAAGAAAAAAAAAACTGAAGCTTCTCAATAGGGGCTGTTGCGAGCGGCGCATGGCGGTGTCGATGGTTACGTTCTTCATTGGGCTATGTTGATAATTTATTACGAAGAGCATGACGCTAATGATGTCAATTAACTCTAAGTAATTTAAAAGTTATGGCAAAAATAGCACGCATGTAGGGTTTAGGTCAAAAATTGCTTTTTTAGAAAATATGAGCGACTCGTGACGCTGGATGGCTAGGTTTTAATAAGGGAGATTTTTGAGTATATGCTCTGATACCATAATAAAAGACGAAAACCTAGTAGTTATTATGTATTCCCCGTCCCAAATTATAAGTCAATTTTCAATTTGCACAAAGTTTTTAATAAAATCTCGCTAACTAATCTATTTACCAATCAAATATCTTCTATCTACACTAAATTGTCTTTTAATTGGTTAAAATAAGAAAATAGACATGAATTTTGGGACAACCAAAAATATGAAAATAAACTTACAATTTGGAACGAATGGAGTATTAATAATATGGTATTTAAAAATTGAAAACTCATAAATACTAACGGACCTAAGCTCACAAATGGGCTCGAGCCCACTAACACATATGTCATCAGTTAGTTTTTTTTTTTTTTTTTAATGTATCAAAGATTGTATACTTGCCCTATTTTAACATCTAGATTAATAATAATAATGATAATAATAGTAACAATAATCATATATCTTATCTTAACTCATTTATAAATGCATTTGAAAATCTTTAAGCCTTCGAGTATCACTTAATACACATAATGCAAACACATGTAAAATTTACAATAATATATGACATCTCAAAACTAGTTGCCGCACACTTATTTAGGTATGTTCATTATGAGTATAAAATCAATAATATAAAATAATGAAAAAATGTATATTGATTCGTTATAAAGAACTCATTTATCGAAAACAGCTAACATTTTACCAAAATAACTATTTTGAATAATTAAGAGATGATATCTCCGTGCCTATTCAATATCAAGTGGCACTTCATCGTTGTTAACTTCTATCACTATCAACCGCTATTGTGTTTCCTCTTTGAAGTAACATTGCACGAGCCTTATACAAGTATATAATAATGAGATGGTATTATTTGTCGTAGAACTTGTTGGTAAATGCCAACAACGGTGTTCTCAAGCTTGCTGACTTTGGGTTGGCCAAGATTTTTTACTATTAATTACAAATTATCGCCTTAGGTAGGTCTCAAGTTTTTTGTTTGACCTACCCTTTGCAGTTTGTTAATATCTATTCATGCAACTATTTTTGGTGAACTTTTTCAATATGAAATTAATTTTTTTGCATTTTGAACAATTGTAATGGGTAAATATTAAAGCTCGGTGTCTTAAAAAATATTCAAATGAGCCGAATGAGTCAAAAATCACTTAATCAGGCCTACAATTTAATAAATCTCTTTGTTCAAAAGATTCATTTTCATTGTGACTACACATGTTTTAATCACGTTTGACGCAAGTAATTTTATGGTCTAAAAACTTAGACAAATATCTTAAAAAAAATTACCCGTCATGATCATGCCTTGTTTTTGAACTGTCACGCAACCTAACCATTTGCTAAATTTAAATATGAATTAAGATATCTTTTCTATAGCATTTTTTATCGTGATCAACTATGATGTGAAAAGTGTAGGTAATCTATACAATTGACGCTGGTCAGAACTTTTCAAATTAGCATTAAATCGCGTTCTTAAACATATTGATTGGGTTCTACGTTACAATACTATTTCATATTTTAAATTTATCAAGGTTATTACACTATTTTGTTTATGAATAGCTTAATCACTTATATAAGTCTGATCAGAAAGATATCATAGTGTGAATTCTTTTTACTAACAAGTTACAAGGAATAAACACACTTTTGAATCAGATTAACATCATGTCGTACATATTGTATAGTTAATTTAATGTTTTTTTTATAGGTGGCATCATTGTGTTATAGACCTCTAGAACATCTTCTTAGACCCAATCAGTACAATACTCTACTTGGGGTGTGGTCGATTGGCAGTATATATGCTGAGATGGTGAATCAACAAACAATTTTTCTTGGAGAATATGAGATTGACCAATTTTTCATATTTTCAAGTAATATATTCATTTATTTTTACTTCACTATTTGTTGATTTCTGTTTTACCGATTACATAGACATATTTACTTAAATTGCTTCTTCGTTATAGTTTTTGGAGGATTGTAACTTTACATTTGATATGTTTGCAGGTTATTTTAGGAATTTATGACTAATAACTTCAAACTTGATATTGCAACAAGAGGTAGTTAATCCAAATATAAATTTGGTATGGTCAGTGTTTGGAGGTCATCTTACTTATAGAAATTCCCTTTTCAATAATGTATCATCATGGTTTATATATGACTTCAGTTTGAATAAATTTATAACTAGTCGTGTGGTATAAATGTAGTTGCAGAAAAGATCTTTGTTTTGATGTTTAAAGATACATACGGTCCGAGTTTATGTTAGTTGAATTGAGTTTAGGCTATAATTTAATTGCAAAAACAATTTTAATTTAGCTTTTTTTCACTATATCATGTTAAGAGTGACCAACTTGGCATTTTCTTTAATGGCAGGGTAACAGCGTACCGGCCTAGATAAATTGGTTGACACTTGGTGTGAAGTTCGATCTTCAAAAGACATGTCAAGACTAGAAGCCTTGTGTTTAAAACTTGGCTGATTATTATTAGATTTTGTTTTGTGATGTTAGATTGATATGAGGTTCTTGTATATGGGAATGATATTAAAATTTAGATTCTTATTGTTCTAACTAGAGGGTCCATTTACTACATTCATTGAAGATTTAGAAAAGGTTACAGAAGAAAAAAATGTAATGACTTATGCTGAGACAAATAGGATAAATGAACAGATCAAGAAGATTTTTGAAAATGTGTTCACAAAAGATGTTGACCGTGATTATCTGAATGAGCAGCTGAAGAATACTATGAACGCTCCAAATGATTGGTTGGTTTAAGAACCAAAAGACTGTGATTACATGATTGCTCGTGATTAAGTATGCCCCTTTCACCAACTTACCTATCTATGGCCCCAAACCAGATTTAAGGAAAGCAAGATTAGATGCTTTGGATTATAAAAAATTCGACTTGGCATACCTTTATAAAGTAGACAAAAGAATCATCCCCTCAATTCTCAAATTAGTAGCAACTGATATTGAAGGAGCTTTCCTTGAAGAAGCATGTTATAGTGAGAAGTACAATAATCCTGTAATAAGAGAATACAAGAGTGCCATCCTTGGAATGACAAATTGGCTAGAAAATCGTAGAAACTTTTATAAGAACATAATTCACATAGCTTTACTAGTGGCAGATGTTTATTCTAAGAGGAAGATCATGAATGTTTTGATGTTACCTATGAAAGAAGAAGTGCCCAGAGATGGTGGCATGAGGTATTTCTTCACCGAAGCTGGTTTTTGGACCCTTCACTTAAACAATATTGAAGACTTATAACTTGATCGAATCCAACAACCAGCTGAAAACCAAAACACCGATAATTATATGAAGGAATCGTTAAAGTTATTATGAAGTCTAAAGTGCTGAAAATGAGAGTTGAAGACTCTCAACTTGGGATAGAAAGCTACCAGTTCAAAATTAACCTCAGGAAACCACAACTAACAATGCCAGGAATTGAAGACATGACCGCTGAACAACAAGAGTTTGGAGTTATTTAATTGAACGACAAGCTTGAGAAAAGTTTTATGTCTATCATAGAAATTAAGAAGTATTCTTCTGGTACACGCAAACATGTGAGGTCGAAGATAAACAAGAAGTTGAGAGACAACCATTGGGGAAAGGTAGAGCCAAAGTTGACATTTCTGCAAGTTGCCAATCTTGGAAAAATGGAATAGGCGTTATTGGATCGTATTAATCTTCGAGTACAAATGAAAAGAGTTGAAGGCTACATAGAAGCTCGAGGATTAAAATGAGGCATCTTACCACTTGTACGACCTGGATGATTATCCCTTAGGGGAACATTGTTAGTTTTTGAAGTGATGATCATACTTCATAGTTTAAGATTGTTTAGTCATTTGTAAATAGGTAGTTTATTATTTATTTATATTTTTTTTGAACGGCGAATTTTATTAAACAACTAGCAAGGAGCTAGAAATTAGAAAGAAACAAGATGAGGATTTTTGATCCAATCAGTCCAACTAAAAGACGCTTTACATTTATATCGACACAAATAAAACGACCTTGACACCACATCTTCAAAGATATTCGCCTTATGAGAATTCTTCACTCCAAAAATCTTCTTATTGCGATAAGACGAAATGTGCCACCACAAAACATAAAAAACTCCTTCAAAAACACTTTTAAGCTTACTTGAAAGCCGGATAGTAGAAAACCAGGATATCAATTCGTCATATGATGAGATATCCACATAGCTAATGTCCCACCAATGGACAATCTTACGAACAATATTTCTAATAAATTGGCAAGAAAAGAAGAGATGACTAGTCGACTCCACTCCATTATCGCACAGAGAACACGCTAAAGAATTAATGTCCATCCCTCGACGCGAAATATTAAGTCTAGATGGAAGATAATCATGCCTCACTTTCCACGCAAAAACATTAACCTTAATAGGAATTGCTTTAACCCATCGAGTCTTGGAAGATACCTCCGGCAACGTTTTTTCGTCTATAAGTCTTCTAACTGAAGCAACCGAGAACTCGCCCGAACTTTCCAACGACCAAACCCACCTGTCATTACAAGGGGTAAGAGACACTCCTTGGACCTGATTAACCAACGCAATGAATTGTGCTTGTTCCACTCCACTTCTTGGCGTACGACGAAAAGTATGATCTAAACCTGCATGTGAAAGCTTAGCAGCCACCACAATGTCTTTACTGCATTCCAAAGTAAATAACCGGGGGTACAAATCTTTAAACTTAACATCTCCACACCAAATTTCGTTCCAGAAAGAAATACGAGTCCCATCATCAAGTTTTCGTTTCATGTAGCTCATAATATTGATATCATTATTTTTTAAAGCCTCCATTTCGTTTACTATATCCAGCCAGATAGAAGGGTATGTTGATTTTACTATCTTTCCCACTTTCCCATCGACACCGTGGATAGCTTTAATAACATTTGCCCACAAAGAATCATTTTGAGAAAAGAACCGCCACACCCATTTACACAAAAGACCTCTATTCAACGCATACAAACTTGAGACCCCAAGGTCTCCTTTATCTTTAGACGCCAAAACATTTTTCCAACTCATCCATGACGCTTTTTTACCATAACCATCATGCCCGTTAAAAAATCTCCCGCGAATGGACTCTAATCTTTTAAGCACACACATAGGAACTTTAAAAATTGACATATGATATATAGGCATTAAACCTAAAACCGATTTGATGAGAGTTAATCTTCCACCAATTGAAAGCATCATCATTTTCCATTTTGAAAGCCTAGAGGCAACACGATCTACAACTTCATTCCAGGATCGGATACGAGACATCAAACCTCCCATCTTGGTGCCTAAATACGAGAACGGCGGTTTAAGAATTAGACATCCAAACTTGGCAGCTGCTAACTCAACTTTCTCATCCTCCATCGCAATCCCCATTAGCTTACTTTTGCTCCTATTTATACGCATACCAGACGCATAAAAGAAGCATTCCAACACATGAATAATAGTGTCGATATTTCTTTCATTCCATTGACCCACAAAAACCGCATCATCTGCATAAAACAAATGAGAAATATGCATCGTAGTACTTAACGAAACTCCTTTAAACATACCAGCTTCTACCACCCTTTGAAACGAGATATGCAAAGTCTCCATAACGAGAAGAAACAAAAACGGCGATAAAGGATCTCCTTGTTTGAGGCCCTTATAAAACTGAAACTCCTCCGTAGGGCTGCCATTTATGAGAATAGAACCTCTAGAAGTACTAAGACAATTCTGAATCCAATGACACCATTTTTCTCCAAAACCGAACTTTCTCATCACATTAACCAAAAAATCCCATCGAACCGAATCATAAGTCTTTTCAAAATCAACTTTGAAAATTAACGATTGCTTTTTCTTCTTTTTACACCATTGAAATAACTCATTTAAAATAAAAGGACCATCTAGGATTTGTCTCTCCGTAACAAAAGCCGATTGCACCTCATTTACAATATCACCCAAAACTATCGCAAGCCGATTAGCTAAAATTTTAGCAATAATCTTATATAAAATCCCAATTAAGCTAATAGGTCTAAAGTCCTTAACCATATTTGCATCAGAAGTTTTCAGAATCAAAGCAATAAAAGACGAGTTACTACCTTTAGGAAAAGATCCATGCGTGAAGAAATACATACGAGCCTCAACCACGTCTTTTTCAACAATTTTCCAATATCGACGATAAAAACCAAATGTAAATCCATCCGGCCCAGGAGATTTATCTGTACCACAATCCCAAACCGCCCTTTTAATCTCCTCTTTAGACACTTCCATTTCCAAATCCGCTTGCTGATCCACTGATAACGTTTTCGGAAAATTCATGTCGAGGTTAATACGTTGTGCTACAGGTTTATCAAATCTTTTCTTAAAGTGTTGTAAAAATTCATGTTTCACCAAACTCGGATCATCTGTCCACATACCATTCACCAAAATACCTCTAATATTAAGCTGGCTCCTCTTTTTGTTTAAAATGCCATGATAAAACTTAGAATTCTCATCTCCTTCAATAGCCCAAGTAACCTTAGCTTTTTGAGCCGTTTTCAAAGATTGTTGGTTTTCCAGTTCTTGAAGAGAATTAAAAACCTCCACTCTTTTTTTAACAAACTCGGCATTTCCTTCACCTTTATCAATGATCTCGTCAAGACCAACAAGATCTTCCTTAATTCTAATATTACTATATTTGGCATTCTTCTTTTGATCTTTATTCCATTCACGAATCCTTGCTTTCAAAGTCTTCAACTTCATCATCAGAAACGTAATGGCATTCGTCTCAACCAAAGAAGAATTATTCCATGAATCTTCAACTAATTTATCAAAGCCATCTATTTGAAACCAGTAATGAAAAAATCTAAAAGGACAAGGACCATAATTCAAATTAACCTCTCGCATCAATATAGGACGATGGTCAGAAATGTAGCGATCCAAGGTAATAGCAAAAATAAAAGGACACGAAGTCAATAAGCTTTCAGACACTAAGAATCGATCAAGTTTGCTCATCTTAGAAGCTGACTTGTGACACCAAGTAAACGAGCTACCACCTAAAGGAACCTCTTCTAAACCCGATTTAGCAATAAACATATTGAACAAGTTAGCACCTTGAACATTAAACGTCGAACCAAACCTCTCTGTATTTTTACGAACCTCATTAAAATCTCCCATAATGACCACTTCACCTTTCCAATTGTTAATCACATATTCCAAATATTCCCAAAGCATCCTTTTCTTGTTTAACTCTTGAGGGGCGTAAACCGAAACAATAAGCATATCCTTCCCATTCTTCAACCAAATACCTCGAATTATAACAAAATAATCCGACACTGTAGCATTAATTTTATTAAACGAGTTGGAATCCCAAACACAGAGAATGCCACCCGAATTACCAACCGAAGCACTATGAACACAATCAAAAGCAAAGTTTCCCCAACACATTTTAACACTAAAAAGCTCAATCTCCTCCATTTTAGTTTCTTGTAAAGTCAAAAAATTCACCTTGTTACGAATACATAAATCCTTGACCCAATCTTTTTTAGCCTTTTGGGCGAGGCTTTGAATATTCAACGACATAAAATTCATCGATAACCATCTTTCACTCCTTGTGATTCAATTATCACTTCCATATTATTCATACACCCTTCCATATTATAACCCATAACTTGACCTACTTTCACCAATTCCTCCATTAAATTCAGTATAGAACCTCCTGTCCGTGGGATTTCAGATTTTTTAAAATGACCTGGACATGCCGACTCTGCTACATCTTCTGTTGCCTTCTTACACGAACCTTCCTGTTGCCTTCTTTCCATATTATTTATTTATATGTAATAATGAGGAATATAAATAATTTCTCTCTCTAAGATTATGTGTTGAATCTTGATATCAAGTGGCCTACACTAATAAAAGTAGTGACCGAGCTATAGTGACGAAAGTGACCACCCAGATTTTGGTCACAAAACCTTGTCAATGATCACCTTTATGCTTATAGTGACCAAATATGCTTAGTCACTAAATTCGTTTTTCTTGTACTGTTATTTTCAAATGATTTATCTTTGTGAAGGCCTTGCTCAAGCAAAAATATGTGTGTGTCCAAATTAAAACCCGGAAAATAGATTGATAGACTAAGATTGCAAAGCTTATGTAGAGTTTAGCGGCTTATGGAACACTTTTTAAAGAATAAGGGTCTATGTGTGTAATGTTTAGTAGTGGAAGGCATCAAACATACTTTTTCTTTTTTTTTTTTTTTTTTTTTTTTTCAATTGGGGTGAATAATACATTATATAATTAATGAAGAAGAAAAACTTGATGGTCGGTGATAAGTGGTGACGATGATGTCAATTCATTACTCCTTTATTTCGTCATATGCTTGTAATATCAAAGTTTGAAGTTTTATGCCTATATATAGAAGTTATTCTTTATGGAGTAATTTTTCATAGAAGTCATAATATATGTGAAATTTAATTAATTGTGCATAAAAATTTGACCTTAAATATTTTTGGTTGTGTTATATAATATTTGATACAAAAGATATAAATCGATTGGGTTTTAAATGTATTTTCATTTCGTATAATTTTTATCAAATACTATATAATACAAGTAAAAATATATAATGTCAAAGTTGAAAAAAAAAACTTGAAAAATCAAAACTGGACAATTATTATGGAACATATGACGTATATATTATATTAAATATTATTATTGGTCAAGAATGTAATTTTTTATCTTGGCTTACTAAAGCATGTTTGGTGCATACACGAGATTTTAAATAATATTTATCTATATTTTTATGTAAAAGTTTTACTTATATAGTTGTAATACATATGCATGTGCGAGTTTTTACATAAAATTTTTCGTTGTGTATTAGTATGATTAATATTTTGTATATATTTTTGCTGTATGAAATAATTGACTTTGTTTAATTGACATAAGGAGGACAGTGTTATTTAAATTAAACTATTGATATTATGTTTTAGACGCTGTGCATTTTAATAGCACGTAATGACCTTTGAAAATTTATTTTTTTCATATATCCTTATTTAAACTTTAAAAGGGAATTACATGCATTGTTGCTTCAGGGGCTCGAAAAAATAGAAGCAGGAGTGGGGTTTATCCCATAAGGAGAAATGTTCGATGCTTGCATTCTGCCCAATTGGATGTCACTGTGGGTTCGAATCACTAACTACTAACTCGTCGTTCAAAAAAAAAAAAAAAAAAAAAAAAAACATTGAAAGCGATAAGTTTACTTAAATTTATATAATTACTTAAAATTTAACAACTAGTTGTATTAGTTATCTCAACATTTTGTTTACAAAATTGACACATGAATTTTTATACATATTTTTTTTTTTTTTTGCTAAATGAAATTTAAATAAGTGAATTGTTTTTGTGGATACTTTTATCTAGGTGTAGCAAATTTCTTAATCAAATTGTTTCATTTTTACTTTGTATTGTTCAATAGGATAACTTTATTTTTTCCAATGATTCTTATTTATTTTAGAACACTATATCACTTTTTTAAATTGTCAGCTACTACTAAAAACCAATTAAATAAATAAAAAAAAAAAAAAAAAAAAAAAAAAAAAAAAAAAAACTCTACAACGGTTTACGTGAGGCTTCAATACATTTTATTTTAATGCATTTTTAGTTTGATGGTTACTTTTTGTTTTAATCGTTTAGGAATACCAATCAATGTGAAGTCGTCGCCAATATTGCAAATTCTATTTTTATTTGTCAGTACACATATTTTTACTTTACTGAGTTTTGTAGGGAAGAGCTCTGAATGTTCTAATTATATATACGTATAGCAAAATTAGTTTGTTTTTTCTAAAAAGAACTCGCATATCTACACATATATTATGTTAATTACTTTTAAAAATACACACTTTGATAAATACTTTTCCAAAATACAATGGTAACCTTAAAAACTCAACTTGAACCTCACAAGCATACATTCATTATGAATATATATGTTACAATTGGATAAAATTCATTGTACTTTGTGAATTTTTAATCAATTGGATAAAATTCTTGAAATTGAAATTAAACTAAATTTCATTACAAGGTACATATATGTTACGTACGATATTAACCAGGCACCCATGACATCTTTGGTATAGAGAATTTCAAAGAAACTAAACTAACCTAAAAATAGAAACTTAAAGAATTAAATGGTCATTGAATTTTATTAGTAGATAACGTCATAGATTTGATTAAAAACAATAAAAAGTAAAAAATAATCATTACTTTTTCTTGTTGGTTGGGTGGAAAAACAAATAAATGAAATATTATTTATGAAGATGTCACAAACCTTTTAATTTTTTCTAAATTTTTGAATACCCAACGATCTTTTACGAGTGAGTAAAGTTTTTAATTAATATTTTTCTTCAAATACCTTTGAAATATCATGAACGAACACACAAAAACTTTAGTTATATATTTGATGTTTTATAATATTATTTTATAACAATTCAAGCTTCAGCTTTTTATGCAGTTTCGGTTCGAGCCGCAATTAATTTTATTAAATTCATATTTAATAAAACTATAAGTATATATGAAAATTGAAAAGTTTAATTATGGCCAATTATTTTTCTACATAACCAATATCAGCCACTCATTTTATAAAAGAAAAAAATATTTAATATTTTTAGTTAAAGGGTTTTGCTAAATATTGTCATGCAATGTTTAAGTTACATTAAACAATTTGATTTTGTCATATTTAAAGTAATTATGTATTTAATGAACAATAAATGAACATAAAAATTAACTTAAATATATATCATTTTTGATTTAATAGAGTCTAAATTTCCTTTTATATTAATATAAAACATTACCCAGTGGGCATTGTTTTACAAAACCCTTAATTAAAACCCACTTACACTCTTTTAAAAAAATTACATATCTCATGAACCATAAACCGTTAATCTACATAAATTACACCATCATAATAAACATTTAATTATCTTTTAATAGAGTGACACTTTCATATACTTTTGACAAACTTATTTTTTGGTTTTTCTCGGTGCAGAATTTTGTTTGATATATCACATGTGACATAACATTCATCTATAACTATAAGTTTGAACATTTAGCATACTATCGTAAAATTGGTATAAATATTTGTGTAGAATTCTAAATGTTCATAGTTTTTTTTTTTTTTTTTTTTTTTTTTTTTTTTTTTTTTTTTTTTTTTTTTCGATTTACATATAGTTGTAAGGTAAACGAGCAACAACCTGCGCCGCTAGCCCTTTTTTAATTGCACATCCTTGAATTTCCAATCATATATCATACATAATTTTTAACCCTCGCAAAAGGTTATTACAATTCTCCAGGCAGTGTACCTGATCGTTGTGTAGTATAGGTAGGTCTGGGGAATTGATTGTTCTCTAGGGGAATAGTGCCGTCAGGTCAAGATGTATGACGAGATAGGTCTAGAGGTAAGGGATGATTCTTTTTATCTTTGTATTATTTATTAGAAAGCAGGTAAAAATCTCGATTTTGAATGACTGGGCGGAATTAGTTGCTAGTCAACTAACCCAAAAACTATTAATTATAAAATTAATTAAACTAATTAAAACAGAAAAGGTAAGGTGGTGACTACTTATGAGAGGAAAATGTGTTTACTTAGATGCAATTATGATCTAGTTATCTCCTACTGATTTGTTGAATTGGCACGTCCTTGTTTTAGTTGAAGCGTTGTATTCCTTAATATTGGTAGTGGGGAGGTGTTAAAGTCCCCGACTCTATGAATCTTAGTCTCCCCTAAATCCCTTAAAGTCTATTAAGTTATCTAGGATCTACAAGTCGTAATTCACGTAATAAATACAATGAGAAAAACCAATGGTGCACTCTATGGTTGCGTTTCTAAGACATTCAAGCTAGTTACATATAAGAGGTCAGCCAGTTTTCTTAGCCTAACGCGAGGCAGTCAACTAAACAAGAGACAACAAATCAATATTCAATAACTAGGTTTCACCAGATCTAAGCAAACACAAATAAACTTAAGCTACCATGTTAAAGCAAAGAAAAGATAAACAAATAATCAAACGATACATAGACATAACGAATGATTAAAGGGATAACTTATCTTTATTGAAACATGAAGTTCAAAGGCTGTAAAAACCTTAAAATGGTAGTAAAAATCGTCTATGGTTTCCTTCTCCAAAGTGTTACACGAATTAATGAAAAAATACGAAAGTATATATAAGTTTACAATGCTGACGGTGTCAAGTTATAGATCATGACGCCGCCAGCTCGCTACATCTAGGGTTTCGTCTTGTGCAAGTCACCGTTATGACGACGTCAGGATTGACATGAGGCCGTCACCTTGTAAATCTTCTGGGCCGTCTCATTATAGCTTAAATGTGACTCCCTCCTTTATTTTGTACCTGAAGGCATCAGGTTGTAAGTTCTTCAAAATTCTTTGAGGCGTCACTTGATAAACTTGAACCAAGAATTCCAGCATCATATCAAGGGACGACGTCATGTTGTGGCGTGTGACGCCGCCAGAATCCATTTTCTGATGGTGTTTTGCGACATCATCGTTTTCTTCACTTTTTTGCCCAAATACGTCTAAAAAGTGCTGATTTCCAGATTTCTCGTCCCAAGTACTTAAAATACAAAGATAAACGCTTTAAGGCAATATTTGATCATATTTATATGATTTTGGGATTAAATTACCTCTTAAAAAGGTACCAAATTAATCCTTATCAGATATATCACATGTGATGTAACATTAATCTGCAAGTTTGGACTGTCAAAATGTTATCGTAAAATGGGCATAAGTATTTGTATACAACTTCAAAAGATTCACCGTTTTTTGTGTTGAAAAATAATGCTTGTGATATATCACATGTTAGTGTTATATTACATGTGATATATGAAGCAATTTTGAATATCCATATATATATATATATATATATATATATATATATATATATATATATATATATATATATATATATATATATTCTTCAAATTCTATGAATAAACTATATTGATTTGGAAGTTCAAGAATTATGTGTGATATATATTTGAAAAGCTAATGATTCGTGTTTTTAAATGCAGATAACGTTGAATCAATTGGAGTTCTACACAAATACTTATGCCCGATTTTTTTACGACAGCATGTTTAGTGTTCGAATTTATAGATTAGTATTATATCACATGTGATATATTATGCAAACTTATATACAAAAAAAATAATAATAATAATAATAATAGTATTTATAATAATAAAAGTTTGTGAAATGTGTAATAAGCGCGCCCCTCTATTGAAAAATAATTAAAAGCTTATCGTAATTTTTAGTTTATTTCGCCTAATAGTTAACGGCGTTTGAGTTTTTTTTGGCAAAATTTTTTTTGTGGGATGGAAGAGGGTGATTAGTTAAAAATGAATGCCTATAATTAGTACTTCAATATTCATGTTTTTTATGTTCTTTAAAATAACTCACCACATAAGTATATTTACTAGCAGGGTCCCCGCGCGATGCAGCTGCGGGCACCCTGTAATATAATTTTATCGATTAATAATTTATTTTATTTGTACGTTTTTTGGCAATAGCTTTACTGATTAGTTTTTTATGGCAAATGTTTGATGACATTTTGCTTTGTTTGTATTATTTTATTTATTATTTATTTTATGTTTTTGTTTAGTAGTTTGCTTGGTTTGTACAATATATGAACATCTTTTAGTTTCTTATGTTCTTTTTGACAATAAATTTACGGATATCAAAAATTTCGTTTAGCTGGTGTCCGTTCGGGCTCGAGCCTGTTTGACCCGTGCCCGTTCGGGCTCGAGCCCATTTGGCCCATTGCCCGTTCGGGCTTTAAAATTTGTATAATATGCTTTATTATTTGTATTAGTGATATTTAATGCAGTAATTGTGTTTTAGTTGGTTGTACAATATGCTTGATAGTTTGTATTTCTTATGTAAGTGGTGTTTTAATAAGTGTATTATTTGTATTTATTGACTATTTAATTAATTGTATTTAATATATATAATGATCAATTTTAAGTTATTAATTTTAAACTTTAATGGCAAAAATAAAGTGGTGTGTACATGTAGCTACTAAATTTGTAAATGTCTAATTATATCTCATTTATTGTATTAAATGTCTAATTGTGTTGAATCACTTGTACTTTTAGCATTGAAATGTGTAATGCTTAATTTTAAGTATTCTATTAATAGTAAGCATTCATTCTTTATAATATAGTATGATATATAGAGGCATACACGGGAAAAAGAAACGATTAAAAAAATCATATATTTATCCAAAACTAGAGGTAGTGGTCACACCATCTCACCTTTTACATCAGCGTCACTTTAACTTTATCTCTCCTTTCACACCTCATCATCTTTCACCCGTAATGGGCACAACTACTCTCACCTGTCAAATGCCCACTTTATACAAACAAACACATAAAATAGTCCACACATAATTACAAACCAAATATTAAAGAATAAAACATATCCACTTTGCATGAATGCCAAGAGGTGAACTACCTCACCTCTCATCCCTTTTTTCTCATAGTCACGCGTGACATACTTGCTAGATAGTGGGGTTCGTGCGTGAGGTAGCACTTCACGAGTGACAAAAGTGCTCAATTAGAGCACTAGGTGCCATGACAAGGGTAAGTTGCTCATTCGGGACCTACGGGGTGCCACATCACTATAACAAACCTCCACAGCTAACCCCGTCTCACTCACAACTAACCCCAACTTACTCATTTGAGGCCCACCACTTACAACTTTTTTTTATTCAAATTTTTAAATAAACTAAATTCATTTTATTAATAATAAAAATACAATACATCACAATAAAGAACATACGAAACGTAAAATAACGATACGGTAAAAAAACAATATGGAAAAAAACACGATACGAAATTTAAAACACAAATAAAAATACGATACAAAAACACAAATCATCCAACGATTCTCATGAAGCTTTTATATAGATTTGTAATTGTCGATGAGATCTGATTTCTCCTCCCACACTTGCAACACTTGTTCCCTAACCATCTTCAAGGTGATATTAAGTTGCAGATCTGTTTTATCATTTCTTAATAGTGTTTGTAGACCAACCCTGATAGCTGGATGGTTTTGAAGCATCTCACGCAACCGAGCGGGATTTTTTCAAATTTCAAAATTCAAATAATTTAAACTCAAATTCAAATTTCAAAAACTTGACTATAAATACCCATTCACATACTCACACACACAACTTACACACACACAACTCATACACACAATTCACACACGGATTATCAACAATGTCACACAAAGATTTCTCTCAACAATTCCCTAGTCCATCGGAAAGTGAATCTGTTTATCACACTCCACCGAAATATCTCTTTCAGGGTATTCTCAAATGAAAATGAACCACTAAACACTCCACCTGCAGATCTCTTTCCAGTATTCCCAACTGAAAATGAACCGGCAAACATTCCATAGGAAGCTCTCTTTCCCATACTCCCAACTGAGAATGAACCGGCAAACACTCCACTGGTGGAATACCAACCCAATCCGTATGGGTTTATTGATGAACAACTCCGACAACTGGAGCAAAATGAAGAAGTATTTAAAGATTATCAATAAGTCGAAGCACTTGACGCTGTTACTCGTAGGGAGCGTGAACGAAGAGAAGAATGCCACCTGTTTTAACTAATGTGAATCAGTAAAAATGAAAATTAAGGGTGCTTAGGTAAGCGCATAGCTAAAAGTGTATGTATATTTGGATAGTCTTGATCCAAAGGATTATACCTATTAGCACTTGATCTCACCTCGCGCATCTGGTTAATCTAAACACTTCTTACTTACACAAATATTGTATGCTCTCTTTTAAAACTATCTAGTGCTTGTCACAGGTTATTATTGTAAACCTTTACCCAAGATATTAAAGAGAGGGTATAATGCCAACATCAATGACTCGTACACATGTTTTAGAAATATTTAATGGAACATCATAACAAAAAAATAGTTGTGTAATTATTGAGAACAAAAGATTATCATGTCAATGCATTTTCTTCGAGTAAAATTAGGACACAATAGCGAGATTTTTTAAGTAAACTTTAGCAAAACCTTTAGTAGACGATTAAATCTAGGCTATCTCTGCAACCATTATTTGAGTGTTGCTTGATGTTAAGTGTTGGTTTTACTAAATCTTTTACAGTCACTACTTACCCTAACAGCAAATTCCTAATACTAAAGCAAGAAACAAATAATGCAAGCACACAACATAATTTGCAAGCACACCAATATTTCAAAAAGATATATACCTAGTGACCCTCGCCCATGTCGATCCACCACCTTATTGCAGCCTTCCGCCTTGACCCATCTGTGAATACCCACCTTGCTGATTCCTTGCATCTCCCTGATTTCATATACGAATCTCCACAGCTATCTGAGACGTAAGCAACACAGTCAGTGCCTGTCTCAAAACAATAGTTAGCGCAACAGGGTGAGGAACAGTTGGGTTGAACACCATATCTGGTCCAAAAGGCGGCATCAAATGACCTTGTCCACCACTATTACAAGTTGATATTCTTCCTCTAGGTGAAAATTAGTATTAGCACGGGAAAGAAAACTTACACGACAAAATGATTATGAACACTTGGAAGTTGATATTCTTCCTCGAGGAGAAAATTAGTATTAGCACCATAAAACGAAACAGCCTCAAGCCGACTAACCAAGGTAACCTACTCGATCTTATTACAAAGCAACCTCCAACATGTCTCTGTACCATAGCAATGAAATCTGCAATTCAAAAAAAAATCAAATTGGAGCTTTTGTAACATGTAACATAAGTTACATAACTCTAAAGTCTATTCTCAAATTTCGGATTAAAACAAAAAGTTACCTCTTCAAATCCAATTCTAAGTTGACCATACTTCAATCATGCTAGATGAGGGAAACTGCAAAGATAATATAATATATGTATATTATTTTAAGAAAATGTACATTATTCTAAAAAATGCAGTTTTAGAATGATAATTTAACACAAAATATTTATATAACTCAAAAATATGTCAAGAAAAATAACTTGAAACTGACCCATATCATCAAAGTCAGTTACCAGCTCTTGGCCAATGCCCAAGTTGATTACACCTAAAGAACATGTCATACGCACCACTATTTCCATCTCTTGAAGCGACACCATTGTTACCATACTTACGCGTCTGACCCACGGCCCCTTGATGAGGAATGGTTCCAAAATTTGAAGAAAAACTACCAGGGTTCGCACTTCACAATTGGGCAGTGTTGTTCCCAATGGCGTGGTTAAGCTTCCCACAGATCCACTATACTGGCCCACGGTACCCACTTGAGTACCAGATGCATAATTCGCTGAAACATAACTTTAGTACTCTATGTTAGCTGCATTACCATTAAAGATTCCACCCGAACCTCCATACTGACCCATAGTCCCTTATTTTTTCAGTATTGGCTGCAACCTAAGAATATTAAGCAACTTGCGTCACATATAAATTTTCACACAATCACCATTCATAGTCATCCGGAAAAAAGACAATCTTTCTGAATTTAATAGTTAGAGCCATACCTAAGGTCAAATTCACGATTCCCTCAGAGCTCTCTGCCTTTAGTATCTGTCTACTAGACACTCCTTCTAGCACATTGATACACAGGCTTGCCACATTCCTTCGTTCATCTATTCGCGGACCAGTCCAGGAAAAAGGTTCTGAATCCTAATATGCCTCAAGTTGTGTTAGTGCCAAATAAATGAATAATACAGGATGCAAAGTTAACCCGCTGAAATAAGTAGAAGCATTTACCTCTAGTAGTACATGAGCCGGCTTGAATGGAATCTCAACTTGCTTTGTATCTGTCTTCTCCCTTAAGTTATGGAAAACCTCATAAATCCACTTGATAATGCTTATAAGCTTATCAAGTTAAGCTTAATGCTTTTTTAAAGCTCATAAGCTTGACTTGATAAGCTTACAAATTTTTTCTATAATAAACAACCCCTTAAGCCAGATAAATAAGCTAATCCAATTACTCCCAAAAAAACATGATCATAAATTACACTATAATAACACAACTAATTTCACAAAAATAATTAAATAAAGTATACCTTCAATAGTCTCTCTTGGAGTCTTAAAGCCCAAACCAATACTCTTCCGGAACCTGTTCACATCTTTCCCTGGCCTATTTCCCTTTCCAGAACATGTTCTTCGAACTACCAGACAACATCAAACATTTAAATCAATTGCTAATTTCAACAAAATCACATCAAACATTTAAATCAATGGCTAATTTCAACAAAATCATATAGTTGCAAAAAATATTATGGGCCAATAGGTCACGCTATTCAAGTGGTCGTGGAGGTGTTGTAAGTTCTGCAATACCTCGTGTATTGTGCAATAAGTCCACAACAAAGGTCCACCACGTCCCATATTGCCATTTCACTCATTATAATATAAACTTGGGTTTTGGTTTGGCTCATAAAGGCCCTATATTTCTATCACTAATACAGGGAATAAGTTTGAGTTGGCTCTATACAAATCATATTGAGTGTCATAGAGCGAGATGCAAGTGTTGAGCCAATCATGGATATGATAACGCCTGCTTATCAGACGTTGTATTTAGGTTAAAATAATGTTATCAATGATTTTTTAAAAACATTTTATTAGCTTTAGTGACGGACATCACATTAACGATAACATACATTCGTTTGAAAGCACACATTAACGATAACAATAGCAGTAAGTTAATAGTATTACTACCTGTTATACTAATATCATATCAAAATCATCAATACTTGGATTGCTTAAAAAGTTTGAAAACTCAATTTGTTCACTTGAATATCAAACTCATTTATGATCACATAATTTACCTTGAACAGGCTTATGGAGTTGATGAAAGCCAATGCTCTTTCTCACAATAAAATCTGCTCACCTATGTCCATTGTCGTTCCTTTTTCTCAATGCATTGCAAACCTATATGTGTATAGCATGTATATAAATAAGTCAATAACACACATTAAGCATGTATAGAGTAAAGAACAAGTTACCATGACACTGTGTTTTTTTAAATCATAAATAATCTTTACTATTGTTTTGGTAAGCCCATTTAATGTTAATTACTTATATTTATCCAATGCTCAAAATAATAAACTTTGGATAACCAGTTTTGGAGTAGTCTCATTGTCTCAGTTTGATAATGTATTTACTATATTAAGGTTAATTTTACATGTAAATCTTTAGAAAATTATAATTTGTCAAACACTTTAAAAACCGATGTTATAATTGTCACGACTTCAAATCTCATAAGCACATCCAAACCCTCTCTACCCGTCAATCAGAAAGATATCAGTCATAAAGACCCTTTTATAGGAAAATTTTTTGACAAAGGAAATAAAAAAGTTGAAAACATACATGCTCATCTTGAAGAACCATATCCAAACTGTAAGCTTCATTGGGCTTACCAGCAGGATGGGTATGCCATAAAGAAATGCACCTGCCCTTTACTTTGATTTCATCTAACATAGGGTCAATCTTTGACAGGTCAGTGAATTGTTCATCAGGACCAACAATAGCAGTTTCTCCTTTTCCATTTGTTGTAGTGTTGTTAACAATTGTTGCATCTTCAGGCCTAGATAATACACCTTTTCCTTTTGCACTTGTTGTGGTGGCCTTAAGCAAGGCAGCAGCATCATCTACATATAATCAATACTCTGGTTTTAGACTATAGCAATACTGATGTATATAAACATCGACAATAATATTATTTATCTTATTAGTATTCTTATTCAAATCAGGGATAATAAATATCAATATATAAAAAAAAAACTCGATAATGATTAAAACTAACCAGAGTATTGAAGCTGTGAATCAAACTGTGAGTGAGACATTCTGTAGTTTTCTCCTTACTCAGAAACTTTGATGGATTGATGGTTTGAAGACTCCAAATCATTGCGTTTATATAGATGAGGATTAGGTTAAAGATTGATTTGAATTAGGCTAATCAAATCAAATTCAGTTTTATCACAAAATATTTGGCAAAAATTTTGGCAAAACCGTGTGATTTGATAAGATGTGCTTTTTGGTTTAACAGACCATAGAGAGGGCGTTCTTACCCTTTACACTTTTTGCACAATATATTCCTTGAAACACTTGTTTTAGGTTTTTTCCTTGCTTCTTCCTATTTCTTGCACTACCATGTCCATGGCCTAAATATACAAACATTTGCATAAAAAATTAGTAGTAATTCAGTATAGAATTTGGACAAAAAAATAATTATACCACCCAATACCCCCAAAAGATCCAAATCCACCGCCTCTAATCTTAACCGCTATTTTTTGGAATTCAAATGTACGATCCATCTAAGTTATGCCAAATACAAAGTACTTAAATTCAGTAGATTAGTTAACTAGCCAATTCTATAAGACCTTCTAACTCATTTTTAATAATCGAAGGTGTTTATTTATACATTCAAGACATTTTTCATCAAGGACATGTGTCATTAATGTGGAAAACTAGAAGGGGGGTAGAATAGTTTTACGTCCTTTTAAATTTATTTTCAAAATCTTTTGTAGCTTATAAAAACTTTCGATTCGATCTTACGTGAATTCAAGTATCAAAAAATACAAGCAAGACTAATCTAATAATGAAAGTATTGAAATAGAATGAAGAAAAGATAGAGTTAGAAAGATCAAACCACAACACGCGAATTTATAGTGGTTCGGCTACAAGGACACCTTCCTTGCCCTACTCCACTCCCCGAGTACCACACTCGAGAGTTTTCTTCACTATGTCAACAAACTCCTTATGGTGGAGAAACCTTACACACCTTGGCTTACACCTATTAACGACACTAAGCTAAATGTCGAGTTCTAATCGTGGCTAGAACCAATCTCACAACTTCTTCAAGACTTCACTCTTTCTTCACACCTTTACAACTTCTTCAAGATAGCTTCACACCTTTTCTTCTTGTCTACTTCACACCTTCTTCTATGCACAACTAAATCACAACAACTACACTACTTTACAACACACCTAGTATCTACAATCAACAAATTCACACAACACTTCACAAGTATCTAACACTACTACAAGATGAAACTAGCTAATCACAACACTACTACAATTTAATGGATATAGAGGAGTGTTTTTATTTTTGCACTTGAGTGGATGAAGCTTTGGATCACTTAGAAACAAAGACTTATGAATTATATGATCAAAGGATTTTTGAGATAGAAATGGAGATTAGATCAGAAGGTTTTGAGTGCAAAAAGGTGAGAAAATTTTGTGAAATGAACCAGTATTTAAAGGGGAAAGATTTACTGTTCTGGAGCGTGGCCGGTCCCCTTAATAAATAAGGGGGCCGCCTTATGAATTAAGGGGGCCGCCCCTCCAGAACATTAGATTTTCTTATCCATTAGTGGGGAAGGTTTTTCTGGATAAAACTTACCCTTTTTTGTTGGAATTTTGAAATCATATCTTTGTAGTTTAATAAAACAATACCAAAAATGATTTACTAATATATATAAAATGTTAATGTCAGTTTATAAAATGTTATGTGTTAAGAAAAGGCTTCCTTTGATCATGCAATGCATAAGATGCTAAGTTTATGCATACCTTAAGTGATATTAGTTGTAGAAGTAAATATTTGTTACTAAATACTTGTTTACGTCATAATCTTGACTTAATTTAGTTTACATTTTGCGATTATCAAAACATAGAGTTATTAGGAAATATTAATAACGTTTTTTAAACATTATTTATATCAACAATCTCCCCCTTTTTGATGATTACAAAACTTAAACTCATTAACTCAAAAATTAGTTTTTAAACAAGTATTTTAGTGAGTTTATATTTACTTCTCCCCCTTTTTGTAGAATCAAAAAGGTTATGCCGACAAATTTCAACCGTGAAATATTGACGGGATGAAAACTCCCCCTTGATGTGTACTCCCCCTCGTTTGGGGGCACCAAGGAGACGAGCTATGGAATGCTTGCAAGACAAAAATATTAGAAGCACAAGTATATACATGCAAATATATATAAGGTGACAAGAATATAAATAAGCATGATTAAAAAGAAGCATTCATATTAAAGCAAAAGTTGTGTCAAGACACAACAATACAAGTAGCATCAAGAAAGATTACAAATAGGATAGCTACTACATAAACTAACAACTAGAATAATATTCCATCATGCAAAGAGTACATGGGCTTCATAGAGCTTGCAAGCAAAAGGGTGGTAAAGACTTTATTTATTAAGCATATCATATGCTTAATTTGGAGAGCATGATGGTGATGGTGGAGAAATGGGTGAGGATTGTGGTGGGGGAATAATGGGTGAGAATGGTGGAGTTGGTGGTGGTGGTGGGTTGGTAAGCAAGTGTTCAATATATGAAAACATATACTGAATTTCATCTCTAAGACCAAAGATTATGGTTCGGTTGTGGATGCAACAAAGGCAAGTATCTCCATGAGCTTCAAGTAAGTTCCAAGGTACGGGATTAGCAAAGATTTGTGGTGCAATTGGTGGAGATGAGACATGAGAATTAAGTGGTGATATTGGTGAGAGTGAGATGGTAAGTTGGGTGGAAAAAGGTTCTTGTGTAGGATGTGGTAATGATGCTTGTGGTGGTGACAAGTGTGAGTTGATGTAGTCATTGATTGATGAAGTTGAAGGTATGGAGGATGAGGAAGTTCCATGAATGGAAGGTGTTTTTGATGGTGCATTAGGTGCACTTGGAGATGAGCATTTAGGAGGAGGTGATGGAGTAGTATTGTCTTCATTTGTTAAGTCAATGAAGAGTTGTTTTGGAGGGATGATAACAATCTTTTGTTTCTTAGAGGCCTTAGAGATGGAGGTGCTAGGTGAAGACATGATGGTTTAGTTTGAAAGAGATGATGAATAATGAGATGAATATTGTTAGTTTGGAGGGAATTTATAATATGAAAGTGGTTGATTTAGGTAAGTTTTTGGAATGGTTTAATGAGATTCTAAAATCAGTTGGGTTAAAAGAAGAAATGATAGCTGATACTAGAGAAAGAGGTCACAAGATGCAAAAGAAAACAGTAAACCCAGTTCCAGATGGCCGGTCCCCTTAATTGTAGGCCGACCCCCTTAATAATTAAGGGGACCGCCTAGGAAAATTAAGGGGGCCGCCCATCTGGTGTTTTCCCAGGCGACCAGAAACCAAAAATTTGCAGAAATGGGTGGTTTTTCAAGTGTGTGTTTCCAGCAAGCTCTATTTGAAGCATATACTCTAGGAATGATGAAATATAAGTATGTATAAACAAATCATGCATGCAAACAAATATATTATAAGCCAAATTTAAAAGAAGCATAATATTAGCATTAAATAATGATCAAGATCCTAGCATGATAATAGTTAAAACCTAAGCATCATTCAACAAATAAACATGAAAGAACACAAGTATTTCCGAACAAATCGGACAAATAACAAACCACACAAATGTCTAATAGAGTAATAATATTATTAAGTAGCAATACATCAACAATTCTACTTCTTCTTTTTGCCCATCATCTTCCTGAACATCTATCCTATGGACTTGAATCCTCCTCGAATTTCTTCATGCATTTGTTGTTGTTGGTTAATGATGGACGTTTGACGAGTAAAGAGGAGTTCATCGGTACGCTCATGAGGAAGAGGAATTTGATATTCGGAATAGTCAATATCAGGGAGATCATCAACAAAGGTCGTGGGGGATGGAGTACTAACACGTGAGCTGTCTTCCTCCTCATCATCATCATTGCCTCTATGAGATGTTTGTAACAATTCACATCTTCAGGTTAACTTCTATTCCCGAAAATTTTACTATTTATTTTTACTATTCACTTTTTCTGAAATTTGATTTTTATTTCATATTCTTGTATGATAAATCATTTTCATGGCAAAATAAAAGTTTGACACTCATCAGATCATTTTCGCAAATGTTATTAAGGAACTACACGTTTTAGGGTAAAACGTCATTCAAAAATCCTACGCACAACGAAGCTCGACCGCGTTAATTTTTCCCGCATCAGAAAAATGTTTGATACACTCATGATTTATTTGAGAATTAATCATGACTGAGAAAAATGTGACCAAATAAACCTCGGCTGTGAGAAACAGGAATTTTCGTTTTTAAGCACTTTTACTTAGCCTATACTTGCACTGCATTTCTAAGACAATTTGAGTTTTCACATTTTTGGAATAAGTCAACATATTTTTCCCTCCTCCTTTGACCAAAAATCATTCCTTGATTTTATAAATCATTCCTTGATTTTTAGGCTTACGGTTTTATGTTTAAAAGACATTAAATACCAACCGACACTAGACTGAGCCCAGTCTAGACATTATAAGTCATTTTAAATCATTATTATCACATTAGAAAAGTAGCATTTTACTTTTCTCAATTTTACACAATATTCGTACGTTTTACGTATTACGCGTTTTAGACCCGTGTTTCCAGTTTTAGCAGGGTTTTAGCACCCAATGGAACCTACCACTCATTTTATATTTTATTATAGAGTATATTGATATGTTTAACCATTCTTTCAAGTTCTACATTTTTACGATACCCGGTTTTACGTTTTGAGGCTTAATCATTTACGGTTAGCATTTTACGGAGTCAAAACATACTAAGTAACTTGGATAATATCATCCAAGGCACACCTCATCCCTCCAAGCATTAGTGAACCACCAATAGGGGGGGGGGAGTCACGCCTTGGTGTGGCTTGATCTTATGCTAAGTTATCTTGGATGGTTTACATGTGTTAAAGCTTACTTGTGAAGCTTTGACAAGTCTTGTTTTGTAACCTCCTCAAAGGCGTATAAAAGCCCCCCTCCCCCCCTTTGTTTGCCGTCCACCATCACATACACAAACATCTCATCCTTAGCAAATTTACTCCAAGTTTCATGCAAGATACAAGTGCTTCAACAACATAGAAACACTAGTTAGGTTTTGATTCATCAAAACTACTTCCAAACCCTAGAAACTTTGGTGATTTCTCTTGAGTTGGAATACACTCAAGTCACCTCAACTTTCATCATCTCTCTTTCAAGAATACAAGTGTAGAAAGATTGCTTGAAGCGAAGTAGGGTGAAGCTTAAGTCAATCAAAGTCCTTACCTTACATATTACTTACCTTTCTTATTAAAAGCCAAAAGTTGTAAGCAAAACCCTAACATACTTCTTGTTAAATATCATATTCATGCTATTTACATATCATTCATGCTATATTTTGTCTTATGATTATGTCCATGATGTATAAAAATGAGTAAAACAAGTATTGGTATATATATGTTAACTTATGTTATTTAAACAAGTAAACTAGTAACTTTCATGGTGAAATCTGACCAAAATGGTATAATTATGATATTGGAAAATTACATATTGTAGTAGAGGACTTAACAAAGAAATCATAGCAATTTGAACCACTTAAAATGAGTACATGAGTAAAAAGTTATGACCATTTGAAGTTACCAAAACTTTGCGGCAAAAACTGCCAAATGTTTCTGTAACAGAATTAAACACGCAAAAAGAGGCCCTTCTGGTCCGATTTTACGAAAAAGTTAAAACACGAAAGTTGTCCGGAATCACGTTTTCTTCAAAAACTCAGGTGCACATATCTAGAAAATCAAAAACGAATGAGATTTTCTTCAATTTCTTAACAGGTATTTTATATACCAAAGTCACTATATAATAGTTATGGTTTAATAAGACCAAGAGGTCTAATGACCTAAATTCAAGACTACAACCATGGCTAAAGCTAAGGTTGAGTCTCAATACCATGGAACAATGACCAAAGGTCACGGCAAGGCAATGACTAAATGACCATATAAACTTACCTAGGCGAAAACATGAGCTAAAGAATTAGCGATAACTTAAACATACAATTTGGATCTACTTCATCTAAAGAACCATGAGATCTTACAAATAATTGTCATACAAGATTAAGAAACTCATTCTAATAACAATCTTCATGTAAAAGTAAACTTTTCTAAGTTTATTCAAATATTGGACATGTAACTTTTCGGATCAAAACACACACACACACACACACACACACACACACACACACACACATATATATATATATACATATATATATATATATATATATATATATATATATATATATATATATATATATATATATATATATATATATATATATATATATATATATATATATATATTATCAAATACTACAATAGTAGGGAGCCTCATGTGATGAGTTCATTAAGTAAGCCATCGAGATGAGTTGTGGATTTACAAAAAGTGTCCTGGCTCCTCGAACGTTTACTACATGACTTCTGAATTATGTCGGCCCAAATGGTAGTAAGCGATATATAAGCCATACATGTTTCATAGACCATTTCTTTTCAAAGACTTACACTATAATAAGTACTACATCATGGACTAAATGCAAAACATATATAGGCAATTCTTCATATTCTTTACTCCAATCCTAAGTCGCAACATTCTATTATAGGTTGCTCGTAGAAACCTTCGCGATTCGACCATCACATTCACTACTTACTACATAACTTAAGGTGAGTTCGTAGCCCCACTTTCTATTGTTTAACTATTTTACAAGCCCATGGGGGGGATACATGCTATTATTTTTCTACTCGAACACAATGCTTTCTACTGTATGCTTACCCGACTATGTTTTATTGTCACTAAGTAACGATTGCCATGTTCGAAGTCCCTATATCATGAACCATTAGTCACTAGCTATAGTGAGCGCGAATATTGTGAATAGATCTATTGGGATTGACGAATCCCATTTGTGTTGAACAACTACGAGTTCAAACAAATGCACTATATTTGATAGTTAGAGGTATAATGGCAATATTACCTTGGTAGGGCTTCTATAATGCCAATTTTTGGTTCGATGTTAATGCTTTGGTTGCATGAGCTTAGTGAAATAATAACGACTTTTGTTTTCTAACTATGAATGTGTGATTAATTACCTCACATTACGATTATTGTGTTCAACGATTTAACTACAAACTCTACGAATTCCACTCAACCTTTGTGTTGACCCTCTTAAGCATGTATTTCGGGTCCATGATGATCAAGGATGGCACGGAAGGGCACGGATATTCAAGAGGGCTATAAATTTTATTATCATTCGAAAACTCATTTAATGTAAATTGTAAACATGGAACCATCTGGGACCTCATTTTGTAATCTCTGATAATTATATAATTTGAATGATAAATCTTTTAAAACGACTCAATTAGAGTTCGTTTTCTATTATTGTGACTATTGTGCCGTCAAGTAACACCCAGTTTGAATTCCGCTGCATCCATGAATTGGGGGTGTTACAGATTGATATCAGAGCCATGGTTATAGAGAAACGGGTCTAATTGAGACCTAAACTATAACCACACTTACAAGCAAAAACATTTTTATAGCCTTCCGCTCTCCGTGTCTTCCATCCTCTAGACGATTATGGACTTATTAAGCATTTTATACTACACAAACATGTTAGCATATGGATATATGTACCCCTAGCATAATTAAGCATTTCCCCGTAAGCATTTTATACTACATGAACATATTAGTATATTGATATATACACACTTGTCATATTTTGAGCACTTCCTATAAACATTTGAATTGTTTTAAAATAGTAATTCTTCTAATAGAAATCATGTGCGTACCACTTCTCCCGATTATGTGCCCACTCTACCTAATAACTTCCAAGTCTTACCACCCTCACCCGAGTTCGGATTTGACTTCGTAAATGCCTTCGCTTCTGATAACGAAGAAGAACCTTTCGAAGATTCAACCGATGAAGAAGAGGAGGAACCAATACCAACTAAATTTGCGTCGAATACTTCTAATTATTTTGAACAAAATTGGGTTGAGGCAGACTCCGAGGAGGATGATGAGTATGAATATGTACTAGCGCCATTACCACCACCACTATCACTTCCCTTTGATATCCCTACATGTAATGAATTGGATCACTTATGGATCGTATCACGACCACCATTGATCCAACAAGAAAGTCAGCATGGAAACTACAGCTTCTCAAACTTCATCGACTCGTACCTCTATGACACACTAAACCAAGAAGTTGCCGATTAATCAGAGCTGCTCGGACCTTCTAACCCACAATAGACTAGTGTGATGATACTAGTTAACTTTTGTACTACTACACTGATTAGACACAGTTAGTAAATGTTACGAAATCTATATAATAACTAGCGATAGTAAAAACGTTGTAATGCTAAACTGAAAGTATTAGTTAGTAAATTTTGAAGAAGCTTGTAATAGGTTTTGATTTTGTAAATCAACCAACGTTGTATGAATAAAACTCTTGTTTTATACTATCATGTGTTATGCCTTTAAATCTTCAACGTAATTATTCTATCATTTCCCATCAAAAATCATGCTTATTTCACAACTCTCTACTCACGACGTATCTTTTATATAATAGAATCATGGCGCCAACGAAGAAGACACCACCAACAATGACTCAAGCTGCTATTCGCAAGCTAGTTAAAGATAGTGTAAATGCAGCACTCACAACTAAACGAGCAGTCGTAGCTGCAGAAGCTGCAGCAGCCGCTGAAGCCGCTACAGCTGCTGATGCTGCAGCAACCGCTGAAGCCGCCACAGCTGCGGAAGTTGCTAGAGCTGCAGAAGCTGCCCGAATTGCCACAACCACACTTAACACTGGAGGACCAAACCCAACTAGTCCTCCAGTGATAAATGTTGATTCGGTACCTAAGGGTTGCTCATTTATATCCTATTTAAAATGCGAACCCACAAACTTTAAGGGTACTGAAGGAGCCATAGGTTGGACCCGCTGGTTTGAGAAAGCGGAGTCGGTATTTTTGGTCAGCAAATGTACCGAGAGTGATAAATTTCAATATGCCACTAGTACACTGCTGGATGAAGCATTATCATGGTGGAATTCAATATCTCAACCAACAGGCATTGAAAATGCTTATAAGATTTCTTGGGATAACTTGAAGAAGATGATGACCAAAGAGTACTGCCCCCGCAGTGAAATGTAGAAGTTAGAAGTGGAATTTTGGGACCATGTTGTTAAAGGAAATGACATCATAACTTACAACCGTCGATTCCAAGAATTGAGGATTCTATGTCCAACAATGGTTTCAACAAAAGAGAAATTATTGGAACGATATATCTGGGGACTTCCACCAAGTATACAAGGGAATGTAACTCCGACCAATCCCAAGGAACTTGATGAAGCTATGCGGATGTCTCGCAACCTCATGGATCAAGTGGTGCGTACGGCAGAAACCCGAAAAGAAAACAACACCAACAACACCAACAAATCCAACTACCGTAACAACAATAACAATAGGATCAACAACAACAAGCGACCATGGGATGGTAACCATGGAAGTAACAACAACAACAACAACAACAACCAAACTCAAAACAACAACAATCATAACTAGCAAAACAAAAGACAAGAGGCCGCAACGGCTTATGTGGCTGCACCAACTAGAGGCACAAGGTATACCAGGAATGCTTCACTATGCAATAAGTGTAAATTCCATCACTCTGGTCCTTGCCCGGCTAAGTGTCGCAACTGTCAAAACACTGGACACCTTGCCAGAGATTGTAGAGTCAAGGCTGTAGCTACAGGTAGCAACACACAACCAATAGTTATATGCTTCGGGTGTGGAGAAAGTGGACATTACAAGAACCGATGTCCCCAAAACCAAGGTCAACAAGTTGAAGACAACCAGGGGTGAGCATATATGTTAAGAGGAGAAGGAGCTTATCAGAATCTCAACAACACTGCATAACAATGAAGTTTAAAACTTAGCAGTCATATTTATTTATGCACTATGTTGTACTACGTGTATGTCATCCCTAGTAATGGGAGTTTTATGACTTAAGAATATTTACTGTTCAATAAACAACTCTTTGTGATAATTCTCATCTATTGTACTTTCTATCTCCAAACCAATTTGACTGATTAGTAGACTATTACCATTCTATAAGGTTTACCCACATATCCTATAAACCATTCAACAAATTTTACTCCAAGCTATTTTGCTACCACTTTATTGTTTTACTACAATATATTCTAACACCATCTTAGAAAAATTACTTCATTTGATACCACCCTATAAATTGATTTTATGTCTTCTTTACCCAGCTTCATCTCAAACCACTAAAACTCATCAAACCAAAATGAAGAACACAAGCCTCGTTCGTCTTTTCACCATCATTATCTTCACAACCGTTGCAACCACAAGCTCAATAACAGATCTTGATGCACTTTTAAAGCTCAAATCATCCTTAGTTACACCACAAGCACCCTCATCAGCTTTACAAGATTGAATACCATCTAAAACTTTTAAGAAACACAATACTACGTGACTAAACCGAACATCACATTATCGGTCCTAAATTATACATAGCCTGATCACCTATGTCTAATTCAGGAGGGATCATGTTATGCTGGAGCAGTCACCTGTATGTTTTCTTAGAAACAAACTTCTCACCTATAATCTTAAAACAAATTTCGTGTGAGTATAGGCAATTCATAAGTATTCATACGATAGAGTACGACAATTAATCACTCTTACTCTACCTTTCCCACATAAAAGTAAACCTCATCCTACGCCATACACTGAAATGACAAATCAAACTACATCACTCTAGTCCTCATAAGTAACCACACCTCTTCATCGACACCACTCTAACATATAACACACATAGAACTTCGGGACGAAGTTCCCATAAGGGGTAGAGACTGTAACAATTCACATTTTCAAGTTAATTTCTATTCCCGAAAATTTCACTATTCATTTTTACTATTCACTTTACTATTCACTTTTTCCGAAATTTGATTTTTATTTCATATTCTCGTATGATAAATCATTTCCATGGCAAAATAAAAGTTTGACACTCATCAGATCATTTTCGCAAAAGTTAATAAGGAACTACACGTTTTAGGGTAAAACGTCATTCAAAAATCCTACGCACAACGAAACTCGACCGCGTTAATTTTCCCCGCATCAGAAAAATGTTTGATACACTCATGATTTATTTGAGAATTAATCATGACTGAGAAAAATGTGACCAAATAAACCTCGGCCGTGAGAAACAGGAATTTTTGTTTTTAAGCACTTTTACTTAGCCGTAACCTTAGCCTATACCTGCACTGCGTTTCTAAGACAATTTGAGTTTTCATATTTTTGGAATAAGTCAACATATTTTTCCCTCCTCCTTTGACCAAAAATCATTCCTTGATTTTATAAATCATTCCTTGATTTTTAGGCTTACGATTTTATGTTTAAAAGACATTAAATTCCAACCGACACTAGACTGAGCCCAGTCTAGACATTATAAGTCATTTTAAATCATTATTATCACATTAGAAAAGTAACATTTTACTTTTCTCAATTTTATACAATATTCGTACGTTTTACGTATTATGCGTTTTAGACCCGTGTTTTCAGTTTTAGCAGGGTTTTAGCACCCCAATGGAACCTACCATTCATTTTATATTTTATTATGAAGTATATTGATATGATTAACCATTCTTTCAAGTTTCACATTTTTACGATACCCGGTTTTATGTTTTGAGGCTTAATCATTTACGGTTAGCATTTTACGGAGTCAAAACATACTAAGTAACTTGGATAATATCATCCAAGGCACACCTCATCCCTCCTAGCATTAGTGAACCGCCAATAGGGGGGGGGGAGAGTCACCCCTTGGTGTGGCTTGATCTTATGCTAAGTTATCTTGGATGGTTTACATGTGTTAAAGCTTACTTGAGAAGCTTTGACAAGTCTTGTTTTTTAACCTCCTCAAAGGCATATAAAAGCCCCCCTCCCCCCCCCCCCTTTGTTTTCCGTCCACCATCACACACATAAACATCTCATCCTTAGCAAATTTACTCCAAGTTTCATGCAAGATACAAGTGCTTCAACAACATAGAAACACTAGTTAGGTTTTGATTCATCAAAACTACTTCCAAACCCTAGAAACTTTGGTGATTTCTCTTGAGTTGGAATACACTCAAGTCACCTCAACTTTCATCATCTCTCTTTCAAAAATACAAGTGTAGAAAGATTGCTTGAAGTGAAGTAGGGTGAAGCTTAAGTCAATCAAAGTCCTTACCTTACATATTACTTACATTTCTTATTAAAAGCCAAAAGTTGTAAGCAAAACCCTAACATACTTCTTGTTAAATATCATATTCATGCTATTTACATATCATTTATGCTATATTTTGTCTTATGATTATGTCCATGATGTATAAAAATGAGTAAAACAAGTATTGGTATATATATGTTAACTTATGTTATTTAAACAAGTAAACTAGTAACTTTCATGGTGAAATCTGACCAAAATGGTATAATTATGATATTGGACAATTACATATTGTAGTAGAGGACTTAACAAGGAAACCATAACAATTTGAACCACTTAAAATGAGTACATGAGTAAAAAGTTATGACCATTTGAAGTTACCAAAACTTTGCGGCAAAAACTGCCAAATGTTTCTGTAACAGAATTAAACACGCAAAAAGAGGCCCTTCTGATCCGTTTCACGTAAAAGTTAAAGCACAAAAGTTGTCCGGAATCACGTTTTCTTCAAAAACTCAGGTGCACGTATCCAGAAAACCAATAACGAATGAGATTTTCTTCAGTTTCTTAACAGCTATTTTATATACCAAAGTCACTATATAATAGTTATGGTTTAATAAGACCAAGAGGTCTAATGACCTAAATTCAAGACCACAACCATGGCTAAAGCCAAGGTTGAGTCTCAATACCATGGAACAATGACCAAAGGTCACGGCAAGGCCATGACTAAATGACCATATAAACTTACCTAGGCAAAAACATGAGCTAAAGAGTTAGCGATAACTTAAACATACAATTTGGATCTACTTCATCTAAAGAACCATGAGATCTTACAAGTAATTGTCATACAAGATTAAGAAACTCATTCTAATAACAATCTTCATGTAAAAGTAAACTTTCCTAAGTTTATTCAAATATTGGACATGTAACTTTTCGGATCAAAACTTATATATATATATATATATATATATATATATATATATATATATATATATATATATATATATATATATTATCAAATACTACAATAGTAGGGAGCCTCATGTGAGGAGTTCATTAAGTAAGCCGTCGAGATGAGTTGTGGATTTACAAATTAAAGTGTCCTGGCTCCTCGAACGTTTACTACATGACTTCTGAATTATGTCGGCCCGAACGGTAGTAAGCGATATATAAACCATGCATGTTTCATAAACCATTTCTTTTCAAAGACTTACACTATACTAAGTACTACATCATGGACTAAATGCAAGACATATATAGGCAATTCTTCATATTCTTTACTCCAATCCTAAGTCGCAACATTCTATTATAGGTTGCTCGTAGAAACTTTCGCGATTCGACCATCACATTCACTACTTACTACATAACTTAAGGTAAGTTCGTAGCCCCACTTTCTATTGTTTAACTATTTTACAAACCCAAGGGGGGGATACATGCTATTATTTTTCTACTCGAACACAATGCTTTCTACTGTATGCTTACCCGACTATGTTTTATTGTCACTAAGTAACGATTGCCATGTTCGAAGTCCCTATATCATGAACCATTAGTCACTAGCTATAGAAAGCGCGAATATTGTGAATAGATCTATTGGGATTGACGAATCCCATTTGTGTTGAACAACTACGAGTTCAAACAAATGCACTATATTTGATAGTTAGAGGTATAATGGCAATATTACCTTGGTAGGGCTTCTATAATGCCAATTTTTGGTTCGATGTTAATGCTTTGGTTGCATGAGCTTAGTGAAATAATAACGACTTTTGTTTTCTAACTATGAATGTGTGATTAATTACCTCACATTACGATTATTGTGTTCAACGATTTAACTACAAACTCTACGAATTCCACTCAACCTTTGTGTTGACCCTCTTAAGCATGTATTTCAGGTCCATGATGATCAAGGATGGCACGGAAGGGCACGGATATTCAAGAGGGCTATAAATTTTATTATCATTCGAAAACTCATTTAATATAAATTGTAAACATGGAACCATCTGAGACCTCATTTTGTAATCTCTGATAATTATATAATTTGAATGATAAATCTTTTAAAACGACTCAATTAGAGTTCGTTTTCTATTATTGTGACTATTGTGCCGTCAAGTAACACCCAGTTTGAATTCCGCTGCATCTATGAATTGGGGGTGTACAATGTTGAACCACGAGGCATAGAAAACAAAGGACCACGAGATTTTCCTTTGTCACTTCGAGAACGACGAGTACGAACAAGTGTGAGTTGGTTCAGAGTGGGATGAATATGCACGTAGATATCACTTCGAAGATCTTGGTAGTGTTCCATGACATGACGATAAAGTCAAGTGAGGAACATACCATAAGGCAGATTGGCATTAGGAGTGTTTTTGGCAGTCATGATACGATTGACAAAGAGATAAGCCAGGTTGTAGTTTTCTTCAGCAACTACACAATACAACATTTGGGCGATGCTAGCCATGAGATGATCACGGTGACCGCCGGTACCAACCGCATTCTCGCGAATGAGTTCTTCCCAATTTTTCATGTCGGGGCTTAACTCTTTGAGAAGAATTTGATTTTCATGAATATCGACATTCTTCGACTTGATTTTGCGACTAGTCGTACCACGTTCTAGTTCAAGCATTCGACGAATGTCTTCGGGACTTGGAATCTCAGAATAGTATGGACCATCCTGAGGACGATTGCGTTCAAGTGAGGAAAGATCCCATTCATTGAAGTATACGGCTTGGCCGTTGTATGGGATTCTAAGGATTTGTCCAAATTGAGCAAGAGTAAGAGTGATGAATTGATGTTGGATCATAAAAGAAATGAGAAGATGGCCATAGGGATCGGTTTGCACCGTCACTTGGATATAGAAGTCGATGACAAAACGAGGAATGATTGGTTCGTTGATTTTGTAAAGACAATCAAGACGGACATTGGTGAACATCCGTTCGATTTGATCGGATTCATAGTAGGATGGATCGACAATTCTACCCTCGTGAATGTTTCTATTTTCAATGGGACGATAGTAACATGCAACGGCGGGAGACATGCCGGGAGTAGAGGAAACTTGAGGAATGTATTGTTTGGTTTTTGAAACATCACCAACCGTGGTCTTAGGCATTTTCACCTAAACAATATAACAAAAAAAAAATTAAGATAAAAAAAATAATTAACATGCATACGTTATATATATATATATATATTTATATATATATATATATATATATATATATATATATATATATATATATATATATATGCAATACATGTGGAACAAAAGCTTACTTCGACCTAAAAATATCCTAGGAAGTAGTTTCACAATGTTCCTTTATTTTAGTTTTTAACTCGCTTAAAATGTATCTTACGATGTCAAAATGTAGTTGTGGAATTAGTTCGATAAATTATCAAGACTATCCAAACAACACTTTTGACATTATAATTCATTTAGAAATTTGGCAAGATATATATTAGATTATATATCTTGCTATCTCTTACGAGTTTGGCTAAAATGAAATTTGTTTAAAACGAAAAATATGAATTTAGGTTTTCAAAATGTATTTTTCAAGATAAACCAAACGCTCCTTTAACTAGATGAATGTCGCCTTAAACATCAATATATATATTGATTATATATCTTGATGAAACTCATAGACTCGAATTATGTTAGTAAGTTTAATGAGCTAGTTTTAAGTTTTAAATAAATTCATATAAGTATGATTTGATCATGAACCAAACGCCCATTTTCTCTTCATGAAATTTTTTTATAAAGAATTAAAAAGTATGTTTTGATTGTTTAAAACATTTAACTACTACAATGTAGTAAGTTTTAACTAGTTTTTAAGAGTTATATCAACAATGTGCTTTTTGAAGAATAAAATTAACAAGGGTTTATGGGCGATAAAAAATTTTGACAATATGATGTGTTATACTTAGTTTGAGTTGCAATTCTACTTTTTAATCCTATGGTAAGCATTTGGTTATTCAATTCCTAACCTCAATTTTACTAGAATTCGGATTAAGATAAATTTTAATAAAATACCTAATTATTGATTAGACACTAAATTTAATGAAATGTGAAGAAATGTATGTTGCAAAACTTACAAAAGATGTTATTATACGTTTGGTTAGCGTTTGCCCCTTGCGAAACAACCCCGGATTGGTGATTTGGTGAAGGATTTTGGTGGTTTTGGTTGTTTTGGTTCGTTCACAGCAGTGGTGAGGGAGGAATTTATGAACAAATGGAGTGTTTGGGAAAATATTTAAGGTGGAAAACGAGTTTGGAAGTATCAGATGGCCGGCCCCCTTAAACATTAAGGGGACCGCCGCCGATAACAAGCCGGTCCCCCAAATCTTTAAGGGGGCCGCCCTTTGAATTTTGAATTTTCGCGGTTTTAGTTTCTGGAACAAACATATTTATACGTATATAATTAGATTTATAATATATCAAAAATACGTAAGCGTTTATTGGCACGATGATGAAGTACTTGACAATTTTTAATTAACGTTTCAATAATTAAAATGTACCTTTGACAATTTTGGATAGAATGATCAAAGTGTCAAGTTAATGAAGAGTTTGAGATGTGTTCGGGAATATGCGAATATGTGTGTGTGTGTCTGTGTATATACATATATATATATACACACACACACACACACACACACACACACATATATATATATATATATATATATATATATATATATATATATATATATATATATTATATATATATATATATATATATATATATATATATATATATATATATATATATATATATATATATATATATAGTGTGTAAATGTGAGTGAATGGTGGGTTAATAGGTGAAGTTTGAGAAATGATGACGAAGATAGAATAAAGTCGGCGAAAGGAGTTTGTTTCATCCATAGTATTCACGAGCGAGCGCGTTCTTCCTTTATATTGATCCACTTGACTCACATCCCTTCATCATCATGAGTCTTCTAAAAGTGGACACAAGAGACTTTCGTGTTGAACGTAAAAGTTCAAAAGTAACAAGAGGGAGAAGGAAAGGGTTCGATAACGAACAATTTCCTGGAGTTCTAGAAAGTCAACTAATGACGTATCTAGGTTATGTGCAAGTATGTATATATATGTATATATGTAATATAATAAGTATAAGAATATATATATATATATATATATATATATATATATATATATATATATATATATATATATATATGATCAAACAAAGAAGGAAAAATAGTAAACTATATCTATGCAAACAACGTAACCAAACAAAGCGTATTTATCTAAGCATGGCAATGAGTTGTGAAAGAATGACGTACCCAGCGGTCTTCAACAAAAATCTTCAAAATCTTCAAGATGACATATAGACTTTGAAAAAGTCTATGGTGAGAAAACTTCAAGATAGCCAAAAGGAATGTTGATCTAGCTATTCGGTCCCCATTGCCTCTTTGGTCCAAAGTGGTTTGGTCCAAACATGTTTAACATTTGGCTAGGATGCATGAAAGGTGGTAGTATTCCCCAAGGATTGTTGATGCGTGGGAATCGCAACAGGCTTTACCTCTCGAGGGATCTCGAGAAGCTTACAACCCCCACCAGGCAGTGTACCTGATCGTTGTAGTATAGTATAGTGACAAGTACCGGGGGATTGATCGTTCAGCTTAGGAATAGTGTCACTAGGATTAGAAAGCCTAATTAACAGTTCTAAAGGTGAGGGATGATTATTTTTGTGTTTTTATATTTTTTAGAAAGCAATTTAAAATCTCGGGGTTTTGAAAGAGTGGGCGGAATTAGTTGCTATTCAACTAACCCAAAACTAAGATGCAATCAAAATAAAATACTAAAAATGAAATTAAACTAATTTAACTAAGGTTGTGAGCAGTAATTGGAGAAAATGTGTTTACTTAGATTTCACTACTCCCTAGATATCTTTTATACGTTAATTACTTGTTATAATTGTATGGATGACGGATTGTATTCCTTAATACCATTCATGAGGTGGCATACATAACTCCCCAATTCTATGAGCTCTTATCTCCTCCTACACCATGACCCAGCACAACTATAGGGATTGTAAACAGTGGCTCATGCATTAAATACAACCAATAAAGACCTAGTACGCCTCGGTTCATGTTTCTTAAGACGTTCAAGCATGTTACCATTTGGAGATCTGCCAGTTTTCTTAAGCCTAACATATAAAATCATTCATCCAAGACAAGAATAAACAAGTAATCAACACATAATCAATATCTAGGTTTCATTAGATCTAAGCAAACACAAAAGAGATCTAGCCTAGCATAATGGAATTGAGACAAGAACAAGATATAGACAGCCAACACATAGACATATTGATTGAATTAGAAGAACACTTATCTCAATTACAATGCAAGGTATCAAGGGTTTGGAACCCTTGAAAAACCTGTAAAAGTTGCACCAAATTCGTCTTTAGGGTTTCTCCAAAACTTCTCTTTTTTTATGTGAAAAACTAGAAAACTATATATAGGAAAATATGGCTGACGGCGTCAAGACAACAATGTGACGCCGTCACCTCGCCGCCAAATTCTTCCTCGGACGGCCTTGATCTACTTATGACGGCCTATGTGACGCCGTCATCAACCACGGTATTTTATTCTTGGGACTCTGACGCCGTCAAGATGACTCTTGACGCCTTCATGACTCTCGGATTTTATTCTTGATGTTTGACGCCGTCAGGGCATTACTCTTGACGCCGTCACGTACTGTTCTCAGCATGGAAAATAGAGACTTTGCCGTTTTCTTCACTTTTTTGCTCTAAAAACGTCCAAAATGGCTTCTTTTCCAGAATTCACTCTCCAAGTACCTAAAATCACAAAAGGAACGATTTAGGGCAATATTTGATCAAATAAGTTCGGATTCGGGCTTAAATGACCCCCTAAAAACGGATCATTTTTCGCCTCATCATATACCCTTACACTTGAATTTTGCTTGTCCTCAAGCAAATGTGCTTTTATTCTACTCAAAAGACAAGTTAGGGGTCATTTAACACTAATATAAAAGTAATTACAACAAATAATCGTTCCACTAAAGACCAATAGACAAGCACGGAGGTCATACACAAGCACCTCACAAATAGTGTTTAGATACTCACATCTCTCGGGTGTAATAAAGTAATATAACATTATGGAAATGGAAGATATCTCTCACTACCTGTCATAACAAAATAGATTACCATAGGCTTGGGAAAGGATCAAACCTCCACCACATGGCGTAAGCACCTAGGATAAACTATCAAAGAGGTCTTTTAAAGGGTTGTAACATTAGGTATAGGGATATGAATTACACGGTTTTGTTGGATAAAGGAAGTTTTACTGGTGGCGAGTTAACAATCTTAGTTAATTACATGTACAATGTGGCGTTGCTAAGCCAAGACTAGACTCGACTTAAGCTAATAAATGAAAAATAACAAAAACATAAAATGAACATAGAATGAAAAGGGATGGTAGTCCGTATGTTTTTTCTCTTTTTCTTTTCTATTTTTTTTTTTTTCTTTTTCTTAATTTTTTTGATTTTTTTGATTTTTTTTTTGTTGCATACACTCTTACCCTACCATCCAAAATAATACATCATAGGGGATGAGAGTTCCCCTTACACTTGAATCTTTACATACTTTACATTAAACTAATCTAATGACTCGAATTAAGAAAATCAAAACACTTGGAGCACTTTTAAGATTAACGTACATATGGGGGTAATAATATTATGTTCTTCCCCATTACTCCATAAAATAAGTACTTACCCATGAGTCCCAATCGTCCCAAAACAATATGTACAAGGATATGACTCGACTTAGCAACCATGTAATCAATTAGAAAGTTAACTTAGGGTTTAACAAATAACAATAATGCACTAAAAATGAGCGCATACACGGAAGGCTAAGGTGATTTGGGTGTACATTTAAGTGGGGTGTAACAAATTCTTCCGTTAAATAAAATGCTTAAAGTTAGAAACGAAAAGATAGGCTTGGAGGGGTGTACTAGGGGTATCGTGTACTAAAAATGAGTACAACGCTAAGGGTGTGGGAAAAATTAGTTGACTTAACTAGCCAAGTAATATGACTTAAATGGTCAAGTAATTATAATACGGGTTTAACACAAGGGTGATCCTAATGCCTCTTATCATGTAGTAAATCCTACCACACGAATGTAGTCTCACTAGCGGTCTCGGGATGCATCACTAACGCAAGTTCTAGAATCTAAATGCTACCGGTACACTCATAAGCACTAATAGTGAATGCTTTTCCTATCAAATCTAAAGGCGAACCTCACAATTTTGGGTGGAAAATTTTTCTGAATATACGGTTATGTGCTAGTTATACAATCTCCTATCCATGAGACGCTTGCTATGGCTAAAGTTTCACTCCTAAATGTTGTAAAAAATTTTAAATTTGGCGCTAAAATTGCACTAACAAGTATTTCTCATAGTTTTATTACACATCTACCATTAAACAAAACAAACTCAAGCGAAAGTGCATATGTAAGGTATCATCTTTTTACCCTCCCCTTACACTTAAGATGAACATTGTCCCCAATGTTCAAGTAAAGAATGTAAAAGTGAAAAAGTAAAGAGAATGAAATCAAATACTCCCCTGATTCGCTCGGTATGGATTATAGGTTGGCCAGGTTAAATCTTCCTCCAAGAAAACGAACAATCAAAGCTTCCCTTCCAGAATATAAATCATCTCCTTGTCGAACATAACCTGTAAATCCTGACAAAATAGACAAGACAACCTCGCGTAAAATCGGCGGCATCCTATATAAGTTACTAAATCCTAGAAAACAAAGTAAGATATAATGCTTGTGGAATGAAGTTTGCAGATTTCCTGGAGATTATAAAACTTAATAATTCACAAAAACCATAAGACTCCGTTAGAAAAACAAAACTGGTAAAATTTCCAGATTTTTAACTCCTGACGCCGTCAAGTGTAAACTCATGACGCCGTCAGAATGGACCTGCAGAAATTCTTATGTTAAGTTTCCGGAAAATTTCTGGAAAAACTTGGTCCTACTTCCTGAAAAATCCTGCAAAACTTCATTATGACTCAATACAAGCATTTGACTCTAACAAATATGAATATACATGCTCATTTAATATTGTGGAGAATCATGATCGGTTTGTTTCTTAAAAACATATTTGGGGTTTACCCTTACACTTATCTTTTGCAAAAAATACTTCTAGGTGGAGTTAAGACTAGGCCAAAACAACATAGTAAAGTATTTCCACTTTTTAATTTAGAGACATGATCAACCAAAAATAAAAATAAAACATGCATACGGAAGCAAATAACAATCAAACAATTAAAATCACACAAAACATGGGTTGCCTCCCAAGAAGCGCTTGTTTTTGTTCGAGTCACGAGCCTGACTCTACCCTTATTTAACGGAAATATAGGAAGTTTTCCCTACACTTAGGATTAAGTGCGGGTGGAAGTAGCGATACACACCCTTAGGGTGGAAATATGCCTCGTGAGAAAAGAGTGGTGGATGAATTATATGCTCAAACGGGTGTGCTCCTTTCATCATAACCTTACCTAGTTCACTTTGGTCAATGAGTGAGTTGAAGTTTTCTCCTAAGAAGGGATCATTTTCTATCAACTTCGAGAGATTCCTAGTTGGGGATCTATCTTGACCTAATAAACCCGGTTTAAACCCATAATGTTTCTTACGATCAATCATGAATGGGTGATGTAAGTATGTAAGGTCATGGTTCACTCCTATGTTGGCTTCTTCTCTACAAGGCTTGGGGTCTACTGCCTTCAACGTAAAACTACCCGGACTACATGGTTTGATGGGTGGATCGGGACCTATTTCAATTCCTAAATCTTCATCCAAGGATGGAAGATTAGGTAATGGTTTTGGTTGAGGCTCCGGTTCATCAAAACTAGGAACTTCCCTAGAACTAGGAGTAAGGTTATCACTACAAGTGTTCAAACCTATATCCTCTAGTGGTGCTTGGTCCAAGGGTTCTACCTCAATTGGGGTTCCTATAGTCTCTTCTACTTCTTCCGGGTAAGTCACGGGCGGTGTATGTGCCTCAAATGATGGTAGGACTTGTGAGGTACTTTGTGGGCTTGAATTGTCCACCTCATCCTCCATTGTACCTAGATTACCTATGTGTTTGTTTTGTACTATGGCTTTAGGTGACATCCACACAGGTATCCCTAAGTAATCATCCCCAGACAAACTTCCTGTTTGCTCTTTCAAACTTGTTTTTGATTGATTTGTGATGTTGTTTGTTGGGTTGTCTACTCTATAATAATATTGGGCACAGTCTTCTATGGTATCCCATGCTTCTTCAGCACTTAATTCCCTAGGGCCCCCATTGGCAAAATCATCAATGCACATTTGGTCACATCGGTTGACACGATAGTAAAAGGTTTGGATTAGGGATGCTAAAGAGAAACTATGATGAGGGAATTTTCGAAGTAAAATTTTAAAACGAGTCCATGCATCATATATGGGTTCATCTCGATATTGTTTGAAATTCGAGATGTCAATAGGGTAGAATGGCCTTTGTGGTTGGTGGAATGGTGGATTCGCGTACTCCATAATGGTGAACGGAAGAGTCAATGGAAATTACGAACAAACACACAAAGAAAAAGATAGACTACAAAGAACCTAAAAATAAAAATAAAATCTTACTAGAAAGGAATCTAGCAAGTAGACCTAATAAAAAGAAATTCTAACCTAGACAATAACTATTCCCCGGGCTGCGGCGCCAAAAACTTGATGCGTGGGAATCGCAACAGGCTTTACCTCTCGAGGGATCTCGAGAAGCTTACAACCCCCACCAGGCAGTGTACCTGATCGTTGTAGTATAGTATAGTGACAAGTACCGGGGGATTGATCGTTCAGCTTAGGAATAGTGTCGCTAGGATTAGAAAGCCTAATTACTAGTTCTAAAAGTGAGGGATGATTATTTTTGTGTTTTTATATTTTTTAGAAAGCAATTTAAAATCTCGGGGTTTTGAAAGAGTGGGCGGAATTAGTTGCTATTCAACTAACCCAAAACTAAGATGCAATCAAAATAAAATACTAAAAATGAAATTAAACTAATTTAACTAAGGTTGTGAGCAGTAATTGGAGAAAATGTGTTTACTTAGATTTCACTACTCCCTAGATATCTTTTATACGTTAATTACTTGTTATAATTGTATGGATGACGGATTGTATTCCTTAATACCATTCATGGGGTGGCATACATAACTCCCCAATTCTATGAGCTCTTATCTCCTCCTACACCATGACCCAGCACAACTATAGGGATTGTAAACAGTGGCTCATGCATTAAATACAACCAATAAAGACCTAGTACGCCTCGGTTCATGTTTCTTAAGACGTTCAAGCATGTTACCATTTGGAGATCTGCCAGTTTTCTTAAGCCTAACATATAAAATCATTCATCCAAGACAAGAATAAAAAAGTAATCAACACATAATCAATATCTAGGTTTCATTAGATCTAAGCAAACACAAAAGAGATCTAGCCTAGCATAATGGAATTGAGACAAGAACAAGATATAGACAGCCAACACATAGACATATTGATTGAATTAGAAGAACACTTATCTCAATTACAATGCAAGGTATCAAGGGTTTGGAACCCTTGAAAAACCTGTAAAAGTTGCACCAAATTCGTCTTTAGGGTTTCTCCAAAACTTCTCTTTTTTTTTATGTGAAAAACTAGAAAACTATATATAGGAAAATATGGCTGACGGCGTCAAGACAACAATGTGACGCCGTCACCTCGCCGCCAAATTCTTCCTCGGACGGCCTTGATCTACTTATGACGGCCTATGTGACGCCGTCATCAACCACGGTATTTTATTCTTGGGACTCTGACGCCATCAAGATGACTCTTGACGCCTTCATGACTCTCGGATTTTATTCTTGATGTTTGACGCCGTCAGGGCATTACTCTTGACGCCGTCACGTACTGTTCTCAGCATGGAAAATAGAGACTTTGCCGTTTTCTTCACTTTTATGCTCTAAAAACATCCAAAATGGCTTCTTTTCCAGAATTCACTCTCCAAGTACCTAAAATCACAAAAGGAACGATTTAGGGCAATATTTGATCAAATAAGTTCGGATTCGGGCTTAAATGACCCCCTAAAAACGGATCATTTTTCGCCTCATCAATTGTAGCTTTGTTGATAATTCCACATTTGATTACTAGTGTTATTGTAGTTTTGCCTATTTTGGTTTCTTCTTGGTTGAGGTGTTTTAGACCTAGGATGAAAGTTATTTGGTTTTCTAGGTGGTGGAGTTTTAGATCTTGTCTTAGGTTTAGAAGACCCTACTTCGGTTTTTAAAGACGGTTTATAAAAATCTTTTACTTCTTCATTGTTGGCAAAAGGTATTTTCTATCATTAATAAGTATATACTTAGGATTAGATTTTAGAGGTTTTAGTTCATTAAGTTCACTTTCAAATTTGACATTTTTAATTTCGCTTGTTGAAGCTTCGGTTGAGTTAAATCCTAAACCGGTTTTATCTCCGGATATTCTTTGAACACTTATTATTTTACTAAGCGAGTGACTACTATTTTCATATTTGTCAAGTTTGCGAATTTCTTCCCTGAGTATTTCGTTTTCACCTTTAAGCTCTTGACATGATTTACATTCTTCAAAAATTTCCTTACCTTTTTCAAGTTGATGTATTTTAATTTTTAGTTCTAGTACTTCATTTTCTAATTGGTTGTTTATGCATTTTAGTGATTTGTTTTTAGCCATTACTTGTTGTCCTAATTTGCATAATCTATTATATTCTGTAACCACCCGTAATTTTCGGACTATTATTTTAGTGGAATAACTTGTTTTTATCAGAAAATGCGAATTATTTATTTTCTGATGTTTACTAATGATTAAAAATTAAAAACGATAAATTGTCTCGCTTTTTCTTAAACGACACGACACGCGTACCGACACTACTTTAGTAACGGCAACAATGTAATAATTAATAAATTTACGGAGTCGAAAATTTTGTTTTTAAACCATTCTTATAAAAACATTTCCAGAAGTGTATTTCTCTTATTTATATTAAACCGGGACATCACGTTTACATCGGAGCTTAACGGGACACGTTCATATCTAAATAAATAAAAGCTACTAAATAATTAAACCTACACTTTCTTTTTATAATAAGCGAATTGAAGAAAAAAAAAATGAAATGTTAGGAGAAATGATGGGATATACACGCTTCACATTTTTCAAGTATTCTCACATATCTCAATACATATTCGTATCTCCAAAAATCAGATATATTCGTGTTTCATCCCTTTCTCCCATAAACAGATATACATCATACACGCTTCCTCTTTCTTCAAAAAAAAAAAAAAAAAAAAAAAATCAGATTCATCTTATCCCTCTCTCTTCACGAAGGATGAAATCGAGTCTATATTCAAAGAGGATAGCTGCTTTTGCTTCTCGATTTACACTCCAAGAGCAACCCTTTCACGCCAAGGCAAGACCAAGGACGGCCAGAAACTTTTTCCTCTTTCTCTCCACTCGAGGCCATGGTCACAAGATAATATATGAAGACCCAAAGATTTGTATTTTAGTCCACTTTTGGTTAAGGTCGAATTTCAATATTCAAAAGGTAGGATTAGGGTTTCCAAGTTTATCACTTTTTATCCCAAACCGATCCAAAGGGGCACCACATCTCCTTCTTTGGTGTGGATTGCTGCTTGAACTCGGATTCCTGTTTTTGACTCTCTCCTAAAGAATTGTAAGAATCTAAAAACCCTTTAAGTTTCCATTCGCATATGTATATACCATTATGTTTCATGAAGCTCTTGTTGATTTAATTAATTTTACAAATCTCAAATCTTCTGTTGATTTTCGATCGACCCCAAGTTTGTAGGATTTATGTTGTTGTTGATTAAATCTTGTGTGGCAAACTAATAAGTTATACACAAAAAAAATTAGATTGGCTCATAAAGTGCTTATATTTCTATCTAGCTTATTTTCCCTTCCTGGTATATAATAAGAGTTAAGATTTTGGGTTGTATTATGGTTGTGTTTGGATTTTGGACGTGGGTCGAAAGGGGCTGTTGGGTCAAGCTCAACTCGCAGCCCAATCGCGAGTCCCACTGCCCCCATAAGGGCACGTTGGTTTGCGTCTGGTACATAAGGTCGAGAGCGTTCGCTTGGTCACTCGACGTTTGGTCTGCTCACTGATTTGTCAAAGTTAACTTATTTCTAAGTACTTGAACTTTAATAAATTGGCTTTGAGGTGGTATGATTTATGTCGAGCCACTGGGTGGTCAAGAACCTGCAGCAGGGTACGTTTAGTTTTTTTTGTATAAAATGGGGTCACCAAGTACTAAAATCTTTATAAGCCTATATTTTAAGTCATACGTTGTGGTGGAGGCAAATTTCAGGTTGGGAACTAGTAAAACTAAACATTATTGCATAGGTAAATGAAAAAAATGAAGAAACCTTCCAAGATCTTTTTACTAAAATGTGGAGGGAACAATAGTTCCTGTGTTCGAATCCCACCTGAACCAGACAAACATTTTCCTTGTGAATTTCTCCCGGTGTTGCCATATAAACTCAGAACAGCCTTATGTCTCTTTGGCCAAAAATGTGATACGCACTAGCAGCTTGCAAACCTACTCTCTTTTTTTTTTAAAACCCAACTTGTGTTAACCCATGTTTATTTGGACCTAAGTTGACTGCTATCTCAAAGCCCATTAAGCCCAATCCCGACATATTTTCCCAACGTATGCAAATTGACATAACTCGTCCTATTTAATATATACGGTTTACTAACACAACACACCTCGAACTTAATAATCCATATCATCTAAACTATAAAAATTATGTCATGAATGAAATAAAGAAAAATATAAATTTTTAAATTATTTTAATCATTGATCAATGACACGGGTTTTACTTATGAAATAGAAAATGGATTCTAAACTTAATAGTTTTGCCACCACTGAACCAAACTAATGAAGAATGTAAATTTTAACTTAGCTTTTACGATCGTTGATTTATGTTTCTTACTGTGGTTTATCTAAACTTAGTGAATTTATAGAACTTGACATTTTAGTCACCTTGGAAAAACAAAAACATATACACGGGTCATGCCCGTCTTTCGCCAAAAATATATATTTACTTACATTTGTTTTTATAACCAATAATGAAATTTTTGATCATAACTTACAAATGAGAATATCAAGTAAAGTTTATACTTAACCATTTTTATATGTTTATGCACGCTTAGTATTATAAGTTGTTATAACTATAAGGTATATATAATCGTCATCGTCTAATATTTTCGTACTTCGTCTTTCGGTTATTTTCAAAAACCAAATATTTATACTTCCTTGACACCTCTATCATTGTATACTTATACACTTTCAAGAGCCAATCCTTGCCAACATTTACAAAAGTTACTCAAACTTAAACGCTGCCACACAAGCAACAATAACAAAAACACTTTAAAACTTTTAAACTTACCTAAACTTCATCGAGTCTCGAACTTGAAACTATAAACTAAACCTGCCATACTAATCTAGGTCGCGTGTCAGTGCCGCACACTTATACCATTTGACTTTACTCTATTCAGACTGCTTTGCTAAGGTGATTTCATACCCCCTACTTTTACTTGTTTTTATAACTGTTTTGGGGGAGAATACATGCTCGTTTCTAACTAAACTCAATGCTTGTTTATACTTAAACTCGTTACTTGCTCTTACTTGAAACATGACTTATTTACTTATTGCATACTGTATTACCTCATTTTGAACGCAAGTGTTTAAATCATATATGTGAGTTTGTTGCCCTACTTTACTTATACTTGTTTCACAACTATTGGGTGAGAATCATGCAAACGCTTTTATGGACCACACTGAAACTTATGCTTTATTTACACTATTACGCGGAATAGCCTAAGACACTGAATCCCACAATGCCCAAACTCATGAACCGTCAATTCCTGCTGGGAAGCGCGAATGCTATAAATAGATCTATTGGGGTTGACACCCCCGTTCGGTTTGGCCGGATAGGCAAACGCGAGCGTATAACATGTCGAAACACGAGTGTCACGGGATAGACACTTGCAAGGGCTTTATTTAACGTGCTTCTAGAGCATGCACACTGTCAAGCTTCGGTTGCATGAACTTAGTGCTAACATAATAGACTTTTACTTTTGTGTGACATTATATTCGTTGTAATGATCACATACTTTGCCTATGGTCCAACTTTATGCTTAATACTTATGGTCTACTTTACTGATATTTTTCATGACGTTGGGAGTAAAGCAGTCATCACTAAAACTGAACTTGATTTGTATGTGAAAGGTTACTCACACTCGAAAACCTTGTGGTCCACATTACTACATTTACTTGAAAGTAAACTATATTTTCATGACATTGTGAGCGACACAATGGTCACCAAACTTTTATCGAACTCTTATTTTCTTTCATACTAAATTGCTATTTATACAAACTTATGAACTCACCAACCTCGTGTTGACACTTTTTAGCATGTATTTTCAGGTTTAATAGCTAACGGTTGAAGGCTTTGGCATGGCATGGCATGGTCATAGATAACTCTGATTTAATTGGGACCGCTTAAACTCTTTTATGGGCCTATATTTTCCGCACTACTTTTACATAATGTAAACCTAATGTTTTTGACAAAGTGTTTTATTCTAAATGATTGAAATAAAAACCATTCTTTGCATTATGTTGTGATACCAATTTCGTAGCACCCCAGTGACATGTATGCTTCCGCTGGACCCGATTTTGGGGGTGTTACAGATTGGTATCAGAGCCTTGGTTATAGAGAACTAGGTATTTTTAAAACCTAGACTATAACTACTTTTGCGAAAACTTAACCCTATGACCGACACGTGCCTACCTGCCAAGCTGATGCCTCACTGTGATTTCAATTACTAATATATTTGATGAGATGTGTACTTTGTTATTGGATGAGTATATCCATTTATTTTCGCTATATACTATAAGTATCTTTGACATATTTATGCATACGTATCGTACTTATCTTAGCGTTACGCGCTTTTCTCTATGTAATCTCATCAATTGTCCTCGAGTGTGGACATTCGCCATAGTTATTTTAAACAACTTTTAAAAGTAAGGAACATATTACTAGCGTAACTGAGCTGAGTATTTCAAAGTTCATTGAACCTCGGGTGAATATAGATTGATCACCTATATTCAACCAGGGACAGTGGGGCATAGCCTGATCACCTATGTCCGGCTTAGAGGTGAACTTTGCAATACTGGGAGTGGTTATAATAGAATTATGTTCGGTTAAAATTTTGGATTTTGAGAATGATAAAATTTATGTGTGTGTATATAAGCATTGCGTGACATGAACACTCACATCTGCACACAACATGATAGCAATCACAACACACTGGCATCACAATACTTCACGAACCGTGATATACTTTGTATCGCTATACCTTTCTACTCATATGGAATAATTGTTCGTCGCCGTCTGATCATGTTTTGCATCGAGGCGTATTAGACCCGATTGGTCACAGTTTGAATTCGAGTTGCTTATTTTAACATGTTTGATGTTGTAATAAACTCAAACTCATTTGAGTTTATTGGATCGTTTCGGCTATGTTTGAATTTGGATTGCTTATTTATTTAAACATTGCTTTGTTTGTGGTCTTGTTACAGTCACCTCTGCCCCAAACCTTATGCTCAATCAATTTGGTTCACCCTTCTCAATCGATGTTATACCTTCCGCATGAAGTTCTATGTACATTACTTGGTCAACCAATAGAGTGCTAGTAGCAATCAACATCCTCCTTCAGAGTCGTACTCCGAACTTGCTATACCCTCCACTCAGCGGAGATTCTATGACCAACAGAAACATTAAGACTTTAAAGAGTATCATTAACCGTGTTATTTGTGACAACCACCAAATCTTTCACTCGTATCTCATAATACCAGTTATCTTTGCTACCCTTTTATAAGATAATAAACAGTATCGCTAATACTATGCAAGCTATTTTCGATTACTCTACATGCCATTTTACGGTCACACTACAAATGTTTTACTGCTACTCTAGGAACTTGAAATTTCGATCTTATAAATATTTTGTAAACAACGAATTGTTCCTGTTGTTCTATAAACTGTTTTGCAAATCATGTCATTAACAATTTTGTTAACCTGTTTGCTGTCCTACTGCAATATTATGAATTGAACCACAGTTTTGCTACTATCATACAAATGATCAACCGATTTCTTATAACTCAATGGACTGTTTTACGAACCGTTTTATAAACTATGTTGTAGTCACCCTGTGAACTATTTACTCATTTTGGAGCGTTAAAAGTTTTAGTCAAACTTCATAAAATTTTTGCATAACGTGAGGTGATTAAACATTAACTTTTGTGTAATCACCTTATCCACACCATGTTTAAAGACTGTTTTACTGAAATTATGAGGCATTTGAAGTCACATCAGTTTACCTAACTACAAAATTTTAAGCAAAGAACCAAAACCCATTCATATCGACAAAGTTCGTAGAAACTCGCAAAAAGGAACTAAATTCACGTGGGGAAACGTAAAGATGAATTCTCGTGCGTATATACCCATCTCTTTTCGACCGTAATGGGTAACATGAATTGAATTGCGAGGACGCGATTCCGTTTAAGGAGGTGTGACTGTAACCACCCGTAATTTTCGGACTATTATTTTAGTGGAATAATTTGTTTTTATCAGAAAATGCGAATTATTTATTTTCTGATGTTTACTAATGATTAAAAATTAAAAACGAGAAATTGTCTCGCTTTTTTTTTAAACGACACGACACGCGTACCGACACTACTTTAGTAACGGCAACAATGTAATAATTAATAAATTTACGGAGTCGAAAATTTTGTTTTTAAACCATTCTTATAAAAACATTTCCAGAAGTGTATTTCTCGTATTTATATTAAACCGGGACATCACGTTTACATCGGAGCTTAACGGGACACGTTCATATCTAAATAAATAAAAGCTACTAAATAATTAAACCTACACTTTCTTTTTATAATAAGCGAATTGAAGAAAAAAAATGAAATGTTAGGAGAAATGATGGGATATACACGCTTCACATTTTTCAAGTATTCTCACATATCTCAATACATATTCGTATCTCCAAAAATCAGATATATTCGTGTTTCATCCCTTTCTCCCATAAACAGATATACATCATACACGCTTCCTCTTTCTTCAAAAAAAAAAAATCAGATTCATCTTATCCCTCTCTCTTCACGAAGGATGAAATCGAGTCTATATTCAAAGAGGATAGCTGTTTTTGCTTCTCGATTTACACTCCAAGAGCAACCCTTTCATGCCAAGGCAAGACCAAGGACGGCCAGAAACTTTTTCCTCTTTCTCTCCACTCGAGGCCATGGTCACAAGATAATATATGAAGACCCAAAGATTTGTATTTTAGTCCACTTTTGGTTAAGGTCGAATTTCAATATTCAAAAGGTAGGATTAGGGTTTCCAAGTTTATCACTTTTTATCCCAAACCGATCCAAAGGGGCACCACATCTCCTTCTTTGGTGTGGATTGCTGCTTGAACTCGGATTCCTGTTTTTGACTCTCTCCTAAAGAATTGTAAGAATCTAAAAACCCTTTAAGTTTCCATTCGCATATGTATATACCATTATGTTTCATGAAGCTCTTGTTGATTTAATTAATTTTACAAATCTCAAATCTTCTGTTGATTTTCAATCGACCCCAAGTTTGTGGGATTTATGTTGTTGTTGATTAAATCTTGTGTGGCAAACTAATAAGTTATACACAAAAAAAATTAGATTGGCTCATAAAGTGCTTATATTTCTTTCTAGCTTATTTTCCCTTCCTGGTATATAATAAGAGTTAAGATTTTGGGTTGTATTATGGTTGTGTTTGGATTTTGGACGTGGGTCGAAAGGGGCTGTTGGGTCAAGCTCAACTCGCAGCCCAATCGCGAGTCCCACTGCCCCCATAGGGGCACGTTGGTTTGCGTCTGGTACATAAGGTCGAGAGCGTTCGCTTGGTCACTCGACGTTTGGTCTGCTCACTGATTTGTCAAAGTTAACTTATTTCTAAGTACTTGAACTTTAATAAATTGGCTTTGAGGTGGTATGCTTTATGTCGAGCCATTAGGTGGTCAAGAACCTGCAGCAGGGTATGTTTAGTTTTTTTGTATAAAATGGGGTCACCAAGTACTAAAATCTTTATAAGCCTATATTTTAAGTCGTACGTTGTGGTGGAGGCAAATTTCAGGTTGGGAACTAGTAAAACTAAACATTATTGCATAGGTAAATGAAAAAAATGAAGAAACCTTCCAAGATCTTTTTACTAAAATGTGGAGGGAACAATAGTTCCTGTGTTCGAATCCCACCTGAACCAGACAAACATTTTCCTTGTGAATTTCTCCCGGTGTTGCCATATAAACTCAGAACAGCCTTATGTCTCTTTGGCCAAAAATGTGATACGCACTAGCAGCTTGCAAACCTACTCTCTTTTTTTTTAAAACCCAACTTGTGTTAACCCATGTTTATTTGGACCTAAGTTGACTGCTATCTCAAAGCCCATTAAGCCCAATCCCGACATATTTTCCCAACGTATGCAAATTGACATAACTCGTCCTATTTAATATATACGGTTTACTAACACAACACACCTCGAACTTAATAATCCATATCATCTAAACTATAAAAATTATGTCATGAATGAAATAAAGAAAAATATAAATTTTTAAATTATTTTAATCATTGATCAATGACACGGGTTTTACTTATGAAATAGAAAATGGATTCTAAACTTAATAGTTTTGCCACCACTGAACCAAACTAATGAAGAATGTAAATTTTAACTTAGCTTTTACGATCGTTGATTTATGTTTCTTACTGTGGTTTATCTAAACTTAGTGAATTTATAGAACTTGACATTTTAGTCACCTTGGAAAAACAAAAACATATACACGGGTCATGCCCGTCTTTCGCCAAAAATATATATTTACTTACATTTGTTTTTATAACCAATAATGAAATTTTTGATCATAACTTACAAATGAGAATATCAAGTAAAGTTTATACTTAACCATTTTTATATGTTTATACACGCTTAGTATTATAAGTTGTTATAACTATAAGGTGATTTGGATCACCACACTTGAAACATTTTCTTTCATTCTTGTCATCCTTACTCTTTTGAAATGCTTTCCTTTCATCATGTGGTTGCCTTACGAATCTTCCTCGCCTTTTGAAGAATTTCTTGAAATCTCTTACGGCCATGGCATATTCTTCGTCATCACTTTCGGAAGATGAGCTATCTTTGTTATTGGATTCCTTTCTAGCTTTCAAGGCGATTGACTTGCTTTGCTCTCGTTTTCCTTTGACCATTTCGGAGTCCTTCTTTATAATAACTTCGTGGACTTTCAAGTTTCCAATTAATTCATCAAGTTGTAACGTTGATAAATTCTTTGATTCTTCAATAACCGTCACTTTAGCTCGCCATTTTGGGTGAAGAGCCCTAAGAAACTTCCTAACAAAATTCTTACTAGAAAAATTCTCATCAAGTGCTTTTAAACTTGTGATGATAATGTTAAATCTAGCAAAAGCATTATCAATTGATTCCTTTTCCGGAATCGTGAATTGCTCATATTGTTGAACAAGTAGATCTATCTTATTATCTTTGACTTGACTATTACCTTGGTGAGTTATTAGTAAAGAGTTCCTAATTTATTTTGCGGTTTCACACATAAAGATCCTTTCGTACTCTTTATGTGGTAGCGCATTATAAATAACCATTTTTGCTTCATTATTTTTAGCAAGTTTTCTTTTTAAATCATCATTTTGTTTTTCAAAAGGTACGATTTCATCTTTCTTTGTTTCAGGGTTATTTTGAATAGGTAAGAAATCACCATTAGTAATAACATGCCAAAGATCTAGATCTTTTGATTTTACATAAGTTTCAAATCGATTTTTCCAATATAAAAATCCATCACTTTCAAATAGTGGTGGTCTTTGCATAGATTGCCCTTCTAAATATTTTTCAGATTCCATAGATCGTTACAAGTTTTAAAATACAATATATTTTAAAGATCTTGCAGGACGTGGCTCTTGATACCAATTGTGGAAAACTAGAAGGGGGGTTGAATAGTTTTACGTCCTTTTAAATTTATTTTCAAAATATTTTGTAGCTTATAAAAACTTTCGATTCGATCTTACGTGAATTCAATTATCAACAAATACAAGCAAGACTAATCTAATAATGAACGTATTGAAATAGAATGAACAAAAGATAGAGTTAGAAAGATCAAACCACAACACGCGAATTTATAGTGGTTCGGCTACAAGGACACCTTCCTTGCCCTACTCCACTCCCCGAGTACCACACTCGAGAGTTTTCTTCACTATGTCAACAAACTCCTTATGGAGGAGAAACCTTACACACCTTGGCTTACACCTATTAACGACACTAAGCTAAATGTCGAGTTCTAATCATAGCTAGAATCAATCTCACAACTTCTTCAAGACTTCACTCCTTCTTCACACCTTCACAACTTCTTCAAGATAGCTTCACACCTTTTCTTCTTGTCTACTTCACACCTTCTTCTATGCACAACTAAATCACAACAACTACACTACTTTACAACACACCTAGTATCTACAATCAACAAATTCACACAACACTTCACAAGTATCTAGCACTACTACAAGATGAAACTACCTAATCACAACACTACTACAATTTAATGGATGTAGAGGAGTGTTCTTCTTTTTGCACTTGAGTGGATAAAGCTTTGGATCACTTAGAAACAAAGACTTATGAATTATATGATCAAAGGATTTTTGAGATAGAAATGGAGATTAGATTAGAAGGTTTTGAGTGCAAAAAGGTGAGAAAATTTTGTGGAATGAACGAGTATTTAAAGGGGAAAGATTTACTGTTCTGGAGCGTGGCCGGTCCCCTTAATAATTAAGGGGGCCGCCCCTCCAGAATGTTGGATTTTCTTGTCCATTAGTGGGGAAGGTTTTTCTGGATAAAACTTGCCCTTTTTGGTTGGAATTTTGAAATCATATCTTTGTAGTTTAATAAAACAATACCAAAAATGATTTACTAATATATATAAAATGTTAATGTCATTTTATAAAATGTTATGTGTTAAGAAAAGGCTTCCTTTGATCATGCAATGCATAAGATGCTAAGTTTATGCATACCTTAAGTGATATTAGTTGTAGAAGTAAATATTTGTTACTAAATACTTGTTTACGTCATAATCTTGACTTAATTTAGTTTACATTTTGTGATTATCAAAACATAGAATTATTGAGAAATATTAATAACGTTTTTTAAACATTATTTATATCAACAATTAAATTTGGAATCACCTCTTTAAAGTTAATACTGCATAACAAACACATATTCTTCTTTCAACTCATAAAATACATAATATAGTCATAAACTGGAAAAAGCTCAATTCAAGTCATCCTTCAATATGCAAAAAATGCACTTCATATTTTTTCTACTTGCAAACGAAACAACACCTGTTTAGTGTCGGATGGTCAAGAATTTCATCAAACACGTAGTATGCAATATTAAACTAACATAAAAAACATCCAATAAAGATGAAATTAAATTGTAGCGTACCTTTTGATGTTTGTAACATTTGATTGTTACATCTAGAACAATGAGTGTAAAATCACAAAGAAGCCAATAATCATGAACCTAAAAAAAGTAATAATAAGGTATTAAACATTAACCTCTTCCTTAATATAATTTTATGTTATACCAAGGTATTATCCATGTTAACAGCTTTTATTAATGGATCTAAAAACACACAAATTAGAAATTAAAAAAAGCTTACGGATCCATGCCATGTGCTGACTTTGTGATAATTCCGATCGGCGATTGAATTGTGTGTATAGGTGTTGCCAGCTGCTGAAACAAATTAGGGTTCGGGAAGAAAGAGTTGGAATCTCATACAGTACATTGTTATGTTATTCATATATTGTAAATTATTGGTAAGGTTTGATAAAGATGGAATTGATTGATCGGGCGTTTGTGTTTATTGATTTTATTTAGAATTGAGTGATGGGAGGCGTGATTTTTGTTAGGGTTTGAATGCTATTGAGAAAACTCCGTGTGTGTTTTGAATTGGGAGTGAAGATAGATGCGTTTCCTGTGCCAGGCACGTGTTTTGCCTAGCTGGCTTTAACGTGGCATTCTAGGTGGCTTTCTTTTTGGCCAAGTGGCATTATCTACTTGACATGTATTACTGATATATATAGGGGGAGATATAGTTTTTTTGGCGCATCAAGATTGCCACTAAAAAATGAAGATGAGGTATGTTGTGGCATGAAAAGTGTTGGCAATATCTTATTGGTTCATTCTGCTTGATGTTGAGGTATGGTGTGGAAAGGTTGCCACCCCCTAAGTGGGTGTTTGATTCCTGATTGGCTCCAAACAGTCAACCTAAATTGACCAAGTAAATAGTCAACAAGGTCAAACAGCCTAAAGTCAATCTCCGTGGAAGTATAGGGGTTTCCCCGGGTCGTTATGTCCCGACGAGGTGTGATGATGTTCAAACGGGTTTGTGATCGGGTGAATTTGGACAGAAAGGGGTTTGTGATTGATTGAACTAAGGAATATACGAAGAAATAGCTTAAATAAGCTATTTGAAAGGTTACGTGAAAGCTAGATACTTAGAAACGGTTAATATCTAAAAATGCGTACGTTCAATTTAAATTTACATGAACGTACAAAATAAAAAGTGAAAACTGAAATCTGAAAACCCTCAGGGGGTGAAAATGATTTTTTTACAAACCTAAGGATGAAAGAAAATTTTTAGAAAAAGAAAATGAATTTTTACACTAATTAATTATTTAATATTAATTAAATACTATTTAATACTAATTATTAATATTTAAATAACTTAAATACAATATAATATTATTTTAATACTAGGAAAGTGAAAATTAAATTTCTAAAATTATAAAATAATTAAAAACAAAATTTAAAATTAAAATATATCTTTTTGTCTTTTTGTGGATTTTTATATTAATTAATTACTAATTATATTTAATTTAACTAATTAACTAATTTTAAATTACTAATAATATTTAAATGACTTAGAAAATTATAGAAAAATTTATAAATCTAATTAAGCATCACAGGAATCTAAAAAAATTTATAAAAAGTTGGTTTTATATATTTTTAAACTATTTTACTAATTATTATCCTAATTATTAATTAATTACCAACTAAACTAATTAAATTCTAAAAAATAGAAAATGAACAGTAGAAATTCTAGAAAAATTCCTAAAATTATTTTATAACTTATAAAAGCTAGGAAAAATATAAAAACTAGGTGTCACTTTATAAAAACTAACTAAATGACAAGATAAAATTCTGGAAAAATTACTAAAAATACTTTAACATAAATTAAAATTAAGAAACATATAAAAATGCAAATTACTTAATAAAAAGCTAAAAAGGAAAATTAAAAAGATAATTAATATTAAATAGAAACTATCACTTAATTTTAAATTGGTTTTTTCTTGATTTTTCTTTTACCAACCTTTTTAACTAGTGAAAACTAGAAACTTTTGTAAAAACAAATAAGCTAGAGCTTAAAATTAAGCAAAATGGGACTCAAAGTTTTGGACAGTTGACTTTGGTCAACTGTCATGTGTAAGAGCTTGAAATAAGAGCTATGCAGAGACCCAAGGATAGACTAAAGTAAAACTAGGTTAAATAGCTTAGGATGAAGCTTAAGTAACAAGAATTTGGCACAGATAAGCCAAATAAGCCAAGAATAAGCAAAAATGCTTAACTTCCTATGCAGGCCTGTGGGGTCTATTTGCAGACTAGATAAAAGGGGGGGGGGGGTGGGGGCAAGGGCACATAGGCTCAAAACAACTCTTGATCTGCCTAGCCAGCTGGTAGAGCTACTCAAGGGAACCAAGAACACTCAGTGGGGCCCACTGAGGTGCCCTGTGGGACCCACCAAAGTGGTGGTGGTAGACTGCACAGGTCTGTACACAGGGGAGGTGCTTCCCCTGCACCTGTGTTTGGAGGGGTGTAGGGCCTACAAGAAAAATGGAAAAAATACAATAACAATGGGACTTCAAAGTTTAGCTGAGGTACTCTAACATGTTAAAAGATCAAAGTCTAACTCTAATCAAATAATTCATGAAAATTCCTACAAGATTTGGAAAAACTGAGAAAATGCAACTTTTGACTTTTTGTAATTTGATGAAAGGTTGACTTTGATGAAGTTTAATCCTAATTTACTGAGTGAAATTGATATGTTATGCTATAAAATGATGAACTTAAGTAATGACAACAAGTAATGAACTCATGTGAGTGATCTTGGATCCTATAAACCATAACAGTGAACTGTTAGGAGAATTGAAATGAAATTTTTGACTTTTGCCTTATGAGCTCTGATTTTATGTCATAACCAAACTATATTGAACCTAAGGATGAAGTCTCAATAGCTTTACAACACTGAAACACTCAGGAACAAGGTTAAGCAAGCAAATCCAAACACCCCTTATAAACCTGTTCTAGTGATTTATGAAACAAAAAGGGGGAACTAAACCATGAAACTGATTTATGACCATCTGTGATGATAAACTAAACTGAAATGAGCACTTAAACATCAAAACTAACAACTCTAACATGAAAATTACTAAGATACTAATTATGGCAGTGAACATGAGACATTGAGCAAACTTGAATTCTAATGAACAACTAAGCTAAATTAAGTGATAATTCCACTAAACTGAGCAAAAGTAACACAAGAAACTAGATGAACACATGAAAGAGTAGATGGAACAGTAAATGCAAAAAAGAAAATAAATGCTTACAAATGAGCATAGCTTGAGAACCAAGAATCAGGATACCATTACTAGCCTAACACCTCCCTGAGGCATCTAAAACCATGCAGGTTCACCATCCACCATGCTCCTTTGTTTCTTTCTTGTTCTCTACTGATTTTTGAATTTCCTATTAGTTTCTTATAATTTTTTGGCATTTTTAGTGAACTTTACTTGGAACTGGTTTTGGTACTTAGTGGCGTATAAAAGCTTATCAATGACTAAAATAAGCTTAAACAACTAAATAACAACAACTTATATCAATATTGAAGCTAAAATGGAAATTCAAATTATTTATGCCAAAATGAGATTTAAACTATAGATAACTAAAATTGATAAGAAAGATTGATTTAAGTACAATGTAAACACTGAATACAACTGATTTGAACTAAATTTTATAACAAGCAAGGAAATTACATAAAAACGATTTTGCTAAACTATACTAAAACTAAAATTAACTAACTCTCTTTTCTTCATTCTTCCCTTAAACAGGCCAGGGTGGATCCCATGTGCTTTCCCACTTTTAATTTTTACCATTGGATGGGTAAAAAGCAATCTTGACCTTTGAAACATGTTTGGCGGGAAAACTTGGTACAAGCAATTGGACTGGTTACTTGGAGGGTTTCAAGGGCAATAAATGTAGTTTGGAGGTTAGTGTTTGGAGGGGGAACATGAGATGGGTTTGGCTGAGGTGGAGGAGGGGGTTGAGTGTGGAAGGGTATTTGCAGGCCAAGTGGGAAGGAGGATGGTGGTGGTCAACTTGGAGTTTGACCCATTTAATATTAAAAACGGGGTGAGTTTGTTTTGGAGTGGGCTGGGAAGGAAGTTGGGCCAAGGGAAGGGTGGGTGGGTTTGTTTGTTATGTTTATTTATTTTTGGGCTTAGATAACTAATAGGGTCCGTTTGGTTATTAACTTGCAAATCCCCAAGGACCAATTTTGTAATAGCTGCAAACTTGAGGGGCCTGAGGTGTAATTTCCCCAAAGTTATCAAAAGGGGTGAAACTGCCAAGCATGGATAGTACAAGGACCATAAAAGTTATTTTTCCAATTTTGAAAACCCAAGGACCAAAATTGTCATTTTTGAAACTTTAGAGACTAGTTTTGCCAATTATGCAAACTTGAACTCCAAAGGTAAAATTTGTCATTTCATTATTCCTGGGGGACTATTGTTGACTTTTCTTCAAAATATTTTACCCAGGGACCATTTCTGACAATCTTTGGAAGTTCAAGGACTGAAACTGTCATTTTATCAAACTTTGTTCGTTTTTCATTTATTTTCAATCCTTTTGCACCTGAAATACCCAAAAATACATTTCAAAGATATTTGTAACAATATATGATTTATTTGTGTGCTTTTGGTCGTTTTTGTGGGTTTAACAATGTAAAATATATGTGTATTTAGACACATATCAATTCCCTAATTTAAAATCATGGGTTTTTAGAATTCATAAAAACTAAAATTCTAAGTGTTTAAAATCGTTGTGTTTTAAATACAAAACTTGTTTGATTGTCACAATTCACAAAATGTTATTGACTAGTAAATGACATAGTCACCCACAAATGTAAAAACACACTATTTAAAAAACAAATAGGTCCCATCACATTTAATGGGGCACTTCTGTCAATTAATTATCAATATAGATTACAACCCATTATGAAATTAAAATGCATCGCTCTTGGTGGGGATTTTCAACCCCTTAATTTGTAGGCCCAACCATGTTTTAAATCTCTACTTTTTGTGTATCAAACACAGTTTTTTTATGAAATTCAAATCAAAACTTAACCAAATACACTCAAATTAAGTGAACCAAACAACCCATTAAGACTTAAATGTTGATACTCGTCTACTTAATCTAGATAAGGTGCAATTTGATACTGATTTTAGGGGTTATTTACCATGTGATTTCGTGCATTTTGCCTCACTTTGTGTTTACTTTGACTTATTTGGACATGCAGTTTGGAAGAAAAAGACAAAAGTGGTGCACCCAAACGCTGTCACCTCTAAAGCTTGACATCGTTAGCCTAAGTCGGTGGAAAAAACCCTAATTCAACTACGGCGAGTTAATACTATCATCCGCAAAGCATGACGTCTATATATGTTCTTGTAAGTTTTCATAAATTCATGTGCAAACTTTGAGATACAAACCCTAGCTGAATTATATGTTATTTTAGCTATTTTCATCATTGTAATTCAAGTATAACATATTGATAATTGTATTCATTGATAATTCAATCATATTAATTATTGTTTGCTTGTGCATGTCTTTTACTTGTTCTTCGTATGCTATGCTAGGTTAGATCTTTTAATGTTTATCTAGGTTTGCATGATACTTGTTATTAATAATATATGTTTACTGATTTCTTGATTAGTTATTGTCATTATCTGTTGCTTGTGAATTGATTAGATCTTCAATATTGATAATTTGCAATAACTGTTTACTATCGGACTAAGAACCACATAAAACTTAGAATTTGCTTAGGTTACTGCCATTGTTTAGTCACCTAAGGTTCTTTGATTAGTTTATGTTCAGCATAATGTGATTGTAAAGCTATGTTGGACTGTGAGATATTAACAAGCTAGGTAATTAATGCATAATAATAATTAGTTATAGAAGTTGGACTAAGGCACTAGGTTAGTTAATATAGAGTGTATGATTTGGATCAAGGCACTACACTAATTTAGGCAAATCCACAAATATAAATAGGTTTTTATGAGTTCGAGCAAACCGCTATGGTAAAATCGGTAGAACCACGGGTTATTGTGAGTGCACCCCATATAAATAAGTTTTTCTGATTTATAAGTTTACACAACAATTTACGTTTCTTGCTTTCAATTAAAACACAAAAACACCAAAAATCGTCATTTTTAGCTCTTTAGATCATTTTGTTATACTCTACGTATCCAGCTACCTCACTATTCCTCTAGAGAACGATCAATCCTCGGACTTATCACAAGCTCGTATATGGTGTGTGGTGCTTGCACCACACACTATATACGAGCTTTTGATAATTAAACTTAAAAAGACAAAGTTTCAACCCATATAGTCAAAATGATTTCATCTATCATTTGAATATTTTTAAGTCTTTTTAAAGAAAAATAATTAACATCTACCAATATATATATATATATATATATATATATATATATATATATATATATATATATATATATATATATATATATATATATATATATATATATATATATATAAACATTATATATAACAGGAGGCATTTGAAGAATATGCCACCTCATTGCCCAGTCAATGCCCAGTAATTCATTATCAGCCATGTCATCAGCCATGTCATTACATAAGATGGCCATGTCATTGCATGAAACGCCATGTCATCACAATTACACTGAAAAATTCGGATCTTCAAAAAATTTGACTAACAAGGTTCGAACATGAGATATCTACTAACACTAACAAACATCTCAACCACTGGAACAATAGAACTTTTGTTATTCACTTTGCAAGTCTAAATTGATAAAGCCACAAAAACTATTATTTCAACAATAATAATAACCCTAAAAAAAACAAAAAAACAAAAACCCATTAAAATATCACGTAACTCAAAACAAAACCTAAATATCAAGTCGTTTTTTTTTGTCAGCCCTAGGTACGCCTTTTTTTCTTCTAAAACCCCTAATGATCTCTATTAATTTTTTTTAGATATTATTGGTTTCTTTGCAGCCTTTTGCAGTTTGGTAGTAATGGTTTATGAAGTAGATGATGATGTTGATGGGGATTATGTTCATAGAACTAGCGAAACTGATATGAGACCATGAAGGTTTGTTTCATGAATCTTATTTTTGATATTAGCATATTGTTCTTCTTGTGGATTTTTGTATGTACTATTAGTCACTTTTATAATAGCAGGTTTATTATTAACTTTTTGTTGGAGGGACGTATATACTGGCAGTGAGATATCTATGACTGTATGCAAGTGTTGCCCAGTTTTAAACCACATATTCATCAGGTAATTATGTATGCATATTATTCCTATATGTTTCTCTTAACCATTATATCACTTTATTAGGGCTAATAAGAAACTGTTGTATGAGACCAGGAAGGTTTGTTTCATGAATTTTTATTGTCAGTTTTGCTGATTTTATGGGTTTTCGTTTTTAGATTTTAGGGGCTTTTACAATGGTTGAGCATATGGCTTACTTATAAGACAGGATTTGAAGTAGCTTATTTTCCCTGCTTATGAGTTTATTTAATTTTTGTAAAGCTGATAAGGCTTCTTTTTTGGGCTTACGAGGTTGCTTGCTTGAGCTTATGGCGCCATATGTTACCTCACTACTAATCGTACAACTACTCATTATGTACGCATGTTTCAGTGTGCAGCATATCCTCTCTAGGCATCAAAGAAGCGTCACCGAATCAGGGAAGAGAAATAACAATGGAGCTGGTGGGGATTTGGTAAGCAATAGCTTTCCAAGAGCTTGTCATTTGACACATGGTACAAATGGTAACCTGTACAATGAATTAACAACTTGTGAGATGTTCTAAAAATCATGGCTTCAGGGGGGGTTTATCGCAGTGCAAGGTTCATGGCATGCAAACAGCTTCTTTAGACGGTGGATAGGTAACACAAGATCTCGAATGTCAATGCACAACATATACCCTATAGACGCATGCATGCAAACACATACGTGTGTTTGTGCGTGCATGAACGTATTTTGGAAACACAGTCAACTAAATATTGGAAAGCGAGATCATAATGATATGATTCACCAAGCAGCATGAAATCCCAACTTTTTGCATTGGCTTGTGGAGGAGAATAACAGTGAGGAGCTTTCTGTGACTGATATGACAGAATTAGAACAAGAACTTGATGCCGCTCTTGCACAAACATGATTGAGAAAGGTGATTGCTCGATGCTACTTATTTAATTCTGTTTCCTAGGTGCATGTAACTCGCATTGGAAAACAAGATCATGTAGAGGTGCAGCTACTGATCCACAAATTAAGCCTCTATGCAAGGGTGAGTGTCTATATGATGAACACTTGCTTCCATTGTTTCTTTTACTATTCGATGAGTTTCTTCTTTTATCAGATGCTGATAATTAAATTAATATTCTCTTTCTTTTAGTTTACAACAAAGAAGAGAAACGATCAATGACATAATGAAAGGTTTTTTCTTTATCCCCCACGAACTTCTGAGTTTTCATATTCCATTAGTTTCCGTTCTGCAACAGATAACATTGGTATAATATGATTTGTGCTCACTTGCAGGTGCCGCAACCTTCTCAGTAATGATTTAGGTTAAACGAACATTTGGCCTTGAATATAAGAAATATCAATTAAGCAACCAAATGTATTTTACAAGTTTTGAAAATGAACTATTTTTCTTGCTTAGGCACAATGGCTATAATTTGGAAATATGATGGGATTTATGGGTCGATTTTAACTATCCTTCTTCATAATGTCCCTGATGGAATGGTCAAGTAAGTTACATTTTTAAACTGATATATAAGACCCTAAGGATGCCAACAGCAAGGTAATATAGATACCCTTTTAGTTCATTTTCTGTTAACATTAATAAATATGTAAGACCGTCATGTTCACAAGCTCATGGTTCATGACCCTTTGCACTATGAACCAATTAGCTTCGATCACTTTATGGGACACCTAAATTTAACCCAAATCTTAGACTTTGACTCAAGTAGATCACTGCATTGGTGATTTTGACATGAAGCTCACAAAAGATTAGTCAAATGTAACTATCAGTTTTTAAGTTCTTTCTGGTCACCATTCTTAATTCCGGGTAGATTTTCACTGTTAAATATCTTGAACTTCACTCCTGATAAGCTTTTGAAACTTCTTAAAAGAACTGATTTCACTTATTCTGCAAAAGGCATAGTAGAATGGTCATCGCTAAAATTGGTAAAGATGAGGTTTTCTTTCATTGTGTCTAAACTTATTTGTATGAGTAATCAGTTTCTGTTGGAGTGGATCCTTAATATTAGTATTGCACTTGTGGGGTTCCAAAAAAACTACAGTTACTGGTGTTGAGATGTTCAAGAAGAGTTTAGATCACGGAGAAGTAATTGATATTTCTTTTATAACCTTAGCTACTGATCTTAGTTGGATTTGTTTACTGTATCTTCCATAGATATTGCACTCCAGATTGTGAACGATCGCCCAGAACTTGCTGACAATGCTACTCTACTCAGAATATTGGCTAACAAGCCTTGTGCATTAAATAGAGTAAAAGAGAATTTGGCCACGAGATTTATAAAATCCAATAAGCATTATATTACTCTCATTAATAGCCAACTTTAATGTGATGTATTTGGTAATTCCTTATTTGTGGTTCTCTCAGTTTGTAGATTTATACAAATGAAAGTACAACCAGATGCTGAAGAAGATACCGATTCACTTAAATCACTAAGTATCAATTGGAGACATATGGTTCGAGGAAAGGAGAAAAAAACAGTTGATGACATATTTAGAGGGCATGATTACAAGATTGCCTCAAGTAGCCAGGGAAACGAAACACTGAAACATTCTTTCAAAATGTTATTTGTTGCTTCAGAATTGGGCAACACCAGATTTGTAGTTGAGATATTTCGACTATAACTTGTGGTCACGTTCCCACTGGTGTATTCAGGTATTCAGGTTCACAAACGATGATCAATGATGACGGGTTCCAACATGCACTTTATATGATTGACATTGGCCAAAATGACATTGCTGATGCCTTTACCAAGAAGTATCATATGCCCAGGTTGTCAAAAGAATACCATCCGTACTTGCAGAAATCAAGAATGCCATCAAGGTGAGCATAAGTTGTTTCAGAAATTTATGTGTCTAGATATTACAAAATCTGATAACTCACTATTAGACACTTGACAGAAATATTTATTTACTAATTTGTGCATTTGCTATGTTTTTTTAATTCTTTGTTGATCCGTATAGACTATACACGATCATGGTGGCATAAAATTTTGGGTTCACAATACTGGTCCAGTAGGTTATTTGACCTATATTACCATCCAGGCACGCAAATTTAATGTGTAATGAGTTTGTTTTAGTATAGTGTATGGTTTATAGGTGTTTCTAATTGCTCATTATAAGTGGGGGCAAATTTAAATTGACATTTTAACTGATTGTTTACATGTTTTACTTTGTAAAAGTGACATAATCCTAAATCATGTATTCATGAGTAGATTGGTTTAATGTGTCAATATATATAATATAATATAACTGATTGTTTGGCGTTGTGTAGAGCTGTCAAGATGGGCATCACGAATGGGTAGGATAATGGGTCGAAATTCAAAATGGGTCAGTCTGAACGAGTCATAGTGACTCATAATGTAGTACATGATAAAGCAGACATCCCATCTTGAACCACTAAACTATCTTTTTTTACTTTATAAACTTTCGTATGCAGCCAAAGTAGACATTTATCGTCTTTTAACCCATTTGACAATTCTCTTTTTAACTATCAAGTAGATAGAGATTCTTATCTAAAGGTCCCATGTTGTGAATAATCAATGACCGTTCTCTTTTAACCCGTTTGACCGTTCTCATTTTAACTTTCTTATGCACCCAATATGTTAGTTTTGATGGGTTACGTTGTTTTAAGTGCTTATATTCGTGGCACATATAATAAGTTATTAATGTGGGCATGAGCTAAAGGTGATTATACCAAAATAACAACCCCAAAAATAGTTGAGGAGCAAGAAGTTACTCAAGACTGGAATGTCCATGTTGTTATGGGTTTGCATTGTAAAGCAGTGACATTATTACAAAGAAACAAACCCAATCAGATGTCCAGGGAAAATGGTTCACTAAATCCAGAAGTTGAGACACCGTAATATTTTACGGCAATGTCCCCAAAGGCTACAGGTGCATTACAACGACTGTCATTTCCTTTCGTGCAAGAAGCTCATAATTATTTCCTTTTGTGCAAGACTATAATTGTAATTTATGTTCATGCTCTGTTTGCGGTCGACATTATTTCGTATCCTCAAGATCCTGTTTGACTCTTCACTAATTTATGTTTATGTTCAAGTTCGACTATCTAAAGGGTTTGGAAAATGAAGAGAAACCGGTGCCATGTTTCTACTCTCCACTAATCATAAGACTTAAAATGTTGAAAGTTAGAAAAATGTAGTAGTTTCACATTCTGCATTGTTCATTTTATAAACAATTGAATAATCTTTGTATATTAAGCAAGCACATGAAGTCACACAAACATCACAACTATTATTACGTTGCAAATTTTGAACATCAATTTAAGTGTGCTATTTTAATTACATTTTTTTGGTTAAAGAAGACCAAGAAAGTATGAAACATGAATGAGCTTACATAATCTAGAAGTAGAGCAAGATACAATTAATCGCTTAGAATACATTACTAAAAAAGTAAAAAGTATATGGAACTCTTACCTGCTATGTAATCGTAATAGTAATTAACAATAGTTGTTGTTTTGATTATTTTTTAATCTAATTGTATTTGGTTACAACATAAACAATATTTGTGAGGGTTAATCATCGGACCATAGGGGACCCCTTATCATGATGGTCTCTTCTTTTTTTAATGTGTACTATCCCAATAGCCCATCAGTATGTCATCCTCAATCTCCATACATACCAGGTTTAATGAATATAATTAGGTTTAACTAATGGTTTAGTGTTGGTGGTAAACTTACATATGCGGGTAAAACAGCGTCACAAGTTGGACAATTTCTCCAAACGCCATTTTTCTCCTATGGGCAATTTTATGTGGCTGTCTCTAGAGTCAAAGAGTAAGAAGGGATTGAAGATTCATTGTTGCGATAAGGATGATAGTTACGCAAAGTTAAAAACAAATGTTGTGTATAAAGAAAATTTATTTTGCATTTGAGTTTATATCAAATTCTATATTCTTACGATAAATTTTGTAACTTTTAATTGCTGAATTAAACTTAACGTTTGCTTTTTGTTATTAATGCATTAAATATAAAATTGGTACATTTATATCTTATTTTTCGTTAACTCATTTATTTTAGCGATATTCTACGTAAGAAAAAAACACGTCATAAGGTGAGCGGTATGCAATTTACAGTTGCTGATAGTTTAAAAAGTTACGTGTATTGACGCCTTGTACATTTGCAGGCTTCCTAAAGCAAAACACAAAGTTCAACAAAGAAAAATACTTTACAAGGGCTTATATCTTCTAATATGGGGTGAAGCGGCTAACGTATGTTTTATGCCAAAGTGCCCGTGCTACATCTTTCACAACGTAAGTATTTCCTTAGTTTGTTTTAGTTTCTTCAGTCATGTGCTAATTTGTTTATACATTCAGATGGCATTTGTACTATACGGCATGTTGACTGGAAATATTAGCATCGTTACTCGAGAAAATGTTAAGCCTTCTTATGGTGGGGAAGAAGAGCCATTCCTTCAAAAAGATATATGAAGTCATTTACCAGGTACCTTGACACCTTTACCCTAACATAAATGTAAATTACAAAGCATAAAAAATCACTATAAAAAATCACTGATATCCGTATATGACTAAAACAAATGTAAATTACAAAGCATGCCCGCCCATCGTGCGGGCTTAGAAATCAAGTATATATATATATATATATATATATATATATATATATATATATATATATATATATATATATATATATATATATAATCTATTTGCACTAGCAACTATACGTTTTCTTCTCAAATCATATACAAAACCAAATTCATAGGTACCAATAGAGAATTCTAATTCAAAAGGTATCAAATTCTAATTCTAAAGTATGATGAAAACTAATGCTATCAATCTCTATTTATAGGAAACTAATGACCTAAAATATTGCTTAATCCTAAAGCAATTCAATTTAGTAAACAGAGTAAGGATCAAATGAGAAATAAAATTGAAATGAGAATGTTGAAAAGAAACTACAACCGCATATTTCAGATGCACCTACAAACATAGATGCATCTCTCTTTAAATTTCTCCTTTTAATTTGAAATATGTGGCTATAATTCTTTCTTATTTTTCTCATTTCAAATTTTCTTCTCACTAGATCTATTCCCTTAGTAAACATACAAAAAAAAAAAAAAAAAAAAAAAAAAAAAAAAAAAAAAAACTAATTAATATTTAGAGTAAATTACACTGTTCGTCCTTGTGGTTTGCGTTGACTGGCGTCGTTAGTACCGTGACCAAAAAAACTGCACCGTTCGTCCTTAACGGACAAACGTTTGGCGTCATTAGTCCCTCCTCCACTAACGCTTGTTAAGTGTTGTTACACTTGAAGTCCCATGAGGGTATACTAGTCATTTCGCAAACCAAAAGGACGAACGGTGCAAAAGGACGAACAGTGCAAAAAAAAAATTAATATATCTGTAAGTTCCGTTTTAATGCGTTTTCGTCTGTTTTTTTTACGTTTTTGTCTATTTTTTTTTTCGTTTTCGTCTCTTTTTCTTACGTTTTCCTCCATTTTTTTTTTAAGTTTTCATCATTTTTTTTCGTTTTCGTCTGTTTTTTTACATTTACATCCATTTTTTTACGTTTTTATCCGTTGTTCTAACGTTTTCATACGCTTTCGTCCATTTTTTTTTACGTTTTTATCCATTTTTAACCTTTTTTTGGGTTTCGTCTGTATTTTTATATTTTCCTTCATTTTTTTACGGATGAAAACGTGAAAAAAAAGAGGAAAACGTAAAAAAAACATACGAAAATGAAAAAAACGGATGAAAACGTAAAAAAAACGGAGGAAAATGTAAAAATACAGACGAAAACGAAAAAAAAAAACAGATGAAAACGTAAAAATATAGACGAAACCAAAAAAAAGGGTTAAGAATGGATAAAAACGTAAAAAAATGGACGAAAGCGTATGAAAACCTTAGAACAACGGACAAAAACGTAAAAAAATAGACGTAAACATAAAAAAAAAAAAAAAAAAAAAAAAAAAAAAAAAAAAAGAGGAAAACGTAAAAAAAAAATGAAAACGAAAAAAAACGGATAAAAACGTAAAAAAAAACAAAAAAAAAAAAAAAAAAAAAAAAAAAAAAAAAAAAAAAAAAAACTGGCGAATACCTATTAAAACGGAATTTACGAACGTATTAAAAAAAATGCACCATTCGTCCTTTTGGTTTGCGAAATGACTAGTATACCCTCATGGGACTTCAGGTGTAACAACACTTAACAAGCGTTAGTGGGGGAGGGACTAACGACACCAAACGTTTGCCCGTTAAGGACGAACGGTGCAGTTTTTTTTTGTCAAGGGACTAACGACGCCAGTAAATGCAAACCACATGTACGAACGGTGTAATTTACTCTAATATTTATCCAAAATCAAATTTACCAAACAACCTTTAAGTTACCTTCTAAGTTCTAACACCATCTTTACATATAACCCTCAAACCATGCCACTTAGAATCTGAAAATTACTAAATTAGCGTCGTTGCTGGTTTTTTTTCCTCGCATATTTCAAATCACTCCACCTACGTTTTATCTAAGGCAATTGCCACTGTGTTGCTGCTCTGACATACATGTTTTCAGGAAAGTTATGATAGCAGCGGATGACTGCTTTAAAATAAGATTAATTAGCAATGATTTTCATCAAGCAACTACCGTTGGTTTCAGAGAAGGACGACTTTAAAACCAATAACAAGAGGATAAAACAGATCAAAGTAATTTTCATACATAATTCTTACTGATGGAAGTCAAAAGTTTTACAAATGTAATATGAAATCACAACATTAACCATAGTCCCCATCTGATGATTTTGCAACCCACAACACTATTACTCTATCCATAAAATAATACGGAGTAACTTAAAAAAAAAAAAAAAAAAAAAAAAAAAAAAAAAAAAAAAAAAAAAAAGGTACAAAACAGCAGTCCTATTTGTATCACCTTTCCAAAGTCAGAAAACAAGCTTAATTGTCTTCACACTTTGTACATCACCTTTTCCTTATTCAAACGTATAAGAGGCGGAAACTGAGCATCGTCGCCAAGTCTCACCGGCTTCTCCTGGACCCTGAAAATGTAAAAACGCAAATGCAAGAATTATCACGGGTGCCATATGTACCCTAGAAGAGAAAGAAAAACAGAAAACGATTCATTGAACTTACATTGTTGATCTCGTAGTCGGAACAGGACCAAATGATCCGAACACCGGTACTTGGAGGTGAGTAGGATCAGGACCAAATGATCCAAACACCGGTACTCGGAGGTGAGTAGGACCGGTACTCGAGCCGGCATCAGTGGTAGAACCACTTTGAATGTGGTGAGCTGGAATGACTGGTCCAGGTCGACCCCTCCTTTTTCTTATAGTAATAGGGACAGACGAGTGATCAGTTCCCCGAACCATGTTTGCGGAATTACCACTAGCTCCAATAGCATTTTGACCAGATAAAATTGGTCTAGATGGTGCACCACCACCACCACTAGTCAGATGATCAGCAACAGCAGTGTTTAAATCAAAACATTTAAAAGATTTCGTAGTCATTGCTGGAATGACTGGTCCAGGTCGACCCCTCCCTTTTCTTATAGTAATAGGGACAGACGAGTCAGTTCCCCGAACCATGTTTGCGGAGTTACCACTAGCTCCAATAGCATTTTGACCAGATAAAATTGGTCTAGATGGTGCACCACCACCACCACTAGTCAGATGATCAGCAACAGCAGTGTTTAAATCAAAACATTTAAAAGATTTGGCATTCGCGAGATTCCTTATATTCTTTGCATAGTCTCCCGAGAGGTTTACTATATTCAAACTCTCATTCCCGTCTCTTTGTGGCAGTTCAAGCTCGAAAGTGTTATTCGATAGAATTTTGAGCTCCTCGTCAACTTCTTCTTTTTCTTTCTCTCTTTCTTCTTCATCAGGAGTCAAATCAGAATCACTTTCCTCTGAGGATTCTCCAGTAGACTCACCATTCATTCCCGGTATACTATCATCAAGATACCCATTTGACCAGTTTGACTGATCCTCGTTTGAAGGCACTTCAGTCACCGTGACCGAAGATGGCGTTGAAATCTCAAATAATTTCAATGGATTTTCCATGAAAGTATTTTTGAAGTAGTTTTTGATCCCGTCTCCTAAATTCTCACTCGGTAGTAACATTACTTCACTAAGCCTACGACCACCGTATCTTAAGGCATCCTTTATTTTTGAAACGTTAACTACAAAATGATTAACATATTTTGGTTATGAAGATCCATGAGATGATTGATTACCGGAAATATATTATCACTTACCTTTGACGCTACGACCTAGATTGTTGGTTGCTTTTAACGGGTCGATAATATTAAAAACCCTCCGTTTGAAAAATGGAATATATGTCTCGGATTTTTTAGAAGGCACCACGAACATGTCTATGTAGTTGTTCAGAGACTTCTCTCCCAGCATCACGGGGGTCTCGACTGTTCAATACACGTAAAATAATCAGAAAAGGAAATGAGTACACATACTTTGTAGACATTTAATGGTATTTCTTAATTCTTACAGGTCACATTACGCAATTGAGATAATTCAACTCGACCATATAAGCTGATGCAATAACGTTCCCAGTCGAACCTACTGTAGTACTCTAAGAATCGGTACAAAACCTAAAACAGGCATAAAAATATTTGTATGAGTTAGCTCGAGTATTCCAATCCTAATTGTTATCACGAGATTAGAAGAGATTAATCATTACCATTAATGGGTCAATCAGCGAATCATAGTACATAATGAAGATGCACAGGACTAACACCTCCAAAGCATAAGTCGAAAACAGACCAGAACTAGCGCCAAGGATATCGACTTCATAATGACACCACGATTTAATAAGAATAATACTCCGTTTAAAGAGATTGTCTTTTTCGATAAGGTTATCAACCTATATCAAGGCAATGTAAAATAAACCAACATGACATGGTATTAAAAAGACAACAAAAGTTTAACAAAATTCATGTCGAATCAAAGCATGATCGTACCTGCTCCAGAAAACACAAAGAACAAAGTCCTCCTAACTGATTCCATGAGATGTCTATGGAGAAACCACCAACATTGCATTTAATAATTTTGACCTGTCATTGGAAACATTATGATCACCGATTGACAAGCAAGAAATTAACTGTTTATTGATCGACCCGTATATTATTAAGGAGGCATTTGGGATTGTTTATCAAATTTAAATAAGTAACTATATACTGTTTAGAAACAACTTATCTTTTTACCAACAAATCCAATCACCCCCAAATCTGTGTACTTATGTATCATATCAAAACGCAGTAAGCATATTATAAATATTCCAAACACCCATTGAGCAATAAAGGAAGATTGTGGATGAATTTATCTTTACCCCCGTCTTTTGACACAAGCTAGTTATATACAAATAATAACTATATATTAATGCATACAAAATCTAATACTAACATGAGTCATATATCCTATAATTCACATCATTCAAATTCAAGCAGTTGAATCACGAGGATAACCTCAGCATAGATGCACTTGATGTCCTGTATCTCAAACTCAGCATTTTCATTCTCTTTCTCGATTTCAAGTAAGTAAACAACGCGGCCAGGAAAAGGTATACTATCATCACCAACGACAGTAAGATCGATATCTCCAACTGGGAGATAAGTCTTAAGTGGCACTGAGCCATATGGAAAGACCTACAAGAATTACAGTACTTAGTTGTAAACATTCACAGGAAAGTATAGCGAGATTAGTACTCAATAAGCATAGTTACACATCAAATCCATTAGAGCAGCTAATTACATCACTTAACATCTTTGTGCTCCGTTCAGAACGAAAGTCATATTGCTTCCTAAACATCTCACTCATAAGATTTTAAACCTCACTAATTAAGATAGCATTTTAAAAAAGATAATAGATTTAACAAAGACTTTCTACACCCCTTCTTTGTAAAACTAAACTTTTCACACTATGATTGCTCTTTGTACACGTGATCGTAACTCCTTTTTAGATCCTAGTGGCTAAAATTTGGGCTTTTCATGCATTTCTATGGATGTAATTTTCTTTTATTATGACTCTTTTAATAAACTGAGCTTTACTGAGAATCAAGCTTGTTTAAGTCTTGATGTTCATGTATTATGCCAATTACTTATAATAATATTGAGAGGTTTTATTCACATTTGCAGATGTAAATTTACCTAGATACTCAATTATATAAAGATTTCCCAGTTACAAGAATCATTACAAGGTTGACATTTATCATAGTACGTGACTATTTCAAAGTATAGTGCACACTAATGGTTAAAATCTTTAGTAATTGGCATCTTTGACACACCAGCATAACTATTTGACAAATATTATGAACTTATCAAATAGATTACACATATAAAGTAGAATAACGGTTACTATACTTGGATAACTCAATGCTTGTAAATCTGGTTGCTTACAAGTGAATCTCAACCATCCTACAGAGATGTTTGCTTTAGCAAATTTTCACTAATATAGTTATTAGTTGAATATGTACATCAAAATAAATAAGTATGATGCTCGTCAAAGCTCATTATATCAAACAAATCATAAAAAAAGAAAATCTACATTAAGAAATGGGCGAATAAGCAATAGATTTTGGCCACTAGGATCTGAAAAGAGTTGTGATAATATGTAGAGTACAGCAAACAATGTGGTATGAAAACATAATTCTATAGTGAAAGGGTACTTTTCTTTTAATTTCCAAATTATCTCAATAAGTAGGATCTAAACTCAAATCCATGAGATTTTATAAAATACAAGCACAAGGCAGAAAACCTGATCTTACAATGCAAAACTGATAACTGACACACATTTAAACCATAACAGTAGCTTGCATCAAGTGTTTTTCACTTATTTATAGATGAAATAGCAGAAGACTTGAAACGACACTTCAAATTTTCTTTATACTAGTTTACTCTAACCCGTATGCAAAACGACAAAGTAAAGCAGATAGATCATGACGTCAACAATGATACATGAGGAAGGAAATGATCATTGAACCGATACAAAGAGGAAAACGGTATACCAACCGCCGTAAATGCATCACAACATCTTCATTTTCATTTATCCGTTACTTTTATTAAGAAAGATATGTTATATGAAAAGAGCAAAGATTTTTCATTGTTCATCAACACATCCAAAAGGGTGAAGAAAATATAAGATTTTTGGAACAATCAACAGAAAAACAACATTCATCTTCATTAATTAGGGATCAACCTCTATGAAATATAATCACTAGTAAATACCCAAACAGAACTTATAATGTATAAGAGTAACAAAATCAACAAAATTCCAAGATTGCATTTTTTCTAGATCGTTCCAAGCATAAATAAAAAATTTAACCACATCCTTAACAATAACCATCAACAACATGCATGAATACTGTTTGATCACTAAAATCAGTTTTGTGATCATGAATAATCATTCACAAAAAGACCCAACATAATAATAATAATAATAATAATAATAATAATAATAATAATAATAATAATAATAATAATAAAAAAAAAAAACAAAAAAAAAAAAAACAATATGGATTCATATAAGTGGAATCGGATATATACCCGTCAAAACCATCCATTTGTCCAAATAAGAATATTATAATATTAATAATAATCAGAGTAAATCCCCTAAATTTGCTAAAAAAAATCCAAACCCTAATTCACTTCGTGCACAAAATCATAAAAAACTCCACGTTTATTTTTATAACCTAAACCATTTTTCAAAATAAACGAAACCTTAATTTATTTTTTAATCAAAACCCTTAATTTTTTTTTATCATTTTTAAATCAGAACCCTAATTTTTATTTTTTAACCAAAAGCCCTAATTTCTTTTGTTATATCAAAGTGAAATTTAAATCAATATAATAATTGAAATAACTATAAAGAAATCAATCCCGATCGATTTTTTATATACCGATCTAATGAATTTACATATTAAATATAGTAATTATTAACTACTTATAAAAATAAAAACTTCAAACTCAAACAATAAAAAGCTAACGGAACAGTAACAAAATAAAGCTTAATTAATGCATTCATGCTAAAAAAGAAAAGTTTTAGTAAAATGAAGTAAACCTTAATCACTGGATCGCTACATTCGATTATTCGCTGCAAGTACTCAAAAACCCTTCTCCTCTTATTTTCAGATTCAAAAGTTGGCCTAACTCGATCCAATACTTCTTGAATCGAATCTTGGACAACCACCCAGTTCTCTGCTGGAATCTGCTCAAAATCCGTCATAGCCAACCTGGATGTAAAAGGTAATGTTATCGCTCCAACACCCTCCATTTCAAACTTACAAAGTAAACATATGAAAAGTTAATAAAATTTGACGTAAAGCAAACTAAAACTCTTCGAGAAATAAAAAACAACAACAGAGTTTGGTCGGATTCGCAACGAAACAAAGGTTTTCAAAGGTTTTTTAAGAAATTTGACTAATAGATTGAAATTTAGGAGAGGATATGATGAATAAAAGTAGACTAAAACATGTATTCTTACAAGGAAGAAAAGTGTATGAATTTAATAAAAGTAGACTAAAACATGTATTCTTATAAGGAAGAAAAGTGAATATGAATTTAATACATTTAGTAATTAGCTTTTATTTCTTTTTGGTGTGTTTTTTGTTTGTTTCTAGCACATTTAGATATGCATATACACATGGACATATATATAGATGTAAGGGAGCGCGTATGTATAGGTTTATGGAGTGAGCTGCGACTAGTTAAGCGTGATGGTACTTGGTGGTGAATGTTTGAACTAATGTGAGTTTTCACTTTAAGTCCTTCGTGTTTTGGTTTTGTTGTGAATAGCTAAAGACTTAGAAATTTAGCTCTAAATTTATAAGAAATGTGGTTTTAATAATTTTTTGTTTAAGTTATTGTGACATATTGATGATTTCTAGTGAGTGGATCAAAATATGTACAAGACTAAGAATACAAAAATCTAATTAAGGAATCGGAAGGTTTTTTACATTAAAAAGTCATGTATAAAGAGGTATTAAAGCCACTATCCTAGTAGCTTTGTTCAAAAGCGAACAACCACTTCATCTTAAAGGCATCGATTAATTAAAAGTAGAATGGTTGGGTTTGAATCATATTGTACCACTATGGCAGTAGATCAACATGAATTAGACGATAGAAATTATTAATGTTTTGCTATAACCGGAAGTGATTACCATATTTAGTTCTTACACTTTCAGTTGGCGTTCATTAAAAACTTTTGCACTTTCAGTTAGCTATGATTGCTATTGAATCTATTACATAACGATGCTAAGCCAACAACTAAGTCTCCAACTACAAAACATGTTCAACATCTCCTCACTCCATACAAAGCTTAAAAAGAAGTACTTTCGGACAACCACATTAGATACAAATACAAATTCTTCTCAGTGTAATAGTAACTTATATGTACACTTAGAACTCTTGTTTTGATTCTTAGTTAGGAACTTGTTAGTTAGATTTCCTTACTTGCGTATAAACAATGCATTTGAGCTTAAGTCTATAACAGATTCATTGATAAAATTATCAGTTTCATTTACAAAATGGTATCAGAGCTTTAAGTGACGTTATTAGTGGTGGATCACATACAACTCAAAATTCAATCCAATTAAACCATATAATCACCGTAGATTCAATCAATGAATCATCTTATCACACAATCAATCATTCAATTGGTTCAATTTCCCCAATTTCAATCAATTTAATGATCAAACCATTTGAAACCTAAATATGCCATTAAAGTGCCTCAAATCAACTAATTCTAATGGAATTAGTCACTCACAGACACATTCATTCACTTAAACCCACTCAATTCTTGATTAGAAACTACTAAATTTTAAAATCTTTAATTTTGTATTGATCTTTGCACACATCTAATTATAGCTCCTTATATATATGTATATGATCATCTATCTTGTTTACCGAAGACTGACCAAGCGACTTGTGAATTTCACAGGGTTTTTAGTAATTTTTTTCATTTAAATAAAGTCTATGTTTCTCATGCAATGAACCATTAGTTATACGTTTTGTGCATTGTAAAACCTTCTAGATTCATAAATCTTGTAAGTAACATTGTAAATAAGTAAAAACCATCTCATGAATCATTAGATTAAACACCAAGATAAATAAGTTACTAAAATTTGGGTGACACTTGATTTCTGCAATCCAATTTTTTTAACAACAAATGAATTATAAAGTAGCAAGAAGCTAGATATTGGTACAATGGAAGGATAAAGCGTTACATAGGTAAAACAACTTTATGCATTAATTTTTTTCCCTACATCTACTTACAATCCAATAGTAGGAGAATGTATTGATATTGTTAAAGATGGATCTTTGGAAGGTTTCTTGATGGAGAAAATAAATTTTTTCCTATATCGCCAAATGGATCATATTGTTGGGATGAAAACCTTACGGTGGTCGATAGTAGACGTTTTACTACAATAACTAATTAACTACATATTCACCATTGCAATCTGATTTACAATTCCTTTTATGAACTTGAAACGAGCAAAATGTGAAATCTTTTTTGCTTTGCATTTAGCATTTTTATTTAAAATGATAAACCATGAGAATAATCTTTATTCTAGTCTTCAAGGTTATACCGGGAGAGGAAATGGTGAAATTGAAATTATAGTTCTTTTATTCTTTAATCAATGTTTGTATAACATAAGAATCAAGAATGTGTTGCATTTTTTTAGTCAATGTTTAGCTTTAACATTCATAATATAGCAAACTTTGTAGACGTTGGTTTTATAGACAATTGTATTCTAACACTTTTAAATCTATCAAATTAGCTACAAATAAAACTAAGATGGTTCTTTTGGCTATGTTTCACTAATTTGAATATTTATCTAATCAAAAGTATTATAGCCATCTTTGACTAGATGTTTAGAAGATTTTATCGTGTACTTGAATTTGACAAGTAACGATAAATTGAGTTAAACTGATAGACTGGATTGTGAACCAAAGTTAAACGTAAAGGGTCTGTTTGTATAATGTTTAATAGTTGAAAGCCTTAAGTTAAACTATCTATTGCACTTAACTGAAATAAATAAATAGATAAAATATTAATAAAGGAAAGAAAAAAACAAAAGTTGATATATGGTTAGTGATGAAAATCGTATTACAATAATACTCCTCTATTTCATCATGCTTTATACGTTACAACTCACCTTTATTTTTTATATATTTTACTATTTTTTTCTATATAAATTTTTTAAGGACAGCAGTTTACTAATATGGTCCAATAATTTTGTTTATGAGTTGGACTTCATTTTACTGATGCATATCAGTTTTATACTGTTGGGTCAAAAATTTGACCCAATTGCCCTTACAAGGATATGAAAATAAAATAGCCTAACTCACTAAATAAAATAGTTGGTCACTCACTGATAAAGAATTCAGTGAGTATTTTATATCATTAAACATCAAACAAGTCACTGAGTGCATAGTCACTTAGTGAGAAATCACGATGTTCAGTGAGTCTAATAATAAAGACTCGTCATTTAGTGAGGCGGTACTCAGTGAATGATCCCTGAGCCAAAGAAGAATGTAATGGAATCAGTGAGTGATGACAATAACTCACTGACTTCCTGAAACTGTCTCTACAACATACTGATAAATATAGGTGGTAACTTCCAAAAAGGAGAAGTCAAACCAAGTACAAGTAATTGCTAAAGATGTTGAAATATTTGCTATGACACTTCAAAAGGATGTTTGTTCTATTCCAAAAGAAGATGAGTAAGGGGACAACTAAGAAGTGGATGACAACTCATCATCACATGGTGGCTTTGTACTTTGTACCTATATATATGTCTAGTATGTTACAGGGATAGTTGTGAATTCTAAACAAACAAAATACTTATTATTAGTTGATAGGATACCCCTCTAAATGAATCTTAAGCTTAGCTTGGATCAATGAGAGTTTATTGTCATCTCAGTGGGGATAATATACCAAAATTATCTCCATTAAGAAGCTGAAAATGTTATCATATAGTCTAGTTGGTATTGAGTAATCTTGTAACTTTTGTTCATTATTATTAATGAAGTTCTTATTTATATTTATCAAGAGTTGCGCAATTTCATGGACCAACATATACACACTACACTGGTTTGCTTTACTAATCTTCTTCAAACAAAAGACTTGGATAATTTCACTAAAAATACATATAAAAAATATATTTCAAGTTATTAAAGTATAGTAATTCAGTTATTCTCTTTAAAAATATTTTTGTAATATGAAATATTCTTTACAAATTACAAGATACATATAATACCATATATGTTTTTATTACATATGTTATTATTTATTCCTTGTCTTAAATTCCTTTTCTTCTTTAGCAATTAAATTCTTTTAATGTTTTTCCAAAATAAAAATTCCTTTTCTTCATTAGCAATTAAATTCTTTTAATGTTTTTACAAAATAAAAATTAATGTGAATAGTCAACCTTGTTTTATGTTTTCTCGCATTCAAATACCACATATGTTTTTATTACATACTAGTAGGATACCCGCGCTTTGTGGCAGCGGGTACTCTATGACAATTAACCGGAGAAATAGATCTCGATGAGGCTTGGTTCACCACTTTGAATCGGTTCCAACAGGTCCTCTTTGGTTCATTTTTTGATGGCTTTTATTGGCTAGCCGAACTGGTGGCGACACTGGTTCCCGGTTGAACCCATTGGTTTGGTCCAGTTTCAAACTATATGTACTATCAACTTGTTAGCTTGTATAAAACTTTCTGTGTTTTATTAGTTTGCACAATGTGTATAATAATATGTACTTTTCATTTTATGGGTGTTTTAAAAATATCACTAATTTGTGTTTAATTATTTTATATTTTAGATTATGTTCTATCTTGTTTAGATTGTACTTATGAAAATTTTATTGTACTTTTAGTAAGGGTGTGTTTTAATTGGTTGTATTTAATTTGGTATATAAGCTTTTAATTGATTGTACAATGTGAATAAATTATTGTACTTTTAAGTAATATGGTGTTTTAATAGGAGTATTAATTGTGTTTTAATTAAATTTTCTTTGTTTGTATGTCTAATTGTGTTTAAATTACTTGTACATTTAGCAATAAAATTTGTAATGCTGAATTTTAAGGCATTTAATGCCCAAAAGTGTCTTTGTGTTTTATAAGATAGTATGATGTTACTCCCTCCGTCCCAAAATTATTTTCCCATGACAAAAAAACACACAGTTTAATAAAAACATAATTAATACAGCTTTATCTCTCTTACTTTTTTGCCAAATGACAGATTTACCCTTAACCAATTAATTAACACTTCTTTAAAGTTTGTAATATTAATTTCAACTAAGGGTAATATAGTAAACTTGACCAAACTTCCCTATCTATTTTTAGTATTGGACAATTAATTTGGGACGTACCAAAAAGGAAAGATGGACAATTAAATTGGGACGGAGGGAGTATTATTTTTTCGTTGTCTTAAATTCTTTTTCTTCTTCAGCAACTAAATTCTTTTAATGGCTTTTCCAAAAGAAAATTAATGTGAATATACGTGTGTATGTTTGACATAAGCGCACTAATTCACAGGCATCAAACTTTTGCTGGGTAGGGTTGATGGATACTATTATGGTACACAGAGTTGAGGTGTCCCTGCCAATCTACACTTTTGATCTGACATAAGTGCACTAAAAAGAGTTTGAAAATAATTTAAATTTAGTAAATATTTGTGTGTATATATGCATACATGAAGTTTTTTTATATTAAATGTTAATTTAATTTAATAAATTATAAAGGTTGTTACATTTAATAAATTAAATTCCTTCGTGTATTTATTTGTTTGTGTTTTATCTTGGTAATTGTTGGGTGATGAGTGCTCAAACACTCATCATTTTTTGTCAAATTTGAGCTGCAAAACATTTAAAAACACTCAATAATGCATCAAAATACTGAAAATATTCCAAAATTGTGTTATATATGTTTCAGATGCAAAATGAGTAAAAACAGATGAAAAACGTACAAAGTTTGCATAATTGGCAGTTTCAGTCCCCCAACTTTCAAAAATTGGCAAAAATAGTCCCTGAGCGCTTATTTTAAAAGAAAAGTCACCAAAGGTCCTTTTGTAATCATAAGTTGTCATATTTAGTTCTTTGGTGATAAATTTCAAAAGTTTTGAGAATTTTACAAGTTTGGTCCTTGTGCTATTAATCTTTGGCAGGAATGTTCCTTGGGTGGCAAGTTTAGTGAAATTACATGTTTGGTCCCTTGAGTTTGAAAGTTTGGCAGAAAAGGTCCCCGGATACAAAATATGGAAAAATTATCAAATGTGGACCTTGGATTATTCATACTTGGCATAAATCACCCTTATGAGTAACTTTGAGAAAGATTGCAATTTCAGCCCCTGGAATTTCAGAATATTACAAATTGGTCCTTGTGATATTTATTAAAACCAAATGGACCCTAAGTATTATTATCCCAACACCAAATCCAATCCACACACAAACATATCCCTAGCCCAAACCTCCAAGGCCCAAAACCACCCCTAATCCGTTTAATATTACCCAACTCCCCCAGGTCAAACCACTGTTCATCCACCCTTAACCTCTTTCCCTCCCACTAAACACCCTGCTAATCCAAACCACCCCATCACCAACTCTGCTCCTCTCCCATGCTTTGTCTCCCCTAACCTCCACAAACATCCAAACTTCATTTATCATCCTTAAAATCCTCCAAGCTATTGACTTTTGCCCACTCCCATTTTTGCGCCAAAAATAACATAAATGGCTAAGATGAATTCCACTCATCCAATGGTCAATAATAGGAGTGGAAAAGTCTCAGGAACTCCACAGGACCCCTATAAGTCAAAAGAGAAGGCCTGAAGCCAAGAGAGTAGTTTTTAGATAGTTAAAATTAGTTGTAGAGTAGTTTTAATCTCGAATTTAATGTAAATTAGTTCTCAGTTGTACTCATTAGTTTAGAAGGGTTGTAATATCATTTTCAGTATAATCAAAACCAGTTTTAATTATCAATTTCAGTTCCTTGTCCTAATTTCAGTTTATGCTAATTTGTACTTCAAATTTCATTGCACTTTGAATGTTGGTAAAAGTTGTTGCTCAATGTTCCATTGAGCTCATATTAGCAAAATATTAAGCTTTCTCAAGTTTTTAAAGCAAAGAAAACAGTTTAGGACTTAAAACTCAAAAAATGCTCAAAATTCCAAATAAATAAATTTTAATTCAAAAATCAGTGAGAATAAAGGAGCAGCAAAGAAGCAAGGTTGATTTTGGATGTTCATGGTCTAGTAGCCTCAGGGGAGGCATTAGGTTATGGTTGGGTCACTTGGTTATTTGATTCTCAGTTGAACACCATTGTAAGTCTATTTCCTAATTTTTAGTCTAGTATTGTAGATTAGCTTGAGTGGTGCTTATTTGTGTTTTTCAGACTTAATTAGTTCATAAGAGGTGTTGTGATACCACTTGGAACCTGTTTTTAGATTTTCATGATTCACTGCCTAGGTTTAGTAATTATTGCATTTCCTTATTCTGGTGGTTCTTTGTACTAAAAACTTGTTTAATTAGCTTTAATTTAGTTTAAGTAATCAGTTTTAAACATAAAATAGTAGGTTGTAGTTATAAAACTTAAGTTGTAATGTAAACTTAGTCATTAAGGGGTGTTTGGCTTATTTGAGTTCTGAGTCACCTAGGGTGTTTCAGTGCATGCTATCTATAGTTACTGGTCATAACAGGTTTAATTAGAACTTACAAGTCATATAAATTCATGCTCTCTTAGAAAAAAGTCAAAATCACCACAAAAGCCTCATAACTGTCAATTGTGGGATTTTTGGTTCCACCATTCATAATTTCTTTTCAATAGTTGTTAATTTAGCCTAGATTAGTCTTAATTTATCATATTTCAACCATATCAGTCCATTAGAATCATTAAAAGTTCAACAAAGTCAATTTAGGTGTTCATCACAAAAAGTCAAATTTTCATCTTCTAAATTTTTCCAAAAGTTGTGGGATTTTTAATGAATTTTCTGTTTAGAACTAGAGATTGAAACTTTTAGGAGTCATTGTCTTCCACCTCAACTATGAAATCCCATAGTCACTTGATTTTTGCAATTTTTTCTGTGGGCCCTACAGTTGCCCAAACACACCTGCAGGGGGAATGACCTCTCCTGCACCACCATTCAGTTTCACCCACCCAACTTCCATCCATTCCCTAGGGCTTATTAGTGGGTCCCCTTAGATGAACCTTAGCTTATTTTGAAGCTTATCTGACCAACATTTAGGATCAAGTTCCAATTTGGACCCCTGAACCCCCTTGTGGTCCCTACAATGGGCTGCAAGTCCACCTATTGGACTGTTTCATAATCAGTTTGGGTCATTTGCTTTTTGCTTATTGGTAGCTTAATTTCTTGTGCTTTTCTGGTTCAATAGGCTTATTTCAAGCTTCCATACATTTATCTTAGCTTAGTTGTTCTTGGTGTGGCTTTTTATAAGCTTTTGCACACACCACAAATCCTAATAAGCTTAATAAGCCAAACCTGTCAAACCATTTGGCTTCTCATCTGCTTATTTTTGAATTTTGAGCAAAGTCCCTTCATTAAAGTTTCACATTTTAAGTTTTTAAATAGTTTTGAAAAAAGAAAATCCAGAAAAACCAATTTTAAAATAAGTGATTGTTTCTATTTAATGTAATTTAACTTTTTAATTTTCCTTTTTAGATTTTTATTAAGTACTTTGCATTTTTATATTTTTCTTAATTTTATTTTATATTAAAGTATTTTTAGAAATTTTTTCCAGAATTTTATATTGTCTTTTGGTATTAATTAGATTTAATATTAGTTTTATTAATAATTAAGTATTAAATAGCAAAACTAGTTTTTATAAATTAATACCCAGTTTTTAAATTTTTCCTAGATTTTATAAGTTATAAAATAATTTTAGGAATTTTTCTAGAATTTTTACTGTTCATCTTCTAATTTTTGTAATTTAATTAATTTAATTTGTAATTAATTAATAATTAGAATAATAATTAGTAAAATAGTGTAAAAACATATAAAACAAACTTTTTATAATTTTTTAGGATTCCTGTGATGGTTAATTAGATTTAAAAAAAAAATCATAATTATCTAAGTCTTTTTAGTATTTTTAATATTTTTAATTAGTTTAATTAGTTAATTAATATTTAATTAGTAATTAATTAATATAAAATCCACAAAAAGACAAAAAGACATATTTTTAATTTTAAAATTTGTTTTTAGTTATTTTATAATTTTAGAAATTTAATTTGCATTTTTCTAGTATTAAAATAATATTATATTGTATTTAAGTTATTTAAATATTAATAACTAGTATTAAATAGTATTTAATTAATATTAAATAATTAATTAGTGTAAAAATTCATTTTCTTTTTCTAAAAATTTTCTTTCATCCTTAGGTTTGTAAAAAAGTTATTTTCACCCCCTGAGGGTTTTCAGATTTCACTTTTCACTTTTTATTTTGTACGTTCACGTAACTTTAAACTGAACGTACGCGTTTTTAGGTTTCATACGTTTCTGGTTTTTCTAAATTCACGTATATGTTAATATAGCTTACTTAAGCTATTTCCTTTTACACTTCAGTAGAATAATCATTCACAACCCCTTTCTGTCCAAATTTACCCGATCACAAACCCGTTTAATACCTTTGCACACCTCGTCGGGACATAACGACCTGGGGAAACCCTATTCTTCACTGGTTATCTTTGTACTCTCTCCTGGGTTGACCTATTGACCGCACCCGGTTGTCTGGTTAGTTTGGGAGGAGTCATTGGGTCACTGAATTCCCCAATCTTCCTCTAACTAGGATTTGAACATAAAATAACCTAAGTATTTAATATCCGTAAACACAAACAAGTCACTGAGTGAACAGTAACTCAGTGAGTCATCTTCAGGATGCTTAGAATGAGCTTATGAAGAAAGGTTCACCATTCAGTGAGGCGGAACTCAGCGAGTGGCATCTAAGCCAAGAAGAAGGTGATGGGTTCAGTGAGGACGACAATAACTCACTGAACCCCCAAGACTCCTCAACAACTATTGAAGTACTTAAGACTGAAGACTGAAGAATGGGCGGGACTAAGCGGGAAAGTTTGAACGTATCAACAGGTGTCCTTATCAACCTGAAGTCAAACTTTCCCTGAATGGCATTATGTCAGGATGGTGTCATCACTGTGCATCAGAAAGGCACATTGTCCTTTACCCAATATAGTCTATTGTAACAAAGACAAAATATGTAAGTATTTTGTCTCTACTAGATAGGTCATCATTTTGTCTTTATCAGAGACGTTGTAATTTACTTGTGTATAAATAGGTAGCATAAGTGAGGAGTAAAAGTGGACAAGTTTGTACAATTAATGATTAGCATTCACAAACCACTTTTACTCCTCCAAAGAACAACACAGTCCCTAAGATTGCTCATTGAGACCTTTAGTTGTCACTCAAACATTGTTTGGGTTTAGAGAGGAGTCTATACCATACTTGTCGTTTCAATCCCAAGTGTTATTCCACAAACACTTGGGTATAATTCTTTGATTAACTTCTAATAAGAATTAAACGTTGAAAAACTGTGTCTCTTTTCTTTACGTTTATCTTTGTTGTTAATCTTTTACATCTGTGTTAAAAAGTCATGGAACTTTGTTAGATTAACTCTTTAGCTAACCATTAACCAAGTAACCGGGACCAACAAGTGGTATCAGAGCTTCTGATTTGTAAAACTTCTCTAAATCTGTTTTTAAAACACAAAAGTGCTCAAAAGTTTTTAAAATCAAGATCCCACCATGGTTGGTTTAGATGTTCCCCAACTTGTCGATAAAAAGGGTGGAAGTTATTCAGCTACTGTCCCTCGACTTGAGGATGGAAAATTCAACAAGTGGAAAAAACGCATGCTTTGCTACTTGACTGGGATGGAACCATATTACATTAAGCTTATTAATGATGGTCCATATGTCCCAACAACTACCCAAGGTATAGTAAAACCTGAAGCTCAATGGACCCCTGATGAGAGGAGGGTAGTCAATCAAGACCAACGCCTGAAAAGCATAATTATATCTTGTCTTCCTGACGATATAATGGAATCAGTCATCAATTGTCCTACTGCTAAGCAGACATGGACTGACTTGGTTCACATCTATGAGGGTCCCTCAGATACCAAGGAAAACAGGATCATGGACTTGAAACTTGAGTACAATACTTTCAGGGCCAAAGGCTCTGAAAGTCTCTCAGAGACCTATACCCGGTATAAGACCCTCCTGAATGAGCTGACCAATGATGGTGTCACCCTGTCCAAGCATGAAATCAATGTTGGCTTTGTCAACAGTCTCCTTGAGAAATGGTTAAACTTCTCTCAGGGTTTGAGAAATGCAAATCATATCTAGAACCTTGAGCTCCCTGAAATTTATGGGAAGTTTGTCTATGAAGACAATCTTATCACCAGGAGATACCCTGGTAATGCTCAGGAGACCAAAAAGACTCTGGCCTCCTCACCCATATCCACTGCTTTCTATTCAAATGGTGTTGTGCTGGATTTTCAAGATGGATCTGATGATGAGGTTGATGAAAGAACCTGTGAGGAGTACCTGAATGATTTACAAATGAATTTCATGAAAGGGCACTCCTTGCAAACTCAAGAAGGTTTATTAAAAGAAACAAAAAAAATTCTAACTCAAAGGCAAATGACAATACTGAATGTTTTAAATGTGGTAAAAAGGGTCATTTTACAAAAGACTATTTCTTAAAAACAACCTCAGAACCATCTTACAAATTCTCAGGAAACAATTCTTTCTCAGGAACTAGCAAGTTTCAACCAAAATTGCTTCAATCAAGTCAGTTTGTTCAAAACAAAATTGAAAAATTCCTCAAAATATTTTAAAGCCAAATACAGAAAGGCCAAGGCCAAACTTGCTCTTCTTGAGTCTGCCTCCTCAGTCACTCAATCACCTCAAGCTCCTAAACCTACTCAGGCTAAAAACAAGGGGTTGGTTGCTGAAACATTTGACTGGGATGAAGTTGAAGTATCTTCTGATGATGATGAAGTTCACATCAGTGACCTGATGGCTCTCGCTGAAGACAACAAGCTTGCTGTAGGAAAGAGTCATGCAAGAAATGGAGAGTGGATGAACATCACTATGAGAAAGGTAAACATCTTACTTTCTATGGATGATGATGCTGATTGGAACTTATTTAGATTATATTAATGTTGATCTTAAGTATGTTGAAGAGAAAAGATTAAATTTGTTTTCAAAATTTAACAAACTGAGTTTTGAACTAAATCAGTGTAGAGATGAGCTTCTTGCTTTAAAACAAGCTAAACTTGAAAGTGTCACACTTCAAATTCAAAATTCTGAACTTGTAAAACAAAATCAAGCTCTTTAGGAAGAACTTAAGAAAGAAAAGGTTGTCATTTGGAAATGGACTCAGAAGAACCCCAAACTCTTTGACACACTGAGTCTCACACCCAGCACCAAAAAGGCTGCCCTGGGTGAAGATCAACTCACTGAAGTGTCTGGGGAGAGTAGCCATTCAACAGCCTTTCTATCAGCAAACAAACTCTCTAGCAAAGAACTTGCTCCTAAGCCCAGTGATTGGATTGAAAGAGTCAATCCTGACAGTAAACTACTAAACTTTAACACTGGAAGAATTCTAGAGCCTGAAAGTCAGGCTATTAAGGAGTTGCTAGGAGTTACTGATGAACCCAGTCATACTGAGTCCATCACTGAGTCTAAATCAGATTCACAATCACCACTCCCTCCACTGAAACAACTTCACAGAGCAGCACCTAGTTCAGATCTTGCACCACTAGTTTCTCAACCCCGCTCTTCAAAGAAGAAAACAAATCCATGAATAAGCATCTTAAAAAGACCTACCTCGGTACCATCTGAAACCAACACACCTTCAGTATCCACTGAAGTGAAACCTGAAAGCACTGATTCAAAGTTTGATCAAGTTCCTCCAAATCAAAACCCTCATCCAGATCTTCAGTGAGATGTGAACTATGCAATCATCCGAATCACTCCACTGATAATTGCTACAGAATCCTGTTCTGCATGATATGCAAACAAGAAGACCACAGGACTTCTGATCACAACTCTCACACTGCTTCTCTAAAAGCACAAGGTCTTTACAAAACACAAGGCTATCAGTACGCCTCATCTTCCAAACAAAGACAAAAGGCTAAGCCTTTCTTGCTATGTCCTCACTGTGGGTTCAATGATCATCTACCTGATGATTGCATGATGAACAATTGTTGTAACATCTATGGAGACCACACTCATGATGACAAGGGACATGACAAGATCATTCAAGCCAGAAGAAACAGCTCTACCAGCACTTCTCAGTCAACTGAGTCTTCAACTACCACAAAATGTAAAACTTGTGGAAGTTCATTCCACTCTACTTCAGACCATGATTCTTTAGCTAAGTTCAAAAAGTCCCTGAGGACTAAGCCCACTAGGAAGTGGGGTAGCAAGAAAAACTAACCCAGTTTACTATTTGTGCAGAAACACATCAGGGATCCTACTTGGAACTTTGACAGTGGATGCTCAAGGAGTATGACTGGTGTGAAGAGTTATCTGCACAAATATGTAGAAGAACCAGGACCCAAGGTAGTATTTGGTGATAACTCATCACCCCCCACTGAAGTTTATGGTTCAGTAAACTGCAATGGTATAGTTTTTACAAGAATAGCTTATGTCAATGGTCTCAAGTACAATCTGATAAGTGTGAGTCAACTATGTGATGCAAAATACATAGTTCAGTTTGATGACAAGAGAGGAACCATCTTTAATGCCAACAAGGAAGTTGTGTTGATTGCTCCTAGGAGGGATGATGTTTATGTACTAGACATGTCATCCCTTACTCAAAATGGGACTTGCCTCTTCTCTAAGGCAAGTGAGACAATCAACTGGCTCTGGCATAGGAGACTCTCTCATCTCAATTTCAAAACATCAACAACCTGGCCAAACAAAACAAGGTTCTTGGCCTTCCATCCCTGGTGTATACCAAAGACAAGCCATGTTCTGCTTGTGAAAAAGGAAAACACAAAATGGAGTAGCTGAAAGGAAAAATAGAACACTCATTGAGGCTGCAAGGACAATGTTGAATGGCTCAGTCCTCTCAAAACACTTCTGGACTGAGGTAGTCAGAATAGCCTGCTACACTCAAAATAGGTCCATTATTGTGAAAAGACACAATAAGACTCCCTGTGAGATATTCAAAGGAAGGATCCCTGACATCAGCTACTTTCATGTATTTGGGTGTCCTGCGTTTATTCATAATCACAAGGATCACTTAGGTAAATTTGATGCCAAAGCTGATGACGGATACTTCCTGGGATACTCTCTGGTTTCCAAAGCCTACAGGGTGTTTAACACAAGGAGACAACAAACTGAGGAAACTTATCATATAACGGTTGATGAGATCACTGAATCCATCAGGTTCTCCAGTTCCTCAGTTGAAGAGATTGGTATTGATGATTCATCAAGGTATCCTCCTGATGAGTATCACCCTGAGAATCACACTTCAACTCAATACCAAGCTGATGTTGATGTCTCATACTACATCATCCCTCACAATCTACCCCAACCAACCATGAGTGAATTCATTGAAACCCAACAAGTCTCCAATGAGACAATTACCACTGAACCAATTGTTCAGGAACCCTCAAACCAAGCAGTTAACACTGAGGTCACTAAAGACCAAAATCTTGAATTACCTCAAGTTCCTGTAACTGAACCCACTCCAACAAATCAGGCTTCTACAAGCTCTAACTCTTATCCTAGACCTCAGGATAGCTGGACAAAATCCAAAACAATTGAGCTTGTCAACATCATTTGTGAGCCCACTGAAGGCATGCTTACCAGAAATGTTAAAGAAGCTTTAACTTATGAGAGCTGGGTTCAGGAAATGAGAGAAGAGTTGGAACAATTTGACAGGAATGATGTCATGACCCTTGTTGAATGCCCTAAAGGTGTTTTAGTCATTGGAATGAAGCGGGTCTACAAAAACAAGACTAATGAATGTGGAATAGTCATCAAAAACAAGGCAAGACTTGTTGCAAAAGGATATAACCAACAGGAAGGTATTGATTATGAGGAAACCTTTGCACCTGGTGCAAGAATGGAAGCCATCAGGATCTTCCTAGCCTATGCAACATACATGAACTTTAAAGTTTACCAAATGGATGTAAAAAGTGCATTCTTGAATGGTAAAATTAAAGAAGATGTATATGTGCAACAACCTCCTGGCTTTGAAAGAAGTGAATTTCCTAACCATGTCTGCAAGCTTAACAAAGCCCTTTATGGACTAAAGCAAGCACCTAGGGCATGGTATGAAACACTTTCAGCCTTCCTAATCCAAAACAAGTTTGTTAGAGGAAAAATTGACAATACCCTGTTCATCTATAAAACAAAAGGTGATGTTATCCTTGTTCAAGTGTATGTTGATGACATCATCTTTGGCTCAAAAAATTATAAACTTTGTAAACAATTTGAAAAACTCATGACCACAAAGTTTGAAATGAGCATGATGGGTGAACTCACTTACTTTCTTGGACTTTAAATCAAACAGACTGACAAAGGCATATCCATTTGTCAAGAAAAATACATTAGGAACCTACTGAAGAAGTATGAGCTCTCTGACTGCTCTTCAGTGAAAACCCCTATGGTTCCTCCAAACAACCTAGGTCCTGACCTCACTAGTAAATCAGTGAATCAAACCCTATACAAAGGAATGATAGGGTCACTGATGTACTTACTTGCCTCAAGGCCTGACATCCAATTCTCAGTATGCCTATGTGCTAAATATTAGTCTGAATCAAAAGAATCTCATCTCACTGCTGTCAAGAGAATCATCAGATACCTGAAGGGTACACCTAACCTTGGTTTGTATTACCCCAAATGTTCCGGGTTTGATCTCAAAGGATATACTGATTCAGACTATGCAGGTTGTAATATGGATAGAAAAAGTACCTTAGGATCCTGCCAATTCCTTGGTGGCAAACTTGTGTGTTGGAGTACAAAGAAACAACAGTCAGCGGCCATGTCCTCAGCTGAAGCTGAATATGTGGCTGCTGCAAGGTGTTGTGCAAATGTACTTTGGATGAAGAGCCAAATGAGTGACTATGGAATTCAGTACAAGATGGTACCCATCTTTTGTGACAACACCAGTGCCATAGCCATCTCCAATAACCCAGTGCTTCATCAAAGAACCAAACACATTGACATAAGATACCATTTCATCAGGGACCGCATCATGAATGGAGAAATTGAATTACATTTCATCCCCACTGAGTATCAGTTAGCTGATATTTTTACCAAACCCTTTGATGAACCCACTTTCACTAGACTGAAAGTTGAGCTGGGCATGTTAGACATTGAATCAGGCAACTGATTAAATTTGTTCCAAACTGATGTAAATTCTCTTAGGTCCCTGATCATAAACACACTAAATGATAAATCATTCAGGGGAGCTCAAGATATCAAAAGGCATTAAATACCTAACTAAATGCTCTAAGTACTTAGTTAGTAAATGTCCCTGGTAGGTAACTGATTTCTATTTAATATAGGAATATATGTTACTTACACAACTGGCATCCATATCTTGGGCCCTCACACCTACCTCACCAAAACCACTGAGTATTAAATGCTCTCACTCACATAATTATATATGTGGTGACATCACTCTGCAAAAAGTGTCTTTTGCAGAGCCGCGCAACTGTTCATCTAATCGTGTTGCGAAAAAAGAGGAGTAATGGGAAATGTGGGATTAATGCGGATATCAAACCCATTTTATATCACAATTCAAATTTATAAAAATCAATTGATATCCACATCATCCTAACCCTAATTCCATCCCCTATAAATACCCCCACAAAGAGAAATACACACGCTTTTAAAAATTAAGAAAACTCTTGCAAATTTTTTTTAGAACTAAAACTTGATTTCAACTGTGTGTGTTCTCTCTTCAACAAAAACCTTTCTCTCAAAATCAGACCATTTTTCTTCACAATGGCTTCTTCCAAGGCTGTTACATACGCCCCCAATATGGAATTCCAGATTGAGGGTGTTGACCTGACCAAAAATGATGTAGTGGGAAATTTTTCTTACCCTGAGGGGTTCCCAGAATACAGGGATGTGGTTAAATACCTCCAAAACTGTTTTCTCACCACTGCATTCACAAAAACCCCCTCCATAATCTACTATGATTACCTGAGGGAATTCTGGTGCACCGCTATGGTTGAAAAACCTGATGCACCTAAGGATGCCACAATAAGGTTCTCAATGGAGAATGGGACAAATTCCCTCACTCTCAACTACAAGACCTTTGTCAAAGCCACAGGCCTTGACTACACTGAGACCTTTCCTGCCCACCCCACTGAAGAGGAAGTGGAGGCAATTTTGCTGGAACTGGGTCCCTACGATAAACTTCACCCAGATGTGACCCAGGGGTCCTCCTAGCCAAAGCTCCAATAATCAAAACCTGGTTTCCTGCCCCCTGGAGGATCCTAATAACCTTTGTCATTCAGGTCCTTAGGGGAAACAAATCCTCCACTGAGCAACTTAACAGTACTCAATCAATGATTGTGTATTGTCTCCTGGAGGGTATAAAAATTGACCTTGGAGAAATTATCTTCAAGGACCTCCTTGCAAAATTGGGTGGGAAGTCTAGGCAAAAACTTATGTCATACCCTAGATTTATTTCCTGCGCCCTGCAAAACTTGTTGGGGTCCGAGTACATTAAGCCTGATGGCGTAGGCTTAGAGCCTGAGGTCTTACACAAGACCAATTACTCTCGTGACCTCACTGAGGTTACACCTGTCACCCTGACCACGTATATGCTAACTGCTATCCAGGGTGACAACAAGATTTCACCTGTTCCCTCTCCCACCAAGAAGGTGAAGAGGAAGAAGGGACAGGTGTCCAGGAAGGTGGCTTAACCCTAGTCACTCGCCACTCGTACCTCTGTTTCTAAGCCTGAAAAAGGAAGGCAACAACAGACCCTGACTACTGACACCCTCAGGATCATTACCGAATCACTGACCCCAAAATAACCGCCAACGGAGGGCACTGAGACATCACACTCAATGTCCTCGGGCAAACCCATTCCCAAAGGCTCTGGTGACATAAACAAGTCAGTGGAATTGGAATCAACCCAACCTCCACATCCTGATAAAGGCTCTGGCAAATCACAACCAGGGTCCCAGGGAGCAAGGGGTCCTAAATCCTCGGTGAGGTAGCACTACTCTACTGAGAAGGGGACCCACACCACTTCACATCCTGCTAAAGGCTTGGGTAAATCACAACCCAAGCATCAGGGAGTTAATGCCCCTAAATCTTCGACAGGCCAACACAAGCCTGTTGGAAAGGGGGGAGGGGGAAACCACTCAGGTTCCTGATGAGGACATTCTCAAATCAAAGCTTTTGTCTGATGGCACAACAACTCTTCCCAAAGACTCAGAGGGACTTGTACAACCCGCTGATAGGGACACAACAATCACGATTCCTAAGGATGGCACTGGAAAATGCCCATCAGTGTCTGAAGGGATTCCGGGGGACAAAGACTCAGAGGGAAACATACCACCAGCTGATATGGAACCCAAACCCACTCATGGAGGTGCCCACAACTTGGGAACTGGCTCTAAGGACCAAGAAGATAAAACCCAGTCTGCTGGATTAGAGGGGTCAGGACCTGGCCACAATGAAGGCAAGTCTTCTTATGAAGAGGAGCCAGATAACCTTCTTTTGCAGATTCAGTCCATGGCTGATGTTCAGGCATCCTTGTTCTCAGATGATGAATTCCATAGTGATGAGGAGGTTTTTGAAGCCGGAGATGACATGGAGGTTGAGGAGAAAGTCCCTTAACCAATCTCTCAGTCTTCTCAATCTCCTATCCATGAAGATGTTGAGTCCTACTCCAAGTCAGAATCCTCAGATGATGATCAAGCTCCTCTCACTGGGAAGTTCTTTACCAAGTTCATCAAAAAGGCCACCAATGCCTTATTCAGGGGAGTCACTAATGAAGTGTTTGATATGCACACTGAACAGGCAGTTCACTACTTCAATCTCAAGGAGTCAGTTGAAGAATTCAATGAAGATGTCAGGGAGCAGAACTCTTCCATTAACTTCTCCCTGACACAGATGGTCTCATACCTTAACTAGTTTCTTGAATCCCTCACCAAACTGAATACAGGGGTTCAGTCCATTCAAGAATTGGTTAAGGGTGATCCTAAACTCACCAGGAAGCTTCTTCAGATATCAGAGACCTATCAGCTCAACTCTGTGCATCTCACTGAGCTACTCACCCTGCTGAAGTCCTTCAATCTTCAGGCTCTCAATAACTCAGTGGAGTCTGTCAAAACCTCCCTTGCTGCCTTGGATCAATCAGTGGCAGTTCAGTCTCAGAAGTCAGCCTCTATAGCTTGGAGTTTTGGTTCTTGATTGACAGCAATGGAAAATGCTCAGGCATCACTTGAAGCCAAGGTGTCTACCATTCAGCAGGACACCTCAGACATCAAGACTATGATGACTGAGATCTATCAGGCCTTCAAGGGTTCCTCTCCCTCTGCATCAGTTACCCCAACTCTTGCCATCACTGCAGCTTAGGCAACAGTTGAGGGGGAGAATGTCACTGATGCCCCTCATACTAATGCACAAGAAGAAGCTACCGATGTTGCTTCAAGAGGACAACCCTATCACACTGAGGGGGAGCATGTCACTGAGGCCACTCCCATCTCATCAGTTCAACCTCATGAAGAAATAGTCTACTCATCTCATCAGCTGGATAAAGGTAAAAGCATTGCTACAAAACCCGAACCTAAAATAGTCTTGAAGCCTGCCTCCACCTTAGTCAGACAGGACCCTGATGAACCAATCAAAGTTCCATTTGAGATCAATGGAGTAATTCATCACCTCACTGATGCTGAAATTCAGGCCTATTTGGAAAGAGATGAGATACTGAAAATGGTGGCTGTGGAAGAAAGGATGAGCAAACTTGTCCTTATAAAGGTTGTTCATGAAGAGGCTGAGAAGATTGGTTTGGACACTGAGGAACTGGGCAGTGGGCAAGCTGGGGCAATCTTCAAAAAGGCTCAGGAAGAAGAGTTAACTGCCCTTCAAAAGAAAAGGGAAGAAAAACTCAGGAAGGACACTCAGGTCAGGAAAACCAGGATTGAGAGATATACGTGGGTGATGAAAGAAAGACTAAAACCTGAAACCATCACTGATATCCAAATTAATCGCAACACCAAACCGGCAGTTGTCACCGTGTTCAGGGGACCTAACCAAATAGTAATTGATGTCCATAATCCATTCAGGTTTACTGACTTTGGCATTACTGAACTTGATGAGCTTCGACCTATCATAGCCAAGAAGCAAAACGTCGTGGTACCTAGTCTCCTAAAGTCACTGAAGGAAAGGTACGACAGACTGAAGAAAATGCCTAAAGCTCTTGACATCCCTTCCCTACTTCCTGCATCATCAACTGAGACCGCTCCACCAAAGGCTTCCAGAAGAAAAAGGAAGCAAATTGAACTGGAGCCTGAAATCAAGGTTCCTGGGATGGATTGTGACAGGTCTTTTCCTGAAGGAATCACCTTTGTAAACAATGTGGTTCTTGGAGCTCCTGAAAGAGGCATGTGCTTTACTGATGAGTATGGAAACCCTGTTTTCCAAAGATGGTCTGACATGGAAAGGGCTGGAATTAAAGCAATGCTTATGTATCTCATGTTGGCATCTCCAATCAAGAGGGCTAAAAATATGAGGTTCTGCCTGGACTTAAAAGCTATGATCAATGAACACCCTGACAGACATCTACTCAGATCTAAGAAATCAAAGATTGAAGCCCTTGGATACCAATTGGACATCTAAATCTGCAACAACTATCTTTTTGTTTTTGTATTATCAGTAGGATCTGTAATAGCTATTAATAAACATTGAATTTCTTTTAAAGTTATTAGTGTCCTACTCTAATTACATTAACACTCACTGAGAGATAAAGACCCCTGCCAACTCACACTGAATCATGAAACACTTAGGCTATTTGTATATCCAAATAGGGGAGACTGTTGGGTCACTGAATTCCCCAATCTTCCTATAATTAGGATTTGAACATAAAATAACCTAAGTGTTTAATATCCATAAACACAAACAAGTCACTGAGTGAACAGTAACTCAGTGAGTCATCTTCAGGATGCTTAGAACGAGCCTATGAAGAAAGGTTCACCATTCAGTGAGGCGAAACTCAGCGAGTGGCATCTAAGCCAAGAAGAAGGTGATGGGTTCAGTGAGGATGACAATAACTCACTGAACCCCCAAGACTCCTCAACAACTATTGAAGTACTGAAGACCGAAGATAGAAGATCTGAAGACTGAAGAATGGGCGGGACTAAGCGGGAAAGTTTGAACGTATCAACAGGTGTCCTTATCAACCTGAAGTTAAACTTTCCCTGAATGGCATTATGTCAGGATGGTGTCATCACTGTGCATCAGAAAAGCACATTGTCCTTTACCCAATATAGTCTATTGTAACAGAGACAAAATATGTAAGTATTTTGTCTCTACTAGATAGGTCATCATTTTGTCTTTATCAGTAACATTGTAATTTACTTGTGTATAAAGAGGTAGCATAAGTGAGGAGTAAAAGTGGACAAGTTTGTGCAATTAATGCTTAGCATTCACAAACCACTTTTACTCCTCCAAAGAACAACACAGTCCCTGAGATTGCTCAGTGAGACCTTTAGTTGTCACTCAAACATTGTTTAGGTTTAGAGAGGAGTCTATACCATACTTGTCGTTTCAATCCCAAGTGTTATTCCGCAAACACTTGGGTATAATTCTTTGATTAACTTCTAATAAGAATTAAATGTTGAAAAACTATGTCTCTTTTCTTTACGTTTATCTTTGTTGTTAATCTTTTACATCTGTGTTAAAAAGTCATGGAACTTGGTTAGATTAACTCTTAGTTAACCATTAACCATGTAAACGGGACCAACAGTAATTATGACTCATATATATACAAAGTTTTTAGTGTTATAATAATAAGACAAAAATTCACCGTTGGTCCCTAAACTTTCCACAAACCATCGCCATGGACCTTAGCTTTCTAAAATCGTCGTCTGGCATCCAAAACATGGGAATTAGAGATCGAATGCGTCCCTTGACCACTTTTGTCTTGGTCAACGCTTATGTTTTGGTATATTCGCAAGGGCATAATAGGCAAACTACATTTTTCACCACATTATGGTTAAATCAACCAAGAGTGGTAGTTTAGGGAGCAACTAAGAACTATGCTTTGTGGAACTTGAGCCTACCTTTTCTAATACGCTAGTTATAATTCACGCGAAACCAATTAACCCACAAACCAAACACATTTACACACCATAATAACACACACCCTTATCCAGACACCCATTTCCAGAAGTCAAAGACCTAACTAAAATTCCAACATTACAATGTCTTTTGGAGACAATGTGATCACTGATATGACAGATTATATCAGCCACATGCCAGATAACGTGACCACTAATATTATGAACCGATTGCCACTAAAAGATGCGGTAAGGACCGGTAGTTTAGCCAGAAGCTGGAGGTTTAAGTGGACTTTGCTGACCGATGTCATAGTTGATGAGGATTTGTTTTACTATTTAACAAATACCTGTGATAGGAGGCATATTACTAGGCTTTTACTTCAGCTTATTGGGCCAGTAAAAAGGTTTGTATTTTCCGTAAAGGCCAAAACGCTATTTGGACACGACGACTTGCATTATGAAGACATTCATGACTGGCTTTTTTTTTTGCTCGGGTCGGAGTTGAGGAGGTCACAATTCGAAACTGGTATGCTGATCCAGTTACTTTGCCAACCCAACTTTACTATCGTCACGAGTTGACATTTCTAAAACTTCATTGTTTCACTTTTCCCACTATGATAAGTTTTAGGGGTTTTCCAAAGCTACTCAACTTAGAATTATGTAATGTCAATTTTCATAGTGGTACAGTTTGGGACTTAGTTGCTGGTTGTCCCTTGCTTGAGTCTCTAAAATTGGATCGTTGTAGTACAAACGAAATGAGACTATGGGATATTGCAATTCTTAGGAATTTAAAGACGTTAATTTTTTCATTTGGTATTTGGAACCATCCTATGACAATAACAACTTCCAATATCTTTCAGTTGTCAAATGTTCCTAAACTTGAGACCCTTACCATGGATTTTGAAAACTGCAATGTAAGACCTATTCTTCGCATTTTCTACTTCAACTTACATAATGTTAAAGTAATTTCTAATATTGATGCAATGTTAGCTTTGAAACTAAAGAAAATTCGTCCTTTTGTAGTTGTTGGAAGAAGGTACATCCTGGATGAGTGTCCGTGTGGCCTTTCTATCCTTCAAGACTGTTGAGATATACGGGGTCGATTTTGGTAATAATGCAATGGTTTCATTGATCGTTAAAATGATTCGTGGGTCTCCAAATATGCAAAGGCTAGTAACCAAGGTAAGTGGAATGCATCTGTATGAAAGACATCCTATTAAATTCCAATGGTTGTGCATATGAATATTTCTCTCATTTTGCAGGCCTTATACATGTTTACTTATGTACCTTTGGAGATTGATTCATTTGATGTACACGGGGCAGCTTCAAACTGTGTTGTTTCATTCTTTCCCTATAACAGAGAATGAAATAGCCATAATACGGTTGATACTTGCATGTTCCCCCTTACTAAAGAAAATTTATATCATTGACTGCAATTTGACTACTGATGAGAATGAAAACATTAGGTTGAACTGGGATTTGGCAAGGAGGCTGTTGGAACTCTCTCGAGCTTCCCCCACAGCCGGGGTAGATTTCTTTTACTGATTCTAGTTTATGTATGGGTTGAATACCCTAAGACAACTATTTTCATTTAAGTATGTTGCTACTTACTTGCTCACCAAATGTAATGGCAAGTTTGACTTTTGGAAGTCAAACGTGCAAATGGTAAAGGTTATTTGGCATTTGCAATTTTCACAATGCCTATGTTGGTAACCAAATGTAATGCCAAGTTTGACTTTAGGAAGTCAAACGTGCAAATGGTAAAGGTTATTTGGCATTTGCAATTTTCACAATGCCTATGTTGGTCACCAAATGTAATGGCAAGTTCGAATGTTTATATTTGTGTCTTTATGTTTAGTGATTTTAGTGATGAATATATTGTTTTAGAGTTTCATATGGGATCAGTAAGGATTTAATGGGGTGCAATTAATTAATTTCACAAATTACACCGTAGGTCCCTACGCTTGTAAACTTAATGTAGCATGTTGTGAACACGTCACTACATTTTGGGCGGGAATTGTAACTACGTTGACGAAAATGTAGACAACCTTAGGGACCAAGTATGAAATAAAATTTGTTATTAAACCCCTTCACCGTCTCTTCACTGCAAAGGTATTAACTTTAGCGCGTAACCCAATAAACTCATCAACAAGCTTTTCCTCACATTTCCCCATAGAAGAAGATTTCCTAATGTTGAATGAACTCATGCAAGTGGCCGATTCACCACGATTACATGATCGTATGAGCCTCTGGTTTGGTCAAGAGGCTGTTGAAGCAGGGTTTTTTAAAAACCTTATTCGTGCTGCTATTGATCATCTCAAGAGGATGATACCAAAGCGTAGGGAGTTGATTCAGGAGAATGAAGCTTTGGGACCGCGTGGTGTGGCGCTTGACAGTTTGGAGTCATTAAGGAAAACCCAATCCATTGAAATCGACCTACTTACAAGTTTGATCAAGGTGTATGGTCAAGTTGATGCTAATATTCGTATGTAGGAAGGTTTTGTTCAAAAAATGGCTGAAAATAATTAGTGTAATGGGGTCTTAATTTAGGGTATTTCCAGGGGTAGGTTAATTAGGTCTTTTGGGTTCTTGTTTTATGCTTTTAATGTTCTTGTAGTCTAATTGCCATTTGCCACTATTATGCATATATAATTCTATGGTTTCTCGGTTAATCTTGTTTGTTGTATCTTATTGTGTTTACTGTTGTTATGACCAAAAACAAACACCCCTTTATGTCAGGAAATACAAACACAGTGGGAGGGAAGCAAAACCCAAACACCCCATAAGTCATATAACCAAAGCAAATGACACAAAAGGGAAACGGTTTGCCATCGTCGCCAAAACGATTTGCAAACTACATCTTGGTTGATTAACTAGAGTGTAGTACATAGTTGGTACCTAAAGTCGTATGTCATGGTTGATTTAACCATAGTGTGGTGAAAAATGTAGTTTGCCTATTATGCCCTTGCGAATATACCAAAACATAAGCGTTGACCAAGACAAAAGTGGTCAAGGAACGCATTCGGCCTCTAATTCCCATGTTTTTGGACGCCAGGCAACGATTTTAAAAAGTTAAGGGTCATGGCGATATTTCGTACAAAGTTTAGGGACCAATGATGTATTTTTGTCTAATAATAATAATAATAATAAACTATTATTGTTGTTGATGATGCTTATGTTATTATTATTATAACAAAAGCTGTTTTTTTTTCTAATTTAAAGAAATGTCGTATTTGTTAAATTTATAAATTTACTAAAAATTATGATTATTAAGAGTTTTTTTTTCTCCCACAAAGTTGAATTTAGAATTATTTACTTTTGAAAGTTTTCGGCTTTATTGTAAATTATATCAATAAAATATTACATTACTTTATAGTTAAGTACAAAAGTAAAGAAAAAAACTCTCAAGATCATGCATATTTTTTCATTTTTTTTAATGAAATTTCTAAATCGATTTTATGATAAGTGAATCACAATGCTAAATCTTTTATATAATAAAACAAAACCCTTATTGGGAATTTTCTATTTCAAAAAAATCAATTCATACCTTATTTAGTAATAATTGTATTTAAAAAAAATTATTTTCTTATTAGGTAACATTTTATATTTATCCATAACACAAGTAGAAGATAAATACAAAAAATATAGATAAGATACAATTAACACAAGTAGAAGATAAATACAAAAAATATAGATAAGATACAATTAATAATATGATTAAAATTTTTAAATAATTATCTTTAATAATAAAAAACTATAATTAAACATCATAAATTAAACAAAACAAATATTAAATTATTTGTTTTTTAATAAATAAAAATATATGATTCAAAAAATTTTAAAAACCCTGCGCGTGCGCGGGCATTATAACTATTTTTAAAAATAACAATTTTAACTAATGCACAATTTTTACACCACATATATATATTACATGTTCTAAGCAGGACTCGAACCTACAATCATTTGGTTTGATGCTTTTCACACAATATGAGGTACAATTGAGACACATGTTCTTTGGTTCACAATGATCATTTTTTCCACGTGACAAAATTAAGCTCTTTTATCAGTCCAATTTAGTTGTAGCCAAAACCCCAATTTGCGTTTTCTCTTATTGTTTAAAATATTTAAAAGAAAAACAAATATTGAATTTTAAAAACACGCTTGAAATAGATACATTAATTTATTTTATTTCATATTTAAAATATGCATATTTGGTAAATTGATTGCTAACATGTAATTTGGAAGAGTAAAATGTGAGGAGTTTTATTTCCTACTAAAAGTCTTCAATTTATTTTATTTTTACAATTAGTTTCAAAAGACAATTGAGGTAGTTGATGGTTTACTAGGTCGATCATACTCGAAAATTTAAATAGTATATCTTTAATAGGCTTTGCTAAACTTAAATATAGTACTCCTATTACATTACATCATGGGCCAACCAAAAGTCTAAGAAAATGCTTTAGAATTGTAAGCAAATTAAGGTTTTTTAATACGACACAATGTCATGAAATGTGTCCATAGATTTTCGAAATAGACAAGAACAACCATAGAACTACAGTAAGTAAAAAACATGATTTACACATGATTCGTGATTGTAGACATTAGCTTGTCTATAAATTAACCAAATATACAGTGACCTAGATCCTTAACAAATGTATCAATATACACGCAATGGAATATGTCAGAAGGTGTAGAAATAACAGGTCTCGAAGTTGTGTGAACCACCATAGGTTATCAAAAACATTGTAGACTCTTTGTACAACTTGTTTTGTTTTCCTTTTAATTGTGGAGAAATATTATCGTGTTAGGGAAAGTGTAGGTAATATGACCAAATTTAAAAATTAACTTTAGCGCAAAAATTAGAGGGAGAAGTAGAGAATCATGCTGTCAAAACCTTCAGATTCATGCCGGTAACATACGGCAACAGTCAGTATCAATCCTACCTGTAGGATCAATGCGTAATGCTTGGGAAACAAACTTATCTTTGATTCTAGCTATTGATGAAAAGATATGCTTGGGAAACTAACTTATCGTTGATTCTAGCTTATTGATGAAAAGAAAACGATATGTCCTCTTTTGCAAAAACGTGGGAGACTTTTAGACCACGGTACAATTAATCTGCGGACTCAACTTTTGCTCTCTAAGGGCACGTTTGGTTTGCGGTTATCACACTATTGGCTTGCTATGATAACGAAAATAAACAGTTTGGTTGAAGTTTTCGGTTACACTACAGTGTCTGACACCCACAGATGGATGATTTAACAATTCCCACCAAGTACCCATGGTTTTGTCTTTGGGCATAATATTTTGGACTATTCTTTTTTTTTTTTTTTGGACTTTTCTTCTATTTGTTTTAATAATATAATTAAGTGGGCCATCTTTATTATATAATAATATTAAATAAAACCCAATTACCAATTACATTTAACAAAACAAACAATATTAATACTGTCATTCAATTTTTATTTCTTTCAATCCATACCAAATCCGATACTCATTATGATTCCTAGCAACAAACCAAACGGACCCTAACATATGTTATTACTGGAATTGTACAAAATACGCCAATACTAAAATACAGAAATGACATAAACTCGGAGAAAGATGAATCTTCCAATTTATGTAAGATTTGAAAGCAGATTTGCCGATTTTGGCAAAACATTCCAGTAACCAAATGACGAACCATAATGACTAATGACTCAACATTGAAAATGGCACATTCATTAGTTGGTTGATTACCCACATAAAACCACTTAAACTGGAATAACAGCTAACACATATAAATTAAATTCACACACACTATAAAAACATGGGCAACATTCTGCTTAAATTTTACACAGGACAGACCTACAGTCTATTTGATTGCAGCCCTAAGCAATTAACAAATCGTATCGGATAATTCAACATATATCAATACTACCAAACAGCAGAAAACTGCTCATGCCGTCATGCGGGATTGTATACTTAATTGGGACAAAATGTCATGCTATCATGGTTACTAAAAAAATCTCTCCTTTAGGAGTGATAATAATACAATATAAATGTCACCTCCCATATATATCATTGTGTTTTTCTTTCCTGGTCTCCCTCATACTCATTTTACACCAAGAAAATAGAACTCGTTTATAAAACAGTGAAAGCGTTACATGATCAAAATGAACTGGATCTTACAATCTTCTGGAAAACCCCTGAAAGTCGATATCTTTTAACACACTGGTGACAGTGGTAGTGGTGGTGACACTATCATAAATGGATCACGTCCTATATGTGAATAGAGTATCTATACCTGAAATCATTAACTCATCACGCGTGCAGATCCTTGTCTGAGTTCCACGCTGGTGGTTTCTGAGGACTGACCTCGTTTGACACGTTCACTCCACTCTCCACATTTATCAAAGGATCATTCTCACTTTCATTATTCTTGTAAAAGCAAATATAGAAACCAATAAAGTCAGGTTATGGTTACACATTATTGATATTGTAAGTTGTAATAGTCAATTTGGGTTGTAATCTGTTATAATACCTGAGTAATTTCAGTTGGCTTTGGCTGTGTATCACGAGTACAGAAATAAGAATAGAGCCCCATTCCGACAACAGCAATGAGGATTCCCAAAATGTTACGCCAACTAAAAGGGTCGTGTAATAGAACATAGCCAAACGCCAAAACTAGGCATGTTTTCAAATGACCCAGAACCTGATAAGTCACTGGTGACGTCTTTCCAATTACAAGGAATGTACTGAAGTTGACAGACACCGATATGAGACAGGAGAGAACAATGAATACCTGGCAATTAAGAAAAGTTAGAATTCCAGATCATGGAATATCAGAGGTGGCTGAAAAGGCACGTGCGGCAAGGGTTGAATAACATGTCATAACAGGTAAATACTGGAACATGGCGGGTCGTCCCATAACATTTCCTCTCAAATAATTTGTTTTTATATTTCATAAATAATTATGTAAGATATGAGTACAAGACTTGTAAGACTTCAACAATATCTTGACTTTGCAGAATAGATGATTTGACGGTTTAATCAATTTTATGCATTAACAACACACTTCGGGCAACTTTCAACCCATTTGAAACATAACAGAAATAAACACTATCTAAATCAAACTGCCCCAATATTAAAATAGTAATTAGTTCTCACCAGCACTTGAGGTGTGTATTTGAAAGAAAACACATTCTGATTCGTCAAAAGAGCGTCTAGAAAAGGGCCAACGATGAACAGGATAAGAGCTTGGTATGGGCAAGATTGGTATAGGAGTTGAGTCGAAGAAACCTTGAACTTCTTCTGGATCGTATTTGTCATCTGTAATAATAATGATTAAGGTCTGAACGTATTTGAAATTGATTTGAGAGCAATACAAACATAAATATGTGGTTGAAGATCAATCATGATTATGAAAAGTAACAGAGCTTAAGGATACAATTTGAGCCACGCAAGTTGTTATTATGGCAAGTAGTGATAAAACGCTGCCCAGAAGATTGAGCTGCAGATCAGTAACTGTAGCAATTCCAACTCCCAGGAGTAAGACGGCAAGTGAAAATCGCACTTTTTTACTGCAGGTGGTAGACAAGAACATGTTAGCAACGATATTGGAAAATGAGATAAGTAATTTAGAGCAAGGTTGCACTGATTTTCAAATATTTTGATGTTGGAAACATAATAATTTTAGACTGTTTCACCAAAATATCAATTAATTATGGTAATTTAGGGCAAGGTTGCACTGATTTTCAAATATTTTGATTTTGATTTTTGGAAACATAATAATTCTTTGGACTGTTTCACCAAAACATCACTTAATTATGGTAATTTTGATATGTAAAGTAAACCATGTAAACATATGGTAAGTATATGGGCTGGCAACGTCTATTATCTGTATAAGCACATGTAGAAGAAATACTACAATAAAAAGTTAACCTGAATTGCTTGCTGAAGAAAAGAGTTTCCAAAAGTACAGTGCATGGGATAATTGCTAGTTTTGTCATCTACAATGCAGCCATCAATAAATGTTAAGTCACACTCCAGAGATAAGCATGGAGCTTATTAGATACGAATTTTATCAAATTAAATCAACAAAATAATGATCTTATTCCACACCCCAACTCCCTAAAACCAACAGAATCTAATAGAAAAGTGAGATAATAATCGAAGGGCCTTGACTTGGCGGTATGCGATTGACCCATCATCCCAGAGGTTGTGGGTAAGTCTCAACTCAGACGTGTGTTGTGTATAATGTGTGTGAGTATTTGCTTTTCTATAGAAGTAAGAAAGTAGGGTTTCAAGCAATTGTACTTAGCAGTTAGCGACTTAGCGCTGCGTTTCTAAAACTTGAAGGAACAAATAAAAGTACTAGAGTTGACAATAGATAGCCAACACAACATTAATGCTGACTATAGTGTTCATTTCATTTAGGAGTACTTTTTTTTGGGCTAACTGTAGCATCAAAAGGTTTCATACAATCATAGAGGAGTGATATATGATGCTTAACTTAGCAATAATATGCATGAAATACGAAATCATTTAACTCTAGCCAATCAACTGTCTGAGTACTAAACTGGCTCTCTAACAAATGTATAAAATGATGATCTCTTACCCGAAGTTGACAGATTGTAGAATTTTTTTAAAAGAAAACAGAACTTTACCTGGTAGAAACCAACAGAATTGAAACCAAGGCAGAGGTTTAGAAGCCCAATAGAGATCCCATTCAATATGCCAAATCCCATGACAGCTCTTGAATCAAAAGGCTTGTGCTCAAAAAATTTCATCCATAATGCCACATGCAATGAGCAAAATGTAACTAAAAGATGCCAGCTTGTCAAAGTTGTAGCTGAGCATGCACAAGTGAATAGAAGTCAGCATACGAACAATGTTAGAGTACTAAATTCTAGTCTACATTAACATATAAAATGTCTTAAGGCAAGTGATCTCAAACGAAGCATGGAGTCGCAGTTAACTTTTGACAATAGCAAACAGTTATTTAAATGTAAAACAAAATTAAACACGGCTACGGTTTATATCCTGAAAGGATATTTCATGATCAGAAAGTTTAGCTAACATGGTAATTTCACGATTCAAATTCTCAGCAACAACGTATTTAACCTATAAGTAAATATAAACTGTTGCAAAATATACAAATAGTCAAATATTAATACGAGCATAAAAATCTACATAGCTTCAGTGTCGTAGATTTAGAAACTTTGAGAAACAATACAGCAGAAAACAAGTTTAACACAAAAGACTCAAATATTTGAATTCGAAAATTGCAGCTCATAGATATGTTACCAGAGCATGCGGAAAATTAAACCTATAGTATTTGGTATTTCAAGGCAACCTTCCACTCAGAGGCGCAGCTTCTAAGGGGGGGGGGGGGGGGGGGGGGGGGGGGGGGGGGGGGGGGGCGGCCGACCCCCCGAAATTTTTTTTGCGATGTAGGGGTATATAGTTTTCGTGTAGAAAAATTTCGGTATTTTCGGTTTCGCCCCCCCAATTTAATTCGGTTTCGACCCCCCATAGTGTTAGGAAAAAAAAAATTTAGATCCCGACCCCCCACTCGAAATTTCCAAGCTTCGCCCCTGCACTTTTACATGCTTTAACTGATCCTTAAAAAAAATAATAATAAAAAAAATAATAAAAGAATAAAATAAAATAAAATAAAAATAAAAACCCAACTGCTAATATTGTGGTGTCAATCCCATCAGATACATATTACCTTTTGAACTCTGGTTGCCCAAGCATGACAGATATATGAAGTAATAGTTATCAGGGACAGAGTTCAAATTATTATTTCTGACTTGCATTGGGGGATGTGACAAGAGTACAGTGATTGCAATAGGTTTTTGGAGAAGCTGGGGATGATAAAGATATATTAGAGCCTAGTTAATTCTTCATGGGCCAGATGACCAATTCACAAAATTAAACATCTTTTATGAAAGAAGATACATTATAGGACTTCCCAATCTCTAAATCAAAAGGTATTTCGCTCCTAAATTAGTCCTCTGACACCTCACCCAAACCAAAATCATTACCAAAGGCAAAGACGACTAGATTATTATATATACCCGAACAAATCAGGTCATCTTTGTTATGTTTTGTAGTTATTATTTGTCATTTCATTATTGTTTTGTGCCCATTAGTTCATCGTCATGTTGTCCACAATGTGTTTGGCTGTGTTGAATGTACGCGTACCTGAGGTTGCCTGAGGAGACCATTTGCTTTGTTTTATTAAGAACTTTCTTCATTGTATGCTTCACATAGTTTACAATTAGTTTTTAATCTCTAAGCCACGCTAATGATTTTGAGATTAAACCAGGTTTTGTGTGTGTGTGTGTTTAGATCATTTGTGCAAATACCATAACTACAGTGTTAGCGTGTCAAGCCCTTGACCACTCATTCTATTGCATCAAAAATTTAGTAGACAGTGTTTTCTATGTGTAACAAATGATTTTACTATATTCATATACAAAAATTGTACAAGAGAGGTTCCTCTTCTTTGTCTATGATTTGTTTGTAGTGGTGTGACTCACTTCATAGTTAATTTTTCTGCTCCTGGAACTTCAGGGTGAACATGTCTCAGCTGGTGTAGCAATCTTTCATCTCGACAATCAAACTGGGTAGTTGGTGATGCAACAATAAAAATAAAAAATGATAAGAGTAATCTGTGAATGACTCTAAAAATTCATTTCCATAAGCTTCTGTTATAAAGGTCAGTCTAGAAGTCAAAAAACAGAAAGTTGCGAGTTCTTCCAGGGTCTATATATTTCACAATTGTTGACTGCCAGGGGCAGTGATTTAATCTATCTTTCAGTCCATTTAATCAGCTTGATAACCTTAATTAGCTTTGTTAAGTCTGCTATCAAGAATTCTACTTCAACTCCCCTTTTATTTCTTCTAAAGTTGCAGCCTCTGCTGCACCAGTTGGTGTCAAGTTACACCTAACAAAACATAACAAAGATGACCTGAGACATTTTTATTACTTAAGTTTGCAGCACCCTTTTGATGAAAAGGGTCATGGGAGAATCATCATTCTAGTATGTATGAGATTATGAGTGCCACTTAGTTTTAACAGTTGATTTTATCAGTCATCCTGTAAACTATTTGAGTGCGTTGTACTCATTCCAACCCTTCAAAGTAACGAAACAAAATTCACAAAAAAAGCATCATAAACAATATCCCTATTTCAGCAAGTTTTATTTATCCAATGTCTTTTTTGTGTCAATGGTGAAAAGTTGAGTATCGAGCTCCTAATAGCATTAATTGCCAACAATACAGGTACCAAAACATGTATCCAAAAATAAAAACATAAATTTGAGCGAGAGCAACATTTAGTTACTTCAACTGTCCTAAAAGTTAATATCCCAAGGATCACGAGCTAACTTCCCTATAGATAATCTATAAAACATTCAGCACGACAAATTCTGATTCATCCACCAAATAACAAACACATGTGAAACTAAAAACCACAAACATACCAAATATACTTGATTACTTACCAAAAGTGAAGCCAAGAGTACTTATCAACGCCTTGTTGCAAATAACAATGGAAACCGACGAAATGACGGATAATCCCAACGCTCCAACTGTCCCTAATTGAAACCCCTGTCCTTCCCCCATCTCTTACAATATCACTTCTAAATTCCTTTCAATCTCAAACTCTATACATCAAATATTAACACGAAATTCAGCATTCAAAACTTCAAATCCGACACTAAGCAAATCACGTAATTTACACACAGATCAAAAATCAAGCTCAAAACGTCAAATTCTAACCTCATTTCAGTTAAATCGCAAACTGTAACTAACTTTAAAACAACTTAAATTACAAATCCCGTGGACTAGTCGACCAAAAGGTCGGAAATAAACAGTGTAAACGCATATCACAAATTCAGCATTCAAATCCAACACTCTACAAACAGCGTAAAAGAAGAGTGATTCAAACTTAACCTAAATAAAATCGATCAAAAATAAAAATCTAAAATCAAGCTCAAACTTGATAAACGCAAACAATCAATAACAGCGAACATCAAATTGTAACCTCATTACATCATTTCAGTTAAATAACAAACTTTAAAACAACCTAAATCACAAATTCAGGTCTAACATTCTAAATTCACTATAACATGCCGCGTAACAATCACGACACGAAAAACTATCTAACAAATCACCTACAAACAATATAACTAACAAATATCAAAATTTAACGGTTTAATAACAGACTGTAACTAACTTGAAAACCTAAATCACATATCAAAAGCTCAGATCTCGCACTCTATATTCACTATAACATAACATCATTCACTTACAAACAGTTTAAATACGCCATTACATTGTAATATTCATAAAAACTATAGATCTGGCAGTGTGTAAAAATTTAAATATTTAATTAACCTGAGATCACGAGGGAAATTATGATGCGGAGGTAGGTGAGTGTGAGTGGGATTTATATTTATATATATATATAGAGTGAGTGTGAATGTGATGGGAAGAGAGAGTGTGTGTTTGGATATTTGAAAATGGTTTTCCGGCTTATTTTGCGCCGGAGAGATAATTGATAATGGTTAGATCGTGGTGAAAGAAAAGAAATTCAACGGTTATGATTTCTTTTTATTTTTTAATTTGATTGATTTGATGATGGTTTTGGTAGTAGACTAGTGCTTGTATTTTTGTTTGTCTATAAGTGGTGCGCCTCTACTTCTTTTATTAGGTCCGATTCCAATTTCTTTGATTGGGTTTTATTGTGTCATTTCTAATCATCATTAATTTGGAATTGTAGGTTGGTCTATCGTGTTAGGCTGGTCAAAATGGGTGCGAGTGGTCACCTTTCACCTTCATCGGGTCGGAACCGCCCCGAACCAAAAAAACCGATGACCGAAATTCATGAAAAACCGAAACCGAAACCGAACCGACGGGCCGTCGGTTCGGTTTTTGTCGGTCCAAGTGTATTTTGGTATGTTTTTGTCGATTTTGGGCCGAACCGAACCGAAACCGAAACCGAAACCGAAATCATGTAAAACCTGAAACCGAAACCGAACCGACGGGCCGTCGGTCCGGTTTGGTTTTTGTCGGTTCGATCGGTTTCGTCGGTCCGGTTCGGTTTTGAACCTTCGGTTCTCAGCCCTAGTGACACTAGTGGAACGTACATTTGTCACATATGACCCAATGAGAAAGGAAAAGTGTGCTTAACATGTGGGTATCGTGCACTTTTATTCTTATTTATTTGATTTAACATGTGGTCTTATTTGTTTTAATTTATATTTCATATAAGCCTAAATTTTTCACTCAATTTGAGATTTATAAGCTTGTGCAAGTTTATCATGTAATAATGAACTTACATAACCTTACAAATTTTCAAAATTAAGCCAAAAACAAATAAGCTCATAACTAATAAACACTAATAGGTAAATAGATGAAGGTTTTTTCTTCTTCTTCTTCTTCTTCTAGATTTTTTGGAGATTTGAGTTTTTGACTCACATGCAGGCGTCCTAACCGCATTATTACTATGATCGTCTTCAACTATTTTTTTTTAGCAACTTTAAGATATGTGTGTTGGTGAGATTTGAACTTAAATATAAAATGAGATTGTGGTAGTAATTCCATATTAATTCGGATCAATATGCAATCCATACTCTACCATTTTTAATAAAACTTCGTTTTTTGTTTACGAAAACCTGATACGAAGAGTAAGGCCTTTATTCTTTTCTTTTTGTGAATTTTGACTTATTGTAAAACCATCGGGGTGTCTGATCACTAGAATTTTGACTTTTTGTGAATTTCACCTTCATCGGGTCGGAACCGACCCGAACCGAAAAAACCGATGACCGGAATTCATGAAAAACCGGAACCGAAACCGAACCGACGGGCTGTCGGTTCGGTTTTTGTCGGTCCAAGTGTATTTTGGTATGTTTTTGCCGGTTTTGGGCCGAACCGAACCAAACCGAAACCGAAACCGAAATCATGTAAAACCTGAAACCGAAACCGAACCGACGGGCCGTCGGTCCGGTTTGGTTTTTGTCGGTTCGATCGGTTTCGTCGGTCCGGTTCGGTTTTGAACCTTCGGTTCTCAGCCCTAGTGACACTAGTGGAACGTACATTTGTCACATATGACCCAATGAGAAAGGAAAAGTGTGCTTAACATGTGGGTATCGTGCACTTTTATTCTTATTTATTTGATTTAACATGTGGTCTTATTTGTTTTAATTTATATTTCATAAGCCTAAATTTTTCACTCAATTTGAGATTTATAAGCTTGTGCAAGTTTATCATGTAATAATGAACTTACATAACCTTACAAATTTTCAAAATTAAGCCAAAAACAAATAAGCTCATAACTAATAAACACTAATAGGTAAATAGATGAAGGTTTTTTCTTCTTCTTCTTCTTCTTCTAGATTTTTTGGAGATTTGAGTTTTTGACTCACATGCAGGCGTCCTAACCGGATTATTACTATGATCGTCTTCAACTATTTTTTTTTTAGCAACTTTAAGATATGTGTCTGGTGAGATTTGAACTTAAATATAAAATGAGATTGTGGTAGTAATTCCATATTAATTCGGATCAATATGCAATCCATACTCTACCATTTTTAATAAAACTTCGTTTTTTGTTTACGAAAACCTGATACGAAGAGTAAGGCCTTTATTCTTTTCTTTTTGTGAATTTTGACTTATTGTAAAACCATCGGGGTGTCTGATCACTAGATAATTTTGTTCGTTTTAATAGTGTTGTTCAGTTACAATTTTGATTTTTGTAATTTTTTGTGCATTGTTTACTTTATAAACTTTTAAATTTTGTTTAATTTGATTGTAGGTTACGTTAAACTTAAATTTTGTAGTTTCTATCTATAATAAAGAGAAATAACAAATGATAATAAATTAGAGTTCATGTTTAGGAGTTAAGAGCTGTCGGTAAGGTCACTCAAGGTTATATAAGTTAACACACTGTCACATCAGCTTTTACCATTTAACTTAATTCTTGACTTTCCACCCCGGGAACATAACTTACATTTAACTCACCTCCACCTCAATTATTTTCAATTTCAACCCCAAACTTTAACAAATACTTCATTTAAAAATAACATAAACATTTATAAAACACAAATTACATTAACTACAATAATTAAACATAAAACATGTTAATTAAACATAAAACATGATAATTAAACTACGATAATTAAACATAAAACATCTAAATTAACCTACGATACTTAAACATAAAACATCTAAATTAAAGTACGATACTTAAACATAAACAACTATTAAACTAAACTACGAATTAAGTAAATGAATCATTCGACACATAGCCCTCGTGACTCGAAGCACTCGAATCGTCCTCACTCGATGGCACACGAGGCAATCCATTTTGTATTCGCCATGCACAACGACGGTTTCTCCGAGCCTGTTTAGCTCTTAAGTACTCCTCACGAGCTCTTCTCTCACGTTCTTCCTCTGCTTCAACACATAACACTTCTTGCATATCTTGCTCATACAGTTCTTCATCAGTCAACGCACGTGCATTGGGTTGGTTTTGTGCTGGAAAGTTTGCCGGTGGATTGTAGTGGGGTGGATTGTTTGCCGGTGGATTGATTGCCGGTGGAAAAAGAAATTCCGGTGGAGTGTTCTGTGGTGAATTGTCATATTGGAAGACGGGAAACAGATCTTGTGGTGGATTGTTTTGTGGTAGATTGTTGTATGGGAATACAGGGAAAAGATCTTCGGGTGGGGTGTTGTAAACTGACTCGTTATCTGGTGAATCGTTGTAAGACATTGTTTTTAACTTAATAATTTGTGAATTACGTATTTGTATGTGAATCGCGGGTGCATTGTGATAACTTGGGGATGGCTATTTATAGGGGTGTTGTTTGGATTTGAAATTTGAATTTACCCCGCTCTTGTTAAAAATTTGAAATTTGAACGTTTGAAATTTACCGCGCTCTTGTTCGTAGGGGGTGTTTTGTAACTTTTTCATTTTGGTATTAATAAAAGCAAATAATATGACAAGGGCCAAAAGTGTTTTTTTTTTTGTTTTAAAAAAAAATAAAATAAAATAAATAAATAAGCAACTTAACGCTGCGTTAGCAGCTTAACTCTTTAACGTTAACATTCATTTGACCATGAAGCCCGGTAAGTTAACGTGCCTCATTTTTGCGTTGCGTTAAGATTTAACGCATGCTTTGCGTTACGTTACCGAACGCTCTAAGATATTATATAGACTAGTTTAATGATCCTACGGATAAAAGGTAAACAATTAAATCGATCGACAAAAATACTAAGTGATCAGCATATAAAATGTACCGACCATGAATCAATCAAGTTAAGACTCATGAATGTTTGTGAGTAAAGAATATGTTTTGTCAAATTTGTATAATATCGTAAGTATAAGGCAATGCATATGTGTAGTATATGGTTGTTAGTTATAACATATCTAATTTATAACGGATCCAATGATATTAATAACTTGATTTAGAAGAATCAAAAGGTTGCAATGATAGGTTGAGGTGATTAGAAATCACCATGCGTATAAGAGTTTTAGGACGGATGAGATAATTACCGGTCAATGACAAAATCATCTTTTTTATAGTTTTGCCAAAATCAAAGAGGTGTATTGCATTATTTTCAAACCGTGTGTGCCGACAATATTTTGGTTGGGACAGAGAAAAATTACATGTAAAAGGATTTTAGATTTTTAATATAGTAGAACAACTTGACTTTAATTTGTTCAGTGCCTTTTACCTTGAGTTTGATTAGGCTCGCAAAATCTTGTTTTTTGATATGTATAAATTGATTGACTTGAAGCAAGTCAGTTTAACAGTTGTCCAATTAGCATGTAGAGTTAGGGTGTGTTTATTTCATTAAGATATTTTGGGTCTGAATATGACTACCACATCTTACTAGTAAAATGTGACTATAAAATCAGAATCTAAATAAAATACTTTTGTTTATTTTTATATAATTGTCTGTGTGATTGTAATTGTTCGTTAATTTATACACTAAATCATCACAATACGGTGCGTTCAATAACTTGTGTAAAGATTATACAAAGTATTTTTATTATAAATTTAACACAATTAATAAACCATTAGATTGAATATAGTTTGTTATTTTAATGTGGTAACATTTGAACATTTTTTTTTTTTTTTTTTTTTTTTAACAAGTAGGGTTGGATCAGTTGGAAAACCCCTTGCCTCTTAACCTAGAGGTCAAGGGTTCGATCCTCACTCCCTACAAAAGGCCGGAGGTCCTTTTCTACCTTAGGTAGATCCGGAAGTAGCCTCTCTACCTTAGGTAGGGGTATGGTTGTCTACGTCTCAACCTCCCCCATACACCGTGGAAGACGGTATTGGGACCCATAACCCGTGGAAGACGGTATTGGGAGTTACTTTACTTTTTTTTTTTTTATTTGAACATTTTTTACAAACAAAACTATGGCTTGTTAGTTATCATGTACTAATAACTATTGTTTGGGCCAAGTAAATTTGGTTGGGCCATTATATTTTCCAAAGCCCATTTTGTACCAGCTAGGCTTTTTAACATAAGCCATACATCATTTTTGTTCTCTAAAGCCTAGCATATCAGATAGCCGTAGCAACTCTTTTATTTGCAGCATGAGTATGTTGGGTGTGTTTATTAAAAGTAGCATTGAGTAGTGAGCTGCAAGCAGTAGCAACATCTCACCACTCACAATTCACAGCTTCTTAAGTAAGCATTGAAAAAATGAGCATTTCTAAAAGATAGCAAAGCTCACCACTCTTACATCATCATAACAATCACTTATTAACAACTACTATGTGAAAGAGGGTATTTGGAGTTACTTTGCTTTAGAGGTGATTAAAAAAAAAAAAAAAAAAAAAAAAAAAAAATCAATCCCCATGTCTGACTGCGTGTGATTGGGTAAAATTCAAAGGCTGTTCAGACTTTTTTTTGCAAAAACAAGCTCACCCTAGAAACTTGCAACTTCAAAATACGATTGGTCGATGGTTTTGTAAAGAAAAGCCGATTGTTTCAAACAAATCAACCACGCATATAAAACTATACGAAAAATTGGATAGAGTTCATGAGTCTTGCTCGTAAATATATGGCAGCCCGAATCATTTGACCAACAAGTTACCGATCACACCAAACTTTAATAAAACAATACTCTATCTTGCTGGAGCGAGGTACGGGGGATGTAAGATGCAGGCACTCCTTAAAAACTTCTACTGATCCTAACAAACTTCAGTTGATCTTCAAATCATTTCATATCAAACTTTCTTTTGGACTTTTAATTGATATTGAGTTTATACAGTAAGAGTGAGAAGAGTAGCAGCGGCATCATTCGTCCACATGCCACACTCACTCAGCGTCATGCAATGTTTTGAAAACCAGGTTCGAAATCGACCCGGTCGAGTCACCGTGCACCGGGTCAACCGGTTCGACCGCCGGGTCAACCCGGTTTTCAATATATTATTTTTTATTTTTTTTACCGGAACCGGTCGAACCGGTTAACCCGGCCAGGTCGACCCGGGTTTCAAACCACTGGCGTCATTTATCACGGCTTTCTCTCTTTTGGAGAGTTTCAATAAAGCATTTTCGGGGAAAAAAATTAAATGAACACTCAAATTCTTATACATGATTACACGAAGCAAGCTTCTTATGCTAAAGACCTCAACCAACCAAGAATTCCAAGGAGACCAGCATCTAATACCGCTGACTTCTTTTCGAGTCCTGCAAGCAAAAAACAGACATTAAAACTTTTAGTTACAATTTATATTTCAAAAAATTATTATATTTTAAGCTCCGATATCCAAATTTTTATTAAATTAATGTTATACCAAGAAAATTATAAAATAAAATTTTAAGATACTGAAATACACTTACCAACGTCTGCAGCTACTCGATGTGCACACATGATTCCTGAGAAAGCTACGGCTATAACACCTTGTCCTGGAAAACAACTATCTCCCACACAATATAGACCGTTTATAGCCTACAAGGTTTATTTTAACAACGATAAATATACCGAGTTAGAATCAAAGCAAAATAATGATTAAAATGTCATAATATATCTTTAATTTGAACTTACAGTGGTATTAAAAGGCATTCCCAACAATCCCTTGGGCACATTACGTGGCATTGGGCCGTATGTGCCACTATCACGAGCCAGATACCGTCTGTGTGTCTTTGGTGTTCCCACCTGCCAAAGAGTATAACTGTTAAGGTCTTGTGTGCGTTTTAGTCATTTAAATCTATCCATTTTGTGGGTCCCAGTTATATGACGTGAGCAGAAACTAAGACCCAATGGTACAAGTATTTAAAAGGGGGATAAAAAGTAAATTTTATAGGCTGTTCAAAGAGAAATAAAAAAAGATTATATTTCAGGAAACATGGAAAGTGTAGTATACCTCTATAAATTCAATGGATGATTTTAGGCCCGGAAATAGTTTGTTTTCCAGTCTGCTGATTATTTTGTCTGCAACAAGCTTCTTCTTTGCTTCGTAATCTTTCGTGGAAAGTCCCTATTTTTATTTTGCAAAAACAATGTAAAGAGTGTACATGCTATGCCAAGTGAACATTAATTATATAGGTGTCTGATATCAACTGCAAAGTTTTGATTTATCGTAAAGACGTCTACCTAAAGTTACAAATTTACCTATTGCACTAACAACCATCACTTATTGCCAAAAAATATTTCCGCACTTTTAATAAAAAAGAGAACTTCTAGAATCAAACACTGCAATGTGAATCAAAGAATATATACCTGCCAATCCTCTATAGATGAAGTTGTAAATATGTGAAGAATATGACGTCCTCTTGGAGCCAACGATGAATCAAGTATAGTCGGGATGCTCAAAAATATACTCCCATATGGCGCCTCTAAGTTTTTCCAATCATCCTGCTCGATTAAAAGAAATTATAAAGAAAATTTCTATGTGGAACGACACACAAGCAGAGTCGGCAAAATAGTCGTGTAGGGTAAGATGTCAACACGTGTCAGGTTTATAATGAAAGACTTATTTCCCAGAACAAAAAAAAAAAAAAAAAAAAATCTACAAATAATGTGTGTCAAATATACCCAAAAAAACTAAACTATTTCAGTAAATAATCTAAAATTATGAATAAGTAAATGTAGGAGGCTTTGATAAATTAATAATTTGAACTGGGCAACTTTCAAGATAATATTGTAATCCAAATCAACGCATTCATGAGTAAATGGGTCGAAACTGCGAATAATAAACGAGTACCTCAAGAACAAAATGGTGGCAATCTGTACCAGGTGGCAACACCTCGGCTTTGACTCCCATGTGAATAGAAAGAAAAGAAGGGGCTTTTACATAAACTTTTTGAAAATTTTCTTCTTCTTTTGGGAGATCCTGCTTTTTCAAAAGTTTGCCTATAATTCCAAAAAAAAAAAAAAAAAAAAAAAAAAAAAAAAAAAAAAGATAAAAAAAAGGGGGATTATAATCCAATTATATAAATTATCAAGTATAGATATAGGGGTTAACAATAGTTGAGTGAAAACTAACCGAATGTATCCCATCTAGTAGCATTTGAGATTATAGTTTTGGCAAAGAATTCTCTTCCATCTGATAGTTTCACTCCTACCTACGATAATCAGTGACGAAGCCAGGAATTTAGTTACCGAGCCTTTATGGAATTACAATACACTATAAATGTATCTGCAACGATAACAACTAACTAGGAAACAACTTGAAATTGTAAGCAAAGACCCTTCCATAAACATAATATGAAGGAATTTTACGGACCCAAAATCAACACTATTATCCTACTTGTGATGTTAACAAAAGGGAAACTCTAAAAAACTAGAAATTGGAAATATTTTACATAGAACTATATCAATATGAGCGCTAAACTTACAGCTTTCCCGTTATCGATGATAATGCTTGTGACGTTTGCCCTGTAAAGTATTTCGCTTCCCTGATCAACTAAACCTTTTGCCAAGGACTTTGCAATCCCTCCAACCCCACCAACAGGGTAATTAATGCCCCCATAATGTCGGTCACATAACACCTAATAGAAACATAAGATCATAAACATGGGTATAAAGAGGAAGAACAAACCAATTAAAAAAAGAGGTGATGCTTACCATGCCTGCATTGATCATGGGTGTTTGTAAAGCATTAACCGTGCTAACGATAAAACACTGCAAGAACCAGATAACTAATTTTTAAAGAAGAAAAGAGTAACAAGCAGATAGTACAAAACCTAGGAGGCAATGTCGGAAAAAGGGGGCTATATGGGCGGGCTGAGAACGGGTCAAATCGGATTGGATTTGATCCCAAAACACTTTTTTTCAGTTACCAATATTTCTAATGACTAGTTAATTTGTTAACTATGATAAGAAAAAAAGATTACTACAATAATTACGTAAATCTTTGGATAAAACAACTTATGAGATAAAAACACCCTGTTAAGTGCGGGAATTGCGAGAACTCCAATTTTGCATTAGAAAACATGCATGTTCATATAAAACATGTATGTTTTCTTACATACACCTTAATAAACATGACTGCGTATTAAGGTATATGTAAGAAAACATACATATTTTATTTGAACATGCATGTTTTCTAATGTATAATTCGAGTTCTCGCAGTTCCCGCACTTAACAAGGTTCTAAAAATAAAACCATTTTGCATTGATCTATTGCACTTAACAGGTTTTTATATGAACATGTATGTTATGCATATATGTGTATCAAGGTGTATGTAAGAAAACATACATGTTTTATATGAACATGCATGTTTTCTAATGCAAAATTGGAGTTCTCGCAGTTCCCGCACTTAACAGGGTTCTGAAAATAAAGATACACTATATATATATATATATATATATATATATATATATATATATATATATATATATATATATAACAGTCCAAATTGACAAATTCATAAGTAAATGGGTCGAAACTGAGACTAACACACTGGCAGTAGGCTCACCTCAGCATCTATGAATGAGAGCACTTCGGGATCTTTGATGAAATTGCGAGCTATGCTTCCAGCATTCTGTGGTAAATAGTAAGCTGCAAAAGACACATATAGCGTATAATTTGCATTTAGCTTTGTTTTTTTCAACACTTGAACAAATTGAACATAAAGAAACAATCATTAACATTTGAACTAAATGAGTAAATGGAACCCATAATCATAGGATATATCTTTAGCTATTTCAGACATATACGACCACGAAAGGAAAAAAGTCAGATGTCAAATGGTGAAGATGGATCGAAAAGGCTTAAGAGAGATGCCAAGCAGGTAAAATATGCAGATCCCGTTTACATTTTATGGTGCGTTTTGAAAGTGATTATTTTAACTTGAAGAATCATCATCAGATGATCAGTTACTTAGAGCTACGGATGTACTAAATTTTACATTTATATCAGATAATCAGTTCTCTCACACACAATATACGTACCTAGTGTCAAACATTCCACGGGCTTTTTAAAAAACTGTCCAAAGAGATATATTGGTTCCTCAAGTGATTTAAGTTCCAATGAATTCAACGCATTAAAAATCTGAGACATAAGAAAAAAATATAAATAAACAATTAGCCAATTTTGTTAATGAACACCGAGGTGAAAAAAACAGCTAGATGTATTAATCACCTTAATCAAAAGTCAAAACAGACCTTCCAGCAAACATCGTAGAATTTGAGAATCCCTTCCTTTTCATGAGGGAATCTACTCGTAAGTTCAGAAATGAAATCAGTATATTCTCTGTGTACTAGGACAGAAAGATTATTTGGTAGATGAAAATGAACGGTGGATGGATCGGGTATCACGTCCATTTTACAACCAACTGCCGCCAATGCTTGAGTTATTAAATTCAAATTTCCCTGTAACAAAAGAAAAAAGTTTGACAAGTAAATCACCAGATGCCTGAACAGATAAATGCATATATTTCAACATGACATATTTCTCAAACGAAATTAACATCCTTTCATATGATTTTTTTGTTCCATGTTTGGCAGGTCTTATATTCATTTCAGGATTGACCGTGATCATTGTATATAATGTATTACATGCATATTGTTCAGACTTCAGAATCATATGTTTCCCTAAAGGTATATATGAATACGCATTACTAAAAAGTAATAACAACCAGTTGACTATTGTGACAAAAACTTGTTAAGATTCTGATTCTCTGATTATCTAGGGTCAAAGTAGTCCAAGATGTAGAAGCATTGATTAATTGTCGTAAAAAGACTAACTACAGGCAAAATTAGCCAACCTTCTCTAACTTTAATCACGTAAAAAACACAGATCCAAACAACCCCTAAATATTTTCCATACTCAAAAGAAAGCTCCATTTTTATACAATTATATCAAACTCTACAATCATACTCATATAATCTTTACCCATAACAAATTCATTAGGGATAATATGTTATAAATGTATCTAACTTTTTTTTTTTTTTTTTTTTTTTTTTTTTTTTTTTTTTTTTTTTTTAATACACAAACTTTCTAATCTTCCTATTATGTGTACTAAATGAACAGATTAGGCAGGCGACGCTGAAGTGGCACGGGTCATTTATTACGCACACGATAAGCCAGTGTATTTAATCAGGTCAGTTAATACACAAAATAGGCGGACCAGATTAAATAGGGAAAGAAAAAGTTTGATACACTAAGCTAAAACTAACTATCACAATTCATTACATTACACAACAAAATCGAATCAAACACAACACGAGATCAATAACTACCTTATCGCTGAACCCGAACATAACAGATGAACCAACATCAAAAGTATACCCATCTCTCTCATAAAACCCCGAACTCCCACCGGGAATCACATACTTCTCAAGCACCAACACTTTCGCACCCTTAACGGCCAACTGCGTAGCAGCCACCAATCCACCAATCCCTGAACCAATCACAATTGCATCATAACCACCACCACCACCACCACCCTTCACTGCCACATCACCACTCTCAACAACTTTACCAACACCCATAACAGAATTACTCACTTTTACCCCAAAACTCACCAATTTTTTTACTTTTCTACTTTTTTCACCAAATTTCAAAAACCCCATTTCAGAATTAGCACAAGATTGCATCTTTAAGGCCTTAGAACTAAAAAGACTCTGTTTTGAGCCTTTTAACCATCTGGGTTGGTTGAAAAAAGTTAAATTAAGGGTTTTTGAAGGTGTTAAGCATGAAATTAACTGATTTGAGCATCTGGGTATTGTTAAGGATGATGAATTTGATAAAGGGTTAGTCTTGAAATCATGGTTTAGTTGAGTAATTTGAAACCCCATTTTCATGGTTCTTGTTTTTTTAGGTGTATAAAAAGTGTGTAGTGTGTGTTTTTTATAAGTTATATTTGAGGGAGAAGTGGTTAAGGTGGGATTTTTTGGTGGGAGAAGAAGAAAAAGGGAGTGTTTGGATTAGTGATTTTTAGTGACATGATGATGATTCCAACTAAAAATATGAAATGATTCGGTATGTAATGAGACAAAATGTTAGTAGTGCCTAAATTTTGGATTATTAGTGTTTAGTGTGTTGTTGGTATCTTTGTGCTTTGGTTTAGTTTGGGATATTTTGGCCTGCAACCATTTGGGTTAAAAGTATGTCTATGCATGTCAGCATTTTGTTGGTTGCAATGTATGGACATATTTCTTCAAAAACTAAAAAAATATTGTCACGCAGATTTAAAACGACTATTGTTGGTATTTTCAATTGTGTTTTGGAGGACTGACAACCTTTATGCAAGTTCTGATATACTCTAAAAGTCGCTTCTGCCGTTTGATTGGTGATCACACTTTTCAATGGGCGAGAAGAAGTTGGTAAAAGAAAATAAGACAGACAGAATCGACATTGTCATTGTTACTTTGTCTGAGAATTGGCCAATACAAAGTCCAAAAAATATGTTGACATGTTGTGTTTCAATATTCATGCTAGTTTTCAGAAGCAATAAGAATTAAGAACAGAATCTCTCAATGAAAACATTAAACATAGATGATCCTCATTCATAGTAGTAGTGGTTTCACATGTAGATTTTGCAACCAAAGTTACATGTTTGCGTCAAATTGATTAGACCTAACACGAGTTTTCTTCTTTTGATCATATTTTTGCAATCGCAAATCCACTTTTCCTATAACCGATATTAATCAAACAATCGCTGATCCTTTCAGTGTATGAACTAATATATGTTTCTTCACAAACTAAGATGGGAATTGATCTGTGAATTGAAAAGCATCTGTATAAGAAAGGTTAACAAATAAGCAATACAACAAGACAATCATATCATAAATTAATTAACATTTATTCAGTCCAATTCAATACAACGTTCAGCGGATGCTATTCAACACCACAGCTTCACGACTGACCAAGAAACCGACACACAACGATAAATATTGTACAAATATAAATTACTTCGGATATATCTTCGTCTCTGTCTCACCTCCAAATCTACTAATGAATACAACCTTCAAAAGAGGCGTGTAACGAGTAACTCAAACATGAAGTATACGGGGTCCATAGCACAGGTATGGACATGTAGTACTAGTACCAACATTTTTGTACGATTTTAAGACCATGACATGTATTCATTAGCTGCTAATCTAGTTTATAAAATAGATTTATATATGAATATTTGTCATGATCATAAAGACGCTATTGAAAAAGATGGAATAACTTAAAGCTTTGTATTTTAGTAGAATTTTAAATGGACCTCTTCAAATTTTAAACCATCAATATCTTGCTTGATATGTTTGGCCAAACTGCCAACCAGCACGAACGACGTTTAAGCTGGTTGTCGTCCTTCCATCACTAGTTGTGACTCTAAAAGAGAGACTTTGGCCATTAAGATATGAGTTGCTTTGCCAATTTTGACCCCAGTTGTGCGACATGGATTGCCATCCTGTTTTGGACCCTTTGATTGATACGGCATGCACATCACCTGAACCTCCAACATTGCTGATTAAAACTAAGTTGAAGTAAGAGTGGCCATGCATTGTGAACCTTATTCCTCCTCTCCTTATACAAGGAACCCTGCCGTACAAAAAGCGCTCATTGATATAGGATGAAATTTTTAAGTATGTATGTAAATCGGAAATCAGAATCTTGGAAATGTAATAAATAGTAAATGACTAAGTTACTCTTGATTTACCTCCTGTAAGACACAGGCACAATCCCAGCCTTGTACTTTGCAATATGCAAAAAAGCAGGCTGAGCCATGTCAAAATGTTGTAGTGGTGGGTTGCACCAACCCCCATTGTTACTAGGCAAGTCGTAATTGGGTGGGCAGAAATTGGTGCCCGTGATGATCACACTTCCTCTTAGGCACCACTGTGGATCGTTTACACATTTTATCTCGTAACAACCCCCACAGCTCAATCCATTGTTGAAAAGCGCAGTACTTAGTGCGGCAGTGTTTGTACCATAGCCTTCACTATACAAATTTCCATAACCACATGCTCCACCTGCATTAATGTATAAATTGAAATACTATATGTAAATGACCCTTATCGTATTTAATACTAATTGTATAAACTTAAGCAAGATCTGTTTGGCTTTTAGATAAAATAGTTGAAAAAATGAAAATACTGTAGCAAATTGTACAGGGGAATGTCTTAGAGTACTAATAGTGTTCTGTTTTACACAAAACAGTTCGAAAAACTCAAGGTATGCATTTGCATACACAGATACACTGCAGACGATGTAGATCCGTTCACAAAGATGAACCATGAATAACATGATCATATTGTTCGACACTTCGACATAATGAGCAATATTAGAAAATTATGAAGATTTAAAGGCAAAATGCCAATTTGCTACATAAAGTTAGATATGCTAATTTAAAAAACGTTTCACATGCTTTATGTACAGCATAAATGGTTTTTTTCTATATACCCTTTTGGTAGGAAAAAACTTATGTTTTACAAAAACAAGAAAATAGTGTAAAGTTATTGTCACATAAAACTTTCCATATATAGCATTTCAAGAACATTTCATGACTGGCAAAACAAACATAAATGTTGTTGTCCCATAAAATGTGCAAGATACATTTAAAGAGCTTACACTATAGCATGCATGTTTTAGTGGTTACATATGCATAAGCTCACTGAGCAATAACCTAATAATAGGTTATGCGTTCAAACCTTACAAGATACACATGTGTAAGTATTTGTAGAAGAAGTTTCGAAACATACCCATTGTACCAGAAGCGTCCCCGCCACCATAAAAAGTGGCGTGAGCGCTCTGCCAACCACCATAGCTGGCAGTCGTAGTATGGAGAACTGTAGTAATAAGCAAGAAAACAAAAGACATTTTCATAGAAGACATTTTTCTTAGAAGAGAAAAAAGGTATGAAGTAAATGTGATTATGAAAAAAAAAATGAAGAGTTGGTTTGTATTTATAATTAAAATAAGTAATCAAGAACCACCGTGGGTGGTGGCTAGTGACGGCAGCACCGGCGAGATTCCGGTGGGAAAGAATAAGGCCAAATTGCACATGCAAATTGTCTTCATGTGGTGGATGTTGTTGTGCTACACATGCAAATCTATATTTTTTTATTGTGATAGTTAAATGTTATTGTTTGCATGATTAATTCAAGATGTTTTGTTGATTTGGTTTGTCACAATAATTTGTGAAATCACATATTTGTATTGAAATAATAAGTGTATTTGAAAAAAATACAAATGCTAAACGTGAGGATTTTAGTCAAATATGATTCTTTAAAAAAATTGAACTTAAAAGAAAGTAAATGAGTTTGAAGTTATAGCTAGAGCTTATATTATAGGTTTAAAGTTGTAGTTTTTCGTTTCCGAAAAATATTTGATGAATCAATTGTAAATAGACTTGTTATCGTAAAATTACATAAAAGATAATAAAATTAACTTTTCTTATATTTCACGTTTTGGCTTATTATTAGAAGCTAACTTCCATTATCTTGAACTTATGAATTCTTATATTTTATAAAAGCTTTCATAATTAAATTTGTGACTCAAACGAAGATAACTTTATAAATTAGATCAGTTTGAAAGAAAAGTTTGTATATTTTATAAAAGTTAAAGTAGTCGTATGTAGAGCCATAAACCAAAGACTAAACTCGAATTTAATCTTACTGAATTTCTTTATTATAAACCAAAATGCAATATACATCATCAAATTACTTAGTAATAACAAATGCCGCAATAAAACAAATAAAAAGGTTATACAATACTCGAATTTATTCTTACTGAATTTCTTTATTAAAAACCAAAATGCAACACATATCATCAAATTACTTAGTAATAATAAATGGCCCTAATAAAACAAACAAAAGGGTTATACTAATATAATTTCGGTTGTTGGAAATGGACACGTGTATAACATTTGGAATATTTTTCATGTGGGCATTACTTGGTTTTAGTTAATCAAAATTAAATAATGGATTAATGTTAATCAATCTTAATGGATTAAAGGCGGGTACGTTGATCCTTGTGTTGCTTATGTCGGTGTCACACTATTATTTATACACCCTTTGTTTATGTTTTATGTCCACTATATAGACGGTCGGTTAAATCAAACACTTATAAGGTGAGATCCCTCACAAACACCTAATATTTAAAAAAAAAACAAAATAGGTGATCTCAACCATCCATAATACTTTCTTTAAATGGCTAAGATTAAAGCAGAAAGTAACAAAAGAAGGACAAAAATGTCATTTATTAATTTAATTTCTCTCTCATCAAAACACACACACACCTCCCGTATCAGACAAATCCTCCGCTGGAATCCCAACAACTTCGCCGGTATCTCAACAACTTCGCCGAAAAATCAACCACCGGTGAATAAACCACCGTAAAACCGTCATTCACACCATAAAAACCGCCACCGTTCACAAATCTACTTTCTCTTTCATCACAATCACCATAAAAACGCCGGAAAATCACCATCTCCACCGCAACCTACATCGCCGTCATACCACCGCTAATCGCCACGTATATCGTCGTCGTACCGCCGCCAACAATTGTTAACACGAAGATCGACATAATATTCCTCAGCTTTTGGTAATTGATCTGATTGAAATCATTTTCTCCTCATCTAGATTGCTAATTGAGCTTATAAACATTTTGTTAGTGATAATTTTATGTAGGTTAATATATGTATGATGTGTGTTAACATTTTGTTAGAGATCTCTACTTTGAGGTATGTGTTTTAGTGTGTGGTTATTTGCTGAAAATATAAGTTTGATTTAATGCACATGAAGTGTTCGATAAAATGCCCAAGCAAAATATGACTTGCGTAGTATGAATCTCATGTGAATCAGCATGAATCCCATGTGTTAGTGAAGTAGAAGGAACTGTTTTTGTTATTGTATATGTTAGTGTGCCGATTAGTTACGTCAATCTAATGTGATTAGTTTTGAATCTCATGGGATTCATTAGTCAATCCCATGGGATTCAAGATAAATTTTAATTCTTTAATTCTTGTGTTTTTAGTTAACTATAATATCACGTGTGAATCAACATGAATCCAATGAGATTCATTATGAATCCTATGTGATTCATTAGTCAATCCCATGGGATTCATTAGTCAATCCTATAGGATTCGTTAGGGATTCGTTATGAATCACATGGATTGAAAAGTGAATCACATGGGATTCATTAGTCAATCCCACTGGATTCATAATGAATCACATAGGGTTTAGGATAAATTTTAATTCTTTAATTCTTGTGTTTTTAGTTAACTATAATATCACCTGTGAATCAACATGAATCTCATGAGATTCATTATGAATCCCATGTGATTCATTATGAATCCCATAGGATTGACTAATGAATCTCATGGGATTAGAAAGTGAATCACATGGGATTCATGCTGAATCCCATTTGATTCATTATGAATCCCATGGGGTTTAGAATGAATTTAATTCTTTAATTCTTGTGTTTTGTTTTTTAAAAAGGTATTGCGTACTATAGAAGATGGGTCATTGGTATATATTTATAGACATTTTTGCGAGATTCGGTTTTCTATGCCGACACATATTCTGTGTCTTCAAGAATCGTGATATAAACGTCATTCCAAAAAAAAAAATTTTTTTGAGGTGTTGGACAAGGGATATAATACCACTTGAATTGAGAAGGAAAAGAAACAGACATGGGGAAAAAATGTAGAAGCTGAAAGATTTACAAACGAAGCAACTTGTGTGGTGGACGATTGTTTATTCAGGTTGAGCAATAAAAGGCGAAAAAGTGAAAGAGTAAAAGCACTTAAAAAGAAACAAATGAAGTCTTGTAGCCATTGTGCAGAGAAGACCAACTTGCATATGAAAACAACTTGTCTGAAGAACCCAAAGGCAAGGCGAAAGGCAAAACCAATTGATGTTTGAACAAACTTAAGTTACTTATATTCTTGTTTTTTGTTAGTTCTTTTTATTCTTATATCAGATACTGTTAATTGTCAAAAATTCTTGTTTACTTTGAATATATGATTTGTAATCATTGAAAATTGATCAATTGGGTAATCTGTTGTTTACTTTGAATATATGTTTTGTAATCTTTGAAAAGTGATCAAATGGGTAATCTGTATGGATCCCATGGGATTATGAATGACTCACATGTGATTCATCAAAGAATCCCATGTGATCCTGTATAAAATCACAAAAGATTAAGGATTGGGCATACTGACAAGAAGTTGAAATCACATGGCATTCATCAAGAATTCGGTGGGATTATGAATGAATCCCATGGGATTCATCAAAGAATCCCATGGGATCCTGTATAAAATCATAAAAGATTTAGGAGTGGGCCTACTGACAAGAAGTTCAATATTAACTGATAAAAAGAAACATAATTTTCAACCATTCACATAATTGTTTGTATATGCAATTTACAATATGATTGTGGAAAACTAGAAGGAGGTTAAATAACATTTTTAGGCGATATTTGTATTAACAATCTCCCCCTTTTTGTTGACGACAAAACATAGATTTTATTTTTACGCAAATGGATAATTATAGATTTTGAGTCTTTTGAAAACTTACATTTCATATGATTATTTCAACTTTTGAGTATGTCATTTTGGATGATGTATTTAAAAGTTGATTTGGTAAAATATATCCTATCTCCCCCTTTTTGTCGAAACAAAAAGAATAGTAGCGAAGCGGAAATGTGTCAAGCCAAATGCTCCCCTTTGGACAATACTCCCCCTAAATGGAGTGCCAAGAGAGGATACATGGATTTTGGTCCTACAAGAAAAGGTTAGTTTGTTGTAGAGATAAGGATGATAATACCAAGTATAAGAGAGTAAGTATTCATCACATGAAAACTACTAGTTAGTAATAAACAACTGAAATAGAATGAAAAACACACTATATAAGTAGAGCCAGAGGGTTCCGTCCGTTATGCCCATTTCATTTCCGTGGGTTCCGCCAGAATGTCTAACAGAATCGTACATAAAATATTTCACAATCTAACACAATATTCTCAAGATATCCCAAAGTCAACTTTGAGATCTTGAGTGTGAATCAATACATAATAAAACATGTTTCTTATACACTTACACACATGTTTCCTTAAAGGGACATGTGTGATGCAAGGAATGATGTAACTTAACATTTTATTTCTAATTTTAGATATTCCTAAAAAAGAAAGTATACTTGTAAAAATAGTTTATGTATAGACTCAAAACATGTTTGTTTGAAATGTTTAGCAAGTGAATGTTTTACTAAAAAGAGTTTGCTTGCTTATATCCTAATATGACAAACTAATTAGTAACTTGCTGAATATACATAATAGACATTTACAATACATGTACTTAAACTAATATATACTTACTTAGAAATTACTTTGTGAAAATATGTAGATGTAGTTTGAGTGAAGTTAAGTAAAAGACTTTTAAACTATATTTATGATTTGTCAAAAATAAACTTTATCTTTTATAGTTAACAAAACTAAGAAAGATCGTAAAATATAAATAACGTTTTTAGGCGATATTTGTATTAACAATCTCCCCTTTTTTGTTGACGACAAAACATAGATTTTATTTTTACGCAAATGGATAATTATAGATTTTGAACCTTTTAAAAATTTACATTTCATATGATTATTTCAACTTTTGAGTTTGTCATTTTAGATGATGTATTAAAAGTTGATTTAGTAAAATATATCCTATTACTTTTACTATAAATAGTCAAACCTAAAGACTTGAAAAAAAATCTACTATTGGAGAAGATAAAAAACAAACAAGTGAAATGACAACTACACCTAAAAATGAAAAGGGTCTTAAGTGAGATTCTACCATCATTTTGATCCTAATTATGCTCTAGGCTTGAGGCAAGTGAGAGATGGCGTTAAGACGTTCCAAGATGTGGTTAAGGATAAACCTCATTTTATCTTGAAGTTGAATTACCAAGATTTTACACCCCTCACTTATGTGAGCAGTTCTTTCGCACATGATGCAATCATGGCAAGGAGGTGGTGGTTGTGGAACTTGGTTTGGAGGTGGTGGATCATTGGTGGTGGTTGAAACATTTGTTGTTGCGAGAGCAAAGGTGGATGGTTGAGAGGTGTGTCGGTTTCCTATAATAGATGAGTACATTGCGGTTTGGAAATCCATGGCTTGGGTGAGATGAGAATCAATCATGTGCTTGAAAGCATAGAGGCTTTCCAAGCGAGTGTTGAGTTCTTCATGAGTGTTTGGAGATTTGGTCCACAAGGAAGCTTCAATTTTCTCATAAGTAGGAAATATGGATTCAAACCGGTTGGAAGAGTCATGAGGTGGTTGTTGTTGTTGATCATGGTGATGAAAGATTGGTTCTCCATAAAGAGGACCGTGGATGTCATTGTAGATTGGATGAAACAACAATGGTTGTTGATGAGGATGATCTTGATCTTGTGGAAAGATGGAAGGTCTAGCATGCTTGTAAGCCAAACGCTCTATTAGCGATGGTTGATGAGGTTTTTCCTCCAATGGGTTACTTGGTTGAGACCTATGTTGTTATTGAGTTTCCATTTGTTCCATCGTATCAAAAAGTGGCAATGGTGGTGGATTTAATGATCTTGGTGGAAGGTCATCCAAAGTTTCCATAAATGGATGTGGTGATGTTGGTGGTGTTTTGAAGAGTTCCATTGGTGTCATTTTTGGTGATTGAGGTGATGGAGTTTTTGAAGGTTGACTTGGTGCCGAAGGTGGTGTTGGATGACTTGGAGTTATGGTTGGTGGAGGAGTGGTGATTTTGTTAGCAATGCAAGGGTTTGGAGATGGTGTTGGAGTAGCAAGGTTTCGGAAGTTGTTATCATTGATGGGTGATGAAATATTGAGGGATGAATCACTAGATGATGATGAGCTAACTTGGATGGTTTTGTTGAAACAACAAGGTTTGACGCTTATTCTAGCGGTTCTCCTAATTGGTCTTGATGATTCGGATGAGGTGGTGGATTTTGTCATTGCAAGACTTTGGTAGGATTAGAAGTATGAGATTAAGAGAAGTGAAGGTGGTGGTGTGAATTGGATGTGTGCATTTTTGATCAATTTATAGGAAGAGCAAAACATGGAAATTGGTGTTTGGATTTGATGTTGATCCATACAATGTTGGAGGTTTCTAATGATTTGGAAGAGTTCCAAGAAGTTGTCAAATCATTGGAAGTCAATCCAATGGAGTTGGATGGAGTGAAAGACTAAGTGGGGAAGCAAATGCTATGTGATCATGGTAGATACATGTTGTCAGGTTGTTCCACGGATTGGGAGGAACTGAAGGAATGGTTCCTTGCTTGTATCAGAAAGGTTCCGTGGGGTAGTTAAGGCAAATTTGAAATTTTGGCGGGAATGATGATGCTATAGGTTAATGGGTGATTAGATAGCTCTAGAATTATTGATAAATACTAACTAGCATGTAGGAAGCAAGTTTGGATCCTAAGGATTGCTAGAAAAATTCAAAAAATTCAAGAAGCAAAATTTGCTGATGAGTGGCGGAACCCAGCGACAACACGGACGGTACCCAATTTTGGGTTCCGCCGTATCCGTCAGCAGAAAACTTGGAGGAACCAAGTAGGATAACGGACGGAACCAAAAATTGGGTTCCGCCGTATCCGTGGAGCCTCAGAATCGAGATAGAGTGCATTTTACGAGCACGTGAGTTTTTCGAATTCCGAAATTTTTCTTAAAACTTAAGCAATCAATTTTTTGTAGATGAAAGAAACAAAAATTGTAGGTAGAAACATGCATACCTATATAGGTTGAGAGAGCGATTCTAGCACTTAAAATTTTGGCCGAAAAGTGAAAATAGCATAACACCAAATTCTTATCGCTGCAAATTTGGTTAGTTCACACATAATCCAACAATATAATATCATCCTAAGACATCATAAAATCATAACATAACATTGTTTTGATGACCAAAATGTTTAAATGCACTCTTGTGCCAAACACCCTCTTATCTCGCTCATTTCTTGTTCACCTTCTTGTAGATCTTCCCAAGGTATCTCCCAAAACATTTCCACACGCCTTTGGTCTGTTTGTACTCCTCTGACTCATTCTCAATGGCTGGAACTTGTGAGAGGTACTCAAGAGGAGGGAGCCTAAAGTTTGGTAGATTGTCGTCTTCACTCATAGAGGATGATGATGATGAGGTTGGAGGGTGAGGACGTTTACCTTTGGCTTTTTAGACTCGCTCATCACTTAATGGCACAAAGGTATGAGGAATGAGAGGATAATCTAGGCGAAGACCTCTAGGAGTTGGAGGGATGGGTTCACAAAACCTAAAGAGACTGGTGAGAAGCATCCCATATGGAAGAGCGGTGGTACCTTGAACTGAGATATTTGCCATCCTTTTGGCAATGTAGTAAGCTAAGTTGAAGGTTTGTCGGGTGGAAACACTATAGAGCATATAGGAGAGACAAGTGTTGATATGGTCCCTATTTCCTAAAGTGCTAATGACATTGGCCCTAACGATCTCCTCCCATTTCAAGAATTGAGGTCTCAACTCATTGAGCTCCATTCCAAAGGGGTCTTTGGCTACTTCCTCTCCTCCTCGGGTTCTCCTAGTGTGAGAAGTCCTAACAAAAAGATGGTCACGAATTTTCTCTTTGCTCACTAAAGGGGTATCATAAGGATGAATGCGGTCATGGATTGAGTCAAGAGTTAAAAGTGGCCATTTGTCGGTGTAAAGACATGTGACCCGATTAGGAACACGAAGGACTTGAGAAAACTGAGATAAAGTGATTTCAAAGTCATTTTGGTTGATAGAGAAGTTTAGTGACATGAGACCTTCATCATCCGTGCTAAGGGTCACAGAAGCATAGAATTCTAGGATGAAACGAGGACAAATTGGCTCATCTATGTCTAAGAGACAATCAAAGTCAATAAAAGAGAGTTGTTCCCTAATGTTGGTTCCGGTAAGGAAAGTAGGATCAATGGTTCTACCCTCATGAACATAACGCCTCTCAAGGTTCTTAAAAATTTCTACTTGGGCCGATGTTAGCCCTTTGGTCTTGTGATGTTTGGGTAGGTATTTGGTGGTGTCTTTGTGGTCATAGAAGGTTACGGGAGGCATGATGAACCTAGAAAACATAATTATCAAAATTTTAGCTTATGTAAGTAGTGGTTTAAGTATCAAAAATTCTAGTGTGTGCCTATATGAAAACAATATGGAGTTATGATTATCTCGACTCATTTTAATGTTAAAATGGTTTTACTTATGCAACTTTTGTGTAAATTTTGAGATAATCCAAATGCTCCTAGTTCAATGTAGCTACGGTTGAATGTACACGAAAATACATATTAGTTATGTATCCCCGTTAGCATTCAAGAGACATAATGCAAGTGATGTTTTAAACATAATGTTTTTATTTTGTATTATCAATGAAAAACTATTTTTCCTAAATGTGAGAAGATTTTTCAAAATTTTGACATGGGGTGTTTGGTATAATGTGATACTGTCTAACAAGATGCAATTCCTAACTAATGGAAAACATAAATTGCTTTGTTTATAACAAATTTTCTTCATGAATTCCTAAGTTGATGCATAACCCCAAGTTTTTAGTTTTGTGCATAAATAGAGTTTCCTAGACACAGATCAGGAGAGTAATTGTGTTTAGATTACTTACAATGATGGTAGGAATGAAGAATGGCTGAGCAAGAACCCTAATTTTCATGTGAAAATGGATATAGAAGTGAATAGTAACTGTTTTTGGTGAGTGGTATAGAGTATGGGGCTTGTATGATTTATTATATAAAAGAAGAACCTGGACAGATGGTTGACGGACTGGGCGGAACCAAAAATAAGGATCCGCCCTTTGATTTTATTGGTTCCGCCAGTCCTGCAGGTTAAGGACATGAAATTTTTGTTTTTGATTTCTACGAGTTTATTTAACGTTTGAACTATGAAGTAGGTTCCATAAGTCCTAGTCCTAGTCTAAGAAGATTAAATGGTTCACGTTTAAGAGGTTTTGTAAGAATGTCGGCAATGTTGTCTTCGGAGGATACTTTCTCGATGGAGATGTTTCCTTTTTGAACATTGTCACGAAGGAAATGATGACTAATTTCTATATGTTTAGTACGAGCTTGTTGGACAGGATTTTTACTAAGGTCGATGGCTCCTTTGTTGTCGGAAAGGATAGATATGTCTTTAGTCACAATTCCGTAGTCCACGAGAGCTTGCTTCATCCAAAGAGCTTGTTGACATGCTTTTCTGGCCGACACGTATTCGGCTTCCGTTGTTGAGATTGCGAGTGCCGTTTGCTTCTTTGAGAACCATGAGGTGAGACAATGTCCAACAAAAGTACAAATACCACTTGTAGTTTTTCTATCAACATAGTCACCGACATGATCCGAGTCGGCATACACTATGGTTTCTACACCCGTTCCTTTGGGATACCATAATTCTAGATGTGTAGTGCCTTTGATGTATGATGAGGCGAAAAGTGAACCACTTTTAAGGGGTAATTTAAGCCCGAATTCGAGATTATTTGATCAAATATTGCCCTAAATAGTTCCTTTTGTCATTTTAGGTACTTTTGGAGAGAAATCTGGAAAAGGAAGCATTTTGGACGTTTTTGGAGCATAAAAGTGAAGAAAACGGCAAAGTCTTAATGTTCCTTGCTGGGAACAGTATCTGACAGTGTCACAACTTCCTTAATGACGGTATCAAGAGTTACAAAAGAGGTGGATGTGGAAAATACACGTGACGATCCAGAGGATTTTTAACTATAGGACCTGATGGCGTCACCAAGGCCGTCAGGGTCAAAACACAAGTGAACGCCCAAAGGAATTCTACACATGACGGCGTCAAAATTAGATCTAGGCAATACGATTTCTATTATGGCGGCGAGTTGACGGCGTCACAACTCAATACATGACGCCGTCACCCATTGTAATCTATATATAGTTTTTCAAATTTCATTCATTAGTGTGCAACTTTGAGGGAAAAACCCTAGGTCGAATTTTCCAGCTTTTTCAAGGGTTTCAACCCTTTGAATCTTTCATGTTCAATAAGAGATAAGTACTCTTTCAATTCATTCAATATGTCTAGGTGTTGTTTGAATATATCTTACGCTTGTCTTCTATTTAACATGCTAGGCTAGATTTCTTTTGTGTTTGCTTAGATGTAGTGAAACCTAGATGTTAATTATGGGTTGATTGTTTGTTTATAGTTGTTACAGATGATTGTATTCGATGTTAAGCTTCAGAAAACTGGCAGACTTCCATTGGTAACTTGCTTGAACGTCTTAAGAAACATGTTCGGAGGTGTACTACGATTTTTGGTTGTATTTAATGTGTAGGAGAATTCTAATGATCCCATGTTAGGAGCTTCTAACGGCTCGACATAGGAGTGAAGTAGGATCCTATAGAGTTAGGGAATATTGTACACGGCCCTACGACTAGTATTAGGGAATATGACCCGTCATCCATGCAATTGTAACAAGCTATCAACCTATAAAAGATATCTAGGGAGTAATGAAACCTAAGTAAACACAACTTTCCTCATTATTGTTACACCGAATTAGTATAATTAGCTTTGTTTTCATTTCTGTCATTTTATTTTGATTGATTTGTAGTAAATTAGGTTAGTTGGCTAGCAACTAATTCCTCCCACTCTTCCAAAACCCGAGATTTTGCTTGCTTTTATAAAATATAAAATACAAAAAGAATCATCCCTCACCTCTAGACTTAGTTTAGTAGACTTTCTAATCCTAGCGACACTATTCCTAAGTTGAACGATCAATCCCCCGGTACTTGTCACTATACTATACTACAACGATCAGGTACACTGCCTGGTGGGGGTTGTAAGCTTCTCGAGATCCCTTGAGAGGTAAAGCCTGGTGCGATTCCCACGTATCAAGTTTTTGGCGCCGCAGCCCGGGGAATAGTTATTGTCAAGGTTAGGATTTCTTTTTATTAGGTCTACTTGCTAGATTCCTTTCTAGTAAGATTTTATTTTTATTTTTAGGTTTTCTTTAGTCTATCTCATTTCTTCATGTCTTTGTTTGTAACCTTTACCATCTGACATCATGGAAGGTGGTAACATCTTTGAACCCATCAACACACCACAACAAAACAACCCACAAAACCCACCACTAGCAAACCAACCTCTTAGGTCCCGAACCTTAGGAGAGTATTCCCGTCCTAGCCACCAAGGCTATCGAAACACTATTGAGCTCACTCAAGGAGCCAATGTGTCCCCCTTGCGATCCGACACCATCCGGTTGGTGCAAAGCGGATGTGCATTCCATGAACTTCGTTCCGAAGATCCTAACCAACATCTCAAGGGTTTCCTTAAAATCGTAGATTCCATAGACCTCGATGTTGTAACTAGAGAGTCGACCCGATAACGCCTATTCCAATTCTCTCTATGTGATCAAGCTAGTCAATGGCTTGAACATTTACCCGCGAGATGGATCACCTCATGGGATGATCTCACCACTCGTTTCCTTGCTCAATTTTTCCCATCGGGGAGAACTACAAAGCTTAGAAATGATATCTTGATGTTCCAACAACGTCAAGGTGAAACTCTATATGAATCATGGACTCGTTTCAAGGACTTACTCCAAAAAGTCCCTCATCATGGCATAGATCTTTGGCTCCAAGTCCAAATCTTCTATCACCATATCGATCTCTCCACAAGGCGAACCATTGACCAATCGGCCGGTGGCATGCTACGTGATCTAAGTGCGGAAGAATCATGGAAACTCATAGAAGATCTTGCTCTCTATGACACCGAAAGTTGGAATGATCCCCATGATTTGAACAAAACGGTCAAGGCAATATCTTTGCCTTCGAACAATTCTAGCACTCCCGACCATAGGATCATGGAACTTGAGGACCAAGTCAAGTTTCTCATGAAATCCTACGAAGCTCCTAAGCCCTCAAGCCAAGTGAACAAAATCACTTCTTCATGCGAATTCTGTAGTTGTCCCCATGACACTCGTGATTGCGTGGAACTCCCCGGACAAGCTTTTGCGGATTACGCATCCTCGCGTACCGACGAAGCGGGAGACAAGTGGTACACTTTCAAACTCGAGAAAAACCCTTACGGTGATTCCTACAACCCTTCTTGGAAAAATCACCCGAATCTTAGGTGGAAACAAAACCAAAACAATTCTTCCAATCCACCTAATCGTTACCAACCAAACGGTCTACCCTCTAACCGTACTTTCAACAACAATCTTTCCAATAACTATGGTAGTACCAACAAATTTGAAGGATTGATGTCCAAGTTTATGGTATCTCAAGAAGCTCGCATATCTAAGTTTGAAGCCGATTTCAAACAAAAGCAAAGCAAGATGACCACCAAAATAGACACATTGTTGAAAGTTCTCAATGACCGAGAAATGGGAGCACTCCCAAGCGACACGGTCAAGAATCCGAAACTAAACGTTAATGCCATATCATCGGTTTCGTCCCCTACTTCTTGTCCACAATACTATTCGGTCAAAGTAATGAGCACGTGTTTCAATCAAACCCAAATTCTTCAAAAGGACCAATTGAATAAAACGTCCGATATCAAACCAGTCAATAACATAGTTGAAAAACCTCCTACACAAGACCTTGAAGATGAATTCAAGGAGCTCCACCTTGAACGCCCCGTCATTGATGTCTTAGCCCGTGCTCCCTACTATAGTGCCCTACTAGAAAAATATGAGAAATTTAAATTGGGTAAAAATGGGACCGCCTTCGTTCAAAACAAGTTGCCTAAGAAGCTTGATGATCTGGGTATATTTGTTTTGCCTTGTAAGATAGGAAAATCCGAAGCTTTCGACACACTAGCCGACTTAGGATCGAGCCTCAACTTGATTCTCTTATCCCTTTTCACCACTCTTAAGCTAGGAAATTTAGAGGAGACGGAAGTACTAATTGGTCTAGCGGATGGAAGTATTGCCCATCCAGTCGGAATGATCAAGGATGTAGTGGTTCACGTAGGAAAGTTAACTATTTTAGCATATTTTCACGTCCTAGATATGGTTAGTGATACTACATGCCCGTTGTTAGTAGGAAGAGGATTTTTAGCAACCGCTAGTGCTGTGATAGATTGCAAGGAGTCTAAGATAGCGGTAGGAGAGGGCGATACTTGGTCGGTTTATGATGTTAAGAAGCATAGCTACGATTGTGAGGACGAACCGACACCGCATTGGGTAGAGATGAATAGGAGACCATCTAGATATGGGCCTTGGATAGAAAGAAACTTTATAGGACCTCAACGCCCATTCTATCTAGAAAAAGATTTCATCGATAAAACACATTCGGTGGAACAACTCATAGCTAGAGATGAGGAACTAGACCCTTTTGAGGATCCCCTTGTCTTTAGGAAAATGATTGAGTTCTTATGCGTAATGCCTATCAACATAGAGATGAACAAGTGGAAAAGAGAAGGGGATAAGTGTAAATGGAAGTGGGACAAACCACCTAAGGAAGGTGACGGATCATGGCATATGAAGATGATTTTATATGATCCGGATGGAGAAAAGTTTGAAAGGTCATACCGTACCAAGAAAACTGATAGGAAGTTTAAACCCAAGTTTGATCCCAAAGTTGTCCTCAATGAGGAGCTCACACATATAGGATAGCCCATGACCTTGAGTCTATCTACAAGACTCGTAAATAAAGAAAAGCGCTTCTTGGGAGGCAACCCATGTTGTGTGATTTTTATTTGTTTGATTTTTATTTGCTTCCGTATGCATGTTTTATTTTTATTGTTGGTAGATCATGTTTCAAACTAAAATTATGAAAATGCGTTATTTTGTTGTTTAACTTCGTCTTAACTTCATATAAAGGTATTTTGCGAAAGCTAAGTGTAAGGGGAAACCCCAAATTTGTTTCTAAGAACGAAATTGATCTTGATTCGCCACAATATTAAATGGACATGTGTATTAGTACTTGTTAGAGTCAAATGCTTGTATCGATTCATAATGATGTTTTGCAGGATTTTCCAGGAAGTAGGACATAAGTTTTTCCAGAAATTTTCCAAAAACTTAACGTAAAGATTTCTGCAGGTCACTTCTGACGGCGTCAGGAGTTAACTCCTGACGGCGTCATGTGTAAAATTCTGGAAATCTTGCGAGTTTTATTTTTCTTACGGAGTCTTAAAGTTTTTGTTAATTCTTTAGTTTTATAAACTCCAGGAAATCTGCAAACATTCTTTCCACAAGAATTATATCTTAAATTGTTTTCTAGGATTCGTTAGTATATATAGATTGCCGCCGATTTTATGCGAGGTTGCTTAGTTTGTTTTCTCAAGTTTAACAGGTTATATATGACAAGAAGATGATTTATTTTTCTGGAAGGGAAGCTTTGAATGTTCATTTTCTTGGAGGAAGATCTAACCTTGTCGCCACACTATCCACACCGAACGAATCAGGGGAGTATTTGTTTTCATTCTTTTACCTATTTCACTTTTACATTCTTTAATTGAACATTCGGGACAATGTTCATCCTAAGTGTAAGGGGAGGGTAAATGATGATACCTTATAGGATACAATTGCACTTGAGTTTGTTTGTTTGATAGTAGGTGTGTAATAAAACTAAGAGAAATACTTGTTAGTGTAATTTTAGCGCCAAATTTAAATTTTTTTACAACATTTAGGAGTGAAACTTTAGCCTTAGCAAGCGTCTCATAGATAGGAGTTATATAACTAGCACAAAACCGTACCATTCAGAAAATTTTTCCACCCAAATATGTGAGGTTCGCCTTTAGATTTGATAGGAAAAGCATTCATTATTAGTGCTTATGAGTGTACCAGTAGCATTTAGATTCTAGAACTTGCGTTAGTGATGCATCCCGAGACCGCTAGTGAGACTACATTCGTGTGGTAGGATTTACTACATGATAAGAGGCATTAGGATCACCCTTGTGTTTAAACCCATATCATAATTGCTTGACCATTTAAATCATATTACTTGGCTAGTAAAGTCAATTAATTTTTCACACACCTTAGCATTGTACTCATTTTTAGTACACGAAACCCCTAGTACACCCCTCCGAGCCTATCTTTTTATTTCTAACTTTAAGCATCTTACTTAAAGGAAGAATTTGTTACAACCCACCTAAATGTGCAACCAAATTGCCTTAGCCTTCCGTGTATGCACTCATCTTTAGTGCATTATTGTTACATGTTTAACCCTTAGTCAATTATCTAATTGATTACATGGTTTCTATGTCGAGTCATATCTTGTACATATTGTTTTGGGACGATTGTGACTCATGGGTAAAGTACTTATGTTATGGAGTAATAGGGAAGAACATCATATATTACCCCTATATGTGCGTTAATCTTAAAAGTACACCAAGTGTTTTGATTATCTTAATTCGAGTCATTAGATTAGTTTATTGTAAAGTATGTAAAAATTCAAGTGTAAAGGGAATGTACATTCCCTATGATGTATTATTTTAGATGGTAGGGTAAGAGTGTATGCACAAAAAAAAAAAAAAAAAAAAAAAAAAAAAAAAAAAATCGAAAAATTAAGAAAAAGAAAAAAAAAAGATAGAAAAAGAAAAGAGAAAAAACATACGGACTACCATCCCATTTTATTTTATGTTTGTTTTATGTTTTTGTTATTTTTGATTTATTGGCTTAAGTCGAGTCTAGTCTTGGCTTAGCAACGCCATTTTGTACATGTAATTAACCAAGATTATTAACTCGCCACCAGTAAATATTGCCTTTATCCAACAAAATCATGTATTCCATATCCCCACACCTAACGTTAGGAGCTTCTTAGCCAGCTCGACATAGGAGTGAAGTAGGCGCTCATAGGATTGGGGAATTAAGTACGCCACCCCATGAATGGTATTAAGGAATACAATCCGTCATCCATGCAACTATAACAAGTAATTAACGTGTAAAAGATATCTAGGGAGTAGTGAAATCTAAGTAAACATAATTCTCCTACATATTGCTCACAACTCTAGTTAATTTAGTTTTCTTTTCATTTTTAGTATTTTATTTTGATTGCATCTTAGTATTGGGTTAGTTGACTAGCAACTAATTCCGCCCAACTCCTTCAAACCTGAGATTTTTACTTGCTTTCTAAAAAATATAAAAAAAATACAAAAAGAATCATCCCTCATCTCTAGACATAGTCTTTAGGTTTTCTAATCCTAGCGACACTATTCCTAGCTGAACGATCAATCCCCCGGTACTTGTCATTATACTATACTACATCGATCAGGTACACTGCCTGGTGGGGGTTGTAAGCTTCTCGAGATCCCTCGAGAGGTAAAGCCTGGTGAAATCCCTACGCATCAAGTTTTTGGCTCCGCAACCAGGGGAATAGTTATTGTCTAGGTTAGAATCTTTTTTTATTTGGTCTACTTGCTAGATTCCTTTCTAGTAAGATTTTATTTTTATTTTTTTAGGTTCTCTTTAGTCTATCTTATTTCTTCGTATTTTTGTTCGTAACTCTTCACCATCCGACATCATGGACGATGGTAACATCTTTGAACCCGTTATCCTACCACCAAAACCCACCACTAGAACCTCTTAGGCCCCGAACCTTAGGAGAGTATTCCCGACCTAGCCACCAAGGCTACCGAAACACTATTGAGCTCACCGGAGCCAATGTGACCCCCTTGCGATCCGACACCATCCGGTTGGTGCAAAGCGGATGTGCATTCCATGGACTTCGTTCCGAAGATCCAAACCAACATCTCAAGGACTTCCTTAAAATCGTAGATTCTATAGACCTTGATGTTACAACTAGAGAGTCAACCCGATTACGCCTATTCCAATTCTCTCTATGTAACACCCCCAAAATCATCACGTCAGCGGAAGACTTAAAATGTCAGCGGAAGACTTTTTGGGTGTTACTTCGAGGATCTTTGTCACAATCATAGAAAACGACACAAAAGTGACGCTTTAAAGTTTAATTCATTCAAAATACCAAATATTCGAGACATCAAGATGTTTCATAATTTAAACAACAAGTTTATTTGAAATATGTCAAAATGTTTATTTAAGCCCATGCCGGGTTATAAGCCCACTCCGTGCCTTCAAGTTCCTTCTTGTTTAGTTACCTGAGATAAACACATGCTAAAAGTGTCAACACAAAGGTTGGTGAGTTCATAGAGTTTATAGTTTCGAATATTGATTTCCAAAATCAAAGAGTTTAAGATTCCATAGAAGTTATAATAACAGTTGATTATCAAATTTAAGTGTGAGTAATTCCAAAATATTCATAGTTTAAAATCGTTGATTTATCAATATCAGAAAATGAGTGATTTCCTTATCAATTCAAAAATAGTCCGTTGGTTTGCCCTTCACCGGATCAACACCAAAATAATAGTTTGTTTGACCTAATCGGGTCAACACCAAAATAGTTTGTTTGTTTGCCAATTATTAATAGTTTTCCTGCTATATAGTGAGCACAATCTCATAGTTTAATAAAACAGTGGGCTACAGCATTGTACGCCCCAAACATCAGTCGTTGTAATACTGTATCATGACTACAGTACTACCGTCCTATTGCTCTAAGCTCATGGCACTCAACGATTAACAGGCATCAAAATTATCCATAATAATGATGTAAAACAGTGGCCCTCAGGATAGGTATTTACCAGTAACCTATGAAATCAAATAGCGTGCATTTGGTGGCTTTCCTCTAGCGACCAAATGGGGATTGTCAATCCCTAATAGATCTATTCACAACTACTTACGCTCACCCTTTGGGTGATTAAGGTGCATGAACGAGGGACTTTTGGTAATCGGTACTTAGGCAATAGAGATCAAATATAGCATATCATTGAAAATTCACTTGTAATCATGTCTATAGCAGGTATTCCTTATGAGATATAAAAATGTGTAAACCAGTAAAGTTTATATGAAATACAGTCATGTATTTAGTTAATGAATACTTGTAAAAGTAAAAACAGTAGTTAAGCATGCATCTCCCCCAAAAACGTTTATAAACCATTGTAAAACAAGTAAAAGTAGGGGCTATGACTCACCTTAGTAGTATAGTAGTAGTGGTAGTAACATAATCTCAACGATGCAAGGCAACGGCTTCACACACAACCTAAAAGATATGGTATGTTTTAGTTGATAGTCTAAATCTCGTTTTATCGCGAATATTAGTCATTTAGTTTGTTATTAAAACTCGTGTTCGTTTAAATGCTTGAAGTTCAAGAACAAAGTTATATATACATATAACTTGTGAGTGTAATGATCGATGATCGATGTGCGATGGAAAATTATCAAGAATAAGTCGAAGTATGTAGACGATGTTTTATGATGTTAGTTTTAAAAGAAAAGAAATAAACGTATTGTTATATATATATCGTTAAAATTAATTTTAGTTACGCGAATATTTATATCGTATATATATAAGTTAAATTTATAAGAGTTTTATACTAAACATGTGTATTTATATATAAAATATTAATATTATTTTTATAAAATAATATTACAGAAAATCCCTTCAAGTTTTACAAATGTTACCTTTTTAACCTTAACGACATAAATTTTTACATCATTAGTCCAAAGTTAAATATTATTTCATTTTAGGTCCAAGAGTATCAATAGTTACATTTTACAACTCCAAGTTTTAATATTAACAATTTTTAACTCAGAAATCTAGAATTTACAGTTTCTACCCAAAGTTTGCAACTTTGGCAGTTTTAGTCCCTCGGTTTAAGAAAATTTGCAAAGTTAGTCCAAAATTCACCAAACTTCGAATTTAACATTTATACTTTTTCAATAAGCTCAGAATGTTCCAAATAATTTATTTCAACAGCTTAATAGCTTAAAAAGTGCTTATTTTTACAGTTGGGCCTTAACGAGACCAATTTAAGGCCCGTTAACAAATTGAGATCCATTGGGCTTACGGGACTTTTGGATTTTGACTTGGGCTTGTTTTTAGAGTACAAAAATGTTGTAGTTGAGCTGTTGAGACCAGCTTATCAAATAAGCTCAAAATAAGCTTGACGGGCTAACTAGCCCAAAAGTTAACTTATTAATGTTTTTAGAAATCAGTTTTGGTTGATTCAAAATGGGTCGAGCAAACCGCTTATACGAGCTTATGAGGTCAAATAAAATATGTTTCCTAATTGTTTACTAAGTGGTTAACGAGGTTAAGCTTTAAAAACAGTATGTCAAGTGTCGAATTTATAAATGGCGAGACCAAAGCTTATGATCAAAATCTATATCAAAATAGTTTCCAGACTTAGAAATATTTCTAAGTGTTTTATTAAAATTCGAATGGGTCCAATGACTTGTAAAACGTGTGATATTTGTTAAGTATATGTTACTTTTAGGTTCGAAAGTTTATGTATCTCGTTTGTTAACATATTAAGTATATAGGAGGTCGCATAAAAAGTATATGTCACGTTTTTGATTTACGAGAGATTAAGACAAAGTGAATGTGCAAAAATCAAACTAACGTAAGTCTAAAAATAGAAAAGAGGATCAAGGTGACTTATAAACGTGTCATTTTTATTACGTATACGTTATTTTTAGTTTCAAAACTTTACCATTCTCGTTTGCTAGTATATTGAATATATAGAAGGTCGAATAAAAAGTATATATCATGTTTTTATTTAACGAGATAATGAATCAAAGTAAAGTGTCAAAAACAAAATATAATGAAATGGAAACATGAAATAGGTGTCGAGTAAGCTTACTTCACTTCAAAATGTGGGGTAAAATTGGACGTAGAGGTCGAGTTAGGGCAAGAGGGGAATGTGGTTCGATACACGACCTACCAAAGGCCTAGGATGAGCTAAACTTGGTACATGGACGTGGCTTTAACCCCCCGCAAACTAGACAAACTGGTTGTCCCTTTTACTAGTATAATTCGATGTGAAAATGGAATATGGTGCATTTCTGAGTGTGTTCTCAACTGAGCTCGTATGGGATGTTTATATAATGAGTTTAGAGTGTGGTAACAAGCAAGGAGTCACAAAGGTTAAGTGTGTGTGATCAAAGGAATTGCATGTTGCCTCTTCTAGTGCCCAATGGAGAGTTTACAAGGCAATGAATGTGTAAGATCATTCTTGACACTTCTGACAGCTGAAAAGAGGTATATGATTAGGTTTCTAGTCATTGGGGGGGCAGGGGAGGTCGTTTGGACACATAAGGTACAAAACGTGTAGGTTGGCAGAATGGATTTGAAGGTTTTACTTGAGGCAGTTTTGAGGCATCAAACGAGGGAGGTAATATGTGTAAGATGGCAATCTCGAATCCTTGCTAGGTGGTCAAATAAAAGGTACAAAGATATTGGTAAATTGTATGTCGAAATTGAAAGAAAATAGGTGTGTTTGGTGGCTGTTCGCGAGCTGGAAACAAGGAAACAAAAAAAATAATTAAGGGTCCGCTTGGGCTTTGTCCTGGTGGGCTTGCTGTTTTGGGCTTGCGTTTGTGTTCGGCCCAGCATAAAAAAAAGAAGAAGAAAATAATTAAGGATCCGTTTGGTGGTAATTTGGGGTTTAAGTGAAAGGTTTGATGTGTTTCGTTTATAGTTTGGGAAATATGAGAGTGATTGTGTACGTATAGTATGGAGAGGAAAGTTCACATATTTAGTATCCATGTACCTTGCTTCATTCTTTTCTTCTCGATGGATAGTAGCAAGAAAAAGAGTGAATATGTTGGTTTGAATATGTTAGTGAATGATTTGCATGTGAGGTTATATATAAGAATGGAATTCAATGATGAAATGTGCAAGGATCTAGTATGACATTGAGTGTGTAAGTATTTCAAATATGTGGCTATTCTTGGATTGGGGAGAGTTAGAGGTGGGAGGTAGAGTGTGTAAGTAAACTTGTAAGAATGTAACATGGTTTCTATAGGCTTCATTTGAGGGAGTAGCAATGTGAGGAGGGTGGTGTAAGAGTTTTGCACATGTCGTAGTACCTAATTTTGAGTCCAGGTCGTATTTTAGAGATAACCGCTTGGAATTTCGTTTTTGGTTTAAAATCTCGCGTGTCTAGACGTAAAACATTATTTCGGACAACTTTCGTGTTTTACACTTTTCCTGGTTCGGACCAGAAGAGCCTTAAAATTAGGATTTAAATTCGTTACAGAAAGTTGGTGGTTTATTAAAATTTATACGAAGTGTTATTACTTATTTGTGTTAATTTGAGATTGTGTAAGGTGCCTTAACTTGATCAATATTCTAGTATAGCAATTATATTTAAAAGTTGATAACAATTGTATTTCATGGTTCTTAGAAGCATGAAAACGAGAGTTGTGAAATAAAAGGGATACGTCGCGTGTAAAAGTTAAAATAAACTGAGCTAAAGCAACCATGTACTTGTGATTTATAAATATAATAGTTAGAGGTGTGCTTGTTCAAAGTATCGTGTCGAGGTCCAAAATATTAGTGAGTAATCTCGGGAATTTTCGTAGGCTCCGGAAATATATAAATATTGTATGGTAAATATACGAAACGTATATTTATAAAATATAAACGTTTTAAATATATTATATTATTCGCGATATTTATAGATTATCGAGGTTGTGTGTAAGCATCGTTCCTTGGTAAATGGTCAATCATAAATGTTGTAGTGGTTCACATAATATGTCGTGCATAATAAATAAAAAAAAAATTGTTCCCCGTAAAAATGGTATTTAAATAATGTAACATTCTTTTATTCAATTATTGATATTTACTAATCGTATGGGAAAATTACGGGAGGTTACACTCTACGTGATCAAGCTAGCCAATGGCTTGAGCGATTACCCGCGGGATCCATCACCTCATGGGATGATCTCACCACTCGTTTCCTTGCTCAATTTTTCCCACCGGGGAGAACTACCAAGCTTAGAAATGACATCTTGATGTTCCAACAACGTGAAAATGAAACTCTTTATGAAGCATGGACTCGTTTCAAGGACTTACTCCAAAAAGTCCCTCATCATGGCATAGATCTTTGGCTCTAAGTCCAAATCTTCTATGACCATATCGATCTCTCCACAAGGCGAGCCATTGACCAATCGGCCGGTGGTAAGCTACGTGATCTAAGTGCGGAACAATCATTGGAACTCATAGAAGATCTTGCTCTCTATGACAACGAAAATTGGAATGATCCCCGTGACTTGAACAAAACGGTCAAGGCAATATCTTTGCCTTCGAACAACTCTAGCACTCCCGACCGTAGGATCATGGAACTTGAGGACCAAGTCAAGTTTCTCATGAAATCTTACGAAGCTCCTAAGCCTTCAAGCCAAGTGAACAAAATCACTTCTTCATGCGAATTATGTAGTGGTCCCCTTGACACTCGTGATTGTGTGGAACTCCCCGGAACAGCTTTTGCGGACTACGCATCCTTGCGTACCGACGAAGCGGGAGATAAGTGGTTCACTTTCAAACCCGAGCCAAACCCTTACGGTGATTCCTACAACCCCTCTTGGAAAAAGCACCCAAACCTTAAGTGGAAACAAAATCAAGTTAATTCTTCCAATCCGCCTAATTGTTACCAACCAAACGGTCCACCCTCCAACCGTACTTTCAACAACAATCCTTCTAACAACTATGGTAGTACCAACAATCTTGAAGGATTGATGTCTAAATTTATGGCATCTCAAGAAGCTCGCATAGCTAGGTTTGAAACCGAATTCAACCAACAACAAACGGAGATGACCAACAAGATAGACAACTTGTTGAAAGCCCTCAACAACCAAGCCTTAACCACGCCTAGGAAGGACACTAAGGACGCCAATAACGGAATCCAAATTAAGGACCCCTCGTCATCCAAACATGTCAACTTTGTCAATGTTGTCACCATTAAGCCAAAAGATAAGGATATAGAAGAAAGTGACAAAGATGAAGTTGAAGTAGAAACCGAAACAAGGGATGAAATTAGGGAAGTTGAGGTTAATAAGGGAGAGGAGTTAGAGGAAGTAGAGACTATAGAAAAGCACTTTGATAAGTTGCCCACCAAGGAAGAACGGGAATACCATAAGGATTTATTCGATGGCCCCGAGACACCATATACCCTTGGCACACCCCTTATCAAAATGGGAGACCCCTTTAACATCAACATACCATGCAACATCGGGCATATGCATATATGGAAAGCTTACATCGATCCTAGATCTCCTATAAACATCATGACTAGGACTTATTATAATTTTGTAGTGAAGGGATTGCATGTGATTATAGGTAATTTCACCTATGAGATCGATTTTATGATAGTAGAAGATACTCGTCCGGTGATAGATGATTGCCTAAGCCAAGTAGTATTCGGAAAACGATTTGTTGAGGCCACTAAGATGAGTTATGATCCGACTTTAGGGATAGTTAGGTTCAAGGAAGAGAATAATGAGATTGCCTACCAAATGCCCTATAAGATTGAGCAATACCGCCTCCTTTCTAATATAGAAAAAGAACACAAACAAGCAGCTTACTATAGGAATGATGAGGATAGACGTAGAGGAGTAGAGTATGTGATGAATAGGATGCTTGGTTTCTACAAAGAATGCATGCAACTAGGTCCGGAATACAAAACTGGCTTAGAAGACGACCTAGAGAGTGAAACCAACGATGAGGTCACGTAGTAACCCATGACCTTGAGTCTAGCTACAAGACTCGTAAATAAAGAAAACCGCTTCTTGGGAGGCAACCCATGATTGTGTGTAATTTTTATTTGTTTGTTTGTTATTTGCTTCCGTATGCATGCTTTATTTTATTGTTGGTAGATCATGTTTCAAAACTAAATAGTGGAAATACTTTACTTTGTTGTTTGGCCTAGTCTTAACTTCACCCAAAGGTATTTTTGCAAAAGATAAGTGTAAGGGGAAACCCCAAATATGTTTTTAAGAAATAAAACCGATCATGATTCTCCACAATATTAAGTGAACATGTATATTCGTATTTGTTAGGGTCAAATGCTTGTATCGAGTCATAATGATGTTTTGCAGGATTTTCCAGGAAGTAGGACGAAGTTTTTCCAAGAATTTTCCAGAAACTTAACATAAGAATTTCTGCAGGTCACTTCTGACGGCGTCACGAGTTTACTCTTGACGGCGTCATGTGTAAAATTCTGGAAATTTTACCGGTTTTGTTTTTCTAACGGAGTCTTAATGTTTTTGTTGAACCTTTAGTTTTATAATCTCCAGGAAATCTGCAAACATCATTCCACAAGCATTATATCTTATTTTGTTTTCTAGGATTTCTTAGCATATATAGATTGCCGCCGATTTTACGCGAGATTGCCTTGTCTGTTTTCTCAGGTTTTACAGGTTATGTATGACAAGAAGATGATTTATATTCTGGAAGGGAAGCTTTGATTGTTCATTTTCTTGGAGGAATATCTAACCTGGCCACCTTATTATCCATACCGAGCGAATCAGGGGAGTATTTGATTTGATTTGTTTTACTTATTTCACTTTTACATTCTTTACTTGAACATTTGGGACAATGTTCATCCTAAGTGTAAGGGGAGGGTAAAATGACGATACCTTGCAGATACACTTTCGCTTGAGTTTGTTTGTTTGATAGTAGATGTGTAATAAAAATATGAGAAATACTTGTTAGTGCAATTTTAACGCCAAATTTAAAATTTTTTACGACATTTAGGAGTGAAACTTTAGCCATAGCAAGCGTCTCATGGATAGGAGATTGTATGACTAGCACAAAACCGTACTATTCAGAAAAATTTTCCACCCAAATATGTGAGGTCCGCCTTTAGATTTGATAGGAAAAGCATTTACTATTAGTGCTTATGAGTGTACCGGTAGCATTTAGATTCTAGAACTTGCGTTAGTGATGCATCCCGAGACCGCTAGTGAGACTACATTCGTGTAGTAGGATTTACTACATGATAAGAGGCATTAGGATCACCCTTGTGTTAAACCCGTTTCATAATTACTTGACCATTTAAGTCATATTACTTGGCTAGTTAAGTCAACTAATTTTTCCCACACCCTTAGCGTTGTACTCATTTTTAGTACACGAAACCCCTAGTACACCCCTCCGAGCCTATCTTTTCGTTTCTAACTTTAAGCATTTTACTTAAAGGAAGAATTTGTTACACCCCACTTAAATGTACACCCAAATAGTCTTAGCCTTCCGTGTATGCACTCATCTTTAGTGCATTATTGTTATATGTTAAACCCTAAGTTAATTATCTAATTGATTACATGGTTGCTAAGTCGAGTCATATCCTTGTACATATTGTTTTGGGACGATTGAGACTCATGGGTAAAGTACGTATTTTATGGAGTAATGGGGAAGAACATAACATTATTACCCCCGTATATGCGTTAATCTTAAAAGTACTCCAAGTGTTTTGATTTTCTTAATTTGAGTCATTAGATTGGTTTATTGTAAAGTATGTAAAAATTCAAGTTTAAGGGGAATGTTCATCCCCTATGATGTATTATTTTGGATGGTAGGGTAAGAGTGTACGCAAAAAAAAAAAAAAAAAAAAATATATATATATATATATATATATATATATATATATATATATATATATATATATATATATATATATATATATATATATATATATATATATATAGAAAAAGAAAAAGAGAAAAACATACGGACTACCATCCCTTTTCATTCTATGTTCATTTTATATTTTTGTTATTTTTTATTTATTAGCTTAAGTCGAGTCTAGTCTTGGCTTAACAACGCCACATTGTACATGTAATTAACCAAGATTGTTAACTCGCCACCAGTAAAGACTGCCTATATCCAACAAAACCGTGTATTTCATATCCCTACACCTAACGTTACAACCCTTTTAAAAGACCTCTTTGATTGTTTATCCTAGGTGCTTACGCCATGTGGTGGAGGTTTGATCCTTTCCCAAACATATGGTAATCTATTTTGCTATGATAGGTAGTGAGTGATATTTTCCGTTTCCATATTGTGATATTACTTTATTACACCCGAGAGATGTGAGTATCTAAACACTATTTGTGAGGTGCTAGTGTATGACCTCTGTGCTTGTCTTTGGTCTTTAGTGGAATGATTATTTGTTGTAATTACTTTTATATTAGTGTTAAATGACCCCTAACTTGTATTTTGATTAGAATAAAAGCGCATTTGCTTGAGGACAAGCAAATCTCAAGTGTAAGGGTATATGATGAGGCGAAAAATGAACCACTTTTAGGGGGTCATTTAAGCCCGGAATTGAATTTATTTGATCAAATATTCCCCTAAATCGTTCCTTTTGTGATTT